>CM042145.1:100176755-100529255 GCA_023376005.1 Doryteuthis pealeii
ATTTGTCGAAAGTTTAAAGATTTCGCTAAGGCGACTGTCGGGTTTCTCCCAAGAACTTATGATTTTGAAGAAAAAACTCGAATTTAAACGATTTTTGGATGTAAAAACACCCTGTCAATGACGTCACAAATCAGACCATATTGATTTAAAATCACAATTTCTCGTATATTTTATGTTCAATCTTAAAAATATTCATATGGTTGAAAAGAAAGAAAAGAATCTCTCTAAATATGTAATTTGTATGTGTTTTATTAATTGAATATTTTTTTTACAGCGAGTTAAAAACTTATTTTGCTTAAAAAACCAAAAATGCGTGATAGGAATTTTTTTCCGAGAATACATTTTACACTCTACATTTCTTTGGAAAATCTAAGTGGCTAATCTTTATCAATATTCTTGAAATTTTGCATTCAATTAGAAGACACCTGGAAGTACAAAAGGGAGCTTTTTTTTTGTTTCTAGGACCCGTGTAAGTAAAATTACAATAGTGCAAACTCCAAGACTATTTGTTCAAAATGAGCATGATAAACGAAAAAGACGCACTCTGTCCATGATATTACAAAGTTTCAGAATTATTTTGATATAAAATTTGTAAAATTTGAAGAATGTTAAATTTGGCTTTTTATTCAAAAATTTGTATTTTGAAAAAAAATCTCAAATTTATTTGTCCGACGCGGCGTTCGATGTATGCCTGTCTATTTCGGCTAGGCATTATACACAATAAGGTTTAAATTCATCGCTTATTTCTATCGCCAATTTTTAAAATATTTTTACCTATGAAAATAAAAAACATAATCTTTCTAAATATTTAACTTTTATGTGTTTTTAACAATTGAATTATTTTTTACGTTCGTTTGAATTTTGGAAAAAAAACAACTTGAAATTACGAAAAATGTAAACAAAAGCAACATTAGTAAATGTACATTTCAAAATTTGTGCATCGTACATTTCAAAACAAACTATGACCCAGGAAAAACAGAACCCACTAATTTTGTAATAAAACTATTAATTTTAACTTAGGGGGAGGTTAGGGTTAGTTTAATGGGAAAATAAATAATTTGGGTTGTTTTTTTTCTGTGTCACCCTGTAATATAATGGGATTTTGATGAGAATTTAGCCGGATTTTGAGTACCCAATATTTATTTAACATTAATTTTTGGCATGAGAATTTTAAGATTCACACGTAAAAAAGTTTGATAATTATGGTAATTAATGGAAATTAAACGAAATTACTATTTTTTTTTCTGAACTTTTTTTAGCTGTTTTAAAGTCAGTAATCCTTAACTTTTTCCTTGTAAATTCCTACCATAAAATAAACTGAACCCTCATTTTATGTCTGTGTTTTTGTAATGAATGTTTTATTTTTCTTCAAAGTGATGTTATTTATTTGACTTAATACTATACATGTATATACATGCAGTATTATAATGAAAATGTTGAATAATTGGGGTGTTAAGCTTTTAAAAAAACCAAAATCGCTGCTATCTGTATCTCTTA
Organism: Doryteuthis pealeii; assembly: GCA_023376005.1. Classification (NCBI taxonomy): domain Eukaryota; kingdom Metazoa; phylum Mollusca; class Cephalopoda; order Myopsida; family Loliginidae; genus Doryteuthis; species Doryteuthis pealeii. The sequence goes on from CM042145.1 coordinate 100,178,253, forward strand.
TTCTCTAAATAATGGGTTAAAGCATAGAAATACATACAATTTGAGTGCATAATCAGAAAGAACATACAATTTTACATAAGAATACCAAATTATATCAAAATTGCTCCAAAAATAAAGAAACGGTGAAGAAATCACTGAATTTCTTTGTTTTAATGGTCCGTGATTTGACATATTTTTGAAACAAAATCATGTCCACATTTGTACCCCCAATTTCGGGGCTTTAAATTCTCATAACTTTTGAACCACTGGGGATATTTGCATAATTCAAACGGTTCTGAACTCCATTTACAGAGCTCTATATAACTAATGTGATTAAACAACAATAACCTCAAATAAAAAAATCAACTGGGAATGCTAGTAGAATACAAGAACTTTGCCAATTTTGCAACCATCAGAAATATTTGGGTCTCAATACAAAATGGAATCTCTTTGCAACAAGTTATGGTAAACAACCATGTGATGGTATAGGTGGGACAGTGAAAAGGATAGTGTCAAAAGAAAGTCTCCGAAGACCAACTACCAAAGAAATCCTTTCCAAAAATCTATGTTTGAATATTGCAGATCTGCAATTGAAGGTATCAAATTAATTCTGGTTGAAAAGGAGGAAGTTGAGAAAGCAAGGAGGAGCCTCAACATGAGATTCAAACATGCATCCACAGTCCCAGGAACAAGAAGTTTTCATCAATTTATTCCACTCATCAGAGATAAAATAGCCATAAAACAATGTAGTGAAGATGAAAACTATGACCTAATACATGACTTCTCTATTGGAACTGAAGAAAAACAGTGAAATTTGTTGTTTCAGGATATGTTTGTTGCAGGTGTGACAATAAAATTTGGATTGATACAGAGAATGACTTGCTGATTAAGTTAGTGCGCCCAGCTCTTCCATCTTGTTCATTTTACTGGGAAGAGAATTTTAAGGATATGTTTTGTGCCATTCAAAATATTCTGTGCACTGTTGATGTCCCTATAACACCAAATGGTAAAGTTTATCATCTGTCCAAGATGGTCTATACACACAACAAAATTTATGGCACAGTGTAGTTTAAAATGTAATATTTTAAAGACTCCTTATATATTCATTTTTATTATCACTTTCTTTTGATTGAAAAATAGTAAAAAATATTTTTGTTTTTAAATAACAAAAACACAACTGAAAAAAAATAAACAAAGTGAAATCTGTAGTGAAGAAGTGGCTCAAAGGACAGTTAACAGAATAGTGATACATACTCTCATTTGAAGGTGGAACATTGCTATTAAAAAAAACAAAAAAAACAGTGACTGTGGGAAAGTAGGGAGGTGATCCACAGAGGACCAACTTCATTTTAATTCATGATACATGTTCCTGTGTCGGTAATTATACCTGTACTAAACAAAATAGCATTACTTTTTGACTCACCCTCGTATTTAATTTTTTTTTTTGTTTAATTGATAAAAACAATATTATTGAATAGTTTAAAAAGTCACTGAGCACAATATCAACATTTGAGAGTTCATGGAGCATTAGGATGATTGTCTTTAATTATAATCTTTCATTGAAATCCTGCACGTACATAGGAAAAAAACTCTGAACTTGGCAGGTTCATATCTTCTAAAGTAGACTTGACCCCCTCACGAAAATTCCTTGGTGAACTTAGGCAGACATAGTAGATGTTAAGAAAAAAATATTATGAAAATTGAAGAGGACCCATTTTCGATAGACTGACCGTAAGCTACATAGGTTAAAAGTTGTTGATTTTGGAGTCATGCATTTGGGTGGGCAAAATAAAATTTTCTGTGAGGTATAGGGTTAAAATAGTTGGATATTTGGATTCTACAGTCCTTATTTGCCTTACATACCAAATTTCAGAAATATTGAATGTATGAAAGTATTTTTTTTAAATTAAAAAAAAAACACTGAGATTTTGCGACACCGCACAGCCTTAATTTTGAGGCAAAATAGCAAAATTATACCCCCCCCGCCTCTAAAATCGGAACTGTAAGGTTTAAGACAAAATAATTTGGCACACTTTCCTAACTCATGAAGGGGAACATTTGTGCCAAATTTCAAGTAATTCGGTGTCGGTGGGTGCAGATTTCAAATTTTTCCGGTGTTTTGACATGGAATGACCCAAAACTGAATTCAAACCAAAGGGTGTCTCTTCTCGTTAGTCAAAACTACATAAATTTTGTGTTTGTCAGATGACAGCAATTCGTATATTAAGAGAAATACATTAATTGGTTATTTCCTATAAGTCTAACATAATCAAAGGGGAACCACTCTTGACTGATAAATTATTTATTTATTTATTAATCTACTAGGAAAAAAGAAAACATGGTAAGGGTTAGGGTTAGTTTAATGGGAAAATAAATAAATATTTTATCAGTCAAGAGTGGTTCCCCATTGATCATGTTAGATTTATAGGAAATAACCCATTAATTTATTTCAACTCAAATCAATGAACATTTTGGACTCTCCTAATCTTCATGTTTATCCCCAAAAGACCACTAGTAAAATTAGAAATAGGATTGTTAAAAATCTAATTACTAAAATCACCACCAACATATTTACATTATCCAGTATGTTCTTTGAATTCTGATTGGACGATCCTGTTGTAAATTCTAATGGAAAACTATCAGGAAAATTGACATCTGACATTTTTCATGAAAAAGAAAATAAAGAAAGCTTCAGGAGATGATCAATATTAAAGACTCAAATAGCAAAGTTAATTCAATTTTTTTTGTGGGGGACTTTTGTAAAATTGACAACCAAGGCCTCCATGCTTCCTGTAGTCGCCAACACCATACCTGTGCCCCTCTCCACACACATAAGCACACATGTGCATGTATACATGCATATTATTACTGTAAACTGTTCATGTTCCTGACACTAAATACATTATTTTGTGTACTAGACATGAGACTTTGATGAGTTGTGGTGCACCTGAGCACTGTACACAATAAATTTCATTATTATTATTTTATAAATTAAATTAAATCATTGCTTGTGTAGTAAAAACAAACCTATTGAAGTCAGTCAGTCAGTCTACTATTGGTTTGAACAATGTGACTGGCCAAGCACAACTGGCCAAGCACAACTGAACCAGTGTCAAGACAACTGGTACTTATGGGAATTCAGAACAGTCCACTCATGCATTTGGGTGATTCCATTCCCTGAGTCCTGATTGGCTGCTTGGTTTGTAGGATCCTCTGAGGCTCCCTAAATCCTGCAGTAGTCTTTGCAGCAAACCAGAATCGTATTTCAGTTACGACTACTTGCTGTCTTGTCTTGCCAATTCGACGGTAATTGGACTTAGTATTATTCTACAAAACCCAACTAACACCAATATACACAACCTTAAGAAAACCCAGATAGAACTAACCAAAACATACAAAAAAGAATAGATAACATCCAAAAATGAATAGATAAAATAAGACAATCAGTGGAAGACAGGCAGTTGCAATTAGCATGGCAAACAGTAAATTAAATTAGTGGTAGGAAAAGTACCTCTAGATCAAAGTTAAAGGTAACCAGCCAAAAAGATAGACTTCAGAAATGGAAAAACCACTTCCAGAAACTACTGGGGAAAACCCCCGAAAATCATAAAAAATAATACCCAAAAAATCGTTGATAGCCAACTAGACATCAAACTAGGAGATTTCACAACAATAGAACTCAACAAAGTCCTAAGGAAACTAAAAGGTAGAAAAGCTGCAGGTCTTGACGAAATACCCCCCGAGGTATGGAAGATAAGAAAGTTAGATTACATACTGCTTAGGCTATGCAATGCAGTATATAGACAAAATAGAATAGATAAATGGACGAAAGGCTGCATCCTCCCATTCCCCAAAAAGGGAGACTTCGAAATCACTATGAACAACAGGGGCAAAACTCTTACTGCTATTGCTGCTAAGATATATAATGCTCTTCTTCTTAATCGCATCCAACCCGAAATAGAGAAAATCCTTAGGAAAAACCAAAACGAATTCCGAAGAAATCGATCCACAACCCCTCAGATCGTCAGTTCATAGATTCAATACACAGAGGGAAAATGGAACAAATACTACTATCATACAGTCTCCCCAAAGAAACAGTTACCACTATAATGATGCTCTACAAAGACACTAAAGCAATGGTAGGCTAACCTGATGGTGACACAGATTTCTTTGAGATAGCTGCTGGATTCCTACAAGGTGATACATTAGCACCATATATATTTATAATATACCTAGACTACGTACTCCGAACATCATTAGATACCATAAAAGAAAAATGCCTCACACTAAAAAAGGCAAGAAGCAGGCAATATCCCGCACAGACTATCACAGATGCAGACTACACTGATGACCTAGCACTTCTTGAAAATACACCGAAATAGGCCGAGTCACTACTACATAACCTGGAGAATGCAGCAAAGAACATCAGTCTCTGAATTCCGATAAAACTGAGTTCATGTGCTTTAAAAAGAAAGGAAACATCTCCACACTCAACGATAAGCCTCTAAAGCCAGTAGAACAATTCACATACTTAGGTAGTAATATCTCATCCACAGAAAGCGATGTTAATGCATGAATAGGGAAGGCATGATCAGCTATAAACAAATTATCAATCCTATGGAAATTCAATCTCACTGACAAATTAAAAGACAATTCTTCCAAGTTGTGGTTGTATCAGTGCTGCTGTATGGCTGCACCACTTGGACCCTGACGAGGCGTCTGGAGAATAAGCTAGATGGGAGCTGCACAAGAATGCTGCATGTGATCTTGAACAAGTCGTAGAAACAACACCCGCCAAGGAAGCAGCTGTATGGCCACTTGCTCACTATCTCACAAACCATCAAGTGAAACGAACAAGACATACTGGACACTGCTGGAGAAGCAAGGACGAACTCATAAGCAATGTTCTCCTGTGGAAGCCTACATATGGACATGCTAGTGTTGGCCCCCAGCAACGACCTACATTGACCAGATTTGCAGGGATACTGGATGCTGTGCAGAGGACCTCTCAGGGACAATGAATGATAAAGAAGGTTGGCGAGAGATTGTCATGGATATCTGTGCTAATTGCGCGACATGATGATGATGAATAATATAATCTAAAAAAACATTTCAATTAAAGGGAATACTGTATAAAACATATGCTTAAAAATAACTTTACTACAAGTTCACATTCTGTTAAAAAAATATATTGATTATTTTTTTAAAGAAAAATTTTTGCTAAGGTTACCCGGTTAAGTTTACATATAGGACAATCTCATAATTTTAAGATAAAAAAAAAAATTTATTTTAGTGGAATTTAGGTCTGTTAAGTTCGATTTAACCCTGGGTTCTTTATTCTTTGTTAAGCAACCAGTCTAGGAGAAAAAACTCAATATTCAAACCAGCAAAATTGACCTTGTGTCAAATCTTGCTTGTGGCAGAGAAGTTGGGTATATTTCTACGATGACAATCATTACACCACATGCACTTCCTAAAGTAATTGAGACTAGCTTGTTGACCATTTCACCACAAAATCTTTTTTTATGCAGTGAGGTTCCCTAAGAAACTAAGCATAGCTTATATTTAGCATAAAGCCACAATTTCAGGGCACTTAGTAAAGATCAAACTCACTCCTACTCATTTCTTAGACTTGGCTTATTTTGGCACAAAACCAGAAATATAGAGCACCAAGTGATAATCAAATTGACTAACAATGGTCTGCTAACCATTATGCATCCTAATACATCTAAATTATATACAAGGTGTGTCATAAAAGTGCCAAGTTTGAAGCTATATTTACCAAGATAGAAATGAATAATGAATGGAATGTTAATTTTTTTTTCAGAATTTTTAGCAGAAAATTTGAGTAAATACATAATTGGTTGGTTGGATTTTATGGCATGTCATATTTTATGCCAAAGACATTTTATTTATTCATTCTTGATGGGTTTAAAAAAATTGTTTTTTAAACAATTAAAAAAAAAACAAATACTTTTTGAACACATTCTTTTCTAACCCATAGATAAGTCCCTATAGGTACTACCACTCAGAGTCAGGGTAGACCTGAGAGTAATGGTGATGAAGGGGTACTCCACACTCCCCAATTGGAACTTCACCATTAGATGCAGTTTGACATCATAACTAAGACCCTCTGTCACCGCCTTCTAGCACATATATGATGAAAAGGGTTGGGGGTTTGCTGTAAGGGCAATAGAGTCAGAACAATCATATAGGTGCTAGGGCTTGATGTGACCAGCCGACTGATAAAAGGAGGACTCTCAGACCGCCTGTCTAGCATTAGTAAGGGCCAAAGTGGTGTTGCATGTCATGGACTGCACAGCCACCAGGATTCCATCCTTAAGCATCATGAGTCGCCATCGCTATTCAGTAGTAATGGATATGTGAGACTAGTGTTCTAACCATTAAACCATGATTGCCTTGGTATGGTAACTTGTCTAGAAGAAAGAAAAATCTGAATTCAAACCAACTGTACTCCATTTAAATATTGACCTTATGTTGCACCCTGCCTTTTTAGCAAAGAAATTGAGTAAATACATGATTTCCATAGGTGAGAATAACAGTTAACAAGCTACAATTACTCCTGGTAATGAACTCTAATGAATCCAGAGCAAGCAATTTAGAAAATGGGCGGCAATAGAATAAGTTTATATTAAACTATATTCTAAACTTTTGTTATTTATTGTCAGATTACAATTATGTGTCCTGGGCATGACACTAAACACCTAGTGGTGAAGTTCCAATTCTGGAGCACTGGGGAATGTGGAGTACCCCTTCAACACAATTACTCACTGGTCCACTCTGACTCAGAGTGGTAATACTTGTTAGGGTCCCATCTATGGGTTAAACAGATAAAATTTGAGCTTAAAAATAAATAAAACAAAACATCTTTGGCATAAAATAACCCAAGGGTTGACATGCTGTAAAATCCAACCAACCAGTCAGCCAATCAACAAAGAATGAACAAAACAAAAACGTCTTTAGCATAAAATAACCCAATGGGTTGACATGCTGTAAAATCCAACCAAACAACACAATTATAATGTGGGAAAAGCAATAAATGCCAAAATGATAAGATTAGATTGATTTTAATGGAATGTCAACCCATCAAGAGTTATTTTATGCCTAGAGGTTAAGGAATCGCATTCATTGTACATTCATTTTAACATTGTGTAATTGTTTCTGAAAAAATTTGTTTTTTTGCACATGGTCCAATTGAATACAAATATTTTGTAAACAATTCATAGATGGAAGCAGAGATGCTGATAGGTATGCATCCTGCGTCCCTGATGCACAAAAATTTAAAAGGATACAGTAAAATCATATCCATGCACCTCAGTATTTTTCGTTTTTCTTCCCTTACCATTTCAAGCTAACTGTATATACATTTCAATAGTTTCTTATAAATGAATTACACAGGATAGGTTACAAGGTGGGGGTTAGACGGCTTTAGTTGGGACCTATAAATTTTCCCAGGGACTCATTCAAAGCAAATATGTGTGTCCCAGGACGCACTAAATCAAAAAGCTATCAGCATCATTGATTAACAGAAAAACTACAGCTCTGTTGGCTGGAGCTTTAGAATAAATTGACTACACCTCTGCAGAGGAGTAAGACCCCCCCTCCAATGAGGCCACCTGTTAGCCATGGATGGCGACCCGTGATGCTTAATTATAACTGTAATCTGACAATAAGTAACAAAAGTTTTGAATATCATTATCATCATGTCTCACTAGTAGCACGGATATCCTTCACTGCTCTCATAAGGTCCTCTTTAAAACATCCAGTATCTGTGCAGAGCTGGTCAATGTAGCTCTTTGCTGGACAGTCCAGCAGTGTCCAGCATGTCTTGTTTGTCTCACTTGGATGGTTTGTGTGATAGGGGCAAGTGGCCATATAGCTGATTCCTTGTGGGGTGTTATTTCCACAATTTGTTTAAGATCACACGCAACATTCTTGCACAGCTCTCATCTAGCTTATTCTCAAAGCAATTCATTAATGTCTAAGTGGTCCATAGCAAGTGGTGTCCTTTTAGATTTGTGTGCGTCAGGGACGTAGGACGCGTACCCATCAGCATCTATGGTTAATTAATGATTCTAGGAACAAAATTTTAAATAAATAAGCCATGAGCAATATAAGTATCATCCACTTCAACAGACTATGTTGTTGGTTATATGCAAATGTTTTTGTTTTTTTTTAAACCCAAAAAACTGTTTTCAGAGTTTTCAAAAATGAGAGTACTTGGGACTTTTACACATACCTACTTTTAGCCTAAGGTTCCCAAATTATTTTATCTTAATTTAACTCTGAAACTATTTTATCTTTATTGAATAATAACTTTTAGGTGTAAGACTAAAAGAAAAATGTTTCTTATATTAAGTAATGTATATATTAATTAAACCATCTTCAATTTTCTCTTTTCAGTTGTTTGAAATAATAAACTTATTGTTACTCTATGACATTATTCTAGGATGCACGTTTTCTATAAATCTTTGGGCATCCATACATATTTAAAGGGAGATAACTCATGAATAAAAAGCAACTGATACACACTTGAGAGATTTAAAAAGTAAATATTCAAATTTTGAAAATATGAAATAAACAAATCACATAATAAACATGCAGATGTTAATGACAATAATTATATTTATTCGGCTATTATTTAAAAAAATATTCATTATAAAAATGACCTTAGAAAAACCCAACGGTAAATAAGTGTGGGTGGAGAATGCGTTTATATTTTTTGTAATTTCTTTTGCTTTTAACCAAGAATTAATTTTTAAAAAATCAAACAAATGACTTCAGTTAACTTATAGACAAATCAATTCATAGTATATAGTTATTTTCTGGAGAATTTTAAATATCAAAACTCATTTGACAAAAATTTTGAGTAAATAAATTTATGAAAAAGTTTTAGAGGCTTCCATACTTTTACACCCCACAAGTCTGGCTCGCTCTTCGCCCTGTTAGAGAAAAAAAACCTTACGCAGCAGTATTATTATTATTATCATTGTTATAAAATCCAAGTAAAATGAAACCGTCAATCTTTTAGAGACTACCATTTAAATTATAAAAGAGAAAAAGAATAAAAATAAACTAACATGTTTGATAATTCGCCGGCTTTGTACTTTCCTTCGCTGTTTGTCCGCTCTTTATGCAAAAGAAAGTAAAGATGGTCGATTATTTCCGGAGAAAAGTAACGTGAAGCAAAATACGGATTTTGATTAATTTTAGGAAAAATATATTACTGTTATCATGATACGTTTATCAGTCCATATTCTATAATGAAAGGGTATTTAAGAAATTATTCCTAAATTAAAAATTTTAAACGGGATGGCCATGGCATAAAAGTAGGAAGTTTTGATTTTTTCAATGTCTCATCATGACATAAACAAAAACATTAAATTTGCATTTTTAGTCCGAAATGAAAACAATTCTCATATTAAAAATGAAATCATTGTCTTGCATCTACATTTATTGAAATCAAAATAGTTAATCGTTCTTTAAAACTTACATCCTTTGAAAATATACGCATGTTTTCTGGTATTTGACACTTACATGGGTCATATGTCCTTCTTTTCTAACGAATAAGACTTAATAAGTTAGTAGTAGTATCATTTCTAAGCGAAACTTTTAAAAACAAAATTAAGATACAAGTTAAAAATATTTTTTTTTATTAAAACTGACAATAAATTCTAAATAAAACTTAAATTATCTTTATTTTATTCTTATAAAAATTGTTTATCATTGAAAATTTAAAAAAAAAAAAAAATAATACGCGCCTACAAGTTTTTAGTATCAGTATCAAAATTACTCATGGCATGCTTTTCCTGTATGATATTGATGTAGATATCAACAACAGATTTTCTTGTTTATTTTTGCTGACTAAAGCGAAGTATAGATTTTTTTTTACCAACAGTACAAGAATCTGTGTGCGTGTTATGCCAAAGTGAAGTGGTGTAGTTGGAGGTAGAAAGAAAGAAGCCTTATTACTAGGGAACATGGTAAGAACATCACATTCATTAATTGAACTATTTTATTCACTATTATTATTATTATTATTTATAGGCCACACACATATATATTTTTCGTTAAAAATTGAATAATTTTAAACGTAAATTATAATCAATTTAAGTTTAGAAGTAGAATAGATGATTAGTTAATTTATTTATTAACTATATTTTTTTAATAAAAGGAAAAAGAAGCTATTTCCACCTTTAAAGTTGCTGTTCGTATGAAATAGTAAATATTTTCAATTTTTATAGTTATTCCCTAAATGATCTAAATTCAAAATTAAATCAATCACCTGTTTGGTAAAATAAAATAAAAAGGTTGAAAATACGTGATTTAAAAATAAAATAGATAACATAGAGAGCTACGTGTCACAACTGAAGTTGAAATTTTTTTTTTTTTACCTAAAAATTACGTCTATAGTTTGCATGGATTTTTTGTTTTGTTTTTCAGAATAAATAAACCCTTCAGTGGAACTTTTAAAGTGTTCATGGCGCCAATATCCCCCCCCCCTTCACGTGGCATTACAACTAGTGTAATTAATTACCGTAACTGCCTGGTTTGGATTTTATGAAGGCATTGAATATCTATTTACTATCAAAAAATGTTTGAATGTAGTCGACTAAAATAACAAAATGATTGTTAATGTTTGTAAGCTGTAAGGATAAAATATCGTTTAGTTTACAAAGAATTTTTTGGTATTTATTTATTTATTCATTTGTCCAAAATACTCTTTTAACCAAATTTCTTTGATTTTAATTTTACGATTCAAGTATTTTTCTTGTTTAATTAGATTTATACAATCAGAATCCATCAGAATTATGAGTTTTCGTTTAATAGAATTTTAATTGTACATTCATAGCAAGTAAATTTGGGGAAAATTGAACAGTCACTCATGCGTGAATCGTTGCAATACTTGACCTGCAAACATTTTTAAAATCAAATTTTAATCTTTTTCAAAAAGTTTTTACTTTAAAAATTCTTTATTTATATTAATTTATTAAAAGTGATCAACTTATAGTTCTAATGATAATAAATACCTGTTGCAGGTTTGGCTGTAATTCAAAGTTCATTTAAATACAAGATTTCACCCCCAAACCAATTCTAAGACACTTTTTTTTTTCAAGTAGCATTCCGATTATTGATTCTAGAAAAAATGTTAACATTGAATAGGTATACCGTTGCCCTCCTCCTCTAAAATTTTTGGTATGGATTGTTCTCCAAAATTTTCTTCGGAATAATATCGATTAAGAACCAAACTTTCAGATTATAAACACATTTTTAGAGGTGGGGGTCAATTTGCTACATTACTTTTACGTTAAACAGGACACCCCTCTGCTATTTTTGTCGACAGTGTTAAGCAAACTGTGTTCCTTGTGAAAATAGTATTCAACCAACCACCTATACTACTTATTTGCTTGAATATAATAAAAAAAAACAAATTTTGGTTGGATTCTAAAACATGTCAACCCATGGGTTACTTTTATGCCGGAGACGTTTTAGTTTTATTCGTTCTTGTTGGGTATTCAGATTTTTTTTTAACACATTTTAAAAAAACTTTTTTGATCTTTTTAACTCATATACCGGACCCTAACAAGTACTACCACTTCAAATCAGAGTGGACCTGGCAGTAATGGCAGTGAAGGAGTACTCCACACTCCCCAGAGCTCCAGAATTGAAACTTCACCACTAGATGCAGTTAAATATCATACCCAGGACATTAAGACCCTCAGCCACACCTTCTAGCACATATAAAATAAAAAGAGTTAGGTGTTTGAGCAATATTGTCAGGACAATCATATAGGTGTTAGAGCTTGACATAACCAGTCAATTAATTGGAGGAGGCCTCTCCAACCACCTGTCTAGCCCAAAAAAGGGCCAAAGTGGGGTGTTGCATGTCATGGACTGCTCAGCCACCAGGATTCCGTCCTTAAGCATCATGAGTTGCCACTCATGGCCAACAGGTGGCCCCATGGGGGGGGATCTTACTCCTTTGCAAAGGCTCCGTCAGTGTATTCTATAGGCCCAGCAAACAGGGCTATAAAAAAAGAAAGAAAAGGCCACCACGTCTTCAATATGCTCCATGAAATGGGTTTTTAATAATTAAGGTAAATTATAGGGGAAAAGTAAAGTAAAGAAAACGTATTGCTATAAAAATATTTTTATTTATCTATTTTTTTATTTATCTATTTTTTTCCAAGAGTAAAACAAGGTAAGAGAATTATTGAGGAAACAGTTTGGCTATATATTTTGAATTGACGTGTCGTACTTCTGGGGTAGCAAGAGGTTTGGGTGTTTTAAGGTAGCTGGATATTCTTGTTCAATGTTCCTCGGGTTTTCACTTTAACTCCATCTCATTTGGTGGTTGTGCTGAAAAGGAAGGAATTCAAGGAACGAAAGGAAAGAGACAAAGACAGAAGTTGGTTTTATGACTTAGGCTTTATTGACCGGTCATGGCCGCCTGTGGCAAGAGAATATCTCCCTGGCTAGCAGGAGCGACCAGACCCAGTTAAGGCCTAAACTCGAAATGGCCGAGATATTCTTTTGGGGTCAGAAGTCTGTCCTTTTTCTTGCAAATGTGTGGAGGGTTCTCCTGGTGAAGGCTCATGGGAATTTGTTGTTTTTTTTTATTTTAGTTTTATTTTAATCCTCACATACTTCATCCCATACACTTCCTTGTACATCAATTCATTGATGTGGAATCACTTCATCTCCCCTGCAGTTCTAAATCTTCATTTTTGTCTATTAATTTGGGATCAGTAGGCTTTCTCATAATTCATGCTGTGTCAGGGTCTACAAAATTCTCAGAATGGTTCACTGTTCCATGGGTGTACCCAAATCAAGAGGAGTTATTATAATTTTGCCAATGGTGGTATATGATATTTTTACAACAGTACCATCACATGAGGACCTTCAACATTACAGACATGGTGGTGGTGGAAGGGATCTATGACCATCCCATATCGATTTGACAACCACCATCCCTTTAGGCTTACGGCCAAGTCACTGAAAGCACCGGTTCCCGCTAGATCAATAAAGTTAAGCAGTGATGAGCCCATTCAATATTTAGATGGGTGATCATTTAAGAAACAGTAGGTATTGTAAGCAACCTGATATCAAAATGATTTGATTCAGCTTTAAATGACCCGAAAAGGGTTGATATGCCATAAAATAAAACCAACCAATTAATCACCATCCCTTCCCTCCTTATTTACTACCTTACTTAAACAATTTACTTTGAAAATGATGATCACTACAACAGACTCTCCAAGAGTGGTAATTGTGAAAAAGTTTAGCACTGAAAATATTACAATATCTTCTAGAGAAGAAATTAGTTCCAATTGCCAAAGTTTGAGCCTGTGGACATAATACAGCCTTAAACAAATTAATTGAAACAAAACTAATAATTCTGTTGTTATTATTATAATATCTGTGATCCCTCTGTAAGGTTTGCCAGTGTGTTCATGCAGCGTTATGATTTTTGTACACTTCCTTGGAATAATGTCCATCACAGACAATGGCTGTAAAACAACTAATCAACAGTCAAGACAATAGTGTCTGGGTGTGATAAAAATCTTATTCTTATGCAATCATTGATGACAATATTTTTCAAGACCAAACAAATTTCACCATACAGTGATGCTGATGGCTTTTTTTATTTAGTGCATCCTGGGATGCATATATTTGTTTTGGATGAGTCCCTGGGAAAATTTATGGGTCCCCAACTAAAGCCATCTTTGTAGCCTATCTTGTGTAATTCATTTCTAAGAAACTATTGAAATGTATTTACAGTTAATTTGAAATGATGAGGGAAGAAAAAAGAAAAACATTGGGATATGATTTTACAGAGTCCTTTTAGATTTTTGTGCATCAGGGACCCAGATGAGTCCCTGGGAAAATTTATGGGTCCCCAACTAAAGCCATCTTTGTAGCCTATCTTGTGTAATTCATTTCTAAGAAACTATTGAAATGTACTTACAGTTAGTTTGAAATGATGAGGGAAGAAAAAAGTAAAACATCAGGATATGATTTTACCGAGTCCTTTTAGATTTTTGTGCATCAGGGACCCAGGACGCATACCTATCACATCTCCTCTGTCATTTATCCCCGAAAATAGATTCATATTACTGCATACCACTACAAATGACCTAATCTGAGGAAAAATTAGAAATCAATTACACCCTGTTACTCCAGTGTGTCTAAAACTGACAATTTCAAGATAATGGTATGGTTACAGTTCAGTCATATTTCACATTTTCTAATAATTTATTGAAGAAATAATACCATTGACCATGTATGATCAAGAAGGGTTCTCTTGACAAATTTGAACATTTTCAAGAACTTTGTTTACATTATATTGTGCAATAATGAATGAGCAGATTGTATATTTATTTCCTACTTGGTGGAGGCGCATGGTGTAATGGTTACTGTCATAGGAAATGGACACAGCGAGACAAGTTCAAATCCTGGATGCATCTGTTTTCCATTTCACATAGCACTCCTTGAGAAAGGTACAAATTCAACTATTCTCCATCCATCTATGAGTAAATAGTAGAGCAGACTGGGCTCTTTAACCTTGGTATGGCAACCAGTCTCGGAGAAAAAATACTCTGAATTTAAACCTGTTAAACTCCACTTAAGAAATTGACCTTGTGTCATATCCTGTTCATGTGGAGGGGGTTAGTATGTATATTTCAAACCCAGCCTGAAGTAGCCTGCCTTGTCGAGTTGCACTGATGAGCCATGAAACAACAAAACAGGACTATGTGAATGACTATATATATATATATATGTAATATTGTTAGTAATTTTTATAATCTAATAGACATAAAAGCGCGAGTTTATTTATCTTCTGTGTTATTGTGATATATAATTATTATTATTTTTTTTTTTTTTTTCATTTGGGAGAGGTCCCCTGGAAAATATCTTTTTCAATTATTCTATTCATTCCATTCAATTTTTATTATATTCGTTGGTCCATTTTTGCATTAATTCTTAACTATATATATATATATGGAAGAAAAATATGATGTGAAAACAAAATATTTGGTAGAGCATTTATTATAGAGTAGACTGGGGTCTTTAACCTTGGTGTGTCAACCAATCTAAGAGAAGGAAAAAACTACTTTGAGAACTCTTCTTCACCCTCTTCTTTCCTCATAACCAAACCAGAGGCTGGAGTTCAAATCTTAGGAAAAAGATTTCAATTAAAATAAATGCTGATTTTCAAGGAAGATAGACCATATTTATTTGGTGCAATACAGTCTTCCTACTCTTATCTTGATATTTTCTTTCTTTCTATTTTTTTAAAGATAATACACATCAAGTAACTCGCTGGTGGGAACACATCAAAAAGTAAAGAAAAATAAGAAAAATTGTTCATCTATATATCAATACACCTTTTCCTTAATCTTCCGACTGTTATCATCTTGCAACACCCTCTGGTTAAAAATGAGACCGTCCATATCATACAAGATGAAATGCAAACTTGTAAATCCTGATTATCTGGTGTTGTTTATCTGCCTAATTCTTAATTCTTATGAGTGTTGTAACCTCACCTAAATAAATGGCTCATTTCCTTTTTATTATAAAGAAAGAAAGGGAAGAAAAAGGTCATGCTACACAGAAAAAATATTTTTTGAAAGTGAGTAGGGGAAAGGTAGAGAGGGAGGCCAATAATGCTAATCTGTTTCAATCAAACATAATGAAAAGAAGAAAAGAAGAAAGAAAAAAAATTTGAGGGAGAGTTAATTCAAGACTATCATACTTTTTACATATGGAAGGAACTATATTGCAATATCTTTTAAGTAAACATATCAAACATTGTAATAATTAAATTGTCATTCTGTGGTATATCCATAGGTCCTGCTAGTTTAAAATAATGTAGAAAAATGTTGTTTTTTTTAACAATTAAAGAGATGAATGAAAATAACTATTTGCTTTAAAATTGACATCTCAATTACATTCGGATATTTTTTTTTCCTTACTTAAAAGCTTCTGGATTTTAAAGAACAAAGAAATAATTTGATTTGGGATTCAACAACAAAGCTTTAAAAAAGGCCTTTATTTACGCTTTGTTTAATTTAGTGGATGTATGGGCTGATTCTAAGTTGAAATAAAAAGAGAGGCCTCTACAAGTTTGAGAGGTCATTGAAGGAGGGGGAGGCTAATCTTTGCAAATGATTTTATACTACATTACTGGTACAAGGAAAAAAAAATGATAATTGTTCAACTTGGATTACCTTAATACACAGGGGGTTGGACATTTTCAAAATTGTGAATATGGAGAGAAAACTATAGTAATAGATTTTTTATATACATATTTTTATTTATTCATATTCTTATATAATTTAGTATTTTATATTAACTTACTTCCGAGCATAAGTATTTAAGTTTAAATTTAATGAAATATATCAAATTAGAAAGATTAACAAAATTATTAAGAGTGCATATAAAAAGATTACACTTATTTTAATTATATTTCAATTGGTTTCTATATAAAATCAATCATAAGATTGATTTTACTACGTTGGAGAATAAAACAATAATATTAGAAATCAATAACAGCAAGTAATTATTTATTAAACCCGGTTTTGTTAAAACCAGTATGCAAATTACTTTGTCCCACACCATATATTATGTAAAGCTTTATTTCTTACGGTTATAGAAGATACATTGCAGAATTTTAAATGCACTAACACGGGCCTTTCGGGGCCTGTGTTTGTTAATGTAAATTAACAGCATTGATCCCGGGGGGGGGGGCTATCCCCCCAGGCAACACCTGCCCCCTTGATTTAAAGGGGCAGGGCTCTGTTTATTACCCAGTGCCTGAGGCGCCATGCTTGAGGGGGAATGCCGATGGGGTCAACGCATTTTTTGTGTCTACCACCCATGAGCTTCGGCTTGTGGGTGGGCCCACATAAAAATGTCCTTGTGTCACACTTTCTTGAGTGGGATAAGAGGCAAATACCCTAATGACATGGGCTGTTTTGAGGCAAATTTAATTAAGATTTTCATAGAGGCCTCATTAATAAATAAGATTCATTCTATGTATTAATGATTTGACTATAAATTAAATACTCATTGATAAACCTACGCAATAACTGAGGGTATTCTGACATAGTTTCGGTTACAGACAGACATACAGTGAATCTCCATTATAATAAGATATAAATTATTGAGTATAAAAATAAATTAGCCCTGTTAAAATTTACCTTTTAAAAAAGAATCAAATTTTTAGAATATATTAGTTGTGTAAAGTTTAAAAGTTAAATTGTTAGTTTAGGTTCCCATCTAGTTTGATTTGTGCTATAACCTTTCTTTGATGGATTTATTTTAACGGCATATCAATCCATCTAGGGTTATTTTATGCATAGAGGTTAGGGAATTGCATTCATTGTACATTCATATCTACATTTTTTGTATAGTTGTTTCTTAAGAGTTTTTGTTTCTTTGTTTTTTGCATATGCTCCTATCAAATACAAATAATTTTTAAACAGATCTATTTTAACCCATAGATGTGACCCTAACAGGTACTACCACTCCAGGATGATAACAGATGGAAGATTTAGGAACATCAGTATTAATATATAGATGTCAGTTGTCTGTTTAATTTTTTTTAAAATTTTGTCCAACACTGTAGTTTTAACATACTCTGGTCATATAGTTTAAGTGTAGATTGGTCAAGTAATTTCTTGGTTGGTTGGGTTTTATGGCATGTTAACCCTTGTTGGGTCATTTTATGCCAAAGACGCTTTTGTTTTATTCACCCTTGATGGATACTCAATTTTTTTTTAAAACTTTTTTTTTCTATTTAACCCATAGATGGGACCCGAGAGGTTGATATGCCATTAAACAAAAGAAAACAAACTAAACGATAGCTTGGATTATTCGGACTATTGTCCTCATCTTTATTGTTATCTGTATAACATTTCGTTCGATGTGCCCTCTGGCCTTGTTCAGGTATTTCTTGTTGGACTCTGGAACCTTCTTTTTGAACTCGGGAACTTTCTGGTCATAATCGGGAGCCATCATGGAACTTTGAACCCAACCCTTTATTCAATCTACAGGGGTATCCTGTTCTCATTCTGCTAACCATAGCTGGGTACGAGTGTTAAGCTGTGTTAATTATTATTCTATGTTACTGTCGCCCTTGACCAGGATTGAACGAACCTGCAGCCTAGAGGTAACTACGCCTATATCCACTACGCCATGTGTCCAATTGAAGAAGGCCGGAGGGTACTTCGGCATAAACATTGTACAGATAACAATAAAGATGAGGACAAATTCCGAATAATCCAAATTATCAAGCCTCATCTTAAAAAATTCAGACAAACGATAGCTATGTCAGATAATACCAGATTAGTTTGAGTATATCCTGGTAAGATATTTCAAGCATACCCTGTGAAATACTTTAACGTAATGGTTATCATCATAAGAAATCAAATCGACAACCCAAATTCAAATCCTGGACAAGGTTGTTTGCATTTCAGCCCTTGTGAAAGGCATAAATCTATCTGTTCTCGCTCTAGCTATGGATAAATAGGAGATCAGACTGGGTTCTTTAGTCTTGGTTTGGCAACCATTCTAGGAAAACTGAATTAAAACCAGTTGTACTTTACTTGAAAATTGACTGACATGATGTTGATCTATATATAACTAGAAGTGGCTACCCGGCATCACCTGGGTAGAGAGGGATCTTTTAAAAGTTGGTCCCGCAGATCCATTATTATTGAATCAAGAGTTGAAATCCCTACTTAAAAAAAGATTTTGCATTGATCCAGCCACTCTGAAAAGAAACATTAATGTCTGCTATTGGAAATATTAAATGCAAAAAAATATTCCATGTTGTTATCATTTAAGTTTTATTTTTTAATTATCTTCTTGAATGTAAATCAAATCTTTATTATTTTTGCTCAAAAAGCAAGATCTGGTGAGCGTGAATGTGTACCTATATTTACTTTGTTGTTGATTGTTTTATTTTTGTAGTTTCCTCCAGACATACATACATACACACAACTACTCTTTATATGTGTATAGAAGATATATAGATACATTAGTATATATATATATATATATATATTATATATATATATATATATATATAAGTCATATTATGTTTTATATATAAGTACCGTATATACTTGTGGATAGGTCACACCCCTAATTTGTGGTTGTCAAAGTGGGTATTTGTGGTTGGCCTGCAGATAGGTCACATTATAATCTGGCTAGTTATACTAACTATTCTAACCTAAAACTTATCAAATATTCCAATATGAATTCCAATATTCTGAAATATTCAAATATTCACATTTGTTTCAAGACATTGCTTACAAATATTAGATCTAGAACATTTTGCAGAAAATAACCCAAGTATTGATATGCCGTAAAACCAACCGACCGCAAACTTATATATATTTTTTAAAAGCTCAATTTAAATTAATGGTTGAATCAAACTTGTTTTTCTCATTAAAAAAAAAAAAAAAGTACATTTTCTTATCAGAATTTTCTTTTTTCCTCTTTTTAGATCCAACCAGAAACTGAAGACTTTGCTGTGGATACTCTTTCCTACTACCTCCTTTTGTTCCCTGCCTCACTGACAGTTGTGGTTGCCTGCCTCTTTCTCAACTGGCTTGGACTCAAGTTTTTTCAGCACAACTAAGAATTGTGCTGCAGAACTGAAAATGAACAACTATGAACTAAAAATGTATTTTTTAAAAGTTAAACATATTCGCAGGGAAAATGTTTGTACAGAAAGCTTCTATCATTTTTTTCATGTTTCATAAAAAACCTCACAACCAAAGTGAATCGTTTTCTTTATTAAGGAAAACGTAAAATCCTACATGTTGGATTAAAATTCATTCATTGTTAGAATGAATTAACAAGTATTTTAAACATGTAACTTTTACTTAATTACTGCATTTTTACTATGAAAAAGTTTCTCTTTTTTTCTTTTCTTAAAGAATTTGCTTTACATCTTATAAACCTTAAGGTTACATTTTTATTTTACTTAAGTATTTTCTTCTTTTTTTCCTCTTCTTTTTTCTGAATTTTGCAAGTCAAAATTGGGGTTTGTCTCTGAGGCTGGACTGTCTTTCATGCTGGAAAATACAATGTTTTAAATTGTTTTTAAACTGAACAAATCAAGATGGATGACTTTTACATTCATGCTATATATATACAAGTATAATATATATATATATATATATATATATATATATATATATATATATACTAATACATAAATAAAATGATACCTTTTATTGTTTTATATTGTTTTCTCTCTTATTTACTGATTTATGACTTTACCATGCTTTACATGTAAGGGTGGGCTGAAAAATTCATATGATGACATCATATCTGCTGTTGATGACTTTTTTGACCAATGGGATCCAAACACTGCAACACCAATGAAAGAAGTGTGTGAACCATAAGGGGGGTCTAAGTTGAAAAATAAACTGCATTTGGTCACATTCCATAAGAGTATCTTGGTCAGCCTATGAACTTTTCAGCCAACCCTCATAGATACAGAACA
The DNA here is from genome assembly GCA_023376005.1 of Doryteuthis pealeii. NCBI lineage: Eukaryota > Metazoa > Mollusca > Cephalopoda > Myopsida > Loliginidae > Doryteuthis > Doryteuthis pealeii. The sequence goes on from CM042145.1 coordinate 100,198,777, forward strand.
AATTAGAGGACCCCTATTCTGTCTAAATTTTTGAGATAAGGACTTATTATTTTCTCTATTTACATATTTTGGACTATTGTGATCTCTGTCAGGGAATTTTGAGCTAAACCCTTTAGTGGGTAGACTGTTCTCTTTCTGCTGTCTGTGTCTTGGAATATCTCATCTATATATTAATGTTCCTTAAAAGTACGACCATTATTATCTTGCAACACTCTCTGGTTAAAACTGAGATCATCCAAATCATCCAAGATGGAATGCAGAAATGTAAATCCTGATTATCTGGTGTTGCTTATCTGCTGAATTCTTGTCTTATGATTGTCGTAACCTAAGGTAAATAATGGACCATTCCGTTTTTATTATAAATAAAGAAAAGGCAGAAAAAGTACATACTACACAGAAAAAAATGTAATAAGAAAGATAGAGAGGGTGAGCACACAGAAGCGATAATGCTAATCTGTTTCAATTGAACATAATGAAAATAAGTAAAGAAAGAAAAAAAAAAGAGTGAGATAGAGTTAAATCAAGATTATTATACTTTTTATATATTGAAATATTTTTTCAATAGCTCTTAAGTAAAATGTCGTTGTGGTGACCTAAAGTCTGTATCAGCCAGACAGCAAGGGAGTCTATCCCCTATATGATACTATGATTGAGGAAGAACATGGTCAGAAAAAAATAATAAAATAAATAAATAAAAATAGAATGTGTTAAAGCCCAGGCATAGGTGGATGGGTGGGTGGTTGTCCTTTTTATGAACACAAAAGATTAGGCCGTAAGGTTTAAGAGAGTTATACGGCCACCGTGAAGTTGGGCCACTTAGTGATAATATCTTTAGGTATCTAAGTATTAAAAGCAAAAAGGCTATTTTTCTGAGGAAATCTTTTTTGAAAAAATTAATGGTCGAAGTATTGGACACGCTGAGTCTGAAAAGAGAAGTAACTGCTTTAGTTTTAAGGGATAATGTCGTCTAAAAGTCGGTGTTGAATTTAAGTACCGGCCATTTGGGTGGTGTAGGGGAGAATTTTACATAAATTCAGCTAAGCCCCAAGTCTTGAGAGCAGTCAACCCCGGGCCCTGGAGGTGTTAACATCGGTAGCAGTAGAGTTAGCCCCGAATCCACAACTGAAGTCAGTAGCCAGCCAGTTGAGATAGATTTCTAAAGTGTCACTTTCTGTCTCTTCCATGAGCGTCCTATTATCAAACTTTGTGTTTGTTTTGTTTTCTTTTGGTCCTTGTGAACCTGTCTCTGACTTGTGCCCTTCAAATCGGCCAGCACAGAACATCACAACGTTGGGGTCTGGACATTGTGCATTGAAGGTGCATGAGTGCAGAACGGGATTCTCACACCTTTTCACTAGTGCTGGACCAAGGAGATTATTTTGGCATCTGAGGTGGAGTGACACACCTACCATCAGCTCCTCAGTCTACCGCGCAGATCCCTATGCTACTCATATGCTGAGTTGGCAAGGGCCTGTATCAAACTCGGAACCTTGTGGTTCCTAGGCAGATGCTCTATCGACTGAACTAAACCAGCCGTAGTTCTTAAGTAAACATGTCAAATGTTGTAATAATTGAATTATCATACTGTGGTATGTTCACAGGTCCTGCTAGTATTAATTGATTTGTCTTAGTTATTTTCGACCTTGTAATGTCACTTCTCTTTACGATGTCACCTTGTCGGCTGGGGCTGTAGAATACACTGACTGTACGTCTGTAGAGGGGTAAGACCCCCATAATGGGGTCACTTGTTGGGCGTGGGTGGCAACCCATAATGTATAAGGATGGAATCCTGGTGATTGAGTGGTCCGTGACTTGCAACACCCCACTTTGGCGCTTACTTGGGCTAGAATGGCAGTCAGAGCTAAAAACCTAAGAAAAAATAACAACACAACAAGCTCACTTATACTAAAACAGTTGTTGCTGCCCCCAGAGTGAAAATCTGGGTATTGTGAAGTAAAAAGGGGGAAAAAATTGTTATTCCTTTAAACTATACCAGTTTTCCATAAACGAAAAAGAACAATTGTTGATAATAATTTTTAAATATATAAAAATCTCAGAAAAAATATTGCGTAAAATAGTGCATTTTTAATCATACATTTTTGGATAGATTAAATAAATCTTTATTCATGACAAAAATGTTGTGTACAACATACCACATTCCAGATGTTTAAAATTCTCTGTGAAATTTTCAAGTGAATAAAAATAGGTCAATTGAATCAGAGAAAAGACCTTTCTTTTTTTTTTTTGCATCAGTTCAAAGAAAAATATTGTTTCTAAAACTATGAAAAGAGAAAACTCGCTACAAAATTATTTTTTTAGTTTTAAGGAAATAATTTTAAATTTTCCAATAACTTTTTTTGCGTGTTAAATTTTTGTTTTTGTTTTGTTTTTAATGTTGTCTTCTGGTTTTGATCTTTCTAGAAATGTAAAAATTAGGTACAGGATTTTTTTTTATTCTAATGAACAAAGGTTGCCCCCCCCCCCAATCTTGATTGATAAAAACTTTTTTTTTTTCAAGTTTTTTTTTATAAAAAAAAATATTGATTATAAAATTAAGTCCTTAATGAATAAAGTGCTGAAAATTTCATTAAAATTGTACACTTTCCTGATTTTTGGTAATTATTTAAAAAAATTTTTAAAAGTCTTATTATCTCCCTTGACAAAAGTTGGACATACCTACCAATATAATAAAATTTTTTAAACTTTTAAGGCGTCTCTAAAGTGTATTTTTATCTGTTGATTTTTAGATAATTCTATTCAAGTGCATTTTTTTAAAATTAAACATAGTTGATACCTTTTTGAGATGGTAAAAAATATTCTTAATGGAATGCCTGTTAAAAAAGGCTGACGAAGTTAATTAGATTACAAAATTATTTAGTTAAGGAAAATTTCATAATTCTTAAAAAAATCACTTGGGTATTTAAAAAATGTCCTGATAATTTTTTTTTAAGCCTCATTACTTGTTTGCTTTAATAATTGATATCAATAGTTTTTTTAATTTTTTAAAGTTTAAGAAGCGAATAAACTTGCTCATAGTGCATATTGAATACACTAGGTATCTCCAGAATCGGGTCATGTGATCAGTTTAGGCCATTTTGAATAAACGAAAGTAAATATTTTTGAACTTTTTTCTTTTTTAAATCTCGCCAAATAAAAGTAACAATCATACAGAGTTGTTAAAAAGAAAAACAATTAATTCAAAGATCAAATTATCCAATTGGGAAAAATTACTCACCGTTAATAAAAAAAAAAAACCTATTCGTTTTACATGCAACAAAGTAATTTTTATGTAGAAATCCAGACTGTAAAATTACATATTATCTCTCTTTGACAGTTATACATTTAAATGTATGGGTGGCTGTATTTGACATAATTGTTTTCTTGTGCATATTCAATAACCGATTATTGGTTTTTCAACGATTTTTGAAGGATTTTTTTTTTTTTTAAACTTATAGTGTAACTAAAACAAAGAAAAGACAATAAGTATTGCAAATGTCAGTTTTGCTCTACTGTATATTATAAGAATCAACATTACTATTCAACAATAAAAAAAACTCTTATTCTTAAAAATATTAATATATTATGGATCGGACAAATTTTTAGTTCACCTGAATTCTAAAATTCAGTGTTATATTATATTTAGATATTAGTGAAAAATTCGATTTGTACAAACAAAAAAAGATTTTTAAACATTAAAAAAAAAAAATTATTTGAGCACACAAAAGATTTAAAATCTCTTAAAAATTAATTTCTTAAAAAAATTTGTTTTTTCTTGACAATTTAATAGAATATAGTACATATCAATTAAAAAAGCCAAAAAAAAAAGTTTTCAAATAATATTATGACATTTTTTTGCAATTTTTATTTCAGAATTCATTAATTTTTCCTACAAAAACTACTGCCTTGAATATTATACAAATGTTTTGATATAGTTACTCAGACTCTTACCTTTATAGAAAAAAAGTAAAAACGTTTTTTGACGATTCATTTTTTTTATATCTCATAAAATAAAATAGGGAGGGGTTAGACCTCGTAAAAAATATATTTCCCCTAGTATATTTTAGGAAAACAATATTTCAGACATATTTACATCAAAGGTAAATAGTTATGGAAATTTTCGTTAAAATTGGACTATTAATTGATTTTTCATAGAATTTTTTTTAAAATCCTCTTATCGTAACTTGTTTTTGGCTACGTTAAATTTCAGTTAATTTAACGATGCAAAAATGAAAACATCGATTTTAAATCATAATTTTCATTATTTCCATAAAGCTGAAATTTAAAAAAAAAATCATCAGGAGTTTGTTTAATGTTTCTTCTTTCGAATGGAAAAACATTTTTCAAGATAATATTAATTTTTATGCAAGTTTAATTGTGTTAAATATAGGGCGAGGGGTAGATTTCACAGGGAAAATTGGTGGCACCTAATAACTATATATATAAATATATACTACACCCTTCTACCAATCTGAATATTAAAAAAAACCCAGAAAATAAATAACATTTAATTAAATCATCTATAGGTAGGAAATGGGGGAAAAGTTAAATTAAATTAAATATTATAAGACCCTTGCCTATCTATCAGAGAAGTCCGTATTAAACTTTCATTAACTTTTTTTTCTCGTAATTTATATTTCAACTTTACCCTGATTGTTTGAAAATCACAACAAAAACTCATGATTAAAATGTGTTGCTTAGAAGTTGGTAAAAATAATAATTTGTATGAATGGATGACATATTTTAATTAAATGTGACTTTTTTTTCTAGCTAAAAGACAAAGTTGTGAAGTTTTGATTTGTTTAAAATTTAGCCGAGAATTGTGCCTTTTTTTCCCTGGTCACGTCTATTCTACTCACATAGTGAATGAATAAAGAGGAAAAAGAAAAGGGCTCCGATCTTCCTCGATCGAGCACAAGGCTCTTCTCTCTCCCCTTCTTTTATTTTCATTGACCTACATCATGGCAAAAACAACAACTAGTTTGGAAATGGCAGGTAAGCAAACTAAAGACGAATGTTGGGTTTTCCTTGTTAGGGAAACGAATCCCTTTGCATCGACGTATTTGTGGGCAGGGGACAACATTGACGAAGAAGACGATAAGGAACAGGATTAATTCTTATGTGTGTTAGGTACCACCAATTTTCCCTGTGAAATTTAACCCCCCTATATTTAACACAATGAAACTTGCGTAAAAATTAATATTATTTTGAAAAAGGTTTTTCCATTCGAAAGAAGTAACATTAAACAAACTCCTGATGATTAAAAAAAAAAAAAAAAAATTCAGCTTACGGAATTAATGAAAATTATGATTGAAAAACAATGTTTTCATTTTTGCACCGTTAAATCAACTGAAATTTAACGTAGCCAAAAACAAGTTACGACAAGAGGATTTTTAAAAAAATTCTATGAAAAATCAATTAATGGTCCGATTTTCACAAAAAAATTTAAATAATTTTTTTTTTTTAATGTTTAAAAATCTTTTCTTTTGTGTACAAATCGAATTTTTCACTGACATTTAAATATAATATAACACTAAATTTTAGAATTTAGGTGAACTAAAAATTTGTCCGATCCACGATATATTAATAATTTTAAGAGAATTTAAGAGTTTTTTTTATTTATTGTTGAATTGAATAGTAATGTTTGATTCTTATAATATACGGAAGAGCAAAACTGACAACATTTGTAATACTTAGTCTTTTCTTTGCTTTAGTTACACTATAAGTTCAAATAAAAAAATATTCCGGAGTTATTCTGAAACTACCACCAAAAAAAAAAAAATCTTTAAAAAATCATTGAAAACCAATAATCGGTTATTGAATATGCACAAGAAAACAATTATGTCAAATACAGCCACCCATACATTTAAATGTATAACTGTCAAATTGGTGTGCAATCGATAATAATCCATTGAAAAAAAAAAAAAGATTAAAAACAAAAATTTCTGAAAGTTCAGGTCTGCCAAAAATTTTCCTTTTCTGATTCAATTTGCTTATTTTTATTAACTCAAAAATGTAATAGTAAATTTTAAACGTCTGGAAGCATTCATGTCGAAGTCAATATTTTCAAGAAAGATAAAGATAAATAAAAATATAAGTTTAAAAATGCACTATTTTGCGCAACATATTTTCCAATATTTTTTGTATATTTAAAAATTATTACTAACAATAGTTCTTTTTCTTTACGGAAGACTTAAGGGACATAAGTTATTCCGCTTTTTTTCAACATATTGGGATTTTTAGTCAGGGGGTTGCATGAACTGTTCAGTGCACTTATCCTTGTTGTATTGTTGTTGGTTTTTTTTCTTACGTGTTTTGGTTACGCCGTGTATATTTTTTTGCAGTAAATTTTCACACATCTAGGCATCCATAACTTTGCTACATTGTAAATTATTACTTATTGAAAAATTAAGTTATTTTGAGAAAAAGGGAGCTAACTTGACCATGAGTTGCACATACCTAGTTGTTATCTATTTAATTATTGAAAATATGGTTAAGTGATAATCAATTACTTAAATAACTGATTATTAATCACTTAACCAAGTAATTCAACACAGGGGCCAGGTTAGCTCAGTCGGTAGAGCGTTCGGCTAGAAACCACAAGGTTCCTAGTTTGATACTGCATATGAGTAGCACAGGGATCTGTGCGGTAAAGTAAGGAGCTGATGGTAGGTGTGGCGCTCCACCTCAGATGCTAAAGATAATCTCCTTGGTCTAGCGCTATTGAAAAGGGGATAGACTCCCTTGCTGACTGGCTGATACCGACTTTAGGCCGCCCCGTCGACTTTACTTATTTATACAAACCACAAATCACCATAAAACTTTTTAAAAATTTAGCCGGGTTCACTTTTTACAATTTAAATTGGAAATTTTATTTTTTTCTCACTAATGTGCACACACACACACACACGACCCAAAGTCTCACAAAGAATAAATGATATTTATCCTATGTAGGATTTTACTAGTAAGTTTAAAATAAATAACTACAAAAATAAATTGTTGTTGGCATTCTTTCTGTCTACGAGAGACGATGGAGTAGTGTTCAATTTTTTAAATTTTTTAATTGGAAGTACGTAGCCTGGGTAGGTTCATATGGAGGATGAGCTGTTGCCCAAGCAGTAAATCCCCCCTCTCCACACTGCTGCTGTGATCCAAACGAAAGGCAAGAAGCCAATGAAGTTTGGCAGTGGTAGTGTTGCATGAGTAACTGGGTAGCACTGGATTTCAGCATCACACCACCTTAGGGACTCTGGCTCCTGATTTGTATTTGGAGTTTACTCCCCTAGCCTTTTCTTGGGATGAGGTAAAGCCGCTAGGCAGTGGAGGTTTTGTATTGGATTTTCCTTGTCCTAGATGGGTTGCTGGCCAAGGCTAAAGTGCCCCTTCTGACCAGTTTGGGGATTTAAGTGAGTAGTAAATACCCCAATCCTACTACTGTCTGTTTTCCAGTTGTGGATATCAAAAATGAATAAATATGAAAATAAAAAAGCTCAGATTGATACGTGTGGGTGTATTATATACCTACTAAATATCGGGTACATAAACGGCGAGAGAGAAACGGTGTAGAGACGATGATACGTGACTTTCAGAAACATTTTTTCACGCTCAGAATTGTGGAGACATGGAATAAATTGCCCGCGTATGCTGTAGGCTGCCTAAGCACTGAATCTTTTAAGCCTCCATGCTTCCTGTAGTCCGCCGACACTATACCTGATGCCACTCTCCACATACATATGCACACACACGTGCACATACATGCATATTACTACTGTAAACTGTTCATGTTCCTGACACTAATAAATTATTCTGTGTACTTGACATGAGACTTTGATGAGTTGTGGTGCACCTGAGCACTGTACACAATAAATTTCATTATTATTATTATTATTATTATTATTATTATTATAAGGGGCTGATAAATTTGTTCTTACTTGTTTTCTCTGTCTACTCATTCCTGGCATTTTCTCTGGGCTGTTTTCTGTGGGTTGTTTCTCTAGGTTGATTCTATTTCTTGTTCGGGCTGGGTGTCTGTGCATTCTTGTTTGTTAATTAATAACAAAGACTTTGTTGTTTTTCTTTTAGCTTTTATTTAAACAACCCCAACCCAAACTGCGTGGACTGAGAAGCAACATCTTGAAAGAACGTCTTCTTTCGATGAGCGACTGGTCACAACTAAACTAAAAACTTAAAATTGTCACATGTTTCTAATCCCGTGTTTTCAGAGGGGGTCAAGTCGAGGTTATTACTAGTCAATCATAATCATAACGGTTATGGTAATTTTCCACTCAACCCCATTATTTTGAATCTAACGAACTCTAATTTAAAGATATCTAACTACAGTACTTACACAATTCATGGGCTGTCAATGAATTAAGTAGCAGGTGCTACCAAGCCTCTCTGATTTGGCACCTTTAAATTTAAATTGTTTTTTTTTTTTATCTTTCTTTATACTTACTAGTAATTAAAAAAAAAACTCTGTCTCGTATAAAAATCAATCTTTGACGACGAAAATGTTTTTTTTCTTTTATTTGTTTTTTTAAATACACCAATTTTTACATAATTCTACAAAATTTTATTAAAATTGACCGAATATTTTAATTTTAGTGTAAAAAAATATACGTACATTTTTGAAATTTTTATCTTGATTTTATCAACGTCCAAAATTCCGTTGAAGTATTTTTTCTGCTACGCTTTTTCATAAAACAATGTAAACAGATCTATGAAATCTAATATTTTTTAATAAGTAAAAAAAAGTAAAGTCGTTGGGGTGGCCTAAAGTCGGTATCAGCCATTCAGCGAGGGAGTCTATCCCCTTTTCACAAGCGCTAGACCAAGGAGATTATATTAGCATCTGAGGTGTTGCGCAACACCTACCATCAGCTCCCTACTTTAATGCATAAATTCCCTGTGCAACTCATACGCTGAGTTGGCGAGGGGTGGCATCGAACTAGGAACCTTGTGGTTTCTAACCGAACACTCTACCGACTGAGCTAACTTGATTAAAAACTAGTTTTGCTGTCAAAATTCAAATAAATATGTTTTCTTTTTAATAAAACTAAATTTCTAACAGTTAAATTTAAATTAATTCAAATATTTCAGTTTTTTCTTTTTGGGGGCATCAAATGAAAAAAATATTTGTTTTGTTTTACAGCAAACAATAATCAAAACTGAACTTTTTTTTTCACCATATAATAAAATATAAATTATTAATTAATATTAATAAGATTATATTATAATCTTATTAATATTAATAATTTTATTGCAAAATATCAAATTTAACTACAGAACACATTTTTATTTTTTTAAACCCTATATCATTGAATCTGAAAAAAAGAAGCAGAGGGTGTAAGTATGATTGATGAAACTGTCGTTAGAGGGAGTAAGTATATTTTTTGTTACTGAGTTTATTTTTAAGCAGAGGAGTAAGCCTGGTTGATGAAACTGTCATTAAATTTAAACCCGTAATGAAAAGCGGACATGCACATACCTAAACCGGATAAAGTTGAATACACAAACATTTTCAAATTTAATGTAGAAGAAGATTATGTGACTATTTCTTGCTTGTAAATAATTTTCTATAATAAACTCTATACATTAGATAACTTTAAATGTACATCAAGATAAAACCAACTATATATAAATCAATAATACATGGCATGTATTTATCAAAACTTGTTGTAACAATGTGGACCATTTAAATTTGCATACTTAATTTCTGAGTATATATAATACAGAGTTGTTCTTTATTCTATGTATTAATGATTTTGACTATAAATCAAATACTCCTTGATAAACTTACACAATTCCTGAGGCTATTGTGACATAAGCAGTGACGTAGATTTGGCAACAGACAGACATAAAATCTCCATTATAATAAGATTGTTTAATATAGAAGTGTAAAAAAAAAAATTAAATAAAAAATGTTTTGATTTATTCTTAATTAAATGTATAATTCAAATTAGAAAAAAAAAAATTGTTGTGCAATATATATATATAAATTCTCCTTTTACAACCCCTTAACAGAAATGGTGAACTTTTTGCCCAGTTCTCTCTTGTATGCTTAAAAACCAAATACCAGAAAAGGAAGAGTAAACTATGGACTTACATATGCTATAATAACTCAAAAGTACAACTAGATTACATTTTAATAAACAAGAAGTGATAAACAGTGCCGTGAGCTGCGAAGCATACTCCTCTTTTGAAGATGTATACACCATACATATAATCATCTGTAAATTTATGACTGAGTATACGCAGAAATAAGAAGCAAACCAGTAAATGTGTATAATGTGACTGGTCCTCACTTGTCAACATTGATATATGCTATCACTATTCAGTAACAGTAAGAAACAAGTTCAATATTCTTTATAAGACATCAGAAAAGCAGACTGTAAATAATGAAAACTTTGTCAGTGCCCATTTAGAAGCAGCAGCTGAATGCATACCAACCAATCAAAGAGCCAAATACACAGTCCCCTAGGAGACAAAAGCAGTTTTCAGAAAACAGAAATAATATTTTTTTTTAAATTCCTTTGTAATAAAACAAACCCAACTAACACCAATGTGCAAAATTTTAAGAAAGCTCAGATACAACTAAGTAAAACTTACAAAAAACAACAAATACAATACATCCAGGGCCCCAATAAACAAAATCAGAAATTCTGTAGAAGATAGACAATCGTTATTAGCAAGTAAATGAGGTTAGAAGTAGTAAAAGCACCTCGAGATCGAAGTTAAAAGCAGCCAGCCAAGAAGATAGACTTATAAAGTGGAAAGAACACTTCCAGAAAATAATGCAAAAAAAATTTGTTGATAGCCAACTAGACATCAAGCTAGGAAACTTTATGGTGGATGAAATCAACCAAGTCCTAAAAAAAAATAAAAAGTAGAAAAGCCCCAAGCTTCAATGAAATACACTAAAAAAGGCAATAATCTGGCGATATCCCACAGAGATTATTAGAGATGAGGACTATGCAGATGATCTAGCACTTCTCGCAAATATACCTGCACAAGCTAAATCCCGACTGCATAGCCTAGAGAAGTTAGCAAGAGGCATTAGCCTCTATGTGAACTCAGATAAAACTTTCATGTTTTTAAACAAGATAGAGACATCTCTACACTGAATGGTAAGTAGACCAGTTGCGCATACCTATGCAGTAATATCTCATCTACAGAAAATTTTCTCATCTACAGAAAATGATGTCCAATATACACATAGGAAAGGCATGGACTGCTATAGAGATAGATTATTAATACGAAAACCTAATCTCTCTAATAAGAAAAAGTGAGAATTCTTCCAAGCTGTAGCCGTGCCAGTGCTACAGTATGGCTACACCACTTGGACTCTAACAAAATGCTTCGAGAAAAAGATAGACGGGAACTACACAAAGACGCTGTGTGCTATCTTGAATAAATCATGAAAGCAACAGTCCACAAGAAAGCAGGCTATCCACTTGCCCCTTTATCACATAAACCATCCAAGTAAGATGAACAAGTTATGCTGGACACTGCTAGTGAAGCAAGGATGAACTCATAAGTGACATCCTCCAGTGGACACCTACATATGGATACACCAATGTAGGCTGACTAGCAAAAACCTACATCAATCAGCTCTGTGCAGATTCTGGATGCTGCATGTAGGACCTGGCTTGGGTGATGACCAATAGGGACAGTTAACAAGAGAGAGTCATCAGTATGTGCAGTCAGCAAAACCTTTTGATGAGGATATGATATATTATATCATATATATATACATAATAATTTTATGATAGGATTTATAAAGTATTTATTTTCGATATCCAATATATATATATATATATATATATATATATATATATATATATACCAACCCCTCCACATGAGCAGGATGTGGAGTTTAACAGGTTAGAATTCAGTTTTCCTTCTTCTAGACTGGTTACCTAGCCAAGGTTAAAGAGCCCAGTCTGCCAATACAAATATATATATATATATATATATATATATGTGTGTGTGTGTGTGTGTGTGTGTGTGTGTAAATATCAAAATATTTTTTCCATTCTTTTCAAATACCTGTGTATATTTGTATGAACACACACACACACATATATATATATATATATACATACACATACATACATGTACGTACATACATACATATATACAAAGATGCAATACACACAACTATATATTACTTGTCGGGGCAACTCATGTGGTGTAATAGTTAACAAGTTGGATTAGCAAACAATTTTTAGTGAGTTTGATTCTCATTAGATGACCTATACTTACTGCCTTGTGCCACAAACTAAACTAAACTTAGTAAATAACTATATATTACTTATCAATGGGATAGCAACTGAGTGCTTTCATTCAATGGTTAGTGAGATGCTCTTCATTATTACTCACTCCAAATTGCAAATAATTTGTTCTACCTTTCATTTTTGCTTTATTTTTTGCTATTTTCTCATCCTGGACAAATAGAATCTATATAAAATTATCTTTAAATCGTTTTTTTTTTTGTCCAATTTTGAAAGCAAGTAAAAAAGTAAAGTTGTCAGGGTGGCTTTAAGTCGGTATCAGTCAGACAACGAGGGAGTCTATCCCCTTTTCACAAGCGCTAGACCAAGGAGATTGTTTTTTAGCGTCTGAGGTGGAACGCCACACCTACCATAAGCTCCTCACTTTACTGCACAGATCCATGTGCTACTCATACGCTGAGTTGGCGAGGGCCGGTATAGAATCAGGACCCTTGTGGGTCCGAGGTGGACGCTCTACTAACTGAGCTGAACCGAAAAATCCAATAATTTAATTTTATACTTTTTTTAACACTAATGTTGAATGATAAAAATTAATTAGATACTAAATTTATTTCAGTATAGGACTTGATAAGATTATAATGTCAATTCCCTTAAAATACTAACGCTGGGGTAAAAAAGTTTATAACTGAATCACTACGCAACAACTTTAAATCTATACAATATCAATTAATGCTGTCATTTAATTAAAAAACAACTTATGAATGAATTAACGTATTAAGTTATGTTTTCCTTATAGTTTCATTTTATTAAAAGTATTAATCCCAGTTGAGAAGTTAAAAAATATATACATTGGACTTCATTTCATATTCCACTAACATCTGTCCAGTAGACAATGGTAAAAAAATTACACTCCTGATTTTAGTCTACCACTATAAAAAAAAAAAAAAGTATCCAGTTATACACACTTCCCTGGATGCTTCAATCTTGTGACTTTCGTTACCAGATTAAAATCTAAGCTTAGCATATTATGACATACACATGTAACACAAAAACATTGTACAAACATTTTTATACGTTTACATTTTATGATAGTTATAATTTTATGATAGTTATAATTACAAAAAAAAAACTAGAGTATCGATTCAATATTTCTGCCATGTTTCTTCTTGGTCATTTGAAATATATTTTAGCCATCTTATACTTTTTGCAAGCCATTCGTGACGACAGATTCGACCGTTGTTTCTGCTTTGACCTAAATTCATTATTTCCCATTTTACAACAATGTCTGAATAGTGACTACACAAGCAAGCAATGGCTTTTTCACAATGGTTGGCCAAAAAGTCACACCGAAGCATTAATTTCTAAAATCATCAATTGTTCAGATAAAAACGTTTTTAATAAGATGCAAAATGATTTTTTTTGTAAATTAACATTGTTTTTTTTTAATTATTCAAAATAATTTTATTTTAGAATTTTAAAAATTAATTAAAAGATTTAAAAAAATACATTTTAGATTCTGCAATTTAAAAATGGATCGAATTAATTTTCTGTTCAAATTATTTAATTTATTTTTATTATTATTAATATTATTATTATTATCATCATTATTATTAACATTATGATGGAGAAGAAGAAAATGCTAATGTTAAAGAAAGAGAATAAAGATGAAAAAAATGTAATTTCTAGTTAATGAAAAATGTTAGGAATTAGAATGAAAAAAAAATCACTTAAAAATAGGAATGATCTGAAAATTTCTCTTAAGTTTAGGTAATGATAATTACTTCAAATTTTAATGAGAAAATTGTCAATTGGTAGAATTAACAAGCAAATTGTACGTTATATTCAGTTAAGCTTGTGAACATTGTTCATAAGGAAACAGCTGAAATAAAACTTTTTTTTACAAATTTCTAACGAAAATGTCTAATAAAAAAGTAAGCTGATAACTTGTGGTAGATGAATAAATGAAATAAAGCATTATTTAAAAAAAAAACATTGTTTATTAAATATACTTTAACAAAAAAACAAAAACAAAAAAACGTTAGCATGATAAATGCTCTTGTTTCTAATTGAATTAAAAATGTTTTTAGCTGCTTGCTTTATCGTTTACTCATCGAAATTTATCCAGATATTTAATACTTTTTTTAAGAAGAGGTTAGATTATTAAGATTGTTTGACACAAAGAGAAAGAAAGAAACAAAAGAAACAAAGAAGGAGGGAAAGAGAAAGAAAGAGAGAAAAGAAAGGTAAGAAACAAAGAGAGAAGAAAGAAAGAAAGAAAGAAAGAAAGCACTCATATGCATTAGACCGGCATGACAATATGGCGACCGACATGTAAAGCTATTGTGTTGGAAACATTCTAAATTTCCTTTATATATATATTTTTAAAAAAAAAATACGTAGCATAACACGTTTATTATTAATCTAAAATTACATTTTATGCTTGGAATGTATATGTTCAAAAACCTAGAAGGTCGCAATACATTTAATCTTTAAGTTACTTATTAAACTTTATTCGCAAGGAAATTGAAATTACAAATTTTGAAAATTAAGATTATAAATAAAAATTAAATATATATATATATTACGGGTGCAAGTAAAAAAAAATATATGTAGTTTTTCATGGTACAGTTTATTATCAATTTTTCGAAAAAAATTATAAAACGTGCATATATAAAAATATATATATAATTTTATAATTATTATACTACATGTGGCTTAATGACAGCTCATTGTTAGTGAGTTCGATTCTCACAGGGTGCCCCATATTTCTGGCCTTGTGCCACAACTAAGCTTAGTAAACTAAATAATTGTTGACATAACAATACTCTTATATTATTAAATTTGTTATAAAATATATTAGTGAAATATATACAAATGATTCACTTAGTAAATGATGCCGGTGTGCCTGGATCAATATAATTGAACATGTGCCATTTGTCCTAAAAATCATGTTGGCCGCATCTACCATGGTAACAAAGAAAACGATGAAGTACCAGCCATCCGGGGGCATTTTAAGATAAATTCTATTTTACACTCGCCTGTTTTTCTGTAGTCGTCTTTACTTAAGCCAAATATAAAACACAAATTTATTTTTCTTACTTAAATTTTTATCATGTTACTTTCACATTTTTAAAGTAACCATTTTTTTTTTTTGTTTTACTTTATATTTACTTGAAGTTTATTTCTTATATAAAATAGGTGTTCAAAAATATTTTCAAAAAAATCCATAAAATCTTACCCCCCCCCCCAAGAACAAAAGTGTCCTGTTGTAATATTTATTGTATATAGTAAAGCTAACATCAGCATATCACCTTTGTTTAAATTTTGATACCGTAATTGTATTATAGCAGTTATGGTTTAAAATTTGAAGAAAAAAAAAGGGGAAAAATAGAATTTCAAATACTAGCGAAAAAATATTGTCCGAAAAAAGATTAACCAAGTTTTTATTTTATTTTTGCAACTACAGAAAAAGACAAAAAAAATTCGCAATATGAAACTCGGCATAAATTCGTCACAATTATTTGTTTGTTTGTTTATTTTCTTTTTCTTTTTTTGTTAACTTTTTTCTTCTAATACCTTTTCCTCTCTTTTTCTTTCTACAATCAAACTTTCCCGCTTTCCCCCTCTCTCATCTCTTTTAACCTTTTTTTTATTTATTTATTCTCCCTTTTAATCTCTTCTCTCATTTCTTTTTCTTTCTCTTCTTATTTTCCCTCGGTTTTCCGTTTTACAGTTAATTTTTTTGTTAGTCTTGAAAACTTTCCGGCATTTGGTGTATTTTCGAGATAATTTTGTAAGGGTCACATCATTTAAAAGGGTCAAATGATACCCCTAGGCGTACAGGACTGAATATTTAAAGATTTTCCGCGGGAAATCAACATCACTCGAAGATTCATTAATTTCTGTATAATAATATATATATAATTTTTTTTTTTTTGAAAAATTTGTTGTTTCCAAGAAAGATCCTTGAAAAATTGCTATAGAATTATTTGTATGTATTTTCTCGATAGATTCTTTGTTAAAAAGATTTATTAAATAATTAATGTTGCATCATTAACAAAGAAAGAAAAAAACTATAATTTTCATCGGAAACTTTTCAATACAAAAACACTGATTTTTTTTTCTCTACAAAAAACAACAAACTAATTATTTGATTTTAAAATTCTTTATACTTATCTAATAATTTATTATTAGTAATAATAAGGGACAATTTTTTTCAAAGAAGTTTTCTGTGTAAATTTTGTCGACATTTTTTTTCTTTCTTGTGGGCACCCCTAATTTGATGTTGGTTTAGGTTTACTGTAGTGCAGGGCATTGATTTAAAAGATTATTCCCAGGATAAATAAATTATTTTTAGTCATTGTGAAAAGAATGTTTTGCGGACTCCAGATGGAGACCTTTTTCTTTGTTTTTTTTTGTTTTTTTTTTTTTCGGAAATTAAAATAACTGGAAATCACAATTAAATTATTTAGTTTAAATTTGCTAACTTACAATTTCTAAGCGGTTCATAAAATATTCGTTAAATTCCCTGATCGAACTTTAAAATTTCTGCTAATTCTTCACCTATTCAGGCAATTGATATTTTATAAAAACGTAACTCCATTGATGTAGTGAAAATAAAAAATTCCCGCGTTTTTTTTTTGGGGGGGGACTTTTTCATTGGACGTTATTTTTAGGTACGGGTGTCGACAAGCGTAATAATTATATCCCTTCAAAGGTGTTCATCATTTTTTCGTTAAGGAGCAACTTGACTGATAAAACGTATTTTTAAGTGGGCAACAAGTGCGAAATTCTTTTATGTTTACAGTTATCGGGTTGTTTTTTTTTATGTAAATAATAATTTCCTTAAAAAAAGTACAGTGCATTTTAAGAAGATACTACAAAGGGCACAAGTGAGCTAAAATACTCAATGTTTTTACACGTTTTACTAAAGGAATTTTTCAAATTTAAAATTATTCGATTTTTTTTTATTGGCATTAAACGGGGGGGGGGTTATAG
Organism: Doryteuthis pealeii; assembly: GCA_023376005.1. NCBI lineage: Eukaryota > Metazoa > Mollusca > Cephalopoda > Myopsida > Loliginidae > Doryteuthis > Doryteuthis pealeii. The sequence goes on from CM042145.1 coordinate 100,216,005, forward strand.
AATTGTTCAATATGTAAAAAGTATATTAATCTTGATTTAACTCTCTCTCACCCTTTTTTCTTTCTTTCTTTCTTTCCTTCTTTTCATCTTTTCATTATGTTCGATTTAAACAAATTAGGGTTATCGCTTCCGCGCGCTCACCCTCTTTGTCTATCTTTCTTATATTTTTTCTGTGTAGCATGTTCTTTTCATTCCCTTTCTTTATAACAGAAACGGAATAGTCCATTATTTAACTAAGGTGCCGACACTCATAAGAAATAAGAATTTGGCGGATAAGCAACACCAGATAATCAGGATTTACATTTTTGCATTTCATCTTCATCGATGATTTGGATGATCTCAATTTTAACCAGAGGGTTTTGCAAAATGATAACAGTTGTACAATTAAGGAACACATTATTAATATATAGATTTTTTGAGTTGATGTTGTCAATAGTTTTCTGTTTGATTATTCTTTTAAATTTATTTAATTTTCCCTAAGACGGCTGGGAGAATGTTGCCTTGATAATTGAAAACAAAAGTATCAGTACACATGTTAGTCGATATTTCGAGAAGGGTAAAATTCCCAAAAGATAATTTGTGTACAAAATTTATCGGGAAAGTCTGTGACCATATTTCATCATAGGTAAAAGATAGGACAGCCCCAATTTGGTCTAATTAGTAGGAATGCAGAATAGTGTGCAAGAGATAATATTATTAGAATTGCATTTTATGTACAAATAGCATTAGATTGGCTGGTTTAGCTCAGTCGGTAGTGCATCGGACTAGGAACCACAAGGTTCCGGGTTTGATATCAGCTTTTGCCCACTCAGCGTATGAGTAGCACAGAGATCTGTGCAGTAAAGTGAGGAGCTGATGGTAGGTGTGGCTTAGATGCCAAAAACAATCTCCTTGGTCTAGCACTAGTGAAAAGGGATAGACTCCCTTGCTTGTTTGGCTGATACCGACTTTAGGCCACCCGGACAATTTTTACTTATGGAAACTCCCAAAGTAGCCAAACCCTAACCCTAGTGTCTCAACCGTGAAATGTAATGAAATGCTTTTTAAACCTCATCTTGCGCGCTATTGTGTATTAGTATAAAAAAATAAAGTGACTTTAAATTTGATAAATTCCTTAAGTAGAGCATGAATTAAATGGAAAGTAAACAAAATTATTCGCAAAAAAAAAATTATTTTTCTTAAATTTATGAGTATTTCAGTTTTCGGCACAAGTAAGCTCTTATGGTCCGGAAGAGATAACACTAATCTGTTTCAATTGAAAATAATGAAAAGATGAAAAATAATGAAAGAGTGTGAGAGAGTAAAATCAAGATTATTACACTTTTTACATATTGAACTATTAAGTAAACATCAAACGTTGTAATAATCAAATTACCATACTGTGGTATATCCACAGGTCCTGCTAGTCTAACTATGAATTAGACTATGTTAATAGAGACATGTGGTGTTAAAACATTTGTAGAGTTTACATTCCTTACTTGACTCAGTTCTCTTATTTGACACTAGGTGATATGAAAGGTAATTACCATTTTTAAGTAGGGATTTTAATGGGACATCCAGGACCGAACTCTCAATTCAATCATAATAGATTTGCAAGACAAACTTTTTGTCCCCATTTCTACCTAGGTAATGCTGGGTAACCGCTTCTAGTGGTTCATAAGCTGTAGATTCTTGTTAGACCATATATATATATATATATATATATATATATATATATATATATATATATATATATATATATATACACAAGGTGTGTCAAAAAAGTATAGAGATTTTTTGTACTTTTTGATGCACCTTGTATTCTGAAAAAAAATTCATTCATTAATTTTTTTCAGAATACAAGGTGTGTCAAAAAAGTACAAAAAATCACAATACTTTTTTGACACACCTTATATATATATAGTAATAACTTTTAAAAATCTTAGAAAATATTTGCACAAAATAGGGCATTTTTAATCATACATTTTTAAATAGATTGAATAAATCTTGATTCCTCACAAAAATATCATGTTCAGCATGCCACTTTCCAACATCTAAAATTCACTATTAAATTTTTTTAAGTGAATAAAAAAAAACACAAATTGAATTAGAGAAAAGTTTTTTTTTTTTTTAATTAAAAAAAATATCGTTTTTAAAATCATGTCAAGGGAAAACACAAAAAAAAATGTTGAATTCTAAGAAAATAACTTTTAAATTTTGAAATAACTTATTTTTTTATCTATTTTCTAAAAAAATTTTTGTGGTCTTCTGGATTTGATCTTTATAGAAATATAAAAATTAGGGACTAGAATTTATTTTTTATTCATATGACCAAAGGTTGAACTTCCCCTGGAATCATAATTGTTAAAAAAAATTTTGTGGAAGCTTTTTAAAAAAAATATAATTAGTTTTTTATTATACAATCAAGTCCTTATTCAACCATATGAATAATCATATTGAACATTAGTCCATTTGAATAATGTTTGTTCTGTGTTTATGGAACATCCATTGGAATAATTATATTGAACGTTAAATACAAATTTGAATAATTGTATTGTTACGGAGAACGAGAAAGGAAAGGTAGCAAGACATTGTCTTGCCTGCCGGGATCGAACTCGTGTGATTTGGGCACTGGATGGACGCGAGGTTCGACTGATGTGCCCGGATGTTTGGGTAAATATGTCCATAAATGACAAGTGAGTCGAGCGCTGGGGGTCAGCAGCAGCAGAAGCAGTCAATGACGACGAAGCGCTTTGCGAACGACCCAGTAAAGAAGTGGATTTTAGTCCAACAGAAACAAAACTAAATAGGAATTGCGATTTTGAACTGTTAAAGATTATTTCGACTACGATGACGGATTTTCCAGCTGCTAGACAAAAACGAAGAATGTGTTGACCAAAAGAACGTCTGGCTTGTGAGAAGACGATGAACTCACTTGTTTTTGGTCCCCTCTCAGCAGGAACTTCTTGATTCGAATATTTATTTCCCCCCATATATTTTCCCCCCTTCTATATGTATTGAACATAAAACAGTTGTCATGGACTAATAAACAACAAATAATAAAGATCATAATTGATTATCTGTTATTATTATTAGTTGTAGTATTAGTATCATAGCCCTACCTAAAAAAAAAAAATTAAGCAATCTGTATATAAAATTAAAAAAAAACAACAGTAGAAGAAACCACTCTCCACATACATATGCACACACGCACACACATACATGCATATTACTACTGTAAACTGTTCATGTTCCTGACACTAATACATTATTCTGTGTACTTGACATGAGACTTTGATGAGTTGTGGTGCACCTGAGCACTGTACACAATAAATTTCATTATTATTATTAAAGTCTGTCCTATGCTATCCTAACTTATGATATATTATATCATAAGTTAGTGTAGCATCATAGACACAGAATCAACAATGACTGCAATTTTCTGGCATATACGATCAATGGTCAGATGATCGCATGAGCGAAAAACTGACAATCACTGACTCTCTATCCTAAATTAGATCTACATAAGCTTAGCTTAGATGTGGCACAAGGCCAGAAGTATAGGGCGCCCAATGAGAATCGAACTCACAACCAATAAGTCTGCTAATCTAGCTCGCTAACCATTATTCCACGTGAGGTGCCCAACTTAGATGTACATATATACTCTATCAACAATATTGAGCACTATTTATTAATATCGTAAAACTATGTTGATAATGTGTGCGTGTGTTTGTGTTTGTTTCAAACGCGTGCGCACACACGCATGTGTAAAGTTTTAAATTTGAATATTACTGACCATGAAAAAGCAGGTAATTGTAATTTAATTTTTTTTTACTAGTCTTGTCCTTGATCTTTAAGAAGAAAAGACAAAAGAAACGTAACACAGGTTCTTTCAAAGCTGATCTCGTGTGGTGTAAAAATAAAATCCCGCCTAAGAAGCTAGAAGAACGTGCCGGAGATAGATCGTTTTGGGGGTCTACCGAAGCCACCCCTGTCGTCAACTTAGTGAAAACATTATAAAAGTAAAAACCTCAAATAAAATAGAATTGCAAAAATGAAAATATTTTCTTCCGATCCTTAGAGAAATAAAGGGTGAAAAAGAAAAAAAAAGCCCATTTAAATTTTTTTTTTTACATTTATTCTACGATCGTGTGATCATCCCCAGAAAAACTTCACGGTCTTGAATTATATGTACGACGTACGTACAAAAATCAATATGTAAAACAAATAATATATATTTTTCCTGGTCTATCTCTCACCAGGCCGGATTAACACAAAGCGTTTTTTACATGGGGATTTTTTTTATAGGGGGCTTCCAGAAAGGATCGAACTAGCTATTCAGTAATGATGGATCTGCGAGACAAGCTTGCTAACCATTACACCACGACGGAACGACTCGAGGGAAATAAATAACGACCTGACACAAAATCAAGATAAAATAAAAATTAGTGTTGTTAGTATTGTCTTGTGAATCAATCAACAATAAATGCTTCTTCATTTGCGAAATTCGGACATGAGAAAATTTTCCTATGTTTTGTTTTTGTTTTGTTTTAAACGGTTTCCGACAATGTATTGCCTTTCTAGTTTTTAAGAAGGAGGCTGCTGGGTTCTTTACTTAGGTAAAAACCTATACTCTATAGTCTAATAGGTAATAGTCTATACTCACTCTATAACTAATAGAGTAATGCATTTAATAGTCAAGAAAGCACTCATATTCAAAAACAAGTGAAGGGAAATAACTACGTGGTATTTTTTAAAAGTTACCTCCCTTTAACCTAGCAACTTAAAATTTAATTAAAAGAATTTGTTGAAAACATTATTTATGTATGTAACTGTTGAATGTTTAGAAAATACTGCCATTACTTTTATCAAGGTAAAGCACAACGAGATCTTCTCTGTATGGTGAAAATTTTTAAATGGAATTTAAATGGAAAGAAAGTCTACAGACAATGAAATCATAGGTTCTGATCTTGATTCTGATTTCTTTTTGTTTGTAAAAATTTGTAAATTCTTTAATAGTAATAAAATAAAGATATTTTAAAAAAAAAAAAAAAGAAGGAAACACTATTTGAAATTACCTAAAAATACGTACGTAAAATAAATTGTAAAAATCTAATTTTGACATATATAATATATATATATAATTTCACAAAAAATGACAGTACCATTTAAAATGATTTTGTATCCCAAACGAACACAGTGAAGATGAATTTGGAATTCAATGAAAATTACTTCATATTATATACAGATATGTATTTATTTTTTCATAGATAATTTATTCAAAGATTACATTCAGTAGTAACCATATCCTATTCATATTATGATTAGCCACAGATAAATAAATAATGAAGGCAATTTCTGACTGTGTATAACTAGTTGGTGTCTACACCAGTGATCCGATCATGATGAAACTTATTACACATGTTAAGCAAATATTCAGGATTATTTGGAATACTTGATACCATATAATAATGTTTATTATTATTAATTAGGAATAGTTGATTGAAAATATAGATATATGTGGAAATTATTTCTATTTGATAGAAATATTTGATGCCATATAACTGTGCAAATTATTTGTATCAAATTTTGGCATTAAATATCCTATAAGATTTAATATGCAGTTAAACATAAACCAAACAAAACTAAACTTGTGTCTTATCTATCCTAGCTTTTATAGAATTAGTCATCGTGTTTTTTTCTCGGCTCATTTTATTGCTTGAGATTTCCTCTGTACAGCCATGTCCATGTAATTTCTTCAATGATTCCTTGAAGTTGTCTTCTACAATAGTTGTTTTCCTTCCACTTTTAAATAATGATAATGAAATATATTGTGTACAGTGCTTAGGTGCACCACAACTCATCAAAGTCTCATGTCAAGTACACAGAATAATATATTAGTGTCAGGAACATGAACAGTTTACAGTAGTAATATGCATGTATGTGTGCGCGTGTGTGCATATGTGTGTGGAGAGGGGCATCAGGTATAGTGTCGGCGGACTACAGGAAGCATGGAGGCTTTTAAAGATTCAGTGTTTTGGCAGCCTACAACAGACAGGGGGCAGCTTATTCCATGCCTCCGAAATTCTGAGCGTGAAAAAATGTTTCCGAAAGTCATATGAGCTATGCTGTTAGAAAGATGGAGATCAAAAAGGTGCTCAAGGTTGCTGTTGTTAAGATGATTAATGACCTTATGAGCGTTTACCAGGTCAGTTGCCAGACGCCGAAGTTACAACAAATCCATTCCCAGGGCAGCTTTCAATTCTCATTTTTGTATTTCTCTGGTTCATTATTATATGTGTATTTTTATATTTCAAATTCTATTCACATGTCATTGTTGCAGTTTTTAACTTAACTGGGCTGAACTTGCACAAAGGTGTCAAAATTAGGGTGACCCAGAAAAAACAGAACCCACAAATTTTGTAATAAAACTGTTGATTTTAACTATGGGGGTCTAGGGTTAGGGTTTAGGGTTAGAGTTAGGGTTAGGGTTGGGGTTTAGGGTAGTTTAATGGGAAAATGAATAAATAATTTGGGTTCTGTTTTTCCTGGGTCACCCTGTATACCGGTGACCCAGAAAAAACAGAACCCACAAATTTTGTAATAAAACTGAATTTTAACTAGGATGGGGTTTAGGGTTAGGGCTTAGGCTTAGGCTTAGGGGTTAGGGTTGGGGTTGGGGTTTAAGGTTAGTTTAATGGGAAAATAAATAAATAATTTGGGTTCTGTTTTATCTGGGTCACCCTAATTTTGGCACCTTTGTGCAAGTTCAGCCCTTAATTGATCACTATTTTGTGACAGAGAACACGAGGTGAGTGGTGGAAATGGGGACTGTGGAATTGAGAATTCCCTAGCTCCAAGGACTGAGCACGTCCGTATATGTCTGGCCTGCGTGAGAGGGGGAGTATAGTGAGTGACTCAAGATATTGAACTTGCAGCCTCCTTGTTGCAAGGAGTGACTCATAGGCAGACTACTGTCACCCCTGTTGAATATGCAAATTCTGCACGGGTTGGGCAGCGTGTGATTAGCCCAGATGTAAGATCGTGGGGAGGGCATTTACTTATTATTTAAGTCCTACCTTCACACACAATGGTCTGTTGTGTTTTGATCTTAAAGTGAAGTGAGACATATGTTTGAGCAAGTGAACTTTTGACGGATTGAGCAAGGACTACTGTGGGTGTTGCCGGCAAAATACTGCGAGAGGGGACTTTTGTGGTTGAAGAAATTGATTATAATGATTGCGTTCGGTCGTCACTTGAAACAAACAATTATACATTTCTAATCCTTCTTCTTTATTCATGTAAATATTTAAGTTTTAATGCACACTTGGCTATTTACATCACTTCCCAGAGTGAAAATCAGGGTATTTTGAAATAAAAAGGGGAAAAAAATAATTTGTAATTAAGGCAACTCTAATCTAACCATTAATAAAAAAGAACAATCGTTAGTAATGATTTTTAAATATATAAAAATCTCGGAAAATATATTGCACAAAAATGCACATTTTTAAACATACATTTTTGGATAGATTTGATAAATGTTGATTTATTGTAAAATTTGTGTGTACAACATGGCACTTTCCAGATGTTTAAAATTCACTATTTCAAAATTCATATTAAATTTTTAAGTGAATAAAAAAATTGTCAAGAAGGCTGAGGGTGTCCTGGCATCGCTCAGCAAGACCTTTGTCAGCCGCTCACCGGCTATCTATTTAAAGCTATGGTGCAGTCACACTTGGAATTTATATCACCAGTCTGGAACCCCTATCTCGCTGAGAATATTAGTCTCCTGGAAAATGTACAGAGACATGCAACCAAACGAATACCTTCCATCAGGCATCTGCCATATTCTGAACGTCTTGCTACCTTGGGAATGGATTCATTGATTTCCTCTTTTTTTTAAAAGTATTTAACACTTAAAGTATTTTATGCTTGAATTGATAAAAACTTGAATTTTGGCTTTTTAATTAAATTAAGGAAGAAAAAGAAAGCGATGTAATTTAATAAAAAATGGTTGTAATTTACATATAAAATTCCCTTAAATATTTCTTATTATTTGGATTATTGTCCTCATCTTTATTGTTATCTGTACAACGTTTCGGGCGATGTGCCCTCCGGCCTTCTTCAGGTATTTCTTGTCAGATTTGGGAGCATACTTGAACTCAGGAACCTTCTTTTTGAACTCGGGAACTTTCTTGTCATTATTGGGAGCCATCACAGATCTTTGAACCCAACCGTTTATTCAATCCACGGAGGTATCCTGTTCTCATTCTGCTAACCATAGGTGGGTACAAATATGAAGCTGTGTTTATTATTCTATGTTATGACCTTGACAAGGATTGAACCTGAAGCCTAGAGATAACTGTCACTTAGAACTGTATTAACTCAATGCCTATATCCACTACACTATGTGTCCAATTAGATATTGTCTGTATATGTTATGTCACTAAAAAATTATTTGAATTTTTTAAAGGATTCCTTTAAATATTGCCCATCTATGAACAACAAAGTAAACAACAACATTATGATATTCATTTTTTAATTATTCTATTTCATATCATAAGAGTATTCTTTTAAAACAATTAGATTAAGCATTCATGACATAGTTGATGTTCTTGCATTGGTTTTAATGTTGCTACTACTCCTCTTCCTCCTCTCTCACTAAAATGTCTTCTCTTTTGCTCCCCCATTGTAGAGATGTCGCCCAGGGGTTCCACTATTGATTTTTATTGAGGAGAATGAAACTCATAAAATTCTCTGGGACTTTCACATACAGACGGATTACCTCATCCTAGCCAGAAGACCGGACCAAGTATTGATTAACAAGAAAAAGAGAATTTTTCAACTGGTAGATTTCGCAGTCCCAGCAGATCACAGGGTAAAGATGAAAGAAAAGAAAAGAAAACAATAGACAAATACCTGGATTTTGCCAGAGAATTGAAAAAACTGTGGAATATGAGGGTGAAAGTGATACCAATTGTAATTGGTGCACTTGGAACAGTCCACAAAAGTTTAGAAAAAAGACTAGAGGAATTGGAAATGGGAGGAAGAATTGAGACTATCCAGACAACAGCATTGTTAAAATCAGCTAGAATACTCAGAAGAGTCCTGGAGACCTGAGGAGACATGCTGTCACAGACTCCAGTGAAGGACCATCAGCCTATGCTGGTATGAAAAACTCATAAGGAATGAAATAACAACAACAATTTGATAACAATTATATATTTTTAATGAAGTATTTCTGTGGGGATTAAAATAAAATAAAAATTTAAAAAATAACAAACTTCCATGAGCCTTCACTGGTAGAACCCTCCGCGCATGTGCGGGGAAAAAGGACCCACTTCCGACCCCAAAAAGAATCTCTCGGCCATTCTGACTTAGGCCTTAACTCGGACAAGGTACTACTACTGGCCAGGGAGAAATTCCCTCGACACGTGGTCGCTATGACCTGTGAATAAAGCCTAAATCATAAAACCACCTTCTGTCTTTGTCTCTTCCTTTTCATTTGTTCCTTTTCAGCACGACCACCAAATATGATGGGGTTAAAAGCAAACCCTAGGAACACGCACCAAGAATAACCACAACTACCTCTTAAACCTAAAACACTAAACCTCTTGCCACTACATATTTCTATCTAATAGTAATACTTTTAAAGCCTTTATATGACTTTGAGTAATTATTCCTATCTAATACGAATAATTTGTACACAATTATACATTTTCAAGTATTCCTATCTAATATCAATAGATTATGATCAAGTCTTGCTGAAAGCACCAGTTCCTGCTAGATCACTGAAGTTAAGCAGTGATGAGACTGTTCAATACTTAATTGGATGATCACTTAAGTAACAGCAGATAATGTAAACAACCTGAACCCTTTGTTTATCAAAATGACTTGATTCGGCATTGAATGACCCAAATAGGTTTGATATGCCATAAAACGACCAACTAATATCAACAATTTGCAACCAATAAAATATAGTTCACTATCATTTTAAACATGTAAACACTTCATACTTAGTTACAATTAGAGCCAAAGTATTAATGAAATCTTTTGTTGAAGATTATCAGTCATATGGAAATCTGATCTCATTGACAAGTTAAAATGACAATTCTTCCAAGCTGTGGTTGTGTCAGTACTGCTGTATGGCTGCACCACTTGGACCCTAATGAGGCATCTGGAGAATAAACTAGATGGGAGCTGCACAAAAATGCTGTGTGTGATCTTGAACAAGTTGTGGAAACAACACCCCACAAGGAAGCAGCTATATGGCCACTTGGCCCCTATCTCATAAACTATCCAAGCGAGACGAACAAGACATGCAGGACACTGATGGAGAAGCAAGGACAAACTCAGAAGTGATGTTCTCCTGTTGAAACCAGCATATGCACATGCTAATGTGGACCATCCAGCAAGAACCTACATTGACCAGTTCTGCATGGATGCTGGATGCTATGCAGAGGACCTCCTAGGTACAATGAATGATAGAGAGGGTTGGCAAGAGATTGTCATGGATATCTGTGCTAATTGCACGACATGATGATGATGATGATGATGATTAATGAAGTTCAAAATCATCCTAAATGTCATCTTAAACAGATCTTTTTGGCATAGCCAACTGAATGTGGGGGTTTGTTGTTGGTGCTCTTGGAATGGTTCCCCCATGGCTTAGAAAAGGGACTAGAGGAATTGAAGATTAGAGGAAGACTCAAGACCATCCAGATTACAGCACTGTTAAAATCAGCTAGAATACTTAGGAGAGTCCTGGAAACCTGAGCTGTCATTCAGATTTCAGTGAAAAACCACCAGTTAAAACTGGCTTATATGGAGCTTTGGTAGGTGGCTTATATGGAGCTTTGGATTGTTCCATTATGAACTCAGGCAAGTTCATTTCCTGAGTTCTGATTGGCTGTTGGATTTCAGGGTGAGTAAGAACATGGATAAGTACCCACTCTTCAGCCATCACTTTGCATTATGCCAGCAGCATGCAAGGACTGTATTTAAGTTAACTCGACGGTAGTTAGAACCCCACTGTGATGGTATCATATTGTTTCTATATCTGGAGGATAACTTCTACAGTAATGACCTTTTGTGCCATCTAGTGATCAGTAGCAGAACTCTTTGGCTGACAAGGAAGGTAATCCCACAATCATATCTTAAAATGAAATTAACTTTCGGGAGAAAAAGATACAAGTTTGTGATCATTTCCTAAAATAACTTTTCCCTATTTTGCTGTCCAAATCTAGTGAGTCTGGGACCAGCTATTCCCTGGCTAAGTAGTAGAAGTTCGGTATTCCAAGAGGACATGTTATATACCATTCTTAATCTTGAAGCTTGTCTTATTTTTGGTTAAATCTTACTTAATGGATATGAATTCCACCATCATATGTCACCCTGCCGAAAGAAAAAAAAATACTAAAAATCAAGGAATTAACCGAATTTAATGAAATTTTCAATATTGATACATTAATGAATAAAAGATATAATGCACCAGTTATTTTATTTAAAATCTTTTACATTTTTTCAGGTCAATTAACTTTGAACCACATATGTTTGTGAATCTGTGTTACGCCTCAAAGATACATGGTTCAAAGTTAACTGACCTGAAAAAATGTAAGAGTTTTCAAATAAAATAACTGGTGCATTATATTGTTTATTCATTAATATATCAACACTGAAAATTTCATTAAATTCGGTTAATTCCTTGATTTTTAGTATTCTTTTTTCTTTTGGTGGGTGACATATAATAGTGGAATTTATGTCTGTTAAGTAGGATTTAACCCTTATTTGTTCTGTAACTTCTTCTTAGCTTGGGCTGAGTGGCCCTTTTAAGATTCTGGTCTGTCTATTTTCTTAGCTGTTTCTGACTGTCTTCTTCTTAAGATCTGGTTGAGACATTATGTATTGTTAATTAGTTCTTAGTTAACAACTGAAGACATTTCTTTTGTGAATTCACATTTTTATGAAAGTCTTCCTTGGGTCTGGATCACTCAGCCGTGCAGTGAGAATCTAGGTAACCACTAGCTTGTGTCTTCATTCTTCGACGGCTAGCTAGAAACTGACTAGAACTAAACTATCTCTTCCACATTTGCACAGCAACAGGAAGAGTCACAATAAGGTTAAGAGACATCAATCAAAATCTCTGTAACTGTTATTTTGAATTTAGATAAATTCTGTACACAATCTGTGCATAATTAATAGGGTACCCATCAACAATTATGCAACAGACAGACCTAATTGCTATTCCAACTACTCCAACTAATAAATCCAAAATATCAATTCTGGATTTCACAAACATGTTTTAACATGAAAATATCATAAAATGTGTTCTTAATAACAATTAAGTTCATTTCAAATAAATTGCAAACACAATTAAGAACACATTTTATGATATTTTCTTGTTAAAACATGCAGTTGTATTGATTCAAACAAATTCGTATTTTCAGTGTAGGTTGAAATGAAAATGGCCGACCAAAACATATGGCTTCCTCAAAGTGAAACAAACAAGGGGAAGTTATTTTATTTATGTAACTAATGCTCAGATTACCATTTAATTATCAAAAGAATTCAGGACTGACACACATGTAAGCAATTAAAAAAAGAATACTAAAAACATTAATGTACACTGTACATGTACAAAATTAATACACACACGAAAAAATATTTGTAAATTATTGGTTACAAGCAAAAGAAAAAACCCATAAAAAAACAAAAAATCAAAAACAAAAGCCCCATGGGAGGTGTAATAATTAGTTTTTGAAAGATATTGCCTGGGGAGGCTGGAGGTAAAAATTCAATCTCAGAGGGTTTTTATCATAAGTAAGAAAAATCATCAAATTTATTAAAGGAGTAAAAAAAATAAAACCATTTGAAATGGAAACTTAGTTCTGTCTCCCTCAAATAAAATGTTGCGTGCATCTATTGATTATTAATTGAATAATCATTTTGAATATTTTACGCATGAATTTTACACAGAATCGTAGGTATTTATTTATTTGTAAACTTTTTAGTTAACCTCTTGTTAGTGAAAAAAGTGTGAGAGTAAAAAATAATTTTAAAAATTGATTACAATAGTGTAACGTAAGCAGTGACATAGTTTCGGTTACAGACAAATAGAGACCAAATCTCCATTTATCAATAGATTAGCAAAAATATACAAATACATAAAAAGACAATGTCTGTTCAACTCAACCTCCTGTTATTTGTTACAGAATCGATAAAGGGGTTTTTCATGGCTTCTGAAGATGGAATATTAATCCCAAAATATCAAGGAAACATAAAAAAAAAAAAAATACTGGTAAATGAACAACTTGTTAACTTTTTCTTTATTTGCATTATCATCATCATCATCATCATGTTGCGCGCGCAGCACGGATATCCATGACAATCTTTCGCCAACCCAACTCATGGCCCCTGGGAGGTCCTCTGTGCAGCATCCTGAGTCCTCGCATAGTTGGTCAATGTAGGTCCTTAACGGGCATCCTACGTTAGCATGTCCATGTGTTGGCTTCCACAGGAGAACGTCGCTTATGAGCTCATCCCTGCTTCTCCAGCAGTTTCCTGCATGCCTAGTCCGTCTCACCCGGATGGTTTGTGAGATGGGGGGCAGGTGACCATATAGTTGCTTCTTTGTGGGGTGCTGCTTCCATGACTTGTTCAGGACTGCTCGTAGCATTCTTGTGCAGGTACTATCTAGCTTATTCTCGAGGCGCTTTGTTAGGGTCCAGGTAGTGCAGCCATACAGCAGCACTGATATAACCACAGCCTGGAAGAATTGTTGCTTTAGCTTGTCAGTGAGATTGGATCTCCATATTACTGATAGTCTGTTTGTGGCCGCCCATGCTTTTCCTATTTGTATATTAACATTGCTTTCTGTGGATGAGATATTACTACCTAGGTAAGTGAACTGTTCTAATTTTTTGCATTTTGCATTATAAGCCTTCAAAATCAATCTACAAATCAAATATGCACACAATGCTTCAAGTATGGGGTAGCAAGAGTTTTTGGGTGTGCGTGTTCTTAGGGTTTTGCTTTTAACCCCATCTCATTTGGTGGTTGCGCTGAAAAGGAATTCAAGGAACGAAAAAGAAAGAGACAAAGGCAGAAGGTGGTTTTATGACTTAGGCTTTATTGACTGGTCATAGTCGCCTGTGGCAAGGGAATATCTACCTGGCCAGTAGGAGCGACTAGACCCAGTTAAGGCCTAAACTAGAATGATTGAGATATTCTTTTGGATGTCGGAAGTCAGTCCTTTTTCTTGCACATGTGTGGAGGGTTCTTCCGGTGAAGGCTCATGAGAGTTTGTTATTTTTTGTTATTTTAATTTTATTTTAATCCACACACAAGCAAACTATAAAACTGTTAAAATATGTTAGAATTTTGATTTTTAGATTCCAAAAAGAACTCTTACTTCAAAATTGATAGTTTATTTTGTCTGTGAATATGAGAATAGCTTATAGTGGATGAGTTGGGCTTACCAGTTTATGGCAGGTGAGTAGTAAAGAGTTATATATATTTAGATAATTTACTCATCACACCATAAGGACACATGTGTAAAGGCAGAAAAACAAAGAACTCATACATTTAATTTAATTTGTATTGAAATAAAAATTACAATAATCAAGAATACTGATCAAAGTCCTGCAGAAATGCTTTTTTTAAATGTTCATGTAATAAGATAAGTAGAGTTGTTGAGTTGACTCAAATTGAGAAAAAAGAGTTTTTGTTCAGAATCAAATCAGCAGTCAAGTTATTTAGAGAGAGAGAAAGATATAGCTTGTAGTACCTTCAGCAGTATGCAAATATTTCTTAAAACGAGAGACATAGACTCATTCAGGCATGCTTGATCTTTCTGACTTGTTCTTCGAAAAGCCTGTTATTTATAGCATCTAGATAGGCTCCAAAAAGGGTCTTTTTGATAAACTTCTTTTTAGACGCGAACGCCTCTGATTGGTTGAAAATTATCTGAAAATTGTAAGTTTTAAATAAAACTGAAACTTGTCTACCAGCTTGTCTTTCTCTTTCTCTTTCTCTTTCTCTTTCTCTTCTTTTTTAAGCTCACAGAATGTAATGATGAAAGGGAAAGCACGTGTACTATTAACCTTATTTATTAACATGAAACAACAACAGTCGATACAACAAGTACTCTGAGACAGTACTCACAGTTACTCTCTCACTGAGGGAAAAGTTCATTCGGTTACAAGGGACTGAGACAAGAGCTCGTTTCTATGAGGCTCGCATGTTCATACCAAATCCGAGACGACATTTTTCATTTCTGCCTCATCACATCGCAAGGGACACTAACTCTCTTTCCTTCCTGTCCCCAAAAAACACAGGAGAGTTCGGGTCCTTACAGCACTATGGAAGTCACCCACAACTCCCCGCAAAAAGTCCATTCTCCCCCTCCCCTAAAACGCTTTGAGTCAGATAAGTTCGACTCGTTACTACATTATCATTTTTAATATTTCTATTTTTCTCTCTAATCCTTCGCCAATCCCCATACGCAAAGCGTTTATTTTCGTCATTTTATTTTTTGCTTTCAGAGAGCGTTAACTTCCGGCTCACTACAAACTTATGACAATAGTATCTGACCAATCTAAATGGCATTTTCTATTGTATTTTTCTACCAAATTTGACCAGATTTACATTACTGTGACTTTATTGTGTTAGTATAGCATTCAATTCTAAGACTAACAACAACAAGAAATGAATTAATATTTCCTCTAATTCAAACAATTTATTGGCTAGACATAAAACAATAAACAACAATATAAAGTCCTTCCTGTATATAAAGTTGAGTTTAAGGGACTTACCGGCGCATTGGAGAAGATATCTTAGGGTGGTTTCTTTAAGCCCCTGAATTCGTTGCCTCATGGTACCGCTGGTGGAATCTGTCTGACCACTTTTTGGATATTGTGCCAAAACTCTGGGCTATCACGTGATTGGTATATCCAATCACAGAGCCTCTCCCTCACTCACTCTATATACAGGAATAACCATTTTACTGACCCAACAACTTTTTTAAATAAGTGAAATATACAAACTTTCTCATCTGAATGAATTACATTTGAGAAAATGGATGTTCGAATATTCATATTTTTTCTTGTCTCTCATCTATTAAAAGTTAGGAAAACAATATATCTTATTATAATGGAGATTGTGTGATTTTCTGTCTGTAACCGAAACTATATTACTATACAAGTCACAATTCCCTTAGTTATTTACGTCACATTCTACAGGATTTTATTTTTATTTAAACCTCAATTATTAATAAAATTGTTTTACATTATTAATACTGTTGACAATATCTACATAAGAATAACATGCAATTGTATTTATATATACAACAAAATAGCGGTTTACAGTGTGAATGGGAAGGCTAATTTGCATATTGATATAAAAAATCTGATTTTAATAAATATATGCTTAGTATTACTGATTTCTAATAGTTTGATTTTATCTTAATGAATATTAGCAACAATCTCGTGGATAAATCTTAAAAGAAAACCATTAACAAGAAGAAATAACTGTAATTTTATTCTTTACTTCCTATTTTAACTAAATAGTTAAATTTGGATTATTTAGCAATGAAAGACGAGAGTGGGGGAAGAGTAAGTTTCAATTGCTCTATTTTTTTATTATATTTTTATCTGCATTCTTATTTAGTTTCATTAGCCTTTCTAAATTAATCTAATATTTTATTACATTAAAACTTAAATACTTGCACCCGGAGGGTGCATACATTTGCTAGTACATATAAACAATCTTGATAAACTTATATGATATAATGAATATGTAAATACCTTGGTACCCCCTCACTATAATCTGATTGGACAGTGACATGTATAAATAGTTGACACTGTGTTGGTCCTATACCTAATGCCTACAAGTTAAACTTACTCGCTAGACGACACCACGACTGCTCGGCAGACGGATTGCTATTCGACATACCAATTACTACTGCGATAATATACCAAATACCAACTTCAGAATATATCTCTTAACCCGGATATATTATTATAGATAAATCTATTTCCTTTTATTTGATGTATGGTTTTCCATTTACATGTTTTTATTCATAATTCATTTCAACATTAACCTTTTTTTATCACAGTTACCCAGAAGAGTCCTCTGCTACAATAGTAAGTTACATTTTGTTACAGTAACTCATTATGCTAATTTGCTACACACATTACCCGGAAGAGTCCTCTGCTACAATAGTAAGTTACATTTTGTCACAGTAACTCATTATGCTAATTTGCTACACACATTACCCTCTATTTCTCTGAATTTTTGAGATGAGGCTTGATAATTAGTATTATTTGGATTATTCGGACAATGAAACAATGAAGATGGGGACAATAGTCCGAATAATCCAAATAATACTAACACTCTACCCTCGTAACAAATGTTACACACTACCCTCATAAAAAATGCTACACACTCTACCCTTGTAACAAATACTACACATGCTACCCTGTAACGTATGCTTCAGCTAAAAGAGGCATTATACTGTCTATTACAAAATATCCTCATCTGGGACGAATGACATATCAAAAAGTAGTTTAGTTATATGAAAAGTTCTATGTTAAAAAATTCTGAATTAGGAAAAAAAATAACTGATTTGGGTAATTGATTTCCCAATTGCAAAAGTCTGCAGACAAAGTCTTTCCGCTCCGTTATTTACCCATTGCCCATAAGAATATTACAGCAGTCTTCAACTATGTTGATTCGATTCTTTGCTGCAAAGAATCGGATCATCCCTCCCAACCTTCACTGCATACCGCGTTAATAAAGCCGGCAGTCATCCTTCATCCAGGTGCCTGAATTCACAGCTTCCAGCATCCTGGTTCTTCATGCCACGATTCACCCACACAAAAGTTCAACACTGAGTCTACATCCGGGACATCTCGCAAATAGCAGTCAGACACGCCAGGCAACACTGATGCTTCGAACCAGGTGAATGTCTATCATTACAAATTCCTTCTAGAATAAGAATTTACCTTGACTCTGTGGGGATTAGAATAAAATTAGAATAAAAAAAGTAAAAAATAACAAACTCCCATGAACCTTCACCAGAAGAACCCTCCAAGCATGTGCGGGAAAAGGACCCACTTCTGACCCCCAAGATAATTTCTCAGCCTTGACTGTGTCTAGACACTACTGCTGGCCAGGAAGGAATTTCCTTACCATGTGGTGGCTATGATCCGTGAATAAAACCTAAATCATAAAATTACCTTTTGTCTTCGTCTCTTCCTTCTGTCTTTGAATTCCTTTTCAGTGCGACCACCAAATAAGATGGGGTTAAAAGCAAACCCTAGGAACACACACCAAGAATAACCACAGCTACCTTTAAACCTCAAACATTTAAACCTCTTTGCCACCCCATAACTCTCTGACACAGGCAGGTTTCAATACAATGTTGTTTTTAAAGTAGAGATCTTTGGGTTTGGGGTTAGTGTGTTGTATGTGTTATGTAAAATGAAAACAATTCACAAAATAAAGAAACTAACATACTGTTTCTTTTCCTGTATTGGTTTTATACTATAGTAGCAGGACCTGTGGATATACCACAGTATGATAATTTAATTATTACTACATTTGATATGTTTACTTAAGAGCTATTGCAAAAATAGTTCAATATGTAAAAGGTATAATAATCTTGATTTAACTCTCTCTCTCTTTCACTCTTTTTTTCTTTCTTTCTTTCTTTCTTTCCTTCTTTTTATCTTTTCATTATGTTCAATTGAAAAAGATTAGCATTATCGCTTCCACACACTCATCGTTAACTAATTATTTTCTCAAACCACGATTAAAAAAAACAAAAAAACAAAGGTTACTAATATGGACAAACCGGTGTTTTATCTTTAGTCGAAGGCCCGACTGGAGATAAGTAGTCAATTATTTGTAAGACGAAATTTATTTCAAGTTTATCTGACAATCCAGTTATTGGAACATTTAAAAAAAAAATTATATGTAAGTACGAAAAATTGTAAGCGCTTTGTTTATCAAAATGACATGATTCGTTAGTAAATTACCCGAAAAGTTGATAAAACAAAACAACTAACAACAACATTTAAATTATTATTCAAAATACAATTTAAAATATTCCTCAAATTTGCCTTACAAATTAAATTTTAAGTTTTATGATTTTACTCTTTATTGTGAAGTCAATAAACATTGCTGAGTTTATAGTGCAACTTTTCAGTTCTGAAAAATTGGCATGTTTAAATAGAGATTTCATAGGTGAATTGAACTTTTATGAAAATGATGTTTTGTAATTAATATAAATTTTGTAATAAAACTTAATTTTAACTAGGGGGGGGGGTAGGGGTTAGGGTTAGGGGGGGGTAGTTTAATGGGAAAATAAATAAATAATTTGGGTTCCGTTCAGCGGTTCCGATATGGGGGATCAATTTACTATAAACTTATACGAGGAAATGAGCACCCGTGAATACTCAAATAATAAAGAACTTTTAAGAATTTTTTTTTTTCAATCTGATAGATTGGTATGTAATCGATAATAATCAACTGAAGGGAAAAAAATAGATGGGTGGGGGAGTCCAGATAATCAGGTCCACCAAAACGTTTTTAAACAATGTTTTTAAATACTAGGTATCACCAATTTTACCCTGTGAAATTTACCCCCCCCACTATATTAACACTATGAAACTTGCAGAAAAATTAATATTTCTTGAAAAATTGTTTCCATTTGAAAGAAAAAACATTAAATAAACTCCTGATGATTCTTTAACTTTTTTTCAGCTTACGGAAATAATGAAAATGATTGAAAAACAATGTTTTCATTTTTGCACTGTTAAATCAACTGAAAATTAACGTAGCTAAAAACAAGTTACGATAAGAGTTTTTTAAAATTCTATGAAAAATCAATTAATTATAAATAATAACAAAATATTTCCGTTTTATTCAAGATGGCCTAAACTGATCAATTGGTGGTCCCTATAATACTATCTTAGGTTTTAGCAAAATAGATATTGCAATACGAAGAATTTAAATTTCGATTCTCAGCTTCTTTAAACTCAACATACAATTAAGAACTAAATGTGAATTGTTGTCATGTACAAAAATTTAAACAATAACAAACAAATATACAAACGAATACTTTCAATTTGTTGTATAATAATATGAAATAATTTTAAACTATAAAACAGAAAATTCAAATCCTGAAATATACAAATTCTCAATGATTTTAGTTTCAAGAATTATTTTCCTCTTACCCCCTCTCTAACTACTGTCTTCCACTTTCTTTCTCACTCCTTGGTGATCCAAATTTCATTTTAGTCCGGTCATGGACCGGGTACTTTAGCTAGTACCTATATAAGCGCGTGGTGTAATGGTTAAAGTCATAGGAAATGGACTCATCGCCTCGAGTTCAAATCCTGGACGTGGTAATTGCATTTCACTTAGCGCTAATACCCTTGGGAAAGGTATGAATTCTACTCTCCCTCCAGCTATGGGTAAATAGTAGGGCAGACTGGGCTCTTTAACCTTGGTTAGGCAACCGGTCTAGGAGAAGGAAAACTCTGAATTCAAACCTGTTAAACTCCGCTTAAGAAATTGACCTTGTGTCACATCCTGCTCGTGCGGAGGGGTTGGTAAATATATATATACCTATATGTGGCTTGTCTTACTCTCATACTACTTATTTATATAACTAACCACACACATTGCCTGTTGCATATGCACCTACGTCGCACACCACAACACGTGCAGCCAAGCATTGTGTCATATTTACCCTACTTTCTTTCTTTCTTTCTTATTATATTTTTTCTTTGTAGCATATCCTTTTCCTTCCATTTATTTCTTTATAATAAAAACAGAATGGTCCATTATTCAGCTGAGGTGACAACACTCTTAAGAAATAAGAATTTCGCGGATAGGCAACACCAGATAATCAGGATTTACAATTTTTGCATATCATCTTGGATATTTCATCTTTCTTCTGGACCATATTACCTTTAGGCACCCCTTTTTGATCTCGATTAAGAAAGGACATGTTTTTCATTTACACCATTGTTTGTTAGGGGTTAGGGTTAGGGTGGTTAGTTTTATAATTTTTAAAAAATCTAAAAATCGTCTATTAAAACAACCAGATATTGACAGTGTAAATGAAAAACATATCCTTTCTTAATCGAGATAAAAAAGGGGTGCCTAAAGGTCATATGGTCCTTCTTCCTTAGAAGAAAGTCCTCGTGGTATTTACTGTTCAGTTCCTTTATGTGAAGGGTTTGGGTAATTTACGTACAAGCACCTGGCCGTGTCAACATATCACTGAGTTTGAGTGCTTGTGTGTGACTTTGGTATCTCTGATTCTATGAGGCACTGAGAAAAGTGTTCTTCCTTGATCATGGCTAATGGTAAAAAGAAAAAAGAGCAGAAAAAATAACTATGGGGGAACAGGTGACCAACAAAAATATAGAGAGTACAGCAAAAAATTTATTGGTTTGGTTTGGTTTATTTTATGGCTTATCAACCTCAGTGGGTCATTTAATGCCGACAAAGTTTTTAACTAAATTCATTCTTAATGGATAATCAATTTTGTTTATAATCTCATGTTTTTCTATTTAACCCATAAATGGGACCCTAACAGGTATTACTACTCTGGGTCAGGGAGCAATGGTGATGAAAGGGTGCTCTACATTCTCCAGACCTCCAGAACTGGAACCTCACCATCAGATAGAGTTTAACATCATTCCCAGGACATGAAGACTCTCAGCCACCACATTCTATATGATAAAAAGGGTTAGGGCTTACCATAAGAGCAATAGGGTTGGGGCAACCATGTAGGGGCTAGGGCTTGACGTGACCAGCCAATAGACTGCCTGTCTAGCCCAAGTAAGGATCAAAGTGGAGTATTGCATGTCATGGACTGCTCAACCACCTGGTTTCTATCCTTAAGCTACGTGGATCACAAAAGATTTATTTAAAGAACAATAACATTCAATAAATTTAAAAAAAATCCTCTCCAGCTAAGAGATGGAGACAGCACTGAAATTGTGAGGATTTGCTGTCTCCTAAGGTTTCATCAGTGAGGAATTGCGACAGGGTATTCTGCTGTGATATAGACATCCTCTGAACGAGTTTGTCAATCAAACTATTATAATATTACATATTGAATAGGTTAGCCTATTCATTTTGTAATGTAGTGTAAAAATGTTTATATATAAAATTTAATGGTAATTCTTTAGAAGAGTCATGGAAATAACCATAGATTTGACAGACAGCTTCTGACCCCTTATTGGTCTTTAGTGTCACATTCTCATTGGTTGAGAGTATCTTGGGATTACAAAAATCTGTGGGAAAAGTTTAACAGTAAGTTGGACTTAGGTGCTCCTAATAATAATATAAAATAAATATGTTGAAATTTAACTATGTCTTTGTGTTCCTGACTTGATTGAAAACTAACAGAAGATGGATGAAGAGATATACAACCCAAGAAACACCCCAGATAACACAAGACAGCCCAGATGAAGAAGAAGAGAGAACTCAGAATGTAGCTAAAAAATAACAAGAAGAACTAAGAAAAAGGTAGCCATTTTGAAATGTACCATTTTGTTACTAGCGGGAACTCTTATAATTTCCAGTAGGCAAGTAATTTCAGATGAAAGAAGACGAGAACAACAATTGAAGATAAAGAAACATATATTCAAAGGGTACAAAAAGGTTGCAAAACTTGTGGCCTTTGCAGCCAGACTTATCTTGCTGAGATTAAAGAAGGTAAAGGTGAGCACTGGGATATACCACTTGCTGGTTGACTGCCCAACACAATAAGTGCTGAGGGTGTAGGTGAAGGGAGCGCTTGATAATGCGACTCGTTGGCTGACTGTCCAACACAATAAGTAACTTTTGTCATGGAATTTAATTTCACGCCAATATCATATATTGTCGATTCGCACTCTGGTGCCAGGGGGAGATAATTTAACTATAATTTTTTCGATATTACCAGAATCATCGTTTCCAAAATAGTCAGACATTTAAGGAAGTTACCAGTTATTTTGCGCATCGCAAAATGCACTGGCATGTTGGAGTCACCAGTTTTTGGGCGACATTACCGGTTATTGGTAACCATTGGCGCTAGGGAGGATATTTAGTCCCTACTCACCAAGTTCCAATATTAGCATTAGTAAACCTGTAGATGCACTAACACTGAATAAATGGAAAGAAAGACAAGATAGGCTCATTTACATATATGTCTATTTACCTGACTCCTCTGCACAAGTAGGATATGACACCTGGTCAATCTTTTAAGTGGAGTTTAACAGGTTTGAATTCAGAGTTTTTCCTAATCCTAGACTGGTTACCATTCCAAGGTTAAAGAGCCTGGTCTACCCAACTATTTACCCATAGTGAGAGGAGAATAATTGGATGCATACCTTTCCCAATAGTATTAGCATATGCTATTTGGTGCATTCGCTATTTTCAATAGCAAGGCATATGACAGCGTCATTCACTTGGTGGTGACACCAAGTTTCTCTTCAATTAAATGAACAGAAAAAAAAAAGAGGTCTTATTCATTGAAAGAATAGGAACGGAAAGAGGATGAGAAAGGTTTCTGAAATATCATGTGACCAATGGACGCATGATGTCCAATGGCATGCCCACAAATCCAAAGGAAGACAATAATAATTCACGTGACTGTTGCAGTAAAACATTAGATAGATTACGTAAAGATATAATTGCACTCCTAAAAAATATGGAAGTTAAGATAACTATAGATACTAACCTAACAAATGTCAATTTACTTGATATTAATTTAGATCTAAAAAATAATATATATAAACCATATCACAAACAAAATGAGAAGCTTAAATATATTAACGTAAATTCCAACCATCCACCATTAGTTTTAAAAAACCTAGTCCCTAATATTAGCCGTAGGATCTCTGATCTGTCATCTAATAAAGATATTTTTGAAAAAGCAGCTCCTTATTATAATAAAGCCTTAAAAGATAGCGGATTCAAAGAAAAAATATATTATATAGATAACATCCCCAAACAAAATAATTAAAAAAACAGAAAAAGAAAGATAATTTGGTTTACACCCCCCTTTTCTAAAACAGTTAAAACAAATGTGGGTAAAAAGTTCATAGACTTAATAGATAAAAACTTCCCACCTCAAAATAGATATAATAAAATATTTAATAGAAATACTATAAAAACTAGCTATTCATGTGGGCTTTCTATGAAGTCCCTAATTAC
Organism: Doryteuthis pealeii; assembly: GCA_023376005.1. Taxonomy (NCBI): domain Eukaryota; kingdom Metazoa; phylum Mollusca; class Cephalopoda; order Myopsida; family Loliginidae; genus Doryteuthis; species Doryteuthis pealeii. The sequence goes on from CM042145.1 coordinate 100,240,203, forward strand.
AACAAAATCTAAGCCTAAAACAAACCCCACCTGTTCATGCAGAATTAAGGAAGAATGTCCCCTGAGCCAAAAATGTAATATTGAGTCGGTTGTATATGAAGCGAAAGTCAAAACCAATGAAACATATGTAGGAATGACACAAGGAAAATTCAAACAGAGATACTATTCTCATGTAGAATCCTTCAGAAAAAAAGAAAAGAAAGAAGCGACATCTTTAGCAACTAAAATATGGGAACTGAAAGAAAAAAATATCCCATATAAGATAGAGTGGAGAATATTAGACCATCCCAAATGCTACACGAATGGCTCAAGAAATTGTAATCTATGTGGGATGGAAAAATTTAGGACACTGAAAAATTTAATTTTGAATAATAAAAAAAGCCTAAATAGGAAGTCTGAGATATTTAAGGCATGTCCACATAAGAAAAAAATACTTCCTAAATGCATGGATAAGCAAAACTAACCATCCACCCTGAAAAATAAGATTGCAGAATTTTACAGGACTTTACCATCAGAAAGTTTGAATATACACAGGTTTCTTTACATATGACTTTGATTATATAATTCCATAAAAGAATGAATTTCGTAACGGTCAAAGGGAGATAACTTTGTGAGCATTTAAAAAAAAATGCTTAAATTTTAAAATTAAAAAAAATAAAATCCCAATTCCAAAAGCGTCCACAATAATCAACCGATATAATTTGCGGTCCAAAAACATAACAGCAAAAAATGTTTTTGCAAAAACACCAGAGGAATTAATGGTATCCTGAAGAAAGCAAAAAAAACTTGAAACCCTGGGTAGATGCCTATAAAAAACAATTATATTTAAAAATTAAATAAATATATATATATATATATATATATATATATATATGGCTTATTAGTAATAATTCCGATTTGATACAGGTGATCTGTACAGGATTGTATGGTTTCAATTGTTTTTATTTAATACTAATAATTTGAAAGTAATTAAATGTAGTTTGCAATAATTTTCAATGGGCAAACACCTCATAGTTAGAGGTGTGTGGTCTAATGGTTAGAGTCATAGGAAATGGAAGTTCAAATCCTGGACAAAGCTACAGTTCACATAGCACTAATACTCTTGGGAAAGGTATGAATCCAACTATTCTCCCTCCAGCTATGGGTAAATAGTAGGGCAGACTGGGCTCTTTAACCTTGGTTAGGCAACCAGTCTAGGAGAAGGAAAACTCTGAATCCAAACCTCTTAGATCTCTGCCTGGGGTGATCACTACTAGAATAGGCTTAGTCCTACTTAGTGATCTATTTCAATTTTTAAAAAAAATTATGGATTGTCAACCCTTGTTGGGTTATTTTATGTCAAAGATATTTTATTCCATCCATTCTTGGGTACTATAATTCTTTTTTTTTTTAACTCAATTTTTCTTTCAAACACATGTTTATTAACTCATGTGTATTAACTCATTTTTTTTTCTATTTAACCCATAGATAGGACCCTAACAGGTAATATTACTCAGGGTTAGGGTGGACCTGGGAGTAATGGTGAAGAAGGATTACTCCATATTCTCCAAAGCTCTAAAATTGGAACTTCACTATTAGATGCAGTTTAACGTAATATCCAGGATACTAAGATCCTCAGCTACCGCCTTCTAGCAAATGATAAAAAGGCTTGGAGGGTTGCCATAACGGCAATAGAGTTGGGACAATCATATAGGTTCTAGAGTTTGACGTGACCATCAGATTGATTGGATTGGTCTTCTTTGACCACACGTCTAGCCTAATTAAGGGCCAAAGTGGAGTGTTGCATGTCATGGACTGCTCAACCATCAAGATTCCATTCTTAAGCATCACAGGTTGACACCCATGGCCAACCAGGGGCACCATTGGGAGTGTTTTACCCCTCTACAGAGGACCAGCTGATGTATTCTACAGCCCCAGCCAACATGGCAGAATCCAATTTTGTATACATTGAAAAAAAAACAAACATTCTTAATAAGAATGTTAATGTGTAGGGATTAAAAAGATACAAAAATGAAAATAAAATGAAAATAAAATGAAAATAAAATAAAAAGAACAATAAACTCCCGTGGGGCATTGACCGGAAGAACCCCTTTGTGCATGTCTGACAAAAAAGGACTGACTCCCTACCCCCAAAAGGATACCTTGGCCATTTGAATCTAGGCTGCAAATGAGTGTGGTCGCTGCTGCTAGCCAGGGGCACATTCCCTCGCTACAACTGACTATGCCCTGTTTAATAAAGCCTAAGTCGTAAAACTACCTCTTGCCTTTGTCTCTTTCCTTTTCATTCCTTTTCGTTCCTGAAGTTCCATTTCAGCTTACCAGCCCACAAGAACAAAGAACCAGCTTTATTGGGGACAAGATACCAAAGAACATAATCAGACCCATAAATGAATTTCATTTCAGCTTGTTTTAAAGACATTTTGTGGTAAATGAGTGAGTGAGATTATAGAAAATTAATTCACACAGCAGAACATTGGTGTTGTATTATGTCCCTTATTACGCCCCTTAGTAGAACTCTCTCAATGTTAAGGAGAAATTATCTCCCTTACTACTATCCTCTTTTCTGTCACAACCTGCTTGAATAAAGACCTATATTCTGAAGCTCATCTTCAGTCTCTTATATGCACATAAGGTAATCAGATAATATAACAATTGTTTTTTATTGGGGGGGGGGGTTCTTAATGTGATTAGGGATAGATTTGCCAACTAATATTCATGTAGAGAAGTGTTTTTCAAAAAATTTTTTTACTGAGACCCACAGCCAAAATAACAATTCGATTTTGTGACTCATTAAACCTAAATAAGGGGCTGGTTTAGCTCAGTCGGTAGAGTACCTGCCCCTGAATCCCAAGGTTCTGAGTTCAATACCAATCCCCGTCAACTCAGCGTATGAGTAGCACAGATTGTATAATCTGATCTGTGTGGTAAAGTGGGGAGCTGAATGTAGGTGTGGCGCTCCACTTCAGCAAAAATACTTCCTCTGGTCTAGCGCTAGCGAAAAGGAGATAGACTCCTTCGCTGTTCAGCTAATACCAATAATAGGCCACTCTGCCAACTTTACTTTTTTTAAAACCTAAATATGATGATATGAATTGAGTAAATCAAAGACAAACACTGTTATTTTATGACCCAATTTATTTATTTCATGACACACTGAAGGATCGGGGCACATAGTTTGAAAACCCCTATTGTAGAGGATGTAATTGAGATGGCAGACAACTAACATGCAGGACATAAGGATTTTTGTTTTGTTTCATGACATAAGATGAAATAGATTAGTCAACTCATATTGGCGTGGGGAAGGTATACCTGAGATGACAGACAACAACACATAAATAGAAAATCCTAAAAAATGTTTTAGAGCGGATAAATAAACAGAAATTATATCTGGTCGAAACTGGAGTTAGAGGTATTTGCCTTTCATCCCACTTATGAGGGTGTGACACAAGGACATTTTTATGTGGGCCCACCCACAAGCCGAAGCTCATGGGTGGTAGGCACAAAAAAATGCGTTGATCCTGTCGGCATTCCCCCCTCAAGGAGAGTATTTGCCTCTCATCCCACTTATGAGGGCTTGACACAAGGACATTTTTTATGTGGGCCCACCCACAAGTCGAAGCTCATGGGTGGTAGGCACAAAAAATGCATTGATCCTGTCGGCATTCCCCCTCAAGGGGATGCCTCAGGCACTGGGCAATAAACCCAGCCCTACTACTTTAAATCAATGGGGCAGGTGTTAGCCTGGGGGTAATGCCCCCTGGGATCAACACTGTTAATTGTAGCCACAGTCCAGGGCCAAAGCCACTGGAACCCCCGCCCCGAGAGGCGGGTGTGCATACTAGATATTTCTCGTACCCCACTTGTACGGGTTAGGCACATTAATGTGGGACCACCCACAAGCTGTGACTCATAGGTGGCGGGTGCAAAAAATGCATTGATCCCGTCAGCATTCCCCCTCAAGGGGGGGCGCCTCAGGCACTGGGCAATAAACCCTGCCGTGCTGCTTTAAATCAAGGGGGCAGGTATTGCCTGGGGGGATAGCCCCCTGGGGTCAATGCTGTTAATTGTAGCCACGGTCCAGGGCCGAGAGGCGGGTATGCATACTAATAACATGCCATTGTATTTATATATACAACAAAATAGTGGTTTACAGTGTAAACGGGAAGGCTAATTTGCATATTGATATTAAAAATTTGATTTTAATAAATATGTGCTTAGTATTATTGATTTCTAATTGTTGGGTTTTATCTTAATGAATATGAGCAAAAATCTCGGGGATAAATCTTAAAAGAAATCCATTAACAAGAAAAAATCACTGTATTTTATTTCTATGTAGAATACACTGACTGTACCTCTGCAGAGTAATAAAATCCCCCCAATGGGACTATGTATATTATTATTAGCTGTTGGCTATGAATGGTGACCTGTAATGCTTAAGGATGGAATCCTGGTGGCTTGAGCAGTCTATGACTTGCAACACTCCACTTTGGCCCTTACTTAAGCCAGACGGGCAGTCAGAGAGACCCTCTCCGATCAATCGACTGGTCATGTCAAGCCCTAGCATCTATATAATTATCCCAACCCTATTGCCCTTATGGCAAACCCCCAACCATCCTATCTATGGGTTAAATAGATCAAAAAATAAATATTAAAAAAATGTGTTAAAAAAAATTGAGTTAAAAAAAACCCTAACAAGAATGAATAAAACAAAGTCTTCAGCATAAAATGACACAACAAGGGTTGAAATGCTGTAAAATCCAACCAAACCAACTAACAAACAATTTATTGCAAATTATCCATGAAATACAAGAAAATGGAATAAAGAGAATTTACCTTAGGTAAAAAAAAAAAAGAAAAAAAAAAAGAAGGTAAATAAGGATAATTTGAGACAGAAAATTTCTCAGTCGGTAGAACGTCCGACTAAGAACCACAAGGTTCCGGGTTCGATACAGGCCCTCGTCAACTCAGTGTATGAGTAGCACAGGAATCTGTGCAGTAAGTAAATTGAAGAGCTTATGGTAGGTGTGGCGCTCCGTCTCAGATGCCAAAACAATCTCCTTGGTCTAGCGCCAGTATAAAGGGGATAGACTCCCTCGCTGTCTGGCTAATACTGACTTTAAGCCACGGTCCGACTTTACATTTTGTTCTATTTCACATATTCCACTTACTATCATATGTATATTAATTTTTATGAAAAAAAAAAAAAGCAGCCAATCAGCTGTAAAAGAAGATTAGCATATACCCTCACCCATCTCACTATTAGCTCGCTGTGCCTCTCTCTAATGACCCTTTTGAATTTAAGACCCCTAGTCTACAGCTTACTATGTCAGGTCCTTTCTGTATGTGTGTTTAAATTGAGGGGTGGAAGAATTGTTTACATAGTAGTCATGGTAGCCGAAAAGCTAGTACACTTTTCCTTGTATTAGGATCGACCACCAGGTGTCGCTAGACGTATAAAAATGACAAATAAAATCAAAGCTTTTAGTTATTTGTGTTAAAAGGAAGTTTGTGTGGTGTGAAATGATTGGATAAAGACGGAACGAAGCGGTCCGGTGCCGAGTCAACTTTTTTTTTGATTGTCAAGAAAAAAGAAAAAAAAAGCCAAGGAAAAGCGTGTGTGTTTCAGTCCCTTTGTTGTTTTGGATCTCTCTTCTAATTTCCTCACTCACTCACTCTCTCTATGCATTTAATCCATGACCGACTTTGCTTGATAGATTTCCAACAGCAAAGCGGGTGCCGTGTCGAGAGAGAGACATTTATTTTTTTGTGGAAATTGGAAATTTTTGGAAATTCTTAAACTAACGGCTCGGAAGAGAAGGAAAGACGATCGCTATGTGAGTTGTAGGATGCCGAGTGGACGTCGGATTTTGTCGCGGCTCCAGACCGCCTCTTCGTCTGCTCATAAATGTTACCCCTCCAACAGGTAATGATAATAATAATAATAATATCGATAGTAATTCAAAGAAAGGGGAGGATGAAATGTACTATTAAAAAAGATAAAAAAAGGTCTAAATTTAAGTACTTTCTTAGGAACAAAAGTTCATATGTAAAAAAATTCTCTATGAAATAATAATCTTCGAATAATTATGATATTTCGTACGTTGTGTTTATGTTTATACTACACAAGACGAGGACAACAGTCCGAAATATCATAATTAATCATATTAAGCCTCACCTCATAAATACACATAAAAACCATATAAAATAAATCTTTATATCTAATTTTCTTTTTTCTCCCCGGGATTAGTTATTAAATTTCCTGTTAGCTCAGCTGATTCATAATATGACACCCCCCTCCTCTTAAAAGAACGAATAAAATTCACAAGAAAATTTGTTAAGTTATTCTTTTATTTTTGTCTTTTTTTAGAATTAAAATCTCTAAAAATACACAATAAAATGCATCGCCCTCCTTTTTTTTTTATTTTTTATTTTCACAATAAATTTCCATTTTTCTATCTTCCCATAAATATGTCATCTACGCAAAGGAATAATTACTTAGAATACAGGATAAGTTCATTTTGGATTTAATTAACCAAACAAAATATCAAAATTAATTCAGGGGCGAAGAAAAACTACTTCAAATAAAATATTAAAAACACAAATTTTGTAGGGAAGCGACCTTAAAAAGATACAGTATAAAAATCTCTTAACACAGTGAAAATGAAAACAAAAATTAAGACTTTAATAAATTTCAAACGTATTTATTTTTATTTGGTAAATTAATTCTTTTTAAAAATGTTTATTTTCTCAACATAATTTTATATAAATTCATCACTTTCTTTACTTACAAACATGCAGAATAGGTAATATTTTCGTAAATGACTTAAAAATGCCCAGTCCAGTTGTAGTTTCAAATTTATTTATTTTAAAACTATTTTCTTTCTAAATATATTTTATTAGTCGGGTTAACAAAATATCTACATTTTTTTTTTTATTCAAAAAAAAAAAATCCTGAAACTAACAACTTAATTTTAAACCTTAACAAGAACAGCTGTTTAATTATTTCTTTAAATTTAGAAAAATAATTTTAACAGCTGTTTTATTAATTTTTATTAGAACCCTTTCGTTCAAACACTTAACACCACGTAAGTTATTATTATTTATTTTTTAGAATATAAAAACATCAATTCTAAAATTAAAAATTTTAAACAGAAAGTAGTTTGAAATTTGTTCTGTTATTTTATAGTCAATATTTTAACGCGCGTAAAATTTGTAACTTAAATATTCTATGAATTTTTTTAGTCGTCACAACCTGAAAAAACAAAAAACAACTGAATATTCTTTCTAATAAAATTAATCATCCTTGCCTACAATTTTTATTCATTACGAAATATTTTAAGCTTTAAGCATTGCTTAAAAAAACGTGGCTAAATTCATATATCAATGTTTGAATATGAGGTTTGGTAAAAACAAAACAAAACAAAATAACCTGTTGTCTTTTTTTTTTGTTTTTGTTTTAAACGGAAATCCTAGTTACTCTTCACACATTTTTTTCTCTCTCTTTTTTTATTTTATTTATAACTTGTCGCATTTTTAGCGAGTCCAAACTCAATGTCACTTTGATATTTATGTCAAAATCTTTGAAATTAATGAAATAATTTATATCTTCAATCTTAACATCATCTCTGGCAACCTATGCTTAAAAAGTAAGAAATTACCTTGTTATTGGTGATATATATTTTCTTTCTCAAACCATACACGCACAAAAAAAAGAAAATATAGATTATCATGTTTTTTACTTCATTTTCACCTAGACTAGAGGAAATTTATTTCCTTACACAATTTTAGGTAATGAATTTTATCACCGAAAATTGTGTAAGGAAATAAATTTCATGAAAGAACTCTTAAAATAAAATCAAGAATCATTGAATTTAATAAATTAAGTACCCGTTTAATTTATTTAAAAAAAAACATTAATTTGAGAAAATATTTTCTTTATTTGTTTGATAAAAATAAGATAAAATAATACTTTTAGAGGTTTGTAAAAAGAAAAAAATATTGGTTAAATTCTTTATCGAACTTAAAAATTTCTGCTAATTCTTCACCTATTGAATCAATTTAAAGATGCATAGGCATCTATTTTTTATGATTTCGTAAAATAATTGTGATTTTTTTTCTCTTTAACTCTCTAATCGACAAAAGGATTAATTCAAACCACTATTATTATTGTTTTGATTGATCGTTTTTTGATAACTTTTATTTACCTTTTATTATTAAGCTTTTGTTTTTGCATTACTCCACCCAAATCCCACTAATCATCTTAACTTTTACTGTTCTTGTCTCCCCCATTTCTGCTTCTGTTGTCCAAAACCGGCAGCGAAAATATTTACATTATTCACATGTAACTAATTGATTATTAATAATATCCAGGATTTAAAATAACATCTACCTATAATTTTGAAATTTATCTCATCAAATTATTGCTATGTCCCCGTTATTATTTCAAGAAAACCTCACAAAAAATGTATCATTTTATTTGCTAATTCATTTTAAAAATTAAGATATCGATCTACATATTTAAAGGGCAGTTCCAGTTTGTGTATGTATGTATGTATGTATGTATGTACAGAGGAAACTACGAAAATAAGACAATTAACGCCTTTTTAAAAAATATATGTAACATTAAATATCACCGGTTCTTGCATTTTGTGCAAAAATTATGAAGATTTGATTTGAAAATTAAAATATACATAGAAATAGCATTGAAATTCTACTTAAAATTGTCCAGCATTTGTAAGTCTCAAAAGAAAACAAATCAATACACCAGGGTCTACCTCTATCCAGGTGATACTGGGTAGCTGCTTCTAGTATATTATGTAAATTAAAAAAAAAAATATATATATAATTAGTTAATAAAATAAGACTATTTTTTAGTGAGGTTTTATATTATTTAATATATCATTTATGATATGAAACCTGCCAAAATTTTTATAAATTTGGGATCAAATGATGAGTTTGGCCTAGGGCCCACAAATAGATAAATCCCACCCTACAGTTACCTTTGTTATTGTTGCTCTTATCTCCACTAAGAAATGAGTATATAAAATGTCATCTTTACTAATATTTTCTCTTAGTAAAAAGCTGTTTAGCATGAGTATCACAAATCTGTAGTAAAATTAAGAGCCCTGATACTTTCACAGAATATCATATCCTGCAGCATAATAAGAATAATAAAGCTAAAATACATATGACTTTTTTTGATATTGCAGATCTCAAAATGCCTGCTTAAATATTAATGACATTTTAATTTTGCTTTTTTTATTTTTTTATTTTGCTTAGATCTTTCTTTTTTTTATTTAATTTTTAAGCTCTTAACTTTCTGTAGAGAACAACATAGAACTTCATTCTCTGTACAGTTATCTTATAGATAAATTTACAGGATTTATAGTAAGTAGTAAATAATAAAAATGAAATTATTGCGTACAGTGCTTAGGTGCACTACAACTTATCAAAGGTGCATGTATAGTACATAGAGTAATGTACTAATGTCAAGTAAAGGAACAGTATATAGTCATTATATATATAATATATATATATATATATATATATATATATAGTGTGAGATGGTCACTGTTTCAGCTTTTGCTGGAATGGTGTACCAAAGGCAGTATTATTGGTAGAGTGCTCAATATAAAATAGAGCTGTTATATAATATAATAAGATAAATATATAAAGGTTTTACATATCTATTTATTAGGTGACAAAGGAACAATCACAACCATATTGGTTTCATGCAATGCAATCATATAATGTGTGTGTGTGTGTGTGTGTGTGTGTGTGCGTGCAATGATGCTGATACCTTTTTGATTTAGTGCATCCTGGGTTGCACATATTTGCTTTGAATGAGTTCACGGGAAAATTTATGGGTCCTAACTAAAGTCGGCTAACTCCTACCTTGTAACCTATCCTGTGTAATTCGTTTCTAAGAAACTATTGAAATGTATTTACAGTTAGTTTGAAATGGTGAGTGAAGAAAAAAGAAAAACACTGGGATGCATGGATATGATTTTACTGCATCCTTTTAGATTTATGTGCGTCAGGTACGCGTCCTGCGTCCCTACCATAATCTGTATGTGTGTATGGAGTGGGGATATCAGGTATAGTGTTCTCGAATTACAGGAAGCATGGAGGTTTTGAAGGATGCAGTGTTTCCCCACTTCGCTAGCACTTAACTAGTTTTGCTGAGGTGGAGTGCAACACCTGTCGTCAGCTTCCAGATACTTTACTGCACAGATCAGAATGCTGTGCTACTCATGTGCTGAGTTGGCGAGGACTGGTATCAAACTCGGAACCTTGCGATTCTCTACCGACTGAGCTAAATCACTTTAAAGTAAAACTTAATGATATTATATATGGGTTTGATATGGGTTTGTCTTTGTAGAGATTTAATTTTTAATGGATATGTTATATTCTTTTTACTAGCAACAGAAAACACCCTCTGGGCATCGTAAAAATTAATTTTTGAAAGACATTGCCTGAGAGGGTGGGAGTTAAAAATTCAATGTCGGAGGGTTTGTATCATAAGACAAATCCTCATATTTATTAAAGGAGTAAAAAAAAAACAAAAAAACAATTTGAAATGAAAACTGAGCCCTGTCCCTCTCAAATAAAATGTTGCGTGCATGTAATAATCAAACAATTATTTTGAATATTTTGCACATCAATTTTACACAAAATCGTAGGCATTTATTTATTTGTAAACTTTTTAGTTAACTTCTTGTTACTGTGTTAAAAAAAAAAAAAAAAAAAAAAAAAAGGACCAGAGTAAAAAACAATTTTTAAAATTGCTTACTCAAATTTTGGGTGTATATAGCATTAGAATATTGTGACGTAAACTGTGACGTAGAGCTATGACATAGTTTTTGTTAGACAGAAATACAGACAATCTCCATTATTAATATAGAAAATTGAATGCTTGTTGAAATTCATATGTATAAATCACTCTTGAATTTTGTAGTCTTATTCCTAACACATGCAATAGATTTATGTCAGTGGGGCTTAGAATATGCAGATTATATCTCCTGCAGTGGGGTATGACCCCCTCACCAGGGGTGTTCTTGGTATGACATTAAACTGCATCTGACGGTGAGATTCCAGTTCTGAAGCTCTGGAGGAGTATGAAGTACTCCTTCATTGCCATTACTCCCAGATCCACTTTGCCCTGGAGTGGTAGTATCTGTTAGGGCCCCATCTATGGGTCAAATAGATCAGTTTGAAAATTACTCGTATTCAATAGGAACCTGTGCAAAAAAACAAAAACAAAAAAATTCTTAAACAACTACACTAAGAATATACAATGAATGCAGTTCCCTAACCCCTAGACATAAAATAACCCTAGACAGGTTGACATGTTAAAATCAATCAATCAACAACCAAAACAAGCAGTAGATGTACCGTGTTTCTCCTAAAATAAGACGGGGCTTGTATTGATTTTATCTTCGAAATATTACACTAGGTCTTATTTTCAGGGGATGTCTAGTGTTTGCGTTGCATGATGTAATTGTGATGAATGCTTATTTCTTTCACCTGTCTGCCGCTCTCAACTAGGGCTTATTTCAAGATCATTCTGAAAAAATCATGCTAGGTCTTATTTTGCAGGTAGATTTTATTTTCGAGGGAAACAAGATATTTAGGCTATTAACACCTGTATTAAAGAAGCGGTGGATTTAGATTTAAAAGAAATTGAAATTTGAATAATTAAGATATTTTGGACTGTTGTCCTCATCTTTATGGTGTACTAGAAGTGGCTACCCGGGATTGCTTAGATAGAGAGGGTGGAGCAAAAATGTTAGTCTCACAGATCCATTATTACTGAATTGTGAGTTGGATGCCCCCATTAAAATCCCTACGTAAAAAAGATCTTGTGTTGATTCGGCCTGGTGGGATGTCAGAAAAAAAGTTTACAGACACTCTGAAATGAAAAATTAATGTCTCCTATTTAAAATATTAAATACAAAAAAAAAACAAAACAAAAAAGAATTCCATGCTGTTACTATTCAAATTTTATTTAATTATCTTTCTGAATATAAATCAATTCTTCATTAGTTTTGCTCAAAAAGCAAGATCTGGTGATAGTGAATGTGTGTATATATATTTACTTTGTCGTTAATTGATGTATTTTCATAGTTTCCTCTGGACATACGTACATACATACATACATACATACACACTACCTGCCCTTTATATATGTATTGATAGATATTTATTTATTTATTTAAGAAATGGATATAAAGTAACCTACTTGAGTTTCATCATCTGAATCGTCAGGGTTACATCCACTGAATTAATCGAGTTTTCGATTAATATCAGTTGATACCACGTATGTCTGTTGAAACGGGTCTTATCTTTTATAGATGAACGCGTGTTTATGAATTCAAAACTTATTGTGAACAGTTTTTGTTTATTGGATTAAAAAATGTATAGATAGATAGATAGATAGATAGATAAACACTGTGTTCTGGCCACTGTGTTTATCCTCACTAAAGAGGACAACAGTTTGAAATATCATAATTATTCATATCAAGCCTCATCTTACAAATACACATACAAATATATAAATTGAAAGGTGCTCTTCCAATATGTGATCTACCGAATGGTTTCTAATCCAATATGTGATCTATCGAGTTGTTTACATTCAAATATGTGATCTACCCATTAACTACCTATTATTTTCGCATTAAACTAATACTAACCTCTTTTTTCCTAGTAGATCACATGCCATGAAAAGTAGATCAATAGTAGTAGATCACATATTGAAAGAGCACCAATTGAAATTTGTTTCTCTATTTCTAACAATATCAGTTGATTAAATTGTAATGAGACAATGTGACATAACAAATTAGCTTTAATCAACTGATAAGGCACAACAACAATAGCTGCTATCTGTTGAATTTATATAGTCTCAATCAAGGGAAGGTAACCCAACCACTCCAAAGGGAGGTAATCACGTCTTTTATTATCACATACCTTTCTTTTTCTTCTTTTTTTTTTTCAGCCATTTGGAGGAGAGGGAGAATGTCATTCCTATTGCTTCTATGGTCACATTACCCAAACATGGCTTCTTGCCTGACATCCCCCGTGAGAGCAATTTACTCTTTGAGTTTTTGCTCTACATGTTGGGTGTGATCATTCTACTGTTGCAATATGTGAATCTTTACAAAACTGTTTGGTGGTTGCCACACTCACATGCAAATTATGCCTTGGTAAGTTAACATTCCTCAATTTTCACCCATCCCGTTTTGTTCAATGTTTCTGTGGGGGGTGAGAAGATATGGGTTTCATTAGTGGCTATAAAGGACACCGAGGAGGATTATAATGAAATTATTGCATACAGTGCCCAGGTGCACCACAACTCATCAAAGGCTCATGTATGGTACATAGACTAATGTACTAATGTTAGGAAAATGAATAGCACATTATATGAAAAGAAGTTAAATGGTTCCTCCCTTACATGATTTCAGTTTAAGAAGGTTCAATTTTCATAATGGTTACCAACATAGGATATGGAATTGGCAACCCGAGTTCAAATCCTGGATAAGGCTGATTGCATTTTACTTCATGTTAATGCCCTTGGGAAAGGTATGAATCCATCTATTTTTCCCCCAGCTATGGGTAAATAGTAGGGCTGGTTGGGCTTTTGAATCTTGGTAAAGCAACCAGTCTCTTGTAGCCCTGTCATCTGAGGCTGTAAAAAATACACCAACTGTACCTCTGCAGAGGGGCAATGCCCCCTACCCCCCAGTGGGGCCACCTGTTGGCCGTGGGTGGCAACCCATAATGCTTAAGGACGGAATCCTCATGACTGAGCAGTCAATGACATGTAACAATACACTTTAACCCTTACTTAGGCTAGGCGGGAGGTTGGAGAGGCCCCCCTCATACCTATCGGTTTGTCACGTCAAGCCCTAGCAGCTATATGATTGTCCCAACCACTTTAATCATATATGTGCTAGAAGGCAGTGGCTGAGGGTCTTAGTGTCCTAAACTTAGTGTTAAACTGCATCTAATGGTGAAGTTCCAGTTCTGGAGTTCTAAGGAGTGTGGAGTACTCCTTGCCATTATTCCTAATTCCACCCTGACCCTGAGTGGTAGTACCTGTTAAGATCCCATGTATGAGTTAAATAGTTAAAAAAATGAGTTTACAAAAAATGTGTTTAAAAAAAAAAAAAAATGAATACCTAACAAGAATGAATAAAACAAAATGTCTTTGGTATAAAATAACCCAACAAGGGTTGGCATGCCATAAAATCCAATCAACCAACCTCTTGTAAAATTAATGTAATTTTGTTTAAACTTATAATTTATATGGTTGGTTGGATTTTATGGCATGTCATCCCATTGGGTTATTTTATGCTGAAAACATTTTTGTTTTTATTTCTTCTTTGTGGCGTATGGCTGTTTGTGTAGCTATTTGGGTATCATTTTAGGTTTTGCTTCTATAAGAAATTAGGTATAACGATGCATGTTTAGTTATCTGCTGAAATCGGCATTTCTGCTGCGGATTTGTATATCAAGTGTTTATGTAGGTAATTTTTGTAAATTTATGAGTCTACTTCCTTGATAGGAGTCTGGTTCTTTTTAGGAAGTTCAATATATTTTTAGGATCTATTTTTTTCAAATAGTTTGTTCATGTTAACATTTTATATGTACATTCAGTGATGCTGATAGCTTTTTGATTTAGTGCATCCTGAGATGCAGATATTTGCTTTGAATGAGTCCCTGGGAAATATGATGGGTCCCAACTAAAGTTTCTTAATAAATTGTATGGTTTTTATTTATGATCTGGGGAAACAACTAAAGCCGTCTAACCCCTACCTTGTAACCTATCCTGTGTAATTCATTTCTAAGAAACTATTGAAATTACAGTTAGCTTGAAATGGTGAGGGAAGAAAAACGAAAAACACTGGGACGCATGGATATGATTTTACTGCGTTCTTTTATATTTTTATGCGTCAGGGACGCAGGATGTGTACCCTGGAAGTCGCTGGGGTTGCTTAATGTTGGTATCAGCCAAACAGTGAGAGAGTCTATCCCCTTTCCACTAGCGCTAGACCAAGGAGATTATTTTAGCGTCTGAGGCTTTACTGCACAGATCCCTGTGCTACTCATACGCTGAGTTGGTGAGGGCTGGTATCGAACCAGGAAACTTGCAATTCCTAGCCGAATGCTGTACTGACTGAGCTAAACCGGCCCTAAGCGTCTCTGTAGATTGAAGCAATTAAGTAAATATTCTATCGATCATGTTAAAGAAAATTAAAATCTTTAACAATCAGTTTGTATTGAAGCAAAAACAGCTTAGTATGTACTTTTGTATGTAGAATTCAAAATATGAATGTTTTCTAAATCCTTTTTTTACTTTCTCTGCTTTCAGAATTTCTACCTAATTGACCCTTATTTGGTGAGCTTTCTTATGCTTCTTATGAGTAGAAGATTGGTTTGGTGTTTCGTACAGGAGGTGCGATTTTCTTTTTTTCTTTTCTTTTTCTTCTTTTTAACTGTCTTCATGAATTTTAATCAATCTTTGCTTTGTGTCTTCTCAATATGTATGCATACATACAATTTGAGGTAAATTTTAAGAAAAATCTTACAATGTAAACACTTTGTCGAAACGACCTAGGGGTCAAATCATGTCAAATCATCCAGGCCATGTCACCTACCCCCTTCAATTTTTCTGAAATTTTTTCCAGGTGTGGATTATGTTAAAGTTAGACAATCCCAAAAATTTGAGCTTCCAATTCCAAAAATTGGCATATTTATGTCGATTTTCATCTCTCCAAATTTTTTTGGGGGGAGGGTATGGCGAGTTTTGTAATCTATTTTTGTCTGTAAAATGATTTCTAGTTCTCCTAAAAATTGGTTTATGAAAGCATTTTTGCCCAAGGAACCCCACCAAATTTGTCGAGCTAAAGATTGACACAACTCGACCAATTTTTGGAATTGGAAGCTCAAATTTTGGGGATTGACTAATGTTAACATAGTCCACACCTGGAAAAAGTTTCAGAAAAATTGAAGGAGGTGGGTGACAATTTTACTTTTTCTGGATGATTTGACATGGAATTACCCCTCGTTTTTTCTGACTAACATGTATCTTTCCCTTGGTTTTATTTACAAATGTAAACTGAAATGGTGAAACTTTGGTCCTAATAGTTTATTATAAATTTAGTGTAAAAAAAAAAGGAACTTCTAAAATAATGTGTAGGTACAGAAATCAACCAATAATTAATATTTATGTTAGAAAATATATCACACTAAATTAAGAAAAGTAATATTGACTTAAAGCTTCTCTTGAAGAATAAAGATTTTTTTCATCTAATATTTAGTTGAATGGTTAATTTAGTTAATAATTAGTTGATGGTAAATACAATGTATACAAAATATTTGATGAAAAAGGTGTTAAATTTTTGACATGATGACATAATTCTTGGAACAATAACTGTAATAGGAATAATAACAATAATTTTGTCTGCAGTAGAAGCTATTCACTGCAAAAACTAGTATGTCTATATTTATTGCCAAATACGTTTATTCAGAAGTTAGTGTTGCAAATTTAATTTAATTTGCATATGTATCATATTGATATGCAATAGTTTATTTAATGTGTTTGTGTTTATATATTATAGTTTATTTGAGATATATATATATGATTCAGCTGGTTCACACAAACCTGTTTTTGTAATTTCATTAGTTCTGGTTGTTAGTTCAAGTCAGGGGTTGTCAACCTTTTTTTTTTTTTTTTTTTTTTTTTTTTTGTTTACCCATGGATCTGCTGGAAACTGTGGCAGTGAGAAAACCTGTTCTTAAAATTGTAGAATCCATCACTGTGTGTGTGTATGTATATATATATATATATATATATATATTAGTTAATTAATGGCAAAATGAATGAGATGAGTGGAGGAAAATATATAGTTAAGAATTAATGGCAACAAATGGGATGTGTGTGTGTGCATATATATATAGAGAGAGAGAGATTGCCTGTTTCCATTAGATATTTAGACAGTATGATATATGCAAATAAATATAAATTTGCAACGCTACCTTCTGGAAAACTTATAGTTATGAGACGGACATGAGGTGAGAAAACAGTTTATTTATTTTGGGCTTTATCTTCCTGTAATGGCCAGTATTTTAGCACTTTTTCTGATATATATATATATATATATATATATATCTCAAAGGTTTGAGTTCTACTTTGTTCAATTTAATAAGCTTTATTCAAAATCCTTTATTTTATTTTTTTAATATTTTCTTACTGAATGTTTTATTTTTCTCTTATGTTTGCAGGTATATGGCTCTAAAAATAGGAAAAGTGTTCTTTATTGGTTAGTTCAATTTATCAAATTGATATTTGTCCTTGGAATTCTTGGCACTTTTTGTTGGACAGCTTACCATGTAGTTGTCCGATATTCATTGGTCAACTGCTTATTCTTGTGTTACCCGTAAGTTGCTTTTGTCTTTCTAGATTTTTTTTCTCCTTTTCTTTTCATCTTTCATCTCCAATCTCCACCCCTTCCAGGAACTTAATACTGATTTTATTATAATTTTAATGAATTTTAGGAAAAAATCCATTTATAATAGAAATGTCTGGATTTTTTAGACTATTACAACAACAGTCTAAAAAATCCATACATTTCTATTATAAATGGATTTTTTCCTAAAATTCATTAAAATTATAATAAAATCAGTATTAAGTTCATCTTTATTATGTACACAATATTTTGGCTGATGTTCCCTCTGACCTTCTTCAGGTGTTTCTCATCATAATCTGGAACCTTCTTGGAACTTTGAACCAAACCCTTTATTTAATCCACTGGGGTAGACTGTTCTCATTCCGCTAACCATAACCAGGTACAAGTGTTAAGCTATTTTAAATATTCTGTTATTTTCGCTTGTAGTCAAAATTGAACCTGCAACCTACAGATGATTGTCACTTAGAACTGTAATAACTCAATCCCTGTATCCGTTGCGCCATTTGTCTGACAAGAAACACCTGAAGAAGGCCGGAGGTCACATCAACCGAAACGTGTATATCTTATTATAATGGAGATTGTGTGTTTTTCTGTCTGTAACCGAAACTATTTTACTATACAAATCACAATTCCTTTTGTTATTTACATCACATTCTCCATGATTTTATTTTTATTTAAACCTCGATTATTAATAAAATTGTTTTACGTCATTAAGACTGTTAACCATATCTACATACTAATAACATGCAATTGTATTTAAATATACAACAAAAGAGCGGTTTACAGTATGAATGGGAAGGCTAATTTGCATATTGATTTTAAAAATTTGATTTTAATAAATATATGCTTAGTATTATTGATTTTTAATTGTTTGTTTTTTTTCTTATTGAATTTGAGCAAAAATCTCTGGGATAAATCTTAAAAGAAATCCATTAACAAGAAGAAATAACTGTAATTTTATTACTTAACTTCCTATTTTAACTAAATAGTTAAATTAGAAAAATTTACCAATGAAAGAGGGGAGTAATGGAAAATGATGCAAGAGTTAGTTTCAAAGTTGTTCTATTTTTCAATCTTACCCCCTCTGTTCCAAATCTTTGTATCTGCATTCTTATTCAGTTTCATTAGCCTTTCTAATTTAATATGATTTTATCATATTAAAACTTAAATACTTGCACCCGGAGGGTGCATATATTTGCTAGTAACAATAAAGATAACAGTTCGAAAAATCAAATTATACAAATCATTTGTCTTCATCTAAAAAATTCAGACAGAAATATCTGGGTATATTGTTCAGTTTATTTGAATGAGCACACTCGTGCACTCACTTCAAAATTTTTTATTTATCTTAAAGTGAGATACGAGTGTGCATATGATTGGCATATAGCCGGAAGTTTGGAGTTGGGGGAGGGGTAATAAAACTGGTCATAACACTACACGGATCTATCTATGTTCACTCGCCGACCGATTCATTCAAAAATAAAATCAAATCTTGCATTCTCTCCTTGCGCAGCTCACTATCACCAAAATGCCTCATTTGCTCTATGCCTCTATCCTACTTAAAAATACCCCCATATTTGTTTGATAATTTATTTGGAGATGCACAAAAATCTAAAAGGACGCAGTAAAATCATATCCATGTATCCCAGTGTTTTTCTTTCTTCACTCACCATTTCAAGCTAACTGTAAATACATTTCAATAGTTTCTTGGAAACGAATTACACAGGATAGGTTACAAAGTAGGAGCAGTTAGCCGGCTTTAGTTGGGATCCATAAATTGTCCCGGGGACTCATTCAAAGCAAATATGTGTGTCCCAGGACTCACTAAATCAAAAAGCTAATCAGCCTCACTGTCCTATTATCACACGATCAACTAGTGAATGGTAGGGAGTCACCATTTTCATATCTTTACCCCCAAGGGTACTATCGCCTTTTCACTAGCGCTAGACCAAGGAGGTTGTTTTGGCGTCTGAGGTGGAGCGCCACACATACCATCAGCTCCAGACTTTACTGCACAGATCACGATGCTACTCATATGCTGAGTTGGAGAGGGCCAGTATCAAACCTGGAACCTTGTGGTTCCTAGTCAGACGCTCTAACGACTGAGCTAAACCGGCCTTAAAAGACCTTATAAGAGGGAATAGTCATTCACAAAGCTTATAAAGTAATCACAACTAGACCAAGGAGATTGTTTTTACATCTGAAGTGGAGCACCACACCTACCATCATCTCCTCACTTTACTGCACAGACCTCTGTGCTACTCATACTCTGAGTTGACAAGGGCCAGTATTGAACTAGGAACCTTGCGATTCATAGGCAAGTGCTCTACCGATTAAGCTGAACTGCCCCTAGCAAATAGTAATTATTTCGTATTATTCGGACTATTGTCCTCATCTTTATTGTTATCTGTACAATGTTTCGGCCGATGTGCCCTCCGGCCTTCTTCAGGTATTTTTTTTTCGAAAACGGGAACTTTCTTTTTCGTAATCGGGAACCTTCATGGAACTTTGAACCCAACCCTTTATTCAATCCACGGGAGTATCCTGTTCTCGTTCTGCTAACCAATAGTCTGAATAATCCAAATAATACTCCGCCCTGTCGGCTGAGGCGTTAGAATACACTGACTGCACCTCTGCAGAAGGGTAAGACTCCCCCAATGGGGCCACCTGTTGGCCGTGGGTGGCGATCCACGATGCTTAAAGATAGAGCCCAGGTGGATGAGCAGTTCATGACAATACTCCACTTTGGCCCTTTCTTGGGCTAGGCGGGCGGTCGGAGAGGCCCCCTCAGATCAATCGGCTGGTCACGTCGAGCCCTAGCACTTATATGATTTTCCCAACCCTATTGCCCTTATGGCAAGCCCCAACCCCTTTTTATCATATGGGTACTAGAAGGCGGTGACTGAGGGTCTACATGTCCTGGGAATGACATTAAACTCTATCTGATGGTGAGGTTCCAGTTTTGGAGGTTTGGGGAATGTGGAGCACCCCTTCATCACCATTGCTCCCTGGTCCACCCTGACCCGGAGTGGTAGTACCTGTTAGGGCCCCATCTATGGGTTAAATAGAAAAATGTATTTATAAAAAAAATTGTATTATCCATTAAGAATTGATTTATTTAAAAACTTTATCGGCATTAAATGACCCACTGAGGTTGATATGCCATAAAACAAAACAAACCAAACCAAACCAAATAATACTAATTATCAAGCAATAATTATTTTTTCTTTTTCTTTATTTCAGCTTAGCAACATACCTGATTCTTTTTGGATTTACTGTAAAACCAGTTTTCCAAAAATCTCTCGTTTGGCCGTGCCAAGTGGTTGACAAGTGTATCTCCCTCTCTTCGTCTTCAACACAAAAACACAAATCATCCCGTGATACTCACAATGAAGAGAATGTTCTTTTCCACAACTGCACACTCACCCCTGACATAGTGCGTGAGGAGGTTGAGTGTCTCAAGCAGGACTTTAACAACAGAGTCAAGCAGGTGTTGTTCAACTCCATGTTGACAGCCTACTACATGGCATTTGTCCCGCTATGCTTTGCTCAGGTAAGAAGGCGACTTGCAAACAGATGATTTATAAATCGATGCTTATTTTTCTATAACCTGTTTAAAGCCACCATCTTGTATACCTTCCATTTTGGTATTCAGGTTTTGTTGATATTGTTTAGACTTTTAACTAAATTTCAGATTTTTTTTTTTGTTTTTTGTTTTGTTTTTTTTAGCATCACTCCAACTTCTGATTCAAAAAAGAAGAAATATTTTTAAATTCTTTTTTTTAGTTTTAAAACTTGACATTCTCTTTAGTTTTTATTACTAGAGACATTCTCCTGTTGGCAATATAAAAACAGGGTGTGGCAAAAGTAATACCCATATATATATATATATATATATATATATATATATATATATATATAATCTACTGAGTCAGACGAACCTACTTCGTCTGACTCAGTAGATTATCTTTATTACTTGGCTCTACTTAGGTATCGAGCACTTTTTACAAATTAGCTTCTCTTAGCGGTTATATGAATATATATATCTTATATACATATAAACTGTTTTTTCTTTTGGCCAAATACTATACCAATAGATTATTTTTTGTTGGTACGAATATCTTGGTCTTTTCTTTTTTTCAAAAATTTTTTTCTTCCTGGTTGATGTTTGGTAGTATATTTTTACAATCAAACTCTCTGCCGGGTTTTTTCTCTCCGCAAGCATCTACCAACACGCTTGGTATATTAAATTATATGTATATATATATATATATATATATATATATATATATGTGTGTGTGTGGAGAAAAGTAGACTAACACGGGATGTAGTACATGATGGATGTTTATTATAGGTGGTGATGTCGACGTTATAACGTTTCGATCTGTTAGATGTCCTGGGAATGACGTTAACTCTATCTGATGGTGAGGTTCCAGTTTTGGAGGTTTGGGGAATGTGGAGCACCCCTTCATCACCATTGCTCCCTGGTCCACTCTGACCCGGAGTGGTAGTACCTGTTAGGGTCCCATCTATGGGTTAAATAGAAAAACATGAGTTTATAAACAAAATTGTATTATGCATTAAGAATTAATTTATTTCACAACTTTGTCGGCATTAAATGACCCACCAAGGTTGACATGCCGTAAAACAAAACAAAAACCAGGACCCTAACTCATATTTGACTAAGTTGTCATCATTACTTAGTTAAACCTAGTTTAACTAAGTAATGTCTAAGTATGCCGTAAAACAAAACAAACAAACAAACAAAATCGATCTGTTAGACCTTCTTCGGGACAGTGGATTGAGTTCTTGCATAAAGGATGTCGTTCTCATACTGATGCTCTCATACTTTAATGCAAGAACTCAATTCACTGTCCTGAAGAAGGTCTAACAGACCAAAACGTTATGACGTCGACCTCACCATATATAATAAACATCCATCCTGTATTACATCCCGTGTTTGCCTACTTTTTTCCACATACTTTCGAATTGATTTCATCTCTTTACTCCTATATATAATATATATATATATATATATATATATATATATATATATATGGTGTTCATAAAGTCTTGCAGCAGTTTTAATATTTAAAATTTAATAATTCATGTTGTACAAGTAATAGAATCACTTAGTAAAAACAAGATGAAAGTTCAACTCTTGTAGTTTTATTTTTTATGTAAGTTTTGATTATTGCATTTCAACAAGACTGCCGTCTTTATTGCCTTTTAAATCTGCTACAGGAATTTATAGACACTGTATATGTGTGTGTATGTATGTGTGTATATATATATATATGTAATGTAAAATAAATCCACAATAAAACTCAAATCCCCGCATAGTACAATAGCACTTCACTTTAACATCCTACCACACAACCTTACACACCTAAAATGCATTTTAATAGAACACGCATTTCCAACAACGCAATCTCGAAAACAAGCAGAAACTAAATGGATTCTAAAATTACAAACTCACTTGAGGGGACTGAACGCTGACATCGGAATACTCTGTTATTATAAATATTTTACAGACGCTGCTGCTGTCAATAACAACAAAGACAAAAGATCCGTTGAACGAGCAACATTCATTTGAAAAAGGGTATCTAACGAACCCGAAAATTTATGATAACAAATAATAAAAAAATAAGTGAATCCAATACTCCATAACATCGAGTTCATTCATTTATTTTTAGATGCTTCGTAATAACGCCCAACTTTAAAAAAACATTAAAAAAATGTGTATATATATATATATATATATATATATATGTATATGTATATGCAAGAAAAAATTACTCAGCTATTACACACAATTAATTTCAAAAATTAAATTACCTAAATTATATAAATCTATTGTACACATCTAAATTTTCAAATTTATTACACATTTCATTTCACTACAATAACTCAATTGCACTCACCTCTTTTGTGATTTAAATAAATATTTTATTAACAATGTAGACATCCTCTTAAAAAAACGTTTTGTACAAACGAAAATGCTAAATTTTAAAATTTCAAATCAACAGAAAACAGAAATGTTGATGTATATTTCCTCTTCATATCACTTGAGACTAAAATCAACACATGATATTTATTACCCCGAAGAAGATTAGAGACATACTAAATACATATTAATTTCAAATATGTTTTAATACTGTGATTCCCATTAATCGAAATTCCCATTGTTGGAATATTTCACCAAATATCAATAAATCATCCTCATTTTCTTATTTTTCACTCTTACTCATTTTTCAATATATAATATATATATATATATGTATGTATATATATATGTATATGTATATATAATGTGTGTTTATACTTAATTACTAAACATTAAAGATACAAAGGAAGTAACTCTTTATAAAGTTGCTTCCCTTGGATGCGCCTTTATTCAGAATTTCCCTTCTCTTTTTAATGCTTAGCTATTAAATATATTTAAGGGGATTCTTTTGCCGTACCTTGTATTTCTGTGTTTTTAATTTTCACCCCACATGGTTTTTATTTAACCCAACTGCTTGTGTCTAACTCAAATGTATTGTCTAAGCTTTTAGAATGGCTAAATTGTGAAAAAAAAAAAAAAATTCTATAGAACTGATAACTTTATTATTGATAACTTTATTAATGAATAAACAATTACTGTTTTTTAAAATGTGACAACCTGTTTCTTTTTATGTAGTTAAGCATATTCAAAATGTTCTTCACTTTTTATTTAATTGAAAAGCTTTCATTACTAGTAGTTATTTACTAAGCTTTGACTAGTTGTGGCACAAGCCCTGATATATGCCGCCCTGTCGGTGGGGCATTAGAATGCACCGACTGCACCTCTGCAGAGGGGGTAAGACTCCCCCAATGGGGCCACCTGTTGGCCGTGGGTGGCGACCTGTGATGCTTTAGGATAGAACCCAGGTAGATGAGCAGTTCATTACTTGCAATACTCCACTTTGGCCCTATCTTTGGCTAGACGGGTGGTCGGAGAGGCCCCTTCCGATCAATCGGCTGGTCTAATCAAGCCTTAGCACCTATATGATTTTCCCAACTCTATTGCCCTTATGGCAAGCCCCAACCCTTTTCATCATATGGGTGCTAGAAGGCGGTGACTGAGGGTCTACATGTCCTGGGAATGACATTAAACTCTATCTGATGGTGAGGTTCCAGTTTTGGAGGTTTGAGGAATGTGGAGCACCCTTTCATCACCATTGCTCCCTGGTCCACTCTGACCCGGAGTGGTAGTACCTGTTAGGGTCCCATCTATGGGTTAAATAGAAAAATGTATTTATGAAAAAATTGTATTATCCATTAAGAATTGATTTATTTCAAAATTTTATCGGCATTAAATGACCCACTGAGGTTGATATGCTGTAAACAAACCAAACCTGATGTATGGAGCACCCAGTGAGACTCGAACTCACTAAAATGGTTTGCTAAAGTTTTAATTACTGTCTGGGAACCAAATTGATTAATCACTCTTTAACTTATTTTTTTTTTCTTGCATATGTGTCTTAAGAATTTGTAACTTTAGTATCTCCCCCCAAAAAATAACTATGCAAAGGACAGTAAGTTTGCTGTAGAATCCTTCGATCTAACAACACTAGTCTGTTGTTGGTGCTGAGGCGGTGCCTTACCTTAAACTGCATCTAATGGTGAGGTTCCAATTCTGGAGCACTGGGGAGTGTGGAGTACCCTTCATTGCCATTACTCCCAGGTCGATTCTAACCCAGAGTGGTAGTACCTGTTAGGGTCCCATTTACGGGTTAAATAGGAAAAATGAGTTTTAAAAAATTGTTTAAATAAATTTTGAGTACCCATCAAGAATGAATAGAATGAAATGTCTTTGGCATAAAATACCCCAACAAGGGTTGACATGCTATAAATTCCAACCAACCAATATTTGCAAATCTCGGGTGCAGTGTGATTACATGTTTTGGGGTGATTTGGCAGTTGATCTCTACCCTTGTTAGGTTTGAGGTTGGGGTCTAATTTTTTGTTACACTCCACTTAGACCCTTACTTAGGCTAGACGGGCAGTTGGAGAGGCCCCCTCCGATCAATCGGCTGGTCATGTCAAGCCCTAGCACCTATATGATTGCCCCAACCCTTATCATATATGTGCTAGAAGGTGGTGGCTGAGGTTCTTCATGTCCTGGGAATGATGTTAAACTCTATCTGATGGTGAGGTTTCAGTTCTTGAAGTCTTGGGAATGTGAAGCACCCCTTCATCACCATTGCTTCCAGGTTCACTCTGACCCAGAGTGGTCATACCTGTTAGGGTCCCATCTATGGGTTAAATAGAAAAAAAATGTATAAAAATAATTTACAAAAAAAAAAAAGACTTTCTACCATACTATCGCTTATAACAAGCTAGAACTTTACCCTATAAACTTATCCCTTAAACTTATTTCCAATCCACTAAGCAACAATCAACTGCAAACGACCTACTGTCAAAATCAATAAAAATCTTTGAAAAAATGACATAACAATAAATTTGACCATCCCTTACGACCTACCTCTTGACATAAAATAACCCTGGATGGGTTGACATGCCATTAAATCAATCAATTACATTTTTGTTGCCTGCCTGTTTAAGGGTTTAGGAAATCTTCATGTAGTATTCCCGCATCAATATTGGCTGCCTTCCTGAAATAAAGCCGCTGGATATTTTTGCAAATGTAGAAGGCTTGTTTAGTTGTTTTTTCTCCAACCAGAAATTTAACAGGCAATCAACACTGACAGACGTGGACCATGATTATTGATTGCATACAATGAACTGCAACACTTTCAAGCAATTTATGATCAGAGAGAGGAAAAAATTCACTTGGTGAGGAATTTTATGATCAAATTCAATTTCTGACGCATTGTTTATGAGTACCACTACTGTTCTTCTACAAGGGTGGCTTTAACATTAAATTAGTTATTAAAAACAAAATTGATTGCTTGTAAATTCTCAATATAATCTAATGCCACAAATTGGATAATTTCAGGAATTTCTTTAGTCGATTGTTTTTTTTTTTTTTTTCACTTGTCCTACCATGAAGGGTATGACATCAAACTGTATCTAATAGTAAAGTTCCAATTCTGGAGCTGTGGGGAGTGCCACTTCATCCCATTACTCCCAGGTCCACCCTGACCTGGAGTGGTAGTACTTGTTATTGTCCAATCTATGTATTATAGAAAAAAAAAACAGGAGAAACTGCATCTAATGGTGAAGTTCCAATTCTGGAGTTCTAAGGGGCGTGGAGTACCCCTTCCTTGCCATTACTCCTAATTCCACCCTGACCCTGAGTGGTAGTACCTGTTAAGATCCCATCTATGAGTTAAATAGTTAAAAAAATGAGTTTACAAAAAATGTGTTTAAAAAAAAAATTGAATACCTAACAAGAATGAATAAAACAAAATGTCTTTGGTATAAAATAACCCATCAAGTGTTGACAGACATAAAATCTAACTAACCAACCTACTATGAAGTCCCAGAATGATCTCCTTGTAAACATTTGTGGAGTCTCTGTGGCGTAGTGGCTAACAACATCGTAGTAAGCATGTTTGAATTCCAGTCACGCTATTACGTTCACTTTAGGCCTAATACTTTCGGGAAAGGTATGAACCCTCAATACCCTCCAGTTATAGCTTAAATAGTACCACTACTGTTTTTTCTACAAGGTGGCTTTGGCATTAGATAACCCATGAAGGTTGATATGTCATTAAACAAAGTAACCCTACCTTTATAAATAGACTTGAATGCCAAATAATTCTACTTATTCATTTTATTTTCTACAAACTTGGTCAACATAGATGATATGTTTAGAATTTTTTATTTTTTTTATTTTCTTTTTTAATGATCATGACTCTTCTCATGACGCATGTTGGAATGATAGCCATACAAATACAATGTCATTATTTGAATTGAGATTTTCAAACGTTTATCGACACCTTGTTTGATTAAGTCAAACTATTCAAAATGATTTCCCAGTTTGGGCCATTGTTATGCTTGGATACACATTGTGATTATACATACCACAATAAAGATGAGGACAACAGTCTGAAAAATCAAAATTATACACATCAAGCCTCATCTAAAAAAATTCAGACAAATAATTAATTTTTTTATTTACTGTTTAATATGTTACATTTTAATTTTAATTTATTTAGTTTCAATTTTATTTATATTAGTTTCAATTTAATTTAATTTTATTTAATATTAGTTATTTTGCATCATTAAATGCTATTAGCTCTGTAGACACTCAATGCTATGTAGATTACTTAACAAGAGTCTTTGATTGGGATAGATAGCGAAAAAGTATCAAAGGAATCGGGTGCATATCGCATAAATGTGTCCTGGCCTCCTGCGCTAAAAAGCGCTAAGCGGTGCCAACTCAAAATCTGAGCTATGCTACTTATGAATAATGTATTGATTGTTTTTATTTTCAAAACTCTGTTGTATTTATTTAAAAATTTGTGACAATTGTTTTGAATTAAAATAAGAGGAAAATACTGAAGAAAAATTTTTTTTTGGGGGGGGGGCAAAAGATTTACATTTACTTGTCGATAAAAAACCTGGAGGTAGCTTACTTTTAACGCCTTCAAACCACTAAAAAAAGTTATTAATTAGGGTGGGGGATAAAGTATTTACATTTGCTTGTCGAAAAAATACTGTGACCCGGAGTGGTAGTACCTGTTAGTGTTCTATCTATTGGTTAAATAAATAAAAAAATAAGTTTACAAAATTTTTTTTTTTTTTTTTTTTTTTTTTTTTTTTTAATTTAAAAAAATGAGTACCCAATGAGAATGAATAAAACAAAATGTCTTCAGCATAAAATAACCCAACAGGGATTGACATGCTGTAAAATCCAACCAACCAATTAACTTTTCATAAAACTTATGTTAATGATTTGATTTTCATGAGAAAATGTCTAAAGGTTAGATAATGACCAAATTTTTTTTTTCTTAAAAAAATGAAATGGATTTTTTTTTTTTTAATCAAAAATAGGGAAGTTGAGTTTAATATATTTTAATCAAGAATTTGTTGATATTCTTTAAATTCTGTTTTAAATGGTAAAATTAACTTGTGTTATTTAAACAACAGCAGATTTCTTTGATGCTTACTTACATCTCCATTTTTAACAAAATAGGCTCTTCCAAAAATAGCTACATTTTTGTTTTATCTTCTCTATTTAAAAACAATGGGAATACAGGTAAAAAAAAATTGAACATTGTCTTGTGTGCTGGTTTATATGATAAAAAAACATGTTAACTGAATATTTATTAAGAAAAATACAAGAAATGCAAAGAATATTATTCTCATATGCCAGTGACAATTTAATGAAGTTAATATATGATCTAATAGTCATTAGCACATCATGTCTGTCTTTCACTCTTGAGATCATTCATTACACTTGAAAAAAAAACCAAAAAACAATATATACTTTATCATACTTATTTTATTTTCCTTGGAAATTATCTATTTTATACAATATTAAAAAAAAAATTTTTTTCTTTTTTTCTTCTCCTTTTTCCTTTCTTTTCTTCTTTTTTCCTTTTATTTCTTTTTTCTTCTTTTTTCCTTTTTTTTTCTTTTTTTTTCTTCTCCTTTTTTCCTATTATTTCTTTTTTTCTCTTTTTTCCTTTTATTTCTTTTTTCTTTTTTTTCCTTTTTATTTCTTTTTTTTTCCTTTTTTTTTTTTTTTTCTTCTCCTTTTTCCTTTTATTTCTTTTTTCTTCTCCTTTTTTCCTTTTTATTTTTTTTCTTTTTTTTCTTTTTTTTCCTTTTTTCTTTTATTTCTTTTTTTCTTCTCCTTTTCCTTTTATTTCTTTTTTTCTTCTTTTCTTTCTTTTTCTCTTTTTTTCTTTTTTTCTTTCTTTTCTTTTTTTTCTTTTTTTCTTTTTTCTTCTCTTTTTTTTTTCTTTTATTTCTTTTCTTCTTCTCTTTTTTTTCCTTTTATTTCTTTCTTCTTCTCTTTTTTCCTTTTTTATTTCTTTTCTTCTTCTCCTTTTTCTTTTATTTTCTTTTTTTCTTTTTTTTTTTTTTTTTTCTTTTTTCTTTTTTTTCTTTTTTCTTTTTTTTTTCCTTTTATTTCTTTTTTCTTTTTTTTTTCCTTTTATTTCTTTTTTTCTTTTTTTCTTTTTTTTTCTTTTTTTTTTTCTTTTTTTTCTTTTTTCTTTTTTTTTCCTTTTTTCTTTTTCTTTTTTCTTTTTTTTTTTCTTTTATTTCTTTTTTCTTTTTTCTTTTTTCTTTTTTTCTTCTTTTTTTTTTTTTTTCTTCTCCTTTTTTCCTTTTTTTTTTTCTTTTTTCTTTTTCTTCTTTTTTTCTTTTTCTTTTTCTTTTTCTTCTTTCGCTTCTTTTCCTTTTTTCCTTTTTCTTTTTTTCTTCCTTCTTTTCTTTTCCTTTTTCCTTTTCTTTTTTTTTTTTCTTCTCCTTTTTTCCTTTTCTTCTTTTTTTTTCTTCTTCTTTTCTTTTCTTTTCCTTCTATTTCTTTTTTTTCATTAGCATGTAGTCTTTCATTTCTAATCTTAAACATTGCCCATCATATAGATACTAATCAATTTCTGTCTTGCAGATTATAAAGCGGAAACATTTTTACTTCTTTGTCAACATGAAAGGATGCTTTGTAAAAAGAGTAAATGTATGGCATTGGACAGTGAGAAAAAAAAAAAATGAACAATTTTTTTTTATTATTGCCACAAATTTTAATGAAACCTCAATGGCTTAGACATGCATAGGAAGTGATTATTTTCCTTTATTATTGTTGTCAATATTCCCGTAGTTGTAGAGAAAAGTCATAATCACAAATTAGGATATCAAATCAAGGAAAACAATTCTCAGAAATTTTCTATTTATTGGTATTTGAAAATTTTCTTTTTAGAAAATTGTCTTTTCTCTCTAAATAAGTGAACTCTGATAACAATCAAGGAAAATAATCACTTCCTATGTGTATCTACTTGCCTAGGAATCGCAAGGTTCCTGGTTTCATACCAGTTCCAGCCAACTCAGCATATGAGTAGCACAGATTGGGTAATCTAATCTGTGTGGTAAAATGGGGAGCTGACTGTAGGTGTGTTACTCCACTAGTGCTAGCAAAAAGGGGATAGACTCCTTCGCTGTCCAGCTGATACCGACAATAGGCCACTCTGCTAACTTTTTTAAATATGTGCCTAAGCCATTGAAATTTGTGGCAATAATAAAATTTAAAAAATGTTTTTTTTTTATTAACTGTTATTTTTATTTTTTTGTACAATACTGTATCTAAAAACAGTGAATTTCTAGACATCATCTTATTTGATATTTGTTTTAACTGATTGTTTGAATTTTTATTTTTCTTCCTTTCTTTCTATTTACAGTATTGACCATTTTTTAAACTTTTAAAAATTTGTTTTTATTCAGATATCATATTCTTGTTCTATGTATGACAACTGTCCTGTCATACAATGTAGTCGGTGTTATTCTCAGACAATCACTAACTCATTATTTTTGTTTTTTCTTTTTTTTTTTTTTTTTTTTTTTTTTTTTTTTTTTTCCTCCATTCTCTTTCTTTTGGCCCCCCTTTTAGCATGTGCAGAACAATTGCGACTCCTGTTGGGTAAGTCCATACCTTCAAACGGCTATTATGACTTTGCTGCCTTCAACTTCTGGATGATGATGATGATGATTATTATTGTGATTTCTGTATTTTTTTTTTTTTTTTCTTTTTTTTTTTTTTTTTTTTTTTTTTTCTTTTTTTTTTTGTCTGTAAATCTTATTTCTTCTTCACTATCTTTTTCATCATTGAATTTATTTTTTTATTTTTTTATTTTTTTTTATTAAATTAAAATTTTTTAAAAACATTTTAAATAGTAAAGTCTTAACTTAAAGTTTTTACTTTAAGTTAAGATTTTACTATTTTGCTGAGGTGGAGTAACACACCTACCGTTAGCTCCCCATTTTACCACAAAATAGATATTCTTTAGACTTGTGAATAACTTGTTACAATCTCTTGTTTTTAAAGAATACAAAATTCCTAATAAAGAAGAAAATTCTACAGATCTAAATAGTTATTAATGTTAAAAAAAATCTATAGATGTTTTTCAACTACTTGATATATCTATCTTAAGAAAATTAGAATTTACCTAATTATATATACCTGGCGAAGCATTAGGTTATGGAAACTCCCAAAGTACCTTAACCCTTACCCTAACGTTTGAAATATTTCGGGTATTTCTGTGAAATGTTACAAATTTTATACATAATCTAATGGTATTATCTTTTATACACTGTTCTGCTTTAGAAACTTGATTTTATTTGTATATTTAATATTAGAATAAATGAATTAACACAATTATTTTATAAACAGTGGCTAACATGAAAAATGAAAGTTGATTGTTTTGGGTTTTCTTAAGGATTTGTTTACATTTTCGAGCGATGGCTGGCAAAAAACTTGGCAGTACATAACTATATAGATTTTAATTTTTAGATTAAAAAAAAAAAGTACACAGACATGAAACCACTCTGAAAAATTAATGTCTCCTATTTAAAATATCGAATGCAAAAAAAAAAAAAAAAAAAATTCTAAACTTATCTTACTAAAAAGAATTTTTTAATTTACATTAATTATTTCATGTACACTACAGATATTCAAAAGTGAGACTAAGTGATTAATTCTTAAACTGTCCATAAAAATTGTACAATAAAAAAATTAAAAAAAGATTAAATAAACGATTGTTTATACTGTACAATGAGATATTTACTACAACTTTGAATCAGTAAAAATGTAAATTTGATTAAAAACTTAATTATTGAATTTTTATCTTTTAATTTGTTACTAATTTCTTGACACACCAATTAACACACCAATATAATTTTTAAATTTTTTTAAGATCTAATAATTGTATATTTAATATTTTAACATTAAAAAAAGAAACCCAATAATTAAAAAACTAAATTAACTCTATTATTTTATAAACAGTGGCTAACATGAAAAAAATGAAAAGAAAAAAATTGATTGTTTTGAGTTTCCATAATTGATTTGTTTACGTTTC
The DNA here is from genome assembly GCA_023376005.1 of Doryteuthis pealeii. Taxonomy (NCBI): domain Eukaryota; kingdom Metazoa; phylum Mollusca; class Cephalopoda; order Myopsida; family Loliginidae; genus Doryteuthis; species Doryteuthis pealeii. Next base: position 100,272,679 of record CM042145.1, read on the forward strand.
AGCTAGAAGAATAGTCTAAGTAGAATTTTAATGTTAGTTTATAATGCTATTTAATTTGTGAATGTATTTGAAAATATAGATCAAATCTTCACAATTTTACATAAAAATGAAGAACTTGTGATAGTGAATGTGTGTGTATATATATTACTTTATCATTAATTGTTTTATTTTTGTAGTTTCCTCTGGACATACACCCACCCACCCATACATACATACAACTGCCCTTTACATATGTATACGTAGACTATTTAGTTTCTCTGTAAAAAAAATCTCACTCATATATATATATATATATATATATATATATATATATATATATGTGTGTGTATAATATGGGGGCTATATTTATAAGTAAACAGAGCTCAATATCGTAGATAGAGCATTTAGATTTAACTTATGGTAGCATGAACATGGAGTCAATGGTGCTTGGTTAATGATATTTTCTCATCTATGCGATTGCTTAGGCAAGAAACTGTCAGTAACCAAGCACCATTGACTCCATGTCTATGCTACCCTAACTTACATCTATCAACAACTACTGTTTTTATCTCATCTTTAAGTTTTTCTCTTTATTGTACACTTTTTATTTTTATTTTTATTTTCCTAATTTACTTTTTTTCCTTTTTATTTTTTATTTTTCCTTCAATGTCCCAGCTTTGATATTTTAATTTAAAATTTTTTTTTTTTTTTTAATTTCATATATTCCGTTTGTTTTGTAGATGTGTGTATATATATTTATATATTATTTTTTTTCTTGCTTTAATTTTTGTGAGTCTTTTATTTCATTTATTTATTCTTTAAATGTTTGTATCATTTTGTGTCCATTTATTTTGGCCTTTTTTTCTTTTTTTTTTTTTTTCTTGCTTGCTCTATTGTCATTGTTAATGTATTTACTATAATTTTGGTCACTTACCAAATATTAAATCTGTAAATTCTTGCATTCATCTGTGCGTGTGTATCCGTATGCATTTGTTTTTGTTTTTCTTACAATGCTATTTTATATTTGTTTTTTTTAAATGTTAAATGTATTCTGTTTTCAAAGTAAAACTTAATTTCTATTTGATTTATATGTATCAAATAGCTTGCCAATGTTTTGATATTGTGCGGAAATTATTGTATAGCACTAGTTTTCTTTGATCACAAAGTTATTTTTAATACAAAATACCATAAGTATAAACCAGCACACATGAAACCTGTTCTGTTATGAATGTTATTTTTATTTATTTATTTTTCTTATTTAACTCTTTGCCTACTAGACTTCCCACATGGCTGTACCAAATTTTCTTGGTATTTTTTTTTTTTTTTTTTTTTTTTTTTTTTACCTGTATCACGGGATATTTCAAAGTTCACTATCTATTCACCTCCAGAACTCATTCTATTCAAATAAAGTCCTATCATTATTGTAATCCGGGTGCTTCTGCTGAATTATAATGAATTAACCATCAGCGGTTTACAGTAGAATTGCAGTGGTGGGAGAGCCGCTGTGAGCGGCTTAAAGTAGGCAAAAAGTTAAACATAGAGTTGCTGCATTTTTAGAAAGCAGTTATTGAGTCTTGATAATTTGTCAAGATATTTATTTATCTTTTTAAAAGAAAACACCTAATCTGAGATAAATTTGTTTTTGTTTAAACCAGAAATTCTCATTTGTTTTGTATCCTCTTTCCTCATACAAACTGTTAATCTTTTAGTTACTCTACAATATCTTTTGTCATCAACTAAAAAGATAAGCCATTTGGTAATCTCAACATTAGCTACATAAATGAGGGTAACCTCCCCTTGTTTATTTCACTTTGAGGAAGCCATATGATTTAGTCGGCCATTTTCATTTCAACGTAAATCTACACTGAAAATACAAATTTGTTTGAATCAATACAACTGCATGTTTTAACACAAATATCATAAAATGTGTTCTTACTTGTGCTTGCGCATTATTTGAAATGAACTTAATTGTTATTAAGAACACATTTTATATATTTTTTCGTGTTAAAACATGAAGTTGTATTGATTACGGTGAAATGAAAATGGCCAACCAAAATATATGGCTTCCTCAAAGTGAAATAAACAAGGGGAGGTTACTCTCATTTATGTAGCTAATGTTCAGATTACCAGACATTTCTCTTATGTGATAAGACTTATTTCTTAATAAGTACAAGTTAGTGGAGGTGTTTGTGTGCAATGGTTACCATTGTAGGAAATGGACACAAGACAAGTTCAAATCCTGGACGAGGCTGTTTGCCTTTCACATAGCACTAATACCCATGAAAAAGGTATGAATCCAACTATTCTCCCTCTAGCTATGGGTAAATAGTAGGTTCAAAACCTGTTAAGCTCCGCTTAAAAAATTGACCTTGTGTCGCATCCTGCTAGTATGGAGGAATTGGTAAATAATATATATATATAATGAAATTTATTGTGTACAGTGCTTAGGTGCACCACAACTCATCAAAGTCTCATGTCAAGTACACAGGGTAATGTATTAGTGTCAGGAACAAGAACAGTTTACAGTAGTAATATGCATGTATGTGTGTGGATATGTATGTGGAGAGTGGCATCAGGTATAGTGTAGGCCGACTACAAGAAGCATGGAGGCTTTGAAAGATATATATGAAGAAAGGAATCTGTTCAATTCACTTCATTTCACTATTAAACCCAGGTTTACAAGCAATTCAGTAAGATGGCATGAATTGTGTGTATAAATATACAATTAAGTTTTATGAATTATGTAGACATTTGTTCTGAACGATTGATATTTATATATGTAATTACAAACCCTTTCGCACAAGCAGGATGTGACACAAGGTCAATTTTTTAACTGGTGTTTACCAGGTTTGAATTAAGTTTTCCTTCTGCTAGACTGGTTACTATACCAAGGTTAAAGAGCCCAGTCTGTCCTACCATTTACTAGCTGGAGGGAGAATAATTGGATTAATACATTTCCCAAGAGTATTATAGCATTATGTGAAAAATGACCAGCTTTGTCTAGGATTTGAACTGATGTCACAGTGTCCATTTTCAACAACAATAACCATTACACCACAACACCTCCATAATGGTATTTATATAACTGTGTGCAAGTTATTTGTATTAGACAGAAATACTTGAAACCATATGATTGTTGGCAAAGCTTAAAATATATTAACTGCACCACCTGAGAGAGAGAGAGAGAGAGAGAGAGAAAAGTTCTTGGTATGACCTCAAACTGTATCTGATGGTCCTCTCTGGAAGGGTGGAATATTCCTTTATTGCCATTACTCCCAGGTTCACTTTGACTTGGAGTGGTAGTACATGTTCGGGTCCCATCAGTGGATCAAATAGATCTGTTTGAAAATTATTAGTTTTTTGATAGAAATGTATGTAAACAAATGATTACTACTAGCATTACCAGCACTTCGCTGAAATTGGTGGACATTGACGAATTTGCGACCTTAATCAATTTAATTTGCAATTTCACAAGTATTTCTGATCCAATCTTAAAAATATTTATATGGTTGGAAAGAAAAGAAAATAATCTATCTAAATATGTAATTTCCATGTTTTTATCCATTGAATTATTTTTTTTTACAGTGATTTAAAACTGTATTTTGCTTTAAAAAATACGATTTAAAAATTTTTTTTTTTTTTTTTTTTTTATATTTTTTTTTCCTCTGAGGCTAAAATTTACTCATTTGTTTATTTCACAAAATCAAAGAGGATAATCTTTATCAATATTCTTGAAATTGTATACTGAATTAGAAGACGGCTTAAACTGCATTGAGGACGTTGTTTTTTTTCTTCTTTGACCCCTGGAAGTGAAACCACTACTAATGAAAGTTGACGAAGGTTTCTTCAAAAAGTATAAGCTGAGCAAAAAGAAAAAAAAGAAGCCTATATCCTTAATAGAAGATAGTCTCAGAATTATTTTGATATATAATGTGACATTTGGATGATGGATAACTGTCAGGATTTTTTGTCAAATGTTCAATTTTGGAAAAAAAGAAACTTACAATATAGTATTAAAACGTTAACAAAACAAATAATCTCACGCCAGCCGGACCGGCTTTGTTTTAAAAAAATGATGTAATAGGTATTCTATTTCTTGTATGTAATACATAGCAAGTATTCAAAAAGGTATTTTTAAGTTCAAAATGATGTTATTTATTTAAATTAATACTATATATGTGTATACATGCAGTATTAAAATAAAAATGTTAAATAATCTTATAGTAAACTTTTTAAAAAAATGTTCATATTGTCACTTGAGATATATTAAAATAACTAAATCTATATTTAATGAAAAATTTCTTTTTTTTTTTTTTTTTAATTAAAAAAAAAAAAAAAAATTGGTAATTTTTTTTTTATTTAAAGGAGAAAGTATGAGAGAACTGAAATTGATTACAATCGATAATCTGTCTGTCTCTCTCTCTCAAATTTTTAGTTTTATTTACTTATCAAAAATTTTTTTTTTTTTTTTTTTTTTTTTTTTTAAATAGCAAAAATTAAACTCTCCACTATTTTAAATGTATTTATGAAAAATTTAATACAATTCATGTTACTTAGAAAATATTTTTAAAATTTTTTTATAATGTATTTATTTTGAATTTTTTTTTTCTTTTTTTTTTTTTTCTTTCAGAATACCTTGTATTATGACACTTACTGGGTGGGCCAACATGTCTGCCTGGCTTGGTTATGTGCATTTCTGCTGCTCATTGTTCACTTCCTGCCACCCCAATATCTTGATCTCCTCCACAAATGTGCCCTCCACCTTGGACGATGGCAGAAAGTGGAAGGACGGCATGCACATGTCCCATACAATGCGTAAGTAACATCTTTAAAAAAAAAAAAAATGAAATGTAAGCAAGAATATACATATTTACCAACCCCTCCGCACGAGCAGGATGTGACACAAGGTCAATTTCTTAAGCGGAGTTCAACAGATTTGAATTCAGAGTTTTCCTTCTCCTAGACCGGTTGCCTAACCAAGTTAAAGAGCCCAGTCTGCCCTACTATTTACCCATAGCTGGAGGGAGAGTAGGATTCATACCTTTCCCAAGGGTATTAGCGTTAAGTGAAATGCTATTACCATGTCCAGGATTTGAACTTGGGGTGACGAGTCCATTTCCAATAACTTTAACCATTACACCACGCGCTTCCTTGTAAGCAAGAATATAAGATTCTTTCAAACTCCTTTGGTCTTGATAAGGTGGCCTAATCCAGGGGGTTCATCATTATCATGTCATCATGTCGTACTCGCAACACGGATATCCATGACAATCTCTCACCAGCCATCCCTATCATTCATTGTCCTTGGGAGGTCCTTTGCGCAGCGTCAAGTATCGGTGCAGAGTTGGTCTATGCATGTCTGGCGATGCTCATGTGATGGCTTCCACAGAAGAACGTAACTTATAAATTCATCCTTGCTTCTCCAGCAGTGCCCAGTGTGTCTTGTTCACCTCACACAGATGGTTGTGTGATATGGGGCAGGGGTCCCTCTGCTATTTTCTTGTGGGGTTTAGTTTCCACGTTTTGTCTAAGATTGCACACAGCTTATTCTCTAGGCACTTCGTTAGGGTCAAGTAGTGCAGCGTACAGTAGCACTGATACAACTGGAAGAATTTTCGCTTTAACTTGTGAGATTGGATTTCCATATCATGAAATTTGTTTAAAGCAGGGTTAAAGGGAGCCAAATACTTAGTTTGCACCCCTTCCCCTCCCCGACTGAATGTCCAAAAACATGCATTATAAAATAGGCATGTTTAGCGTAATGGTTATCATTGTAGGAAATGGAATTTGCGACCAGAGTTCAAATCCTGGACGAGGCTGTTTGTTTCACTTCATGCTTATGCCTCTGGGAAAGGCATGAATCTATCCTCCTTCCAGTTATGGGTAAATAGTAGGGCAGATTAGGTTCTTTAGCTTTGGTTAGAAAACCAGTTTAAGAGTAGGAAAAATTTTAATTCAAAGCAGTTGTACTCTGCTTAAAAACTGACCTTGTCACATCCTGTCCTTGGTGGAGGGGTTGGGTAAAATAATAAAGTAGGCTTTATATGTCGTCTAATAATTTTTTTTTTTTTTTTTTTTTTTTTTTTTTTTTTTGTAATTACAGAATGCTTGCAGAATAGGAATTATTTTGTCTGCTGAAAGATAAGAAAATTAATGTGTTGAAAAAAAAAAAAAAACAAACTAATAACTTTAGGTAAAGGGGAGGAGCTGACGGTAGGTGTGGCACTCTACCTCAGAAAAAAAAAAATCTCCCTGGTCTAGCGATAGCAAAAAGGGGATAGACTCCCTCGCTGTCCGGCTTATACCAACAAAAGGCCACTCCGCCAACAAAAACTTATATATATTTACCAACTCCTCCACATGAGCAGGATGTGACACAAGGTCAATTTTTAAGTGGAGTTTTAACAGGTTTTGAATTTAGTTTTCTTTCTCCTCCTAAACTGGTTGCCATACCAAATTTAAAGAGACCTGTCTGTCCTATTATTTACCTGTAGCTGAAGGGAGAATATTTGGTATTAGTGCTATGTGAAATGCAACCAACCTTGTCCCAAGATTTGAACTTGTGTCACTGTGGCCATTGCCTATGACTGTAACCATTACGCTACGTGTTATATAGGGTGTGCCTCCATTTGATAATGTTCTAAATTTTTACCATTACTGAATTTTTATAATAATTTTTCTTTTGTAATTTCAGATGGTCTGAACTCCAAGTATGGCCCCCTGGTGTGTTAGTGAAACATGTCCGGGGGCTTTTCAGAGCTGAAGGTATAAATATTACTGCTGAACCTGGTAACAGCATGCATGTTCGGTTCTATGTAAGTATTTCTGTTTGTTTGATTTTTTTTTTTGGTTTTTTTTTCTGGTTTTTTTCTGCAACAAAACTTTATTATAATATCTCCATTATCCTTCAGCATTTGCTCGTATTTTCCACTGTCAGCAGAAGGAATTTTGTGTCCTCACTTACTAGGTCAACACTCCCCATGGCCGCCTCACTTTAAATGGTCACCCTCTGGGCTTTTCTTTTGGGTCATGGCATTGCTGGCATTGTCTTTGCTTACCACATGACCACCAAAACCACACTTTTCCTTTTGACAATGCTCGTCATTTTCGTCTGCATCTTCCAAGGTCACTATATTGTTCATTTAGATCAATGGTTCTCAACCTTTTTTTTATCTATTGACCCCCTTTTAATCCTATTTTACTCTGGTGGACCCTCCCCCCCCTCATAGCCATTCGTTGTTTAAAAATCCCATTGTATTTTTATAGTTAAATACATTTTATTTACCTGGGTCCCAAAAAATGTTATATGGTCCCTCTGGAGTAAAATCGGCAGTCAGCTGAATGGACAGCAGCAGGTGAAAGCCATTCAAAGTGACCAAAGACACAAATATCAGTAGGCAAGGTTTTGGCCTCTGTATTTTGGGATGTGCAAATGAAAAAAAAGAACCATCAATAATGAATATTATATAAGCATTATTGGTGTGTTTGAAGGAAGAAATTGCCAATGCAGAAGAAAAAAGTGCTCTTTCACAAGACAATGCATCGTGTCACAAGTTGATCGCAACGATGGCAAAGCTACATGATTTGCACTTCAAATTGCTTCCACACCCACCCTATTCTCCAGATCTGGCCCCCAGCGACTACTGGCTATTTGCAGACCTCAAAAGAATGCTCCAGGGAAAGAGATTTGGCCCCAATGAAGAAGTGATATCAGAAACTGAGGCGTATTTTGAGGCCAAAGACAAATTTTCTACAAAAAAGACATCAATTTGTTAGAGAAGTGTTGGAATCTGTGTATCACCTTGGAGACTGTTGATGAATAAAATCAAATTTTGCTTAAAAGTTGTTGTTTTATTAGTTAGGCCCAGGACTTTATTGAGTGGTGTGTTAAAGTACATAGAATAATGTACTAATGTCAGAAAAATGAACAGCGTATAGTTATGATGTGTGTGTGTGTGTGTATGGAACGGGGATATCGGGTATAGTGTTGTTGAATTACAGGAAGCATGGAGGTATTGAAGGATGCAGTGTTTCAACAGCTAACAACCAATGCAGGTAGTTTGTTCCCTTCTTCAGCAACTCGGGGTATGAAAAAATATTTCTGAAAGTCATGTGAGCTATACTGTTTTATTGTCTTTCTCTCTCTCAAGTAATGTCTATTTTCTCTTTCTCTCTCTCTCTCTCTCTCTCTCTGTGTTAAATAACATCAATTGTTTGACTGTGTGTCTCTCTCTCTCTTTCAAATAATGTTTATCTTCCTTTTCTATTTTACTTTCAGTTTCTGTTTCATCGTCCATTACGGATCACACACTACCTGCTGTTTCTCTGCTCTATTCTGGTCATTTACCAATTTGTGCGTCTGTTGCTGTGTACAGAATGGAACCACATTGTGTCTCTGGCGCTGATGCTCTTCTGCTGTGATTATACTCTCTTTAAACTTCTTCGGGATCGCATAATTCTCAACCGCACCTACAAAGAGGAAGAGGAAAAAGATGGCTCTCATTGATACAAACATCAACTGGAAAGACAACAATCTCAACTACAACCACTAATACTACTAATACTACTGCTTCAATGGAAAAAAATGTTTTTATTGGGGCATTTTTTAAAAATTTTTTTTTATTTTTATAAGACTGAATCACAGGTTGACTAGTCAATTAATAGAATGATTAATAACAAAAAAAAAAAAGGGCATTTGGGTGAATTTTATAATTTCATTTCATATTTTTACATTTAAAATAAAATTTCTCTCATTTAAAGAATTTTTTTTTTTTAATAGAAGAGAATTTTGGAAACAATCTTGTGCAGAAAACTAGATTCTAAATTAGGTAGTTATATATTAAAATTGATGTTTCTTTTTATATAACCATTTAAATTTGCACATTACACAAAAAAGAAAAAAATTGAATCTAGCCTAGATAATTCTAAAATATTTCCATAAATACATTAAATGAATAGACACTTTAAAAAGTTTATCTATTTTTGATTGCTTGTTCAAAATTTAAAAAAAAAATTTTTTTAATGATTTATATAACATATATATTTTTTCTATCTTTTTTTTTTTTTTTTTTTTTTTCAGTACAGTTGTTAGATAGCAATGGGTGTTTAACAATTTAAGATATTTTCAATGTACTGGAAATGAAATAAGTGGTAGTATATTGTGCCAAGAACTACCATAAATATCATAGGAACAATGTAGGGAGAGGGAAGGAATGAAAGTACAGTGTTTCAAAGAATTTGATATCATTTGAAATGTATAGGATGTTTCAGAAAAATTGATATCATTTTGTGATCTCATAACTTGAACTATTCATGTTCAAATGATCTCAAATTTTAACAGCAAGTGCAGAGGCAACTGAAACTTTTAGGTTTAATGTTTAAACACCTTTTATTTTCCGGTTGAATGATATACTTGAAAAGAAATATTAAATATAGAATTTTGAGTTGTTTCTACACATGCTGTTAAAATTTTGAGATCATTTGATTGAGAATTGGTCAAGTTATTCGATTATGAAATGATATCAATTCTTCTGAATTACCCTGTATATTGTGCTACCATGAATATCATAGGAACAATGTAGGGAGAGGAGGGAATTAAAGTATATTATCATTTAATTTTAGTTGTAATTCTTATATATCAAATTATCCATGATGTCATGGTCAATGGCTCTATTTTAATTTAAGTTTTTTTTTTTCAACCTTGAAGAAATTATGTAATATGAAATTTGGAAAGTTCTCATTTTATGAAATCTCATAATTCTGTTTATTTCTTGGTTCAATTATTAATTTGAATAGCTGACATTTCATTGGAGAAAGAAGCAGCATGTATGATCAAGGGACCAAATAATAAATTCTCTCTATACTCTCTATCTATCTCCTCTATACTCTCTATTTTTTCTTTTCTCTATAGGAATGAATATTATTTTTAGTTGAAGCATTACCATTAATTATTGTTTTCTTTTTCTTTTTCTTTTTCTCTTTCTCTTTTTCCTTTTCTCTTTTTCCTTTCAATTCACTCAGGTCATCAATCTACAACAACGCAGATTGGAAATAATAAGAAAATGGAGAAAAAAAAAACTATTGAAAAATAATAATGAAAGTGAATATATTCATATCCAGTTTAGCAGACTGCTTAAAATATTTAACATATGTTGTTATAATAACCAGCAGCATTTAAGTTTTATTAAAACCAGATTAATCCATCAGCCTCATTTTATAATAAGGATTTATTGCGGACTCTTTTAATTTACTTATCTTTCCAGAATATTTTTAATGTAATTTGTGTGTTACTCAAGCTGACAAAAACCATTTGGATATGCCATTTTTTGTTCTCATCACTCAACTATGAATGACAATGTTTTCTTTTTGTCTAAACCGTTTTTTTTTTATTTCTGCCACAGTGAAAAATTACTAATAACCATTTATTTTAATTTGATTGTCTATAATTGCTTCATATGTTACAAATTTACTACAACTATACAGTTTTTAGTTTTATTAAATTTATTTTTAAAAAAGTTATCATTTAAACAAAGTTTATAAATCTATAAGGTTAACAACTGATAATCATTTTATTGTTATTTATAAATTTTATTGATCTGGTTTAGCTTGGTCGGTAGAGCATCCGCCTCGGAATCGCAGGATTCCGGGTTTGATACTGGTCCTTGCCAACTCAGCACATGAATAGTACAGCTTGGGTAATCTGATCTGTGCGGTAAAGTGGAGAGCTAACGGTATGTGTGGCACTCCACCTCAGAAAATAAAAAAAACAATCTCTCTAGTCTGGCACTAGCGAAAAGCGAATAGAAGTTATAATGTAATATTATTGTTTTCAGAAAAAAAAATTGAATATCTGAAATTTGATTTGAGAAAATGCAGCAATAACCTTTTCTCTTCTTCTTTTTCCTTTTCTCTTCTTCTTTTTCCTTTTCTCGTCTTCTTTTTCCTTTTCTCTCTCGTCTTCTTTTTCCTTTTCTCTTCTTCTTTTTCCTCTCTCTTCTTTCCTCCTTTTTTCAAACTTGTTTTTCTCTTTTTTTTTTCTTTGTGTGAGAGTATGTGTGAAATTCAAAATTCAGTGATCAGTGATAAGAATTAGGTGTTTGTTTCTTCACTGGGCCATGGATTGAGCCAGGTAATCAGAACATTCCTCAGAACAGTGACAGCTATCAAATATACTTGCCAATACTTTTATTTTTAGTAATTCCTCCATTCCTCATTTACATTTATAAAATAATTCATTTTCCTTTACACAAATCTGCAACAGGTCATTTAAAAAAAAATATCTTTGGTGGCTATTAGATTTTCTATTTTCAATCAAGATCTAAATAGTTTTGTCACTAACCAATATATCCTGTTATCTATATATATATATATATATATATATATATATATATATATATATGATGGCTGGATAGAATAAAAAGTTGGCTTTCAAAGAAAAATTTACAACTAGTCACTAACAATTTAAAAAAATCTTACTACTAAAGGCGGGGTTAGCTCAGTCGGTAGAGCGTTCGGCTAGAAACCACAAGGTTCCTAGTTCGATTCCGGTCCTCGCCAACTCAGCATATGAGGTAGCACAGGGATCTGTGCAGGTAAAGGAAGGAGCTGATGATAGGTGTGGCACTCCACCTCAGACACAAAAACAATCTCATTAGTCTAGCGCTAGTGAAAAGGGGATAGACTCCCTTGCTGATTGGCTGATACCGACTTTAGGCCACCCTGACGACTTTACTTTTAATAAGGGGGCTAGTTTAGCTTAGTTGGTAGAACACCCACCTAGGAATCGCAAGGTTTCTGGTTCGATATCGATCCCCACCAACTCAGCACATGAGTAGCACAGATTGGGGAGCTGATGGTAGGTGTGGCGCTTCACCTCAGTAAAAGCAATCATCCTGGTCTAGCACTAGTGAAAAGATGATAGACTCACTCGGTGTCCGGCTGATACCAACAATAGGCTACTTTGTCAACTTTACTTACTTTTTTTTTTTTTTTTTTTTTTTTTTTAACTTACTAATAAACTCACCTTGTAGTTATTTTAATATATATTTACCATGTATACTCGTGTATCATATGACTTTCTGAGACCTAAATTTTAGCCTAATATTACAGGGTTACACCTTATACTAAATAAAAACTTTATGTATGTAAATACCGTATATACTCAAGTGGAGGTGTAAGGTTGTAATGGTTACTGTCGTAGGAAATGGACATGGCTAGACGAGTTCAAATCATGGACGAGGCTGCTTTCATTTCACATAGCATAAATACTCTTGGGAATGGTATGAATCTTACTATTATCCCTCCAGCTATGGGTAAATAGTTGGGCATACTGTGTTGGTTAGGCAACCAGTCTAGGAGAAGGAAAACTCTGAATTCAAACCTGTTAAAAGCAGCTTAAGAAAGTAATCTTGTGTCACATCCTGCTTGTGTGGAGGTGTGTATGTATGTATGTATGTATATATATATATATATATATATATATACATACACACACACACAATCAAGTTTTTATCTGACCTCTCAATTGGTGTGACCCCCTAATATTGGGTTAGGATTTAGGTCACAGAAAGTTACATGATATGCAGGTGTATATGGTAACTAATGAAAAATAGATATTTTAGTTACTATGCTAAAGAGAAGAAAGAATTTCTTTTAAATTTAAATCTTATTTTAATCATATATATATTTACACAATTTTATTCTAGTTGGTAATTAGGATATAGTAGCATATTTTTTTTTTTTTTTTTTTTTTTTTAAACATTTATATAATTTATCTTCACTAAAATATTAAGACTTATTCTTCATCATCATCATCATCCTCCTAATGTCATTTGATTTCCCGTTTTAAAAGGGTTGAAGTTTGATTGATTGTTAACGTTCTTGTAAACAGCTATATTTTTCCTTGCATCCCAAAACAACAGGCCAGTAAAATGCCTTGAATTACGCAAAATGTGATGTCAAGAAGAGTTGAGAAAGAAATTTATGACTCAGTTGATATTATCCCCCTCCCCCAATTTTTTTTTCTGTCATATTTTCATTAACTCTTGATGGAAAAAAAAAAAAAAAAAATAAATAAATAAAATCTAAGTGATATGCTCTCCAGCAATAGAGGTTGAATATTTCCTTTTTTGAAAAAAAGAAAAAAAAATATTTTTATATTTTTTATTCCATGATAAATGGTGACAAAATTTTTTTTTTTCTGTATTTTTTTTTTCTTTTTAGTTTAACAAAATTTGATGTTTTGACTTTACATCATTTCTAAATTAAAAAAAAATGTTCATGCATATTTTTGTTTTGTTGTTATTTTTTAATTTAAAATTTTTTTTTCTTAAAATATCCTGGTGTTGTGTTTTTTATTATTTTAAATTTTTTCATGTAAATGTAACTTAAGATATCTATATATACATTTTTGTTTCAGTCTGGATTATTTGTCAGATCTCAACTTTCCTATGAGTTAATTTGAATTGTATGGAGGCACATTGGCATAATGGTTACAGTCATAGGAAATAGACTCGTCGACCAGAGTTCAAATCCTAGACACGGCTGTTTGCATTTCACATAGTGCTAATACTCTTGGGAAAGATATGAATCCATATATTCTCCCTCCAGCTATGGGTAAAATAGTAGGGCAGACTATGCTCTTTAAACTTGGATTGGTAACCAGTCTAGGAGAAGGAAAACTCTGAATTAGGAAATCTGAGATCAGTTGTTGATTGGATTTGTGACATTCCTTGTTTACCAATTCTTTCCTATTGACTGTGCCAAAAAGTAGGGATGGTCCAACACAAGCCTTCACCACTATAAACAAAACACTGAAGGTTGTTCATTGGATAAACCCTCATGTGTCAAAATTGACGAGAGAGTCCATTTTTTTTCTTTCTTTTTTTCCCATGATGAGAGGATTAATATCAATGAATTACCAATCCATTCTTTGATATCTTATACACTGATTTTGCAGATAAATTTGATAGAAATGGACCATATTACCTTTAGGCACCCCTTTTTGATCTCGATTAAGAAAGGGCGTTTTTCATTTACACTGTCAATATCCGGTTGTTTGTTAGGGGGGTTAGTTTTATGATTTAAAAAACAAAAATCTAAAAATCGTCTGTTAAAACAATCGGATATTGACGGTGTAAATGAAAAACATGTCTTTTCTTAATCGAGATCAAAAAGGGGTGTCTAAAGGTCATATGGTCCGAAATTCTATTCTCATTTACATTCGGTGTATTGACATGTCATCGTATAAGTTAATTAAAATATTACATTATTGAATTAACAACTTCATTACTGGAAAGTTGTAAATACAACAAAGAATTATAAGAGGAGGCTGCATCTTGATCTGTCATTCTCACTGTATGATAGAAAACCAATAAAGGCTGGTGGTATTGTAAGATACTGCTGGGACACCACTGGGTTAGTGGTAATGAAGTATTGGTGCTCAAACAAGGAGTTAATTTGAATTGTATGAAGGGATTATCTGACAAGATTTTATTTGAAAATCAAATCTATTGCTTAACTCTTTACCTACCAAATTTCCCTGTTTTTTTAAATTTTTTTTTATCTGAATTAAATGTAATTTTAGCTTTAGTGGCTAAAATTGCTTCTTATGTTAGGAGGCTTTGGAGAGACCTCCAAACGTAGGTGAATATATATGAAATAAAATATAACAAAATCCAGGCTTTATTGGGTAATTTATGAGGAAGTGCGTCCCGGTCTCCTGCCTCAAAAATTGCTACCCGGTGACTTAAAATAACGACCCAGCTCAGTCTATTCAAAACTATCCATCTTCATATCTATCTATCAATTTGTTCATATTTATCTATATTACTTTAAATACTAAGATTTTTTTTTATTCATGTTTGTTTAATGTCTTGTTTTTAGTTTAAATAAACAAGAATTACGACAAAAAAAGATGCGACCCCCTCCCCCAAATACATTTACTTGTTGAAAATATCTATCTCCATTTGTTCATATCTATCTATATTATTTTGTTTGTTTATCTATCTATCTCAGTCTATTCCAAACTATATATCCATCTTCATATCTAAACAAGAATTACGACAAATTACAATAAATAAACAAGAATTACGACGAGCTGGGATTGTTATTTTGATAGTCAGCGGGTAGCAATTTTTGAGGCAGGAGACCGGGACGCACTTCTTCATAAATTACCCTTTATTGTCTGAGCACATTTAACAAAAAATACAGATACAAAACAGAATGAATGTCCTAAAGAAAGAGTTCTTAGTTAAACAAAGAGATAAAAGTTACCTCGAAAGGTTATCACTTCATACAGGAGCCACGTGGTTAGGGTCTAGAAAGGGTTACATACATACATGGGTACAAGACTATAGTTGGGGGGGGGGCAAGGCACCCCCAAGCCTATATGGACAGACAGACACAACTTGTCTAGTGCATCTTTGTGGACCCCAAATTAAAGAGAGTGAGTTCTTCATGGGCTTTGTTTAAATAGCCAGGTAGTATGCCCTCTACTGGCAAATCCTGGTGGCAAGGGAAGACAATCGTTACACCTGCATGATAGGATATGTCAAAGTTCACTATCTATTTATCTCAGAACTCATTCTATACAAATAATGTCCTATTATTATTGTAATCAGAGTCCTTCTGCTCAGTTATAATGAACTAACCATCAGTTTCTGTACTTTTCTTGGGTGTGGTATGAGAGCTGCTGTGAGTGGTTTAAAGTAGGCAAAGAGTTAAAAATCTTGAATTGACAGAAAAACGTGGACTACAAGAGAAGGGAACTTTGATAATCGCCAACAGTGAACAAGCCATAAGTGAGAATTATATTTTCATATGGAATAATGTAGGCAAGAAATTACTCGTTTGAACAGAAACCAAAACCAACATCTGATATTTATTACACTGAAGACGATTAGAGGCACATACTAAATACATATTTATTTTAAATATGTTTTAATACTGTGGATCCATTAATCGAAACACTCAATGTTGGAATATTTTACCAAATTTTTGGACCAAGTTACCTTTAAGCATCCCAGGGGCAACCTGGATTCAGAAGGACATGTTTCGCTTTGCACCATCAACATCCGCTTGTTTGTTAGGGTTAAGGTTAGCAGTTAGTTTTATAATTTAAAAAAAAAATGCGTCTAAAAATCGTCTGGTAACAAACAACCGGATGTTGACAGTGCAAAGCAAAACATGTCCCTCTGAATCCAGGTCATGCTACACAAAAAGGACATGCTACACAGAAAAAGTATAAGAAAAAGAGATGGGGAGAGATAGAGGGGGTGAGCATGTGGAAGTGAACTATGGCCCGTGGGCTGGATCCGGCCCGCAAAGGCATTTTATCAGGCCCACCAACGGTACTTGAATTTGTTTGTTAAAACGTATGGAACAACTTATGTGAAATCAAGCCATCGAACGAAATTGACTGATAAACATTTGAAAGTAATTCTCTTGATTGTATGTAGCAATTCCAAACCAAACATTGATGATAACTTGAAAGGTAAACTTTAGTTTCACAAATCTCACTAAAACTTTCTGCTAATGTTGCATTCTTTGATAATATTTTGAAAATAAATATGTTGGTTAAATTTGTTTTTGTGCATCTTACACCACTCATCTATGAATATAACATAGAAAGATTAATTATGTTTTACATCTTTTTCTCAGAGCTTTTGTTCTGGCTAGCAAGTATTGAACACAATAATAATGTGGCCTGTGCTCGTTATTTTTTCAATTATCCGGCCCAACGTGAAAAAATTTTGGTGATCCCTAATAATACATCATATGTTTGACCAAATAACATTAGATTGTCTTTAAGGCTTTCCCAAATAATACATCATATGTTTGACCAAATAACATTAGATTGCCTTTAAGGCTCTCCCAAACCCTAACTATATCATTAGTAAGTTGTACTTCTTTCCATATCTCATATCAACTATCCTCATCCAGATAGACATATTTACCAAGACAGAAACGAACAATGGATGAAACATTGTCTTCAAAATAGTTTCCATGACATACAACACATTTATTCCAGCGAGTTTTCCATTGGTCGAAGTACCTTTCCAAACATTGATTTCACCAAAATGCCTGCTCATCAACTCAAATTATTTATCAAAATAGAAATTCTTATAACACGCTATCAAACAATGTCACACAAAACAAAAAAAGGAAATGTTGGTTGTTGTATTAATGTGTGGAGGATGATCACTAATTAGGATTGAGCCTATTCTAGTAGTGACCACCTCAGTTGATTTTTTTTTTGTCATAGTTTAAAAGTTGGTTATAGTGAAACCAACTTTTAAACTATGACAAAAAAAAATCAACTGAGGTGGTCATTATTAGAATAGGCTCAATCCTAATTAGTGATCATCCTCCATACATTAATACAACAACCAACATTTCCTTTTTTTGTTTTGTGTGACATTGTTTATATTGTGTAGTGTGTGAAAGTAAACCATTGTCTTTTTCTAGATTGTGCTTTGTATCAACAATAACAACATCAATTTTAGCAATTGAAAAAAAACAAAAAAAAAACCAATACAGTGGTACCTTGACTTACGAGTTTAATTCATTCTACTCGTAATTCAATTACCTCATATGTCCCTAGTGAAATGCCATTAATGCGTTCCAGCCCCTCTGCCAAAAAAAAATGTTGAAACTTAAATGTTTTTAGTGAACTTAATGAATTGACATAAATGTATCTGACACTTTTAGCTCTCAACACAACAAAAAATCAACTGAGTGACAACTTGGAAAACTCGTAAGCTGGGACACTCATAAGTCAAGGTATCACTTTATATAATATAGGAATGTGCAAATGGTTAGAGGGAGATAACTCATTTTTTTGTTTTTTCATTCTGGAATAAAAGTTTACGCTGGGACAAAATCTACGAAGGCCAACACGTGAAAAAATTTCATCTTAGAAAATTAGACTGGGTAGCCAAAAAAATGTAAGAAAAAATAAAAACACAACAAGGACTTGTGCACTGGAACAGTTGTTGCACTTCCCAGAGTGAAAATCAAGGTATTTTGAAATAAAAAGGGGGGAAAACTCATTTGTAATTAAGGCAACTCTAATCTATCATTAATGAAAAAGAACAATCGTTAGTAATGATTTTTAAATATATAAAAATCTCGGAAAATATATTGCACAAAAATGTACATTTTTAAACATGCATTTTTAGATAGATTTAATAAATGTTGATTTATTGTAAAAATTGTGTGTACAACATGGCACTTTCCAGATGCTTAAAATTCACTATTAAATTTTTAAGTGAATAAAAAATTGTCAAGAAGGCTGAGGGTGTCCTGGCATCGCTCAGCAAGACCTTTGTCAGCCGCTCACTGGCTAGCTATTTAAAGCTGTATAAAGCTAAGGTGCAGTCACACTTGGAATTTGCATCACCAGTCAAGAACCCCTATCTCGCTCAGAACATTAACTTCCTAGAAACTGTACAGAGACGTGCAACCAAACGAATACCCTCCATCAGGCACCTGCCATATTCTGAACGTCTTGCTGCCCTGGGAATGGATTTGTTGAAACTCTGGCGTCTACCAACTGACCTGGTAAACACTCATAAGGTCATTAATCATCTTAACAACAGCAACCTTGAGCACCTTTTTGATCTCCATGTTTCTAACACACGTGGGCATGGCTACAAAGTCAGTAAACAGCATAGCTCACATGACTTTCAGAAACATTTTTTCACACTCAGAGTTGCCGAGGCATGGAATAAACTGCATGCATGCGTTGTAGGCTGCCAAAACACTGCATCTTTCAAAGCCTCCATGCTTCCTGTAGTCCACCAACATTATACCTGATATCCCCCTCCACACACATATGCATGCATGCGCACACATACATGTATATTATTACTGTACGCTATTCATATTCCTGACACTAATACATTATTCTATGTACTAGACATGAGACTTTGATGAGTTGTGGTGCACAATAAATTTCATTATTATTTAAAAAATAGCCTGTTGAATCAGAGAAAATACTTTTTTTTTGCATCAAGAAAAATCTTGTTTTTAAAACTATGAAAAGAGAAAACACTCTACAAAAATTATTTTTGTGTTTTAAGAAAATAACTTTAAAATTTTTGAATAACTTTTTTATGGTATTAAATTCTTCTGTTTTTCATTTTTCATTTTTCATTTTTAATGTGGTCTTCTGGATTTGATCTTTCTAGAAATGTAAAAATTAGGGACTGGAAAATTTTTTATTCAAAGATCAAAAGTTGAACCCTGCCCCCTAAAATCATAATTGATAAAATAAAAACATTTTTTTAAAGTATTTTAAAAAAAAAAAAAAAAAAAGCTATTCATTATAAAATTAAGTTATCAATGAATAAAGTGCTGAAAATTTTATTAAAATTGGGCAATTCCCTGATTTTTAGTAATGTTTTGAAATTAAGTTATTTAATTTTTTTATTACCTCCCTTTATCTAAAGTGCATATACCTAATATAAAATTAATAATAAAATATATCATACTTATTAGATTATAATTATTTATTATATAAATAATTATTTATTATTATATAAAATTTACTTATTTTAAATATTTTAAAAAAATTATTTTTATATTTTGATTTTTTTTTTAAAATTCAGTTTGCCTAAATATTTTTTTTTTCAATATTTTCTATTGTATTTAATTTGAAGTAAAGGAACATTAAAATCGTGAATGTTTTTATGCCAAATGTTTTGGGGTTTAAGAAATTATTTTAATAATTATTATTAAAATGCTTTTCCTTTTTAAATTCTTAGACACTTGTAATTTGTTTTAAAAAATAAATAAGTTTTATTTTTCTGAAATTAAAGTTTTATTTTTCTGAAATTAAAATTATATCTTTTCTGAAATTAAAGTTTTATTTTTCTGAAATTAAAATTATATCATTTTTAAATCTAAACTGTGAAAATTATATCATTTTTAAATCTTAACCGTGAAAATGTACATTTTCAGTTAAAATTTTTATCAATTAAAATTCATAACTTTTTTAAAAAGCAAATTCGGTTATTTTTTTAAAATAATTTAGAAAAATGTATTTATTTAAGAACTTTTTATTATTTAAAAAAAAAAAAAATTGACGGTTAAATTAATCTGAAATAAGAAGCTAACTCTCTCCTACCTAAATTTTGTGTTTTGTAACGTAACAAAAACAAATCTACAGCCATTCAAAATAACGAGAGAAGTTTACAAAAATATTTTTTGTTTTTGTTTTTATGTTCATGTTATGTTTAAACAGGAAGTAGTACGTAGCGACAACTGTCGGTGTGATAGTAAACTAACATAGAGAGAAAATCGTAAAAATATTTCTGGTAAGGGTAGATAACTCGTTAAGTTTTGATAAACGGATGCCCTATCAGCACGCGGCGGTTATTCAAAATATGGCGGGCATTGACGATCTACTCGCGGTTTTGAATCTTCTACCAATCGACAGACTTGACGATGAATGGGTCAAGTCTTCGTGGGAGAAAGAATTTGTTGAACTTGATGAGTTATCAATCGAACTACAGGATGAACTGGAAACCAATAATTATTACATACAAGCCCTTGAGAATTTGCAGCCGAAGCTGGCCTTTTGGGTTAACTACGAAGCCGAAGATGAAGATGAGGTTAGTTTTTGGACTATTTTGGTTGAAAATGATATTTCTTATCGAAACTTGATCGTCTTTCTGGCCTTTCTGATCAATTCTGCTTCTAAGTTGAAAGTCGTAATGGCTAAGAGGCACGCAGGTTTGTTAGCGGCTTGTAGCTATTTTCAGTTGGCTTCGATTTCGGGCAGTGGAGCTTTTAAAGTTTTCAACCCGATGTTGTTAAATCTGTGTCTGGATGTGTTGCGAAAATGGACTTTCACTAATAAAGGGGACAGAAAACGAAAGCTGCCGCCTAAAAATCCACAGAAAGGTAGTAAGCGGAAATGTCGGAAGGTAAACAAAGATCTTGAAGTTGAAATGGACGAAGAAGGGGAAGGAAGCGATGACAGTTGCGACGAGGAAGAACTTTCTCCTCACGAAGTCAATACTCTACACAACGCCTTGGTCACCGCGGTTAAGAAATTTGCCAAGTTCCTTGAGAAGTTCTCCTTGCGAGGATCGGACTCTTCTATCTTGAAAAGCATTCAAGTCATGTGCGAACTCATACGTCCGTTCTCTAACATGAGTACGAGCAACAGTAACTCCCGTGAGTTTACTTATAACATTAAAGAAGCCACGTCTCCAACTGAAGTTGCTTTCATCGCACTGAAACAGATGTGTAGTAGTTTTCAAGGAAACATATCCGAGGTTATTAACATAGTTTCTAAACATCTGATGAGCAGCATACTAATGTTGGGTCCGAATAACAAAATGTTAGGAGCTCACACTATCCCGGCCGCTTATTCCCACTCTAGAGTCAACGCTGTGAATTTTGTATGTCGTTTAATTAAAGAGTACGGTGATGCTGTCACCAAGGGAGTTCGAACTCTAATACAGCATCTTTGCGTGAAAGTTCCTGACAAAGTCGAAATTCGGTCTAAGGTGTCGGAGTCTGTTGTTAAAATGATGGACTCGTTTGATGATGTCTCCTTTGCTAAGATGATTAAATGGATAGGGTCACTGACTAATACGTCTAAGAGCAGTAACCGCATGATGGGACTTGAAATCATTTTCCTTGTATTGTTTAAACCAGAGAAGAAACCAAGTGAAGATTTCCCTGCCGACCTTCAAATCTATTTAAACCACAAGCATCTATTAAGTTACATACTATCCCGTTGTTCAGACAGCGCATCCTCTGTTCGGGCACGAGCCATCACCATCTTTTCCCAATGTGTCGGGTCTGAAAACCAGATGATTGTAAATGCTTGTCAGGATCTCTTTACGCCTCAGTTTCCCAACCCAGAGGATCGCCCGGTTTTCTTGGTTCCAACACCGGTTCCTGAAGAAGAGGACAACCAAGCCACTACCCCAAAAGATAAAGTTGATGCTTCTCCAGTGTCGCAGATCGTCAAGACTCCAGTGCAGGATGACCAACCAGTTATAACTGGTGAAACACCATTTGTAAATTTAAACTTTACTCCAGTTAATAATAACCTTCCTGATAACAGCGGCGTTTTGTCTATGCTCAAACGAAGAACTTCAGATGAGAAGGTGTTTGTAAGAAAGTCGGCGCTTCAAGCATTTGAGAGTCTCGTACGAATACAAGGTGATAATTGTCAGGCCATGGTGGTCGATATCTTGGAAGAACGATGCCGGGATCCCTCTTTAACAGTACGCAAACAAGCAATGCAGTCTCTTTGTTCACTTTTGGTGGACTTACCTACCTGCCGTCTCGTACAAAAGGCATGGCTGAATGGAGTCCTGCCCCTCATATTAGACAGGGAGTCCACCTTGCAGGACAAGTGCATGAAACACCTTGAGGAAATTATCTTATATAATATTAGTGTTTACAGGTCGTCTCTAACAACTCGGCAGGCGCTCATGTGGAATCTTCTCAACATCATGTCGGGCGAAACTGAAGACAATCTGAGACGTTATCTCCAACGAGCAATTGGTCAGTGGGCCAGGGCAAAGCTAATCCAGGCGTCGCACATAAACGCCCTAAAAACGCACATCGGAACAGAAAACAGTGTTGCAGCTTGGATGCTACTTGCGGAGCTGACGTCGTCATCCCCCAAATTCAATGCGGAGTTTGTCATCCGCTTCTGGAAGGAAAACTGTTCAGGAAATAATCAGAATATTTCGGTCATGACACTCAAGTGTGTCCTTACTGTTATTCTGAATGCGTCAAATTTCATCTCGTCTGACGATCGGCAAGATATAATTTCAGACCTGAAAGAACGCCTCCTGACGTTCAAATTGCCTGTGGATATGATTTCTATAACTGTGAGGGCCATGAAAACTCTGGCGGATAAGGAAAATTCCAAGAAAATGTTGCAGACAATTTGTCAGGACTTGCTACAGTCATCCGATCGGTTCTTGTCATCTGTGATCCTTAACGAAAATCATAATCCCGTTGCTGAAGAGGATGCTGTTATATGCCATTTGTTTACTTTGGGTGAAGTCGCCCAGCTTTTCCCTTCCTATGTGAGCACCCGGATCCTCCTCCTTGTTCAGAGCATTATCGCCTCTCCCTGCATCACGGAATTTGTCTCAAAATTCTCCCAGTCGTCGTCAACGTCCAACAGCCAGGAATCAGACACTCAGACCAATTCCCAAGGTTCGACCAGTCTCTCTTCGCAGCAAAAATTCAGCCAGGGTTCTTCCCAAGGCTCAGAGCCGCTGTCTCAGTTCACCGGATCTACATGGTGCAGCCGTGTCCGTGGGCATGCATTCATAACGCTTGGAAAGTTCTGTCTCCAGAATGAAAATCTTGCCAAAAAATGCATTGCGGCTCTGGTGAGGGAGCTGGAAACGTCGACGGAGGAAGCCATCAGAAACAACGTTGTGTTTATTCTTTGTGATCTGTGCATTCGTTACGCAACGCTGGTTGACCAGTACATCTCCAGGATTGCTGCTTGTCTTAATGACTCGTCTCCACTGATCCGGAAACAAACATTGACATTGCTCACAATGCTTATCCAAGAGGATTACCTCAAATGGAAAGGCATTTTGTTTTATCGGTTCATCACCACTCTTTTGGATGAGGAAAAAGAAATTCAGGAATTTTCTGAATATTGCCTTGTTCACTGTTTATTGGCTCGCAATCCGAATATCATGTTTTACCATTTCATTGAGTGCATTTTCTATTTCAACAATTATCAAAAACATTCGATATACAATCGATTCTCCCAGGACCTGGAGGATAAAAATCTTGTGTCTCTTCTTGGGAAATCTAAATCCCATCTTCGACAACAACTCTACGCCTTTATGCTCCAACACATGACCGATGAACAAAAGTTTAATCTGTCAGCAAAACTCAACCAAGAAATTTTGGCTGGAGTCGTTGATGGAATTATTCCTCTGGATTCGGAAGGTGTCATAATTCTCCAGGATACTCTGGTCATACTTTGTTGCGAAGAGATCAAGCTGTCTCTGATTGCCAACAGGACATCTGACGAGAATATGGACGAAGAAGATATGGCTGCTGCCGTAATTGCAACTGCAAAGAAACACCTAATCACTAAAGTGATGAAGAAAAATGTAATTGAAAATATCATTCCGATCGTCACATCGTTAAAACATCTTCTGGAGACTAAACGCTCACCTGTACTCAAAGAATTGATGCTTTACCTGCGGCAATTGGTGAAAGATTTCAAAAACGAAATCAAAGAAATCCTCGTCTCTGATAAACAGCTTGCCAACGAAATCGAATTTGATCTTCGCAAATTCGAAGAACAGCAGGAACTTGAAGAACAGCGCCAAAACCAAAAATCTCCCTTGCCGGACGTGAATGGGAATCGCCGGATGAGCATCTCTTGTGCCGTCGCACCTCTCGCACCATCTGCAGCGCCAGAAGCGACAAACCCGCCTGAGAAATCACCTGTCAACCAACTCGTCCCCAGTGTTGCTAATATATCATTGTCGAAACAGGCCATCTTGAATTCAGCTAAGAAATCCCTTCAAAGAATCAAAATGACAAATAATGAACGACGTTCTTCATTGGCTGCCAATGTTAGCACCACTTCTCCGAATGTAGGAGGAAATGTCCATAGCAGTCCGGGTGGGAACGTTTCTCGAAATATGTCTAAAGAGAATACATCACCAGTGAACAGAGGTGTCTCTCGTGCTGTAAGCACACCATTCCCGATCGATGTAGGAATATCACGTTTGGTTCTGACCAGAATCTTTCTCTCGTTCCACCATCTCCAATTCAACAGAACAGTGGTTCTTTTGATTTATTCGATTCGAACTCTATCAAGACTCCATCGTTAAACAAAATTGAACAAGAAAATAAATCTGATGTCATTCATTTGAACTCGCCAGACAAGGTCTCGGCACCGCCCAAAGTTTGGAAAATTACCTCAAACAAATCCATGTCCAAAGCTGAAAATACGGATGATGAAGATTCCGATGATCAGAACAAATCTGCTGGAGTTCGAAAAATCAGAGGAATTCGCTTAAGTTATAAATAATTGTGAGAAATGTTTCCTGTAAATTTTTTTTTTTTTTTTTACCCCTCTCTTTTTACCCCTCAAATTAAGGGCAGTGGGGAAAAAGAAAATCGAAGCAGATTGCCTATAAATCATGAGTTACAGGCTTAAGAATCTTTTTTTTTTTCTTTATTTTATTATCTTTTTATCATTATATTTTTGGCAAAACTTTTCAAATTTTCTTTAAATTGCTTAGTCTTCAATCTTGTCTACAAATTAAATGTTTATATATATATATATATATATATATATATACACACACACACATACATACATATGCGCACACACACACACACACACACACACACACACACATACATATGCACACACACACACACACACATACATACATACATATGCACACATACCTTTAAATTGTTTATAAACACAATATAAATTCATACATTGTGTTCATATATATATAATAGTAATAGTGGAAAAGAGTGAAGAGTTTACCATGGTTTTTGTTCTAAATCATCGCATCAAGACCCTACCTTATACTAGGATCCTGATGAGATCATTTAGATCGAAACCATTGTACATCCATAACTCTTTTTCACTATTACTACTATTATTATTGCTCTATGTTTTCCATATATTGAGCACTTTTGGATAATTTATTAATGTCACTTCAATGGAAAAGTTAAAGTGGCAATTAGATACAATATATATATATATATATATATATATATATATATATATATATATATACTATACAAACACTGATCCCATCTGATCTATCCATATTTACTAAGCTATTCGGTGAGGGTATGTTAACATCTACTAGAATAATAGATTTAGATACAAAAGGCACAAATACTTATATATATATATATATATATATATATATATGCAGTGATGCTGATAGCTTTTTGATTTAGTATGTCCTGGGACACACATATTTGCTTTGAATGAGTCACCGGGAAAAATTATGGATCCCAACTAAAGCCGTCTAACTCCTACCTTGTAACCTATCCTGTGTAATTCGTTTCTAAGAAACTATTGAAATGTATCTACAGTTAGCTTGAAATGGTGTGGGAAGAAAAAAGAGAATGCCTCGGATGCATGGATATGATTTTACTGTGTCCTTTTAGATTTTTATGTGTCAGGGACGCGTAATTATCAGCATCTCTGTATATGTGTATAAACACACACACTCACACAGAAACTGACTTTTAATTGCTGCATAAAAAACTTGTTTCTTTCTTTTTAAACATAAATCTTTCAAATTTATTTTGATTCTTGACTGGCTGACTATTTTCGGTCTTATCAACTGGAAAGATAAGGAGTGACTTTTATTTTCAATTATCAACTTTGATTTTTTCACAGGTACAAAACATTTCAGAAATTAGAGTGGGGTGGGGTAATTTGGGTAGAATTTTTTGATTTTAAAAATTTCTCTGATTTTGGCTGCGATATATTAAAAAGATGGAAGTACATGGTGTAATGGTTAGAGTTGTAGGAAATGGACTTATCTACCCGAATTCAAATCCTAGATGAGACTGTTTGCATTTTACATGGTGCTAATACCTTTGGGAAAGGTATGCATCCAACTACTCTCCTTCCGGCTATGGGTAAGTAGTAGGGCAGACTGGGCTCTTTAAGCTTGGCTAGGTAACCAGTCTAGAAGGAAAACTCTGAATTCAAACCTGTTAAACTCCACTTAAAAATTGACCTTGTGGCACATCCATCTCATGTGGAGAAAAGATAGCATTTTATTCATGCAATATCACTTATCAACAAAGGACCTTTTATATATTGTTTCTAAAAAAAAATTGTGAAGACCTGAAAAGACGAGGCTCTGATTAAGACTAATCATGAAGTTCAAATTGTTTTTTTGTTTTTTTTTTTCCACTCTACGGAGTTTGTCATTTTTTAATTATGCTGTAAGAATAATAATCCTTTTTCTTTTTTTTCTTTTTTTAACCAATCAAGTTCGCTGTTTTACAAAACAAAACTGTTGGTCAAGTGCATCGAGTTCGGTAATAATAAAATACTCAGATCCAGCGGAAAAATAGCATCACGCAAACGAATTAACGAATATGAGTTATCCCCCTTCCATCGACAGTGGAATTAACAATTTATTAACGGCAGCGCTATAATACGTCGATTGCATCTCTTGTAGAGGGGAATACTCACCCCCAAAGAGTGTCCTGCGTATAACACAAACTGCATCTGATGGTGAGGATCCATTTCTGGAGGTTTGGGGAGTGTGGGGACATTACCATTACTCCCATGTTCACTATGATATGAAGTAGTAGTACCTGTTAGGGTCCCATCATGGGTTGAATAGATCTATTTAAAAATCATTCGTATTCGATAGGAATATACGATGCCATATAACTGAATTATTTGTATTAAGAATAGTTACTTGAAGCCATAACTGTTTACTAAGGATTATTATTATTAATTACTTGAAGCCATATAATTATTAGTATTGGATAAGAATACTTCAAACCATACAACAGTGTGCAAATTTTTTTGTCCTTTATATTTCCATTAATTTCTGTCAAATATGAATAAAAGTTTATTTATTGTCATAAATCGGTGGAAACCAGTCTGTTCATTATCTATCTATCTATCCTGTTCATTATCTATCTATCTATCTGTTCATATCTATTCTGTTCTATCTATCTATCTGTCTATCTATTCTGTTTCTATCTGTCTATCTATTCTGTTTCTATCTATCTATCTATCTATTCTGTTTCTATCTGTCTATCTATTCTGTTTCTATCTATCTATCTATTCTGTTTCTATCTATCTATCTATTCTATCTATCTATTCTGTTTCTATCTATCTATCTATTATCTATTCTGTTTCTATCTATCTATCTATCTATCTATCTATTCTGTTCATATCTATCTATCTATCTGTTCTGTTCTGTTCTGTTCAGATCTGTTCATGTCTATCTATCTATTCTGTTCTGTTCATATCTATCTATCTTTCTATTTTGGGCATATCTATCCTGCACATATCTATCTATTCTGTTCATATCTCTCTATCTATCTAATCTGTGCATATCTATCTATTTCTCTCTCTATTATATGCATATCCCTATCTCTATTCTATGCATATGCCTCTATCCTGTATATATCTATCTATTCTGTATGTATATATATATATATCTATTCTGTATATATCTATCGATCTATCTATTCTGTATATATCTATCCTGCTCATATCTATCTATCCATCAAATGTTTCTGATAGTTGTTTTAGATCCTTCAAAATTATGCTGAAAAAATGATTTACATGATATCTCCGAGAAGTCTTAACTACTAATTCAACTAAAAGTCAGTCAATATTTAAGAATATCCCCTTGATTGTAGTATGCAGCAATTGGTCAGTTTCACAAGGGGTCCCATACACATGCAAAGGACAAATAATGTATATATGTATAGGTTGTGCCAATTATTTTGTATATACAACTATATAACATTATATAAAACACGCATAATTGCATACAGATAAGCATGCTTGCTTGCACACACATACTCATACATTTGTGGCTATATATATATATATATATATATATATATAGTTTACAATACATTTAAAAGTCCGTTTTAACAATGGTTTCGGAACATCACCTTTAGGTGATTGGTCGTCATCAGAAACGTTCTCTTTTTATAAATACAGTTCTTACAGAAGTAATTGAGCACTTTATTATCATTTCTCCAATACTAACAAGGAATTAAATATATATATATATATATATATATATATATATATAGGGAAATAATTTTTGGTTGTTTTAGAAGTATGATATATATATATATATATATTCTGTGTGTTTATATAAACTTGTTAATCATGAACTGCTTCTTTTTATTTTTAAATGAACTGCTTTGCAAATAATTAACAAAAACAAAAATAATGTGTTTATTTTTGCTGTACCTAAAAATATCTTATAACCAAAATAAATGAAAATGTAATCATTTTTATAATCTTAACAGTTATTTTTTTACTTTATTTTTTAAACAATGTCCATCTTAATTTTCACTTTTATATTGAAAAATTTTATAGTTGTATCTGAAATGCGACTTTGTAGTAAGTGAGTAAGCTATTATGTTCACTTTCGGTCTGATACCCTTGGGAAAGGTATTAACCCCCTCATCCCCAGCTATGGGTTAAAAAGTATCTCTACTGTTCTTCTACTTATGAATACATTTGAAGTTGAACAAATCATTCATATATATATATATATGATTTGGCATTAAATAACCTACAAGGGTTGATATGTCATTTAACACCAATCAACCAACATAATTGAAGATTGTCAATTTAATTATATTGGAGATTGTTTTTTTTTGTTTTTGTTTCTTTTTCTTCTTTTTGATTTTAATCCTTTATCTACCAGAGTGCCCCAAACTGCTTGACGATCAAAATGCTAGACTCCCCCACCCCGAAAATGCTTGAGATTGTCAGCTCTTAGAAAATGGTTTAGAGTTTAAAAATAGAAATGAATTAAATGAATACATTTCTATTCAGTAGTAAAGGATCAGTGATGCGATACTAGCTTGTCAACCATTTCACTATGCTATTGCAAATGGCAGTGGTAGATAAAGAATTAAATCACATTTATTTTGTTTTTCCTTTTTTCAGATAGATATCCCAAATTCATTTAGATTAAAAATACCCATCTTTTGTGTGTGTGTGTGTGTATAATATATATATATATATATATATATATATATATATATATATAAAACCCAATAGGTCACCTATTGGGTCATCCATTAGCCCTGGGTAGATAATTGGGATTAGGGAAAAGTAAGTTTGGAAAGCAAATTAAATTTTTTTTAAATTAATATGTTCAGAGAATTTAAAAGAAGAAAAAAATCATTTTGTAAGATTTCTAAGAAAAGGAACGTTTTTGACTTAATTACAAATAATTAGAACCAATTAAAATGGATTTTTTTTTTTTCAAACATAATTCAATCCTAGAACTAAGGAATATTTTGATATGAATTTTGTGTCATTAAACTCAATAGGAAAAAAGCCTTTAGGAAACAATCATTGATTCACTCAGCTTTGGTATATATATATATATATATTATACACACACACACACACAAGAACAACATAAAGTAGAGCAAGAGTTGTTATTCACTAATCTTTACTTGGTGTGGTACTTACAATACCTGTTATTCCTAAGGGGTCACGACCGATGCTTAGGACACAAACTCTTGACATATGCAGGTGTGATCAGTATGACTGTGAGAAGAAAAAGATCTGTGATATCAGAGTGCAGGACCACATGATGAAGCCTTAAAGCTTTCTTGTAGAGTCAGGTGGTTACAACAAGATGCCTAACAAAGCAAACTTGTGTTTTGCACCTTCTGAAAAATTTAAATAGAGATCCCATTCCAAGATATCCTATCCATAGTTGAGCCTTGAAGAAAAGGACTCAGCAAATATAATTAACCTCTTCCCTTTCACTTTTTTTTTAATTACCCGTCCAAAACAAGGCAGGTTTTTTATTTGCTTAATTATCCCTTTTATATTTGATTAAGTGAATTTGAGAATATTTCAATAAAATTATCATTTTTGAAGTTATGAGTTTGAAATTTATCCTGTTATTATTATCCTGAGTATTTTCGGTATAGGCATTACCTTTCATTGTCATTACTCCTAGATCCACTCTGACCCGGAGTGGTAGTACCTGTCAGGGTTCTATCTAAGGGTTAAATAGATTTTTAAAAATGTACTTGAGACTCATAGAAAACGGGAAATTATCGGCGAACGAAGCGTCTCAGTCTAGTAAATTTAGTTTCAGTGATAGAACACAAATACTCGGGATTGTGAAAAAAAATGTTCAGAATGCCTATCCCGTGAATACTCAGGATAATCAGGGAAGAGGTTAAATGATGAACCTGGTTGGGATCAAACTAATGACCCTGGTTGGGTAGCCATCACTCCAGTGCGTCTAAAACTGACCGTATGGTGAAAGAAAGGTTTTTTGCAAGTAACTTGCACGAGGGTGTATGAGTCCTGCATTAAGTAGGTTAAGAAATCATTGAGTATGTCTATGTTGTAGTGAGTTTGAGCCTCACTGGGTGTCCCTTACATTCGTTCTTGTGCCACATCTAAGCGAAGCTTGGTAAATAACTGGATGTGTCGTGGGTTAAGAAGTTATTTTTTTCTTTAAAATCCAGTGAAATGTTTGTTCTTAATATTTGATATGCTTTTTGTAAAATGTATAGAAATTTTAACAGATTTTTTCTTCTCTTGAAATGACAATTTGAAGAAATAACTATAATAAAAGGCTGACTCAAAAAAAAGAAAACGTCTAATAAAAATGAGACATTAAAACTTGAATATATGTTTGTCAATTTCTTTCATCACCACTATGGAAAAGTACAGTCAATTGTTTGTGAGATGTTTGTCTAACTTGGATGGTTTGTGAGATGGGAGGTAAGTAGCTGAACAGCTGGCATTTTGTAGGGTGCAGCTTCCCAAGAGCACACACCATCCTTGTGTAGTTCTGCTCTAGCTTTTTCTCCAGGTGTTTTGTTATGGTCCAAGTGGTACAGCCATACAATAGTACTGAAGTGACTACAGTCTTACTTGGATGGTTTGTAAGATGGGAGGTAAGTAGCCGTACAGCTGCCATTTTGTAGGGTGCAGCTTCCAGGATTTGTTCAAAACAGCATGCAGCATCCTTGCGTAGCTCCAATCTAGCTTTTTCTTCAGGTGTTGTGTTAAGGTCCAGGTGGTACAGCTATACAATAGTACTGACATGGCTACAACCTGGAAGAATTCCTATTTTATTTTATCAGGGACATCAGATTTCCATATGGTCAATAAACTTGATAGCAGTCAATGTCTTTCCTATGCGTATGTTGACATCAGTTTCAAAAAGAGGAGATATGGCTACCAAGGTATTTGAAATGGTCTACTAATTTTAGAAGCTTGTCATTTAATGTAGAGAGGGCACCATCTTGTTTAAAACACATGAACTCTGTTTTATCCGAGTTCAAGTAGAGAGCAATGCATCTTGCTGCCTGCTCCAGGCTATGGAGCAGAAATTCAGCTTGAGCAAGTGTATTTGTGAGAAGTGCTAGATCATGCTGGGCACTGTTGGAGAAACAGAGACAAACTCATAAGCTGTGGACTTCTACACATGGACACATCAGTGTTAGTCGACCAGCAAAAACTTACATCCATTAGCTGTGTGTGGACGCTGGATGCCATCTAGAGAGATCCTCTAGATGGCATCCAGCGTCCACACACAGCTAATGGGTGTAAGTTTTTGCTGGTCGACTAACACTGATGTGTCCATGTGTAGAAGTCCACAGCTTATGAGTTTGTCCAGGAGTGATGGCTGATAGGGACTGATGGCGAGATAGTCAAGGGGATCTGTGTTGTAACTCCCACAATGTATCACTTCTACTACAACCAACTATTGGCTGGGGCAGTAGAATACACCGACTGCACCTCTGCAGAGGGGTAAAATCCCCCCAATGAAGCCACCTGCGGGTGGTGACCCATTATGCTTTAAGACAGAATCCTGGTGGCTGAGCTGTCTGTGACATGCAACACTCTACTTTGGCCCTTAGAGAGGCCCCCTCCAATCAGATGGCTGATCATGTAAAGCCTTAGCACCTATATGATTGTCCTGACCCTATTGCCTTTATGGCAGACCTATAGCTTTTAGTAGACATTGGATGAGGATCTTAGTGACCTGGGTATGACGTTAAACTGCATATAGTTGTGAAGTTCCAATTCTGGAGCACTTGGCAGTAGAGTTCCCCTTCATTGCCATTACTCACTGGTCCACTCTGACCCGGAGTGGTAGTATCTGTTAGGGTCCCATCTATAGGTTAAATAGTTGAAGGGTGTCCTGGCGTCACTCAGCAAGACCTTTGTTAGCCGCTCACTGGCTATCTAATTAAAGCTGTACATAGCTATGATGCGGCCACACTTTGAATTTGCATCACTAGTCTGGAACCCCAATCTTGCACAGAATATTAACCTAGAAACTGTACAGAGACATGCAACCAAATGAATACCCTCCATCAGGCATCTACCATACTCTGAATGTCTTGCTGCCCTGGGAATGGATTCGTTGAAACTTTGGCGTCTGGCAACTGACCTGGTAAATGCTCAT
Source organism: Doryteuthis pealeii (assembly GCA_023376005.1). Lineage (NCBI taxonomy): Eukaryota > Metazoa > Mollusca > Cephalopoda > Myopsida > Loliginidae > Doryteuthis > Doryteuthis pealeii. The sequence goes on from CM042145.1 coordinate 100,305,840, forward strand.
AATGTCATTAATCATCTTAACAACAGCAACCTTGAGCACCTTTTTGATCTCCATCTTTCTAACACACGTGGGCATGCCTACAAAGTCAGAAAACAACACTGCTCATGTGACTTTCGGAAACATTTCTTCACGCTCAGAATTTCGGAGGCATGGAATAAGCTGCCTGCGTTTGTTGTAGGCTGCCGAAACACTGAATCTTTCAAAGCCTCCATGCTTCCTGTAGTCCACCGACACTATACCTGATGCCCCTCTCCACACATATATGCACACATACATGCATATTACTACTGTAAACTGTTCATGTTCCTGACACTAATACATTATTCTGTGTACTTGACAGGAGACTTTGATGAGTTGTGGTGCACCTGAGCACTGTACACAATAAATTTCATTATTATTTCAAATTCCCTGCCAACAATCTTGTGTTGCACGAGGAGACAACTGTTTTTTATTGTATCCTACTGAACTGGGACACAAAATGTATATATTCATCCTTAATCATCCGTCCGTTGCAACATCCTATAGTTAAAAATGAGACCGTCCAAGATGAAATGCAAAAACGTAAATACTAATCATCTGGAGTCACTTATCCGCCGAATTCTTATTTATGAATATCATCACCTCAGCTAAATAATGGACCATTCTGTTTTTATTAGAAAGAAAGAAAGGACATACTACAAAGAAAAAATATAAGAAAGAGGGTTGGAGAAAAATAGAGAAAGGGGGAGAGAACGCGAAAACAATAACGCTAATCTGTTTCAATAATGATGAAAAGAAAAAACAAAAAAGAAAGAGTTAAATCAAGATTATCATACTTTTTATATATTCAACTATTTTTACAATAGCTCTTGAAAATATCAAATGTAACAATTAAATTATCATACTGTGGTATATCCACAGGTCCTGCTAGTAAGATAGTGACCTTTTTTATATATATAATATATATATATTTTAAATTAGATATTTGGTTTGGTTAACAAAACTTCAGTAATGTGTTGCAAAAAATAATCCTTTTTAAAAAGTGTATTATAAATTCAAAAAGTTTATAAATCTCTTATCAGGGTAATTAATACTGTCAAAATACTGTAAATAATATTTTTAAAAGATAGAAGCAACAGCAGCAGACATAGAAAGAAATAAGTAGAATATGCAAATGTCAGGATTTTATTACTTCTATTGGAACACTATGCAAATAAAAACGGTCCTGCTAGTAAACATTAATACAATTATCTGTTAGTTGGAGAGAAGCAAACAAAAAACAACAAAACAACCTTCTTAAACATAAAACCTTTCATTTATTTTCTATTGCCACCTTGCACACATTGAATGGCCCCGGTATCTTCAACAATATCACATTACAATGATTAACATGGATGAGCAAGCGCTTTGATAAACCACTCTCCCATAAATATTCATTTTTAGAGGCTGTGAAAAGATGGAAGATTTGTGAGTTCCAGTCACTACAGCAGAGTTTTTCAACCTTTTTCATCTCGCGGCACAGTGAGCTGGGCAATAAATTGATCGAGGTACACCATCAGTGTATAAACATATAATTATTTAATCATGTAAAAGTAAAAATACCTGTTTCTAAGACAGTGTTGAAAAACTCTGTTCTATGAGTACAAAAAATATTAAAGTAATAGAATAAAAATATAAGAGGATGATCAACCGTCCTCAACACTCACGGCACACCCATGAAAGCTTCATTGTACACTTGTGTGCCGCGGCACACCATTTAAAAAGCTCTGCACTACAGCCACTGCTACATTTGAGTTGTAAGTCTCAGTTGAGGCCGATTTTGTTGGGGTGAATTGTTTTATCTCATCTTAGGTTCTTTTTTTTCATCTTGTATAGTTCTAATGGACTCTTGATCCCTGGTCCAACCGATTGGTCGCCCCAGGGCTGACTGCTCACCGGGCCAGATTTTTTGGTAATGTACACCTCGCTCGCTCCAAACACATGCACCAGTGTTTGTGCAGGGTGGGGGTATAGGCACCAGACATGTATGCCGAAAAGTGATGGTTACCTTAAGGAAAAATTGTTATATAATAAAAAGTACCTAACATAACATTTATTATCTAGATGTAGATATAATAATTTATAATATTATAGATATATAGATAATAAAATTAAAATATATAATAATGAATCATTTCAATTTTTTTAAAATGCATATCATCATGTCTTTTTTTTCTAGTAAATTTAACTTTTAACTTAACTAATCAAGTCATTTTAGAATTTAATAAAGATAGCAGTTCATTCAACTGTGGCTCATGGAAATCTAATAGATTGCTATGGAGTTAAGAATAATCTTATTTTTTATTGTCTAAAAATGGTTAAATTACAAAAAATACTAATAGTACTGGGTACTAGCTTGGTTACCTCATTTTAGAAATGACCCCCTCTTCCTTAGAGGTACTTTTTACAATATCACAATTTTTCCTTAAGGGGACCCTCCTTTTCAGCATATGTGTCTGGTACTTAAACTTTGACCACCTCGCACTGGTTTTTGTGTTATGTTAAGGAATTGTTTTGAAATCCCACAGAATTTAAAGCAAAGCTGACATCAAAATAAAGAAAATTAGCTGGTAATTAACACTGCACCACTTGTGAAACACCAGACAGATTTGGCAATATTCATAACAAAAAGTGGCCAGTGTGCCACCTTGCACACATTGGATGGCCCCGGTATCATCAACAATATCACATTACAATGATTGACAGAGAATCGATGAGCAAGCGCTTGTTTAAACCACTCTCCCATAACTATATCAGAGATGCTGACACGTAAAAATCTAAAAGGATGCAGTAAAATCATATCCATGCATCCCAGTGTTTTTCTTTCCTCACCATTTCAATCTAACTGTAAATACATTTCAATAGTTTCTTCGAAATGAATTACATAGGATAGGTTACAAGGTAGGAGTTAGACGGCTTTAGTTGGGACCCATAAATTTTTCTGGGTGACTCATTCAAAGCAAATATGTGGGTCCCAGGACACACTAAATCAAAAAGCTATCAGCATCACTGCTATATTAATCACCGAAACAATAGTAATAAAAAATCCTTAATGTCAACTGACATAGGCCAGTCTCTCTCTCTCTCTCTCCCATACATACAGAGTTGGGTTTAAACTCAAAATAGACTAAAGTGTAAAAAAAATAAAAGTTGGCGGAGTGGCTTATTGTCGGTATCAGCTGGACAGTGAGGGAGTCTATTCCCTTTTCACTAGCAATAATAGACCAGGGAGATTGTTTTTGCATCTGAGGTGGAGTGCCACATCTAACACCAGCTCCCCACTTTACTGTACAGATCCAAGTTGTACTACACATGCGCTGAACCCAGAACTTTATAGTTTCTAGGTCAATGCTCTACTCACTCAGGGCATGAAAAGTGTTCTATTTGTGACTTTTTCAAATATGGACTATAGAATTTTTTTTTAATGTTTAAAAAGAATTTAAATCCTACAAACTCTGGAAAAGCCTTTTAATTATTCTAATTTTCTGCCTTTTTTTTCAAATTCTCTATTTTTTTTATTTCATTAAAATAAACACCAAAATCTCTAATTTATTTAGACTGATCTATACCTATGCCGTAATAAACTTGTAAATAATTCACTGGTTTTAAAGCCTACAAGGTTATCGTGGCAACTTATGACCCCCTCTCTCTCTTTTTTAAAAAAATTAAATAGGGAAGTGTTGCTGCTCCAGAGTCAAGTAGCTTTTTGATAATGATGACAGCAAAAAGTTTATATCACAGTTTTCAAATTTTTATTTTTGCATCATTTCAGTCATACTAGACAAAACGTAACCTGTTGGGTCACCCACTGAGCTCTGGGTAGATAATTGGGATTAGGAAAAGTAAGTTTGCAAAGCAAATTAAATTTAAAAAATAAATTAAAATTAAAAAAAAAATCTGATCAGAGAATAAAAAAAAACAAAACAAAAAAAACATTAAAATAATTTCGTAAGATTTCTAAGAAAGGGAACATTTGACCTAATTTAAATTAAAATGTACTTGATTTGGGCTCGCTGCTGTTGAAACTTAATATATAAATAACGAGGAGGTAATCAACATATACGTAGAGAGGGGGAAAGTAACAGGCAGAATGTATAGTAAGAGATGGGTCAGTTTTTAAATTAATAGTAAATTATGACTAATTAGAACAATTAAAATTGAATTTTTTTCAAACATAATCCTAAAACCAAGGAATATTTTAGTATGAATTTTGTGTCAAACTAAACAAGAAAAATGCCTTTAGCAAACAATCATTTATTCACTCAGCTTTAGTATAATAATATATATATATGTGTGTGTGCTAAAAAAATAAAAATTATTTCAGAAGTAGCCAAGTTAAAAAAAAACAAACAAACATTTTTCCTACACTTTGAGAGGGGAGAGAAGTAGTGGGAGAATGTAACGGTTATCAATGTGGAAAAACAAATTAGAGAAGGAATTGAGATAAATACAGTGGATGCCACTTAATAGGACTATCGTTTTATAAGGATCAATTTTGTAAAAACAGATTCAAACGTGGGTAATCATTTCTTTCTTTTTTTTCTTCTTTTTTTTAATTATAAACCAGTTATTATTTGGAACCATCAGCAGTGCTACCAAAGAAAAAGTATATATATATATATATATATATTTTTTAAAATATAAATAAAAGTCAATAGAATTTGCCATAAAAGTCATAGAATTTACTAAAAATATTTTTAATTCTCAAAAAAAAAAAAAAAAAAAAAAAAGACCTATGTTCTGCTTGACTAAGTTACCTCCCTTGCTTGAAAAAGGTTTCCAGGGAAAAAAAACTATTTTGCTTTTTTGTTTGTTCAATCAGACCAGCGGCTGGATTATTGGGTGAGAAATCGTTAGTCCCAATGCAGTCCTACTAATGAGAATCCACTGTATAATCTTTAAAACTTGTTTACAAAGTGAAAACATAACAAAGAATGGCAACAGTCTATTTTTCTTTTTAATTATTCCAAAATGGCCTCTGTCCATTGACAGTTCAAAAGCAACCAACAATGTACATGAATTGCATCAGATTAAACTTATGTGCATGTTACATGCAAATCTTATTTTTCAACAAAAACCTACAAAGGAAGAAAGGTTGATTTAATCAGTTAGTGTAGTTACATTATATATGTATGCATTTGAGAGTGAAAAGGAGTAATAGGAACCCCCTAGAGAGATGTAGGGAGCTTTTTCTTTCTTTCTTTATTGAAAAAAAGAAAAAAGCCAGTGGAATGTTCTATCTTTTGGTCTGTTCTGGGAATCCAGAATACCTCCCCAATCATGTATAGAGGAATCCAAGGAAGATTATTATACAAGGTCAAGTTATTTTTATTTACACATACATATATGAAAGTGGGTTATTATTATTATTATTGGTTATGTTGTAATTTCTTGCAAAATGAAAGATGTCTTAGTGAACACAGAACTACAACTGCATACTGTTTGAAGTTTAAATATGTTTTAGTGGCATATATTTGAGATTAATATTATTATTATTAATATAAGTTAAGGGAGGAATTCTTCTCCCTTAAGTATCACATTTTTTTTTCTTTCAACTGCCAAAAATTATTTAGACAAGCAATTCTAATAATTTTGTCTCTTCCAACCCAAAGAAATAATTACTGCCAGATCTTTGTATGACTAGACTCTGACAGTGAAGCAAGCCTTAAAAATTAGTGAAGAAAATGCATATGATACACATGACAAAATTTGGGGAGAAAGGAAGAAATATTTGAATCAAAACAGAATAAAAAGAAAGGAATAAAAAATGTTTTGAATTTGAAATTTGTTTCTTTTGTAAAAATGAATGAAAATGTTTTTCAATGTTTTTCTAACATAGAAAAATGTTAAATTTTTTTTCCTGAACCAAGGTAGAAAAAAAATAAAGATAAAAAAAAATAATAATAAATAAATAAAATAAACTTCACTATTTTACCACATGGTGCCAACATTTACCGAAAAAGTTTACAGTAGCAGACCATTTCCACAAAAAACCAAGTAAACTAAAGTTTTATCTATAAATTTATAAATAAAATTCCAATAATTAAAAAAAAAAAAAAAAAAAAAAAAAAAATGTTTTTTGTTAAATAATTCCAAGTAAGAAGTTTAATTCTTAAAATTTTTTGTAGCACTCTACCTCTGAAATTTATAGGGGTGCCTCAAGTGATATAATGGTTAACAAGCAAGGTTAGCAGACCATTGGGAGTTCCAATTTCTCACTGGCTGCTGCCTCATATTTTTGGCCTTGTGCCAAACTAAGCTGGGCTTAGTAAATGACGACCTCCAAAATTTATCGGATTTTGTTGTTTTCTTTTTTGTTTAAAAAAAAAAAAAAAAAAAAAAAAATTAAGGACCCTTTCTTAATCAATAACAAAAAAGAATTATGTAGAATTGATGTAGACAGTAATTAGCAAGATAGGGTCTATGAAAATCCAACAAAATCAAACGAATATAAAAGGAAAGGTGAATAATCAACACAGACAATTGATTCAATTAATATTTTGTCTTTATTTGTTCAAAGACGTCTTCAGAATGAAGATTAATTTAACTAATTGTCTTTGTTGGTTATTCACCTTTCCTTTTATATTTGTTATATATCACTTAAAAAAACTGATATTTTTGGACAGACTTAAAAAAACAAAAAACAAACAAAAGTCACTAAAAGCCTTAAAAATAAAGAAAAAGAATCTCTTTATAATAAAAATGTAGAAATATCAGTTTACAACAGTAGATTCTCTGTCATAGAAAGTTCTTTGCATATTATACCAGGTCTTGTAGACAAACAATTTCTTCTTTTTTTTTTTGTGACCTGATTTATACTGTGCTGTTATTTTTCAATACACTGAACTGTTGAGTTTGTCACTAATTCTCAATACTGATTTATTAGTCACAATGTTAATGTTATTAATATTATTATTATTATTGTCAATGGCCGACTTGTGGCACATTAATAAATCAGTAATACTGACGAGTGTCATCCTTGTAGTAATCTTGCACTATCTCATTAGATATAGTGAATACACTAGTCATCAACAACCTGTAGTTTTTACCTTTGTAAGTAATTTTGGGGGACATTTTTTAATATCCCTTGAAAAAAAAAAAAAAAGTAGTTATGTTATAGAAAAAGTTTGTAAAGATTTATATCCAAAATATAAAGTAAGATATTTATTTTTTTAAATTTTTAAAATTGTAATTGTCAGCTGTAATGAGCCTGTAAAAGTTTGACAGAGAACATGGGTTGTTTTTTTGTTTTGTTTTATATTTTTCAATTTTTTTTTCAATTTTTTTTTTTTATAACCAAATTTAACAAACGCAATATTAGCAGCGTCTGAATCCGAGGCCTCCACGGATTGGCCGGATAGTATTAAATAACACAACACTTGTAAGTAAATAAAAATTTTCTTTCAAAAGGAGTCGCTGGCCCTTTGTCACTTGCTGTCCTTAATTTTTTTTTTATCTTAAAATTTTAGTGGCAGATGGTTGAAAGAGAAAAAAAAGTATTTAAAATAAAAATCAAGAGAAATATTTACTTTGATAATTTAATGTTTTAAATGTAACAACAACCATGACCAAAATGCCAACATTGCCTTTGAAAAAAAAAAAAAAATTAAAGAAAAAAAATTTAAAAAAAAACAAAAATTAAAAACAAAAATTTAAAAAAGAAAATTTTTTAAAAATTAGAAAAAAAAATAAAAAAAAGAAATCTAAAAAAAAAAAAAAAAAAGAAATTGAAAACAAAAATTTAAAAAAGAAAAGAAATTTTAAAAAATTAGAAAAAAAAAAAAGGGAAATTTAAAAAAAAAAGTAAAAAATATGAAATCTAAAAAAAAAAAAAAAAGAAAAAAAAAAAAAAATTTTAAAATTTTAATTTTTGTTATAACAAGTAGATGTTTTCTTCTGCTATTTTATACTTTAGTTTATTTTACCACCTTGGTTGGGTTAATGTAAAATAAATGTTGTGTAAAACACAGCGCAAATAATATAATTTCACACAATAGTGCAAAGAATTACAATCAATGACAATTTTACAGAAGGAATTCTTCTTAGTCAGACTCTGATTCTTCATTATCTGTAGGATAGTCGGAATCACCACTGGCCTCTTCTTCCTTCTTGTCATCATCATCATCATCATCAGAAATCTCCCATTGTGGATGGTCCTCAATGATTTTGGCTTGCTTCACATCAAGCTGAAATAAAAAGAAAAATTGAAAAATATTTCTTTTCAGGTGGCGGCAGGGCAGTTTGAAATTTGAAAACATTCTTATATATATATAAAAAAAAAAGCCTATCATCCTAAAATATTTTCAAATAATATACAATACCTCCCTCCCCGGTCTTAGATATGAAACAGAGGTGGTTGTTTGGTTGATTGTTTTATTTCACAGCATATCAACCCTTTTCGAGTTATTTAATGCTGAATCAAGCCAATTTGAAATCAGGTTGCTTACAGTACCTACTGTTTCTTAAATGGTCACCCATCTAAGTATTGAACAGGCTCATTGCTGCTTAAGTTCAGTGATCTAGTGGGAACTGGTGGTTTCTATGGAGGTAATTAGTAGGTTAATTGATTGATTTTAATGGCATGTCAACCCGTCTGGGGTTATTATACAAAAATAACCATTACACCACAAATGTCTCCAACCTGATACAAAAAGCTGGAGTCCATATTGATGGAGGGAAATGACATTACCAATAAATCGACAACCATACAGTAACTTATTCTTGGTAAGTACCACAATTTCATGACAGATCAAAATTATATATTCTGCTTGTTTTATGTTTAATGATCTATTTTTAATAAAAATAGGTCCTGGTTGGTTGATTGGATTTTATGTTGGGCTATTTTATGCAGAAAACATTTTGTTTGATTCATTCTTGATGGGTATTCAAATTTTTCTTCTTCTAAACTCAATTTTTTTAAACACATTTTTTACACTCTTTTTCTATTTAACCCATAGATGGGACCCTAACAGGTACTACCAGCCTGAAAAGGTACTGGTTATCTACACTGAAAATGTGAGGATTATACCGCCTGTTCTTTCATATGACAACAGTTATCAGAGATAAAAATGGAAAATTTAATAGGTTATTACAATAACTAAAATTCTAAATCAATAACTGAAGAGTGAACTGGTGTTATAAAGGAAAGTTTCCAAAGTGTGTGGTACCACCCCCTTGATAAAAAGCAAAAAAGGAGTGGTGGGAGCGGTGAAGCAAAATGGTGAGGGCAACAGGGTGGCATTAAGAGCAGTTACTTATTTTTTACAAAATCTAAATGACAAAATATGTCATAAATACTAAGGTGACACGAATGCAGAGAATTTTGTTATGTAGTCTGAAACCAGAGTCAAAAGTTTGAAAGTTCCAGCTTGATGTTGATAAGCTGATATCCTTGCACCAAAGCCCATCCATCCCATTAACAATAACTAAAGACAATGAACTATGTTACTATGGTTACTAGTGGGATGTTGATTTGCCATTCCATATTGCTGACACAGCTAAAACTGCTAAATAAATTGGTTTAATAAATTAGGTTTTATTTGTGAAATACATTTTTATGTTTAATCTTATTGTCTTCAATTTGAAGCATGCAAAAAAAAAGAAGTGAGTGTGTATGAGTGGGGTGCTAGGAATCCACTTGGAAGCCAAAGGGGTGCTTGCCTAAACATTTGTTTAAACATTTGACAGTTGATACAAAAAACAATAGAAAGTATTAAGCATAGATATATATCAATAGGCCGGGCTAAGATGCAAGATCTAAAAATAGTAAAAATGGATATATTTAGAAGAAAGAAAATGGATATATTTAGAAGAAAGAAAATGTAATATTTATATACATACAAAAGATTTTATTTTTTTTTTATTTTTGAGAATAAAATAAATCCAACTGACCTTTAAAGCATGAACTTGGTCAGAGTCAAGATATGAATCTGATCGAAGGTAAACTGAATAGTGATAAATGCCGGGTTTTCTGGGAGCAGAGAATTTTAATTCAACCTGGAAAGAAAGAAAAAAAAAAAAAAAGATTAAAAAATTACTGACCATTACAATTAAAGAAATAAGTAAAGTATAAGTATATCTTTGTGCATATATTTTTTCTTTCTGGGTGCAGAGAATTTTAATTCAACCTGGACTGGAGAGAGGGGGAAAGAAAAAAAAAAAAAAGTAAAAAAAAGAAAATGATAAAAAAATGACTGGCCATTTAAAACTAAAGAGATATGTAAACTATAAGTATATCTTATAAGTATAAGTCCTTTGGTGTGTGTGGGGGGGGGGTGTTACATAATTCGTGGGTAGCCTATGAATTATGTCTGTAAGTGTAGTTAGATTTTGAATTAAAATTTGTTGAAATTCAAAATCGGAGGGGGTTATATTATTGATAGGTAATGACTTTTAGTTGACCCCCAGGCTTCTGCCAATGGGAGTGTGAGAGTGGAAGTTAAGTTTAGTTAGTTTGATTTTGGCTGTTAGTAGAAAGGAGCAGATGTGTGGGTCCTTTGCTCCTAAGATGCCAACTTCTCACTGCATGGTTGAAAATCCTTTTGGGCTTTGGAGTTTTTAATAAAGAATAAAGAAAAACAATAAAGTCTTTCTTAATCATTACAACCAAGAAATAAGCACAGACACTCAGCCCAGCAGAAGGAAGAATGCCCAGAAGAAGATGGGCGCCGCTGAAGCAGAACAAGTAAGAATCCATCTTCTCTCTCCCCATTATATACCAGAGTCAAACGAGTATATAACAGGAGCTGGCCAAGCAATGATGCCCATGCAAAGCAGAAGTGTGTGGGTGGGTGGGGGGGGTCATGTGAAATCCAATAAAAAAAAAACTGGATTTTTCAATTATCTTTTTTTTGGTGTCTGACAAGCGTGGACCAAGAGTGGCTGAACCACTCATAGATAGAAGAGCTGGTTCTGACTGGAACAAAGAATCTACCCTGCACATATCTGTTTCCACATATTTCCATAGCCTGAGAAACTGAACAGAGAATACAACAATAGGTGGTCCTACATTTGAGGCGAGTTAAGTTTTTGTGAAACCCACCCATCAGAGGACAAGGCGACTATGTTACAATTGTCTTGATCATTAATCAAAAGAAGGCAAAGATGACAATAAAACTAAAGCCAACAATGAACTTACTGTATCTTCATATTTTAGACTAGAAATATTCATAGGCGCAGATATAAGCATTCGGTTTTTCCTGTCAGCAATATATAACCACCAGCATTCTTGCTTTTCCTGAAAATAGAAACAAAACAATAAATGCATTCAACCCTAAGAAATTATTGCAACCAAAAAACATTAAGATTATTTATTATTATGTTTGTAATTATATTTGCTTAAACCTTTCACAGGCAGATCAATTTTTTTTCTCAAATGGCTGTTTCTCATCACTGATGTTACCACATTTCCTTTATTGCATCAGTTTTGAAAGTATTGCTGGTACACACAGTGGGCCAACAATATATCATTACTCAGTAGTATAACATAATACCAACATGAGTATGGCAATAGTTAATTTGTTACATGTTGTTACACATTTATCTGTGATTTATTTATGATATAATAGCAATATATGATATAAAAAATGATTTAAGCACAACTGTCCAAGACAGTTGGTATCTATAGAAATCAAGAATGATCCATTCATGCATTTGGGTGATTCCATTCCTTGAGTTCTGATTGGCTGCTTGGTTTCAATGATATTGTAGAGTTTTATAAATACCCTGTCATTCTGCAGTAGAATTGCAACAAGATGGGTTTGTATTAAGTTACAATCGTTTGTTACCGTGTCTTACCAATTCGACAGTAATTGGAACTTAGTTTGATTATTCTTCACCCTTGTAAAATAAAATAAAATGATTTCTCACCAGAGGAAAATATGGACAATGGATAATATGGCTTTCTTTAGATTTTGTTTCCAAGATGGTTTCTTTTTTCATCTCTGCTTGAAATTTGGACCAGTCATCATCATCATCTTTTGTATTGATATTAGAGTCACCATTTGTTTCTTTGGTATCCTCTTGGGAATCAGAATTATCACTGCCTTCATGGTCAGAACCATTTTCACCATCACCTTTACCATTTTCAGCAGTACCCTTCTGAAACAAATACAAACATGTCATGATTATATCAATGAAAATCACTTTCTGTTTTTTTTTGTATCAGTTTTGGTTAAAAAAAAAAAAAAATAAAATAAAATAAAAAATTTATTTGAAATAAACTGAAATGCCATTAATCCGTTCCACCAAAAGCACCCTAATATTTTTATGTTTTTTAAAGAAGAAAAATTACAATGTATTGCATAAAAACATGATAAAATAGAATGCAATGAATTATGTGCTGTAATATTATTTGTCTGAATTTTTGAATGAGGCTTAATAATTTGTATCTGTTAAGGAGAGTTATCTCCCCCTAACGATTCGAACCAGACTCTCTGAAGAGGAGGGGGAAAAGACTGCAGAGTAGATCAGAACCAAGTAGGTGACACACGTGTATCCTATCATCAGCCAAACTCTAATCAAAAACCATCCACTGTATTTCCCTGTCAGTGAAAAATGAATGAAACCAATATTGTTATTGTTAACATATTCTCTGTTTTATTATCATTTCTGTATATCCTACATCTCAGGATACAACAGTATCATTTAAATTTTTCGGGCTATTGTCCTCATCTTTGTTGTTATATACAATAAGTTTGACAAGAAGGTTCCAGAGTTCGACAAGAAACACCTGAAGAAGGTTGAAATGTTATATATATAACAATAAAGATGAGGACAACATCTCTGAAAAATCTAAATAATACAAATTTATTTGAAATATTTATCAATTTTTAAAAGTTTTCTGAGATTTCCAAATGAACCCAAAACCATTTTCTGTATGTCATGCAGTGTAAACAAGGCAGTTATCTATATCTATATATACATAAAGGGTAGTTAGTGTGTATGCATGTATGTATGTCTAAATGAAACTATGAAAATAAAACAATTAATGACAAAGTCATGTGATGTGTGTGTGTGTGTGTGTGTATATTACACACACACACATCACCGGTTCTTCCTTTTTGTAAAAAAATTATGAAAATTTGATTTATATTCGAAGATATTTAAAAATTAAAATATACATAGAAATATCATTGAAATTCTATTAAAAAATGTCCAACATTTGTAAATTTCAAAAGTAAAAAAATCAATACACCAGGGTTCCCAACCTCACTACCCAGGCGATGCTGGGTAGCCACTTCTAGTCCATAATAGATAAACAAATAAAACATCCTTTAACTACTAATCATTTTAAACTTTTAAAAGTCCCTCAACATCCTTTATTTATATATTTTTATTAATGACCCTCTTACAATTCATATGTAATATAAGTAAGTACAGCAAGTTTTATTATAATAGAGATTGTGTGTTTTTCTTTCTGTAACTGAAACTATATTACTACTCAAGTCACAATTCCATTAGTTATTTACGTCACATTCTCCATGAATTTATATTTTGATTTAAATCTCAATTATTAAGAAAATCGTTTTACAATATTAATACTGTTGACGATATCTACATACTAATAACCTGCAATTGTATTTATATATACAACAAAAAGTGGTTAACAGTGTAAACATGAAGGCTAATTTGCATATTGATATTAAAAATTTGATTTTAATAAATACGTGATTAGTATTATTGATTTCTAATTGTTTGGTTTTATCTTAATGAATAAGAGCAAAAATCTTGGGGATAAATCTTAAAAGAAATCCATTAACAAGAAGAAATAACTAATTTTATTCTTTGCTTCCTATTTTAACTAAATAATTAAATTAGGAAAATTTAGCAATGAAAGACAGGAGTGATGGAAGAGTAAGTTTCAGTTGTTTTATTTTTTATTATACCTCCTTCTGTTTCAAATCTTTTTATCTGCATTCTTATTTAGTTTCACTAGCCTTTCTAATTTAATATAATATTTTATTACATTGAAACTTAAATACTTGCACCTGGAGGGTATATATATATATATATATATATATATATATATATATATATTTGCTAGTTAAATAATGTACAGTCATCACAACAAGGATGGATTATTTTAAGAAATTCTATTGATCTGTACTTACCTCAGCAGTGGCAGCACCAATTGTACAAACTCTTTTTTCATCTTTGTTTTCAGACGCTGCTGCAGCGGCTGCTGCTGCTGCCGAAGCAGCAGAGGCAGCTGCTGCCCCTCGTGCCTGAGCCGATGCCTTGAGCTTCTTTTTGGTCTTTGCTCCTTTTTTATTGTTCTTCTTCCTTTTCTTGTCTTTCTCCCACACACGATTTGGTTTCCTTTGAGGAGAATCTGTTGTTTGAGCCTGAACATAAAGACAAATTTTTCAAAATGTTTGTCATGTACTGACCACAGAATAATAAATGTGTGTGTGTTGTTTTATTATTCAGTGAGGCTGATAGATTTTTGATTTAGTGTGTCCTGGGACACAAATAATTGCTTCGAACGAGTCCCTGGGAAAATTCATGGGTACCAACTAAAGTTTCTTAATAGATTTAGGGTTTTAATTTATGATCTGGGGAAACAACTAAAGCCATCTAACTCTTACATTGTACCTATCCTGTGTAATTCATTTCTAAGAAACTATTAAAATGTATTTACAGTTAGCTTGAAATGGTGAGAGAAGAAAAAAAACACTCGGACGCATGGATATGATTTTACTGCATCCTTTTAGATTTTTGTGTATCAGTGACGCAGGACGCATACCTATCAGCATCTCTGATTATTATTTATTTTATGGTATTATTTAACCTATAGCTAGGGCATCATACCTTTCCCAATGGTATTAGACCAAAAGTAAATACAATAGCATGAATTTAGTTCAAACTCACTTACAACAATGTTGCAGTCCAGCACGTTAGCCACCCTCCTAATTTATACACAATTCTTTGGTTTCAAGTAATTTATTTAATAATAATTTGTTTTCATAATGTGCAACTATACAATAGTACTGACACAGCTACAGCTTGGAAGAACTCCATGCCCTTAAAAATCATGGTGCCACATCTACCATCAGCTCTCTACTTTACCACACAGATACAAGCTGTGCTACTTGTGTACTGAGTTGGTTAGGGCTGGTATTGAACTCAGAATCTTGTGGTTCTAAGCCAGATGCACTACCAACTGAGCTAAACCACAGTAACCCATAGTAAATCTATACATATATAAAGGGCAGTTGTGTGTGTGTATGTCCGGAGGAAATCTATACATATATAAAGGGCAGTTGTGTGTATGTATGTCCAGAGGAAATCTATACATATATAAAGGGCAGTTGTGTGTATGTATGTCCGGAGGAAATCTATACATATATAAAGGGCAGTTGTGTGTATGTATGTCCGGAGGAAATTAAAAAAATACAATAATTAACAACTAAGTAAATATATATACACATTAAATATCACCAGAGCTTGAATTTGTGCAAAAATAATAAAGAGTTTAAGTATTAAGTATTATTAAGTAATTAGCATGTTATTTTTTTTTTTGCTTTGAAATATAATATTAATTGATTGAATTAATCGCCTCATTTTAAATTATATCTTATTTTTTAAAAATTGTAAATTATTGAATTAAAATTTCTTACTCTATTCTTATATCTGATATCATTCCTTTTACCCAGGTGAAAAAAAATTTCGATATCTCACCAGGTCTTTTTTTTTTACGTGGGGATTTTTATGGGGCATCCAGTAAGGATCAAACTCACTATAAGTAATAATGGATCTGCGTGACTAACTTTTTAAAATCACTCCTCTACTCACGCGATGCAGGGTAGCCACTTCTAGTAAACAAATAAAGCATCTAGGGGTATGGGGTAAGGAGGCTCTCCACACCATGGGAATCATTTCTGTAACGGAAGCACAAGATACGGAAGGAGTTGCAACACTATTCCAGCAGTGCTCAGGAAGAAATGTGAAATGGTTGTAGATTTAAAAAAAGGACAAAAATGATCACTGTTGTCAACATCGAAGCCCAAGAAAAATGCATCATATCTCATCATGAACAACATTTTGAACTACTGGAAATTTTTTTAAATTTGCTTTAAAATCTTATTATAATGGAGATTTGGTGTGAGTCTGTAACCAAAACTATGTCATTGTATCACAATACCCCCAGAAATTGCGTAAGTTTATCAATGAGTATTTAATCTATAGTAAAAATCATTAATACATGGAATAAATCTTATTATTAATGAGGTCTGCTATGAAAATCCGAGTTAGATTTGACTCAAAACAGCCCATGTTATTAGTGTTTAAAATCTGCAATGTGTCTTATATATCACTAATATATATACATAATATATGATGAGGTTAAATTACATACTGGTTTTAACAAAACTGGGGTTAATAAATTACTTGGTGTTATTGATCTCTAATATTATTGTTTCATTCTCCAATGTATAAAAATCAATCCTATGAATGATTTTTATAAAGAAACCAATTAAAATAAATGTAATCTTTTTATATGCTTTCTTATTTAATTTCATAAGTCTTTCTAATTTAATATATTTCATGACTTTAAAATTTAAATACTTACACCCAGAGGGTGCTAGTTAAATTATAAATGTTTTACAGGTGGCTTGTAGCATTAAAAAGAAAAAGGTTTACCTGATTCTCTTCTACTTCTGTCACTTCCATATGATTTTCTTCAGCATTTTCTTTCACTTCTGCAGGGGTTATAGAATTTGCATAATGATCGCCAAGACTTTCTCGTTTTAGATTCACCGTTACTGTGACGATCGAGCCAGCTGTGATGGTTGAATCATCATCATCGATTACTAAAAAGAATCCAAATCAACAATTATACGTTTAATAATGGAGATTCGCTTTCGGTTTTTGTCTGTAACAAAAATTACGTCACTGGTTACGTCACATTACCCAAAATCATCATAACATAGAACAAAAACACTCAAAATTTGAACATG
Source organism: Doryteuthis pealeii (assembly GCA_023376005.1). Lineage (NCBI taxonomy): Eukaryota > Metazoa > Mollusca > Cephalopoda > Myopsida > Loliginidae > Doryteuthis > Doryteuthis pealeii. The sequence goes on from CM042145.1 coordinate 100,322,816, forward strand.
CAACATTAGACAGTCCTCATTGTTTTTTAAAACAAGCTTTAATAAATACATGACTGGTATTATATATCTATATATAGTTTGTTTTATTTTAATACATATTTAAAGTCTACATTTCAAATTGTTTTATTTTTTAATCCTTTAATGAATTTGATGATTTTATTTACTTAGGGTACAAACTCGCTGACATTGAATTTTTTACTGCCACCCCTCAGGCAATATGTTTCAAAAATCTATTTTTACATCGCCCGGAGGGCGTTTTTTATTTTGTACTAGTACGTTTAATAAATGCCAAAATAATCTCCATTGCACCTTCGCTTTTACCTTTCTTTTGATCTATCCTCTCCATAAAAAAATCATATGCAAGGTAAACACAAATACTAGTTGTCCAGGTTAGTCTAAAAATGTATATAAAAGATAAGTAAGTATACATTGATACCACGTGTTAATATATGTATTCTGTATAACATATAAAAAAACGTTGTTGGGGTGGCCTAAAGTCAGTATCAGCCAAACAGCGAGGGACTCTATCCTTTTTTGCTAGCACTAGACCAAGGAGATTGTTTTTGCTGAGGTGGGATGGCACACCTATTGTTAGTTCCCCACTTTACCGAACAGATCAGATTACCCAATCTGTGCTACTCGTTAAGTGAGTTGGTGGGGACTGGTATTAAACTAGGAACCATGTGATTCCTAGTTGGGTGCTCTACCAACTGAGCTAAACCGGCCCATTAATTTTTTTATATCATATATAGAGGTAGCTATTAAAAAAGTCGAGCCGCACTGATGAGATGTAAATGTTGAAACACATGTCTGGGGATGATTTATATATATATATATATATATAAATAAAAATTGTTAGGTTCAGACCTAATGAAATCTAGAGTTTATCCCCTTGATCAGTAGGAGTTTAATGGGAACCCGGAAGTGGAGTTTCCGCCATAACACTTTTGGATTGGGGTTTGGACGGTCAGGATGCATGTGCACACGGTTGAGCTAATTAAGTCACTTTTAGAGTAGAAGCATTATCTACCCGGTGTTAAATAAAACCTTATTAATTTCCAACAACCTGGTCTTGCATTTTCATTCAGTGCTCTGTATTTTATTTGTATGTAAAAACATAACATAACATAAATAAAGTATCTAATAAATTCTTACCTTCTGATTTAATTTCCAATGTTACATAAGGCATTGATGCACAAACTTCCAGTACATCCAAGTATTCTTCATCAGTTAAAGAACGTAAGATTGACCGACGTTCATCATCTTTCATCATAATAAAATCACGAATGCAACGAATATTTCTCTACAAAAGACAAGATTTTAATATTTATTAAAAAATCAATATGATCAATTTTCACCACATGAAATATAGAAATTTTCAACCAATATATTTACTACACATCCACTGGCAGGATAAAGTGCCCAACACAGACGTGCTGGACTGAGCAAACATGAAAAACATGTTCACCATCATTTGCGAGAGGTGCCTGCGCTGGTTTGGCCATGTCAGGAGGATGGACAAAGGTCACATCCCCAAAGACCTACTGTATGCCAAATTAGTAGAAGGTGCACGACCATTAGGAAGACCACGCCAATGCTTCAAAGACGTCTGCAAGAAAGACACAAAGACATGCCGCATCGGCCTGCTCAGCCACTCGCTCAGATGCAGATAAAAAAAAAATTAAAAAATTGGGGGGGGGGGGGACAATACACCATCATCTTTAGCAGATGGAAGGATGCCAACAATATATTTACTAACCCCTCTTCACAAGTAGGATGTGACACAAGGTCAATTTCTTAAGCGGAGTTTAACAGGTTTGAATACAATTTTCCTGTTCCTAGACTGATTACCTAGCTAAGATTAAAGAGCTCAGTTTGCCCTACTATTTACCCATAGTTGGAGAGAGAGTAGTTGGATGCATACCTTTCCCAAAGGTATTAGTGCTATGTGAAATGCAAACAGTCTCATCCAGGATTTAATCTTGGACGGGGTGCATTTCCTACAACTATAACCATTAAACCACATGCCTCCTTTAAATTAATATAATTGTTTTTCTTGTTAATCAAATTATTATCAAATGTAATAGCTTAGATTTCTTCATCTTTTTTCCCTAATTTCTTTGAATGTTCAGCAACCTTGTTGTCTTAGTGGTAAAACTTCATAATTATATTACACAATTCAAAATAGAAAAATTGATAATGGATTGATTGATTGATTGATTTTTATGGCATGCCAACCCATTTAGGGTTATTTTATGTCTAAAGATTAGGAAATTGCATTCATTGTATATTTCTATATACATCTTTGTGTAGTCACTTCCTCAAAGTTTTTTTTTTTTTTTTTTTGCATACAGTTATATATCAAGTATTTCCTATCTAATACAAATAATTTGCACACAGTTGTATGATTTCAAGTATTTCCTATCTAATACAAATAATTTGCACACAATTGTATGATTTCAAGTATTCCTATCTAATACTAATAATTATGATTTCAAGTAATTATTTTTTATATAATAGTCATGTTTTTGCACACAGTTATATGATTTCAAGTAAGCAATAATAATAATAATAATTCTTAGTAAACAATTATAGCTCTAAGTAACTATTCTTAATACAAATAATTCATAGCTTTATGGCAACAAATAATCCAATCAGATACAAATAATTTTAAAGGAGTTTAAATTCTGAATGAGAATGTTTGCATTTCACATTGGAAAAGGTATGTATTTAGATATTCTCCCTCCAGCTATGGGTAAATAGTAGGGTGGACTGGGCTCTTTAACCTTGGTTAGGCAACCAATCTAGGAGAAAGAAAACTGAATTCAAATGTGTTAAACTCTGCTGAAAAATCAACCTTGTGTCACACCCTGTTCATGCAGAGGCTTTGGTAAATTATATATATATATATATATATATATATATATATATACTTTCAATAAGAAAGAAAAACTTAACAAACCATCATCTGGCTATTATATTTTATATTTATTTTGACTAGGACTCAATAAATGAGCCTAGACTCATCAGATAGCAAACTACATAATGACCAAGAAAACAAACTAGAACAGAGAAAATATTTTTTACTTTTCTTTTACAAGACCAGTAAATCTCTCTCTCTCTATATATATATATATATATATATATATATATACACTATATAAGCTTAAAAACTTTAGAAAAAAAGCTTTATCCCAGCTGGCACACAAGTGTTAAAAAGTCTGTCACTAGTATGTGTATGGAGGAAAAACAGTAGGGCAGACTAGGCTCTCTAAACTTGATGAGTGACCAGTCTAAGAGAAAGACAACACTGAATTCAAAGCTCAAGTCTCTAAGGTAGTTTGATATTGTTAATCTTGTTCTCAAAAAACATTGATGACATTGATAATAACACTCCTTCCACCCCAATAATATTGATGATAGGATTAAAATGAAAAGGAATTGAGTTATATTGTTTCTTACCTTACGACAAACAAAATATTTCAGCATATCCTGTGTAATGTAGGGCAGCTGAAGCAAAGGACTGGATTTCTCCTGTAAGGCTTGAGTCAACAGTTGTGAAGCCTTCATTATATGTTCTAAAGTCTCAAGAGAAGGCATTAAAGTGCCTAGATGGGAAAGAAAAACATTTTTGTGAAATGAGAATAAAATGAAATACTAGCATTAATGAAAAGAACATTTAAACAAAATACAGTTAAGCTTTTGTAAGATTTAAACTACAGAATTTAATTGTTCTCTGAATTTTGGGGGTTATTATAATTTCTGTTGGATGGACTATTTTAATCTTCTATATTATTTTTTTTTTTAAATTTTGTGGTTTATTATAATTTGTGTTGGGTGGACTATTTTCCTCATATATATATATATATATATATATATATATATGATAAAACACTTTTTTGTAACTAAAAATTAAGGGTCGTTCATTACTTTAGCATATACAGTAGATTGTTATTTTTTATTATTTTTATTAGAGGTTTCTAGATGCAGTTTATTTCAATACAGAGTTTGCTGATAGTATCAGCGGAACTCATCATGTGTATAGTTTTCTTTGCATTTCTCTGTCTATTATGTAAACCATAACGGTTTGTTGGCCATCTTTTTCTCATTCATATGTGGTCCAAATTTAAAAATGTTTTCTTGTGTTAAAACATTTCTGGGTTATTTGATTCTTATTTTTTGGAGGCAACCCATTTTTTTCTTTTGTGGTTGTTGGTTGTTATTTCTCTGAATTTTTTTAGATGAGGCTTGATAATTTGTATTATTCGGACTATTGTCCTTATCTTTATTGTTATCTACACAACCTTTTGGTCAATGTGCCCTCTGGCCTTCTTCAGGTATTTCTTGTCAAACTCTCCAACCTGGGAACCTTCTTGTCAAACTCGGGAGCTTTCATGTCATAATTGGGAGCCTTCATGGAATTTTGAACCGAAACCCTTTGTTGTACCCGGTCATGGTTAACAGAATGAGAACAGCCTATCCCCGTGGATTGAATAAAGGGTTGGGTTCAAAGTTCCATGAAGGCTTCCAAGTTTGAAGGGATGGTTGTTGATTGTTTTGTAGTATTTTGTTTTCTTCTGGTCATTTAATCCTGAATCAAGTCATTTTGATAAACAAAGGACTCAGGTTGCTTATAGTACCTGCTGTAGTTTAAAAGGTCACCCAATTAAGTATTGAATAGGCTCATTGCTGCTTAACTTTGGTGATCTAGCAGGAACCGTTGCTTTCAGCATGACTTGGTCATAATATTTTTTTCCTTTGTAGTGTCTTCTGAAGCTACAAGGGATATCATAAACACAATTTTGTGTAGTATTCTTTTTCTACAGGAGGTTTTGCTTAGGCGAGTTATGAAAAAGAATAACAACATATACAAGGAAAATAGGGCATCTATTTGATTGCTAAATGATTTGAATTTAATAAACCAATAAATATAGTGTCCCAAGTATGATGCTACACTGTATTTGGTGGTGTGTGTTAAGTATCTGGCCGCCATCCTTGGTCAGTTGTAAAGAACTTAAACAAATAAGTAAGTCCTGAGTTATAGAATCCTTTGGTAAGTGAATAAGTCCTAAGTTTTGGAATCCTATGTAGTGTCAAAGGTCCAGTGATATAATCCTATGATCCGTCGTCCACGAAGGCTCAAAGCAATATGTTCAGGTATGACCAGAAAAGCCAGTATAAATAATAATATCAGCAGCAGAGCACTGCCAGTGATTGGACAATAGGTTGGTCACATGGTTATCGGCGAGTCTATAAGTAGAAGCGGACATCTGGCACACACGTTTATATCAGAAATAACCAACAGTGTGGTTTTAGTTCTTGAGCTCTGGGGAGTACAGAGTACCCTTCCATTGATATTACTCTCAAATCCACTCTGGCCCAAAGTGGTAATACCTGTTGGGATCCATTTATTGGTCAAATGGATGTGTGAAAATGATTTATATTAGATAGGAATACTGGATAACATATAACAGTGTGCAAATATTTATTGTTGTAATTTTTGTTGCTTATAAAAAGGAAGAACAGATATTTTTAAGAAATTGTTACATATCAAAGACAGATTGATTCATTGATTGATTTTAATGGTATGTCAATTCATCTAGGGTTATTTTATGCCTAGAGGTTAGGGAATTGCATTGATTGTATGTTCATATTAACATTTTTGTGTAGTTGTTTTTTGCATACAGTTTTATTGAATATGAATAATCTTTAAAATAAATCTATTTGACCCATAGATGAGACCCTAAAGAGTACTACTACACTCTGGGTGTGAGTAATGGCAAGGGGTACTATACACTTCACAGTTCTCTAGAAGATCTCTACTCAAGACACTCTTGGAGGGGGGGGCCTTACCCATCTGCAGGGGGATACAATCAGTGTATTCTAAGCCAACCAACAGGCGGGGGGGGGGGGGGTACATATCAATGTAAGTAAGGAATAGGTTATACTTACATTTGCCATGGACAGCTCCTGCCACTAATTGAGCAACCACATTGACCATCTCGTTGATAAGGCTGGGAAACTTCTTCAAAATGTACTGCTTGTCTGGAAGGAAATACAATGATGAAAACAAAATTAAAAAGCCATGTATATAAAATAGTAAGTGAGTAAAGTTGGTGGAGTGGCCTATTGTCAGTATCAGCCGCAGAAGCCAGGGAGTCTATCCTCTTTTCACTAGTGCTAGACCAGAGAGATTGTTTTTGCGTCTGGTGTGAAATGCCATACCTACTCTTAACTCCTCACTTTACTACACAGTTACAAGCTGTGCTACTCATGTGCTGAGTTGGCGAGGGCTTGTAGAGCATTCTAATCTTGGTTCCTAGGCAAATGCTCTACCAACTGAGCTAAACCAGACATCTTCATCACGGCGGTCAGCAAAAGTGAGATTAATAATTATGATAGGTATGTGTGTGGCTTGGGTGTTTGACCACCGCTGCCACCACAATCATGATGGAAAACGGAGACATGGACACATGGGGTATGTTTGTTACAATAGGCGTCACAAAAAGAGCTGTCAGGGGAGCCAACGACCACCCACACTGACAGTAGTAAGATTGGAGTACTTACTACACATATAAAGCCCCAAATTGGTTAGATGCTGCTTTTTGGCCTGGTTGTCAACCCATCTAGGACAAGGAAAAGTCTGTTATAAAACTACCGCTGCCGAGCAGCTTTACATGATCCTGAGGAAAGGCTAGGGGAGTAAACCCTGAAAACAAATCTAGATTTGGAGTCCCTAACATGGAGTAACGCTGAATTTCAGTACTACATAGCAACTCCTGGATACTGCCGTTGCCAAACTGTATTGGTTTCTTCCCCTTCCCCTTTGGACCACAGCGGCAGTGTGGAGAGGGGTTATCTGCTGCTTGGGCAACAGCACATTCTCCATATCAACCTGCCAGTGTTAAGTATTTAACCGGCATCCTTGGTTCTAGATGTAGTAAGTAAGTAAGCAAGCCAATAAGAATCCGGTGTTATAGTATTCTTTGTAAGTCCGACGTCCAAGATAATCCAAATGTCAATGAGTTAAGATTAGAATCAGGCTTCTATTAATACAACAACAGCAGCAGCAGCACTGCCAGTGATTGGACAATAGGAATCCTCGGTGGTCACGTGGTAGTCAACGAGTCTATATTTAGGAGTAGGCATCTATCACACGCCTTATATCTCAAAAACTGCAACACCCAGGCTACAGAGTAAAAAAAAAAAATTTAAAAAAAGAAAAAAATTTTGGGACACTATGCCATCGTCTTCAGCAGACGGAAGGATGCTAACAATAAAAGGCGTGTGAATTGAATAAAGAATCTAGCTTAAAATTCCAAGGATGTTACTATTTACAACAGACAACTAAAGATTGCTGAAGAGTACAACCAAGATGAGGAGATCAGTTTAAATAAATCAGTGTATAATAAGATCTTTTAACCCGTACAATGCAAGATGACCTTGCTGATTTAAAAAAAAAAAAAAGAAAGATCTTCTAAAACATAAATCTTGAAAACTCTTTGAAAACATACCAATTTCTAATGTGTTTGGAGGGAGGCCCTTTCGTGCCATGTGTGCAAAAAGAAGAACTCTGGCTTTCATGCTGTAAGGAAAGCATAATGGACGTTCCTTGTTGCTCTCTCCAAGATTGCTCAGTTCTCGCATCAACTGAAAATAAATAAATGAATGAATTGTAAAAAAAGTAAAAACAGAAATTTAAATTAAAGTTGGTGCAAAAAACTCACAAGGTGTAAATGAAGAAGAATAAGAAAAAGAAAGAAAACATTCAATGAAGTAGAAGGAGGAGGATGTAAAAAAGGAGGTAGAAGAAGGATGTAAAAAAGGAGAAGGAGAATATAAAAAAGGAGAAGGAGGAGGGAGGAGGAGGAGGATGTAACAAAAAGGAAGGGGATGTAAAAAAAGAGGAGGAGGGGATGTAAAAAAAAGGAGGAGGAGGTGGATGTAAAAAAAGAGGAGGAGGAGGAGTATGTAAAAAAAAAAAAAAAAAAAAAAAAAAGGAGGAGGATGTAAAAAGAAGAAGCAAAGATGGAATATAGAGTGTTAGAACATTAAGAATGATAGGAAAATGGATGGAAAGAAGTGGAAGAAAATCAGCATTTTATAGTTATCTCTTGTTCTATATTATGATTCAAAATTAATGTCCAATGTGAATGCAGACCATACAAAATTATCATTTAGTTGCAAATTGAACTGAAAATTGCTTTATTATCAAAGTTAGAACTTTTTAAGTGTATTGCTCTAATAAAAATCTCATGATGTGTCATTGTTACATATACTAGCAAAAATAATACGCCCTCCAGGCACAAGTATTTAAGGAATTTGCAGGTTTTTAAACACGTTAATAACATGGACCCTTTGGGGCCTATGTGTCCAGTGACTTCGGCCACTGGACTATTAATGAAATTAACGGTGGGATCTCATGGGGAGGGGGGCGTTCACCCAGGCAATATCTGCCCCCTTGATTTAAAGGGGCAGCACTGGGTTTATTGCCCAGTGCCTGAGGTGCCCCCTTTAAGGGGGAATGCTGACGGGATCCACGCATTTATTGTGCCTGCCATCACATGAGCTTCGGTTCATGGATGTTCAATGGACCTTTGTGTCTGACTGGCATAAATGAGATGTGTGGAAAATACCACATTAATAATATGGGCTGTTTTGAGGCAAATCTATCTTAGCTAGACCTTAATAGAGACATTGTTAATAAATAAGATAAGATGGTAATAGAGATTAAATAATGATTATTTAATAACCATTGAGAATATAATGTAAATAACTAAGGGAATTGTGGTGCTGGTAGTTACAGTTTCATTTACAGACAGACACACAATCTCCATTATAATAAGATATATGAGAATTTTAGTTTATATATAATGCTCTATCAATGATATTGAACACTGTCTACTTGGAAATATAGCAACCACATTATCTACAAAAAATATATTTATGTATATACATACAGCAGGTAACTCTTCATTATCACTTGGACGTTCAATGATTTCAGCATTGTGTAATTTCTCATATTCCCATGATGATGCAAGAATCATAATTACACCTGATAATTAAAATAAAAAGAAACATTTAATTATTCTTATTAGAAAAGAAAAGAGGAAAAAAAAAAAAAAAAAAACAAAACACTACAAAACATCTTTTATTTGACGCGTCTGGATTTTTGAGATGAAGCGAGAACATTTGCATTATGCAGATTGTTTATACTGTTTCCTCATCTTTATTGTCATATACACAACATTTCAGTCAATGTGCCCTTCAATTGTCTTCAATTTACCACAATGGATTAAATAAAGGGTTCAATTTAAAGTCCTGTGAAGGCTCCCAATTATGACATGAAGGCTCCCGAGTTGGAAAAGGCCTTTTATTTTATCTTAAAAAGATTACAATAGGGATATGTCTATCAATCAAAAGATTTTACATAAAATAGATGGCCGAAATAAAAATCTGAACACCCAAGTCTTATGTGTCCACAAAGATGAACAGATTATTCTTTTTTTAAAAATTCCAAAACAAATTTAAATAAAGATTAATTCAAAAAACAAAAAAACACTAGTGAATAAAAATGAATTTTACAAAAACAATATTTCATAAATTTTCGATTTTTGTATTCATATAAATCATCATCATATCAACATGAGACCAAATTACTTTTTCTTTTTAATAAAAGTTTTGAAAAAAAAAAAAGATAAAAAATAAAAAAGTGTGGAAAATTCACTTTTATGAATGAGTTATAGTTTCTATGAATAATAAAAAAAACATTTATAAACTGTAGGTGTAGTGGCCTATTATTGGTATCAGCCAGACATTGAGGGAGTCTATCCTCTTTTTACTAGCGCTAGACCAGGGAGATTGTTTTTGGTTTCTGAGGCGGAGTGCCACACCTACAAACAGCTCCCCACTTCACCACACAGATCCAAGCTGTTCTACTCATTCACTGAGATGGTGAGGGCTAGTATTGAACCTGGAACCTTGTGGTTCATAGGAGGATGCTCTACCAACTGAGCTAAACTGTCTCTAGTTTTTAATTGAAGAAACAAAACAAACAACCCCCCACAAAAAAAAAAAAAATAAAAAAATGCATGCAATATTACTTACGTTTAAGTTGCATAGTAGGAGTTTTGTTAAAGAAATGTAAATACAAATGTGTTGTGTCAAGAAGAACTTGATCAGCACTGAATTTGATGGAACGGTACCACCATATGCCCTGTAGGAGAGGAAAAAATAAAAATAAGACAAGTATAATTTATTCAAAGAATCTATATAGTAATACACTAGTACCTATCTATTATATGTGTCACACCCTGACATCACCTCAGATAAATAATGGACTATTCCATTTTTATTCATAAGATATGAATGCATGTGTTCAAAATGTTATGCCCTGTCATCACTTCAGATAAATAATAGACCATATTGTTGTAAATGGGAGGAAAGAAAGGGAAGAAAAAGAACATGCTACATGTCAGAAGGAAAAAGAAAGAAAGAAAGAAAAGGGAGAGATCGGATTAATTTAGACTTTTTTCATTGTTGGTTTGGTTTGGTTTGTTTTATGGCATATCAACCTCAGTGGGTCATTTAATGCCGACAAAGTTTTGAAATAAATTAATTCTTAAGGGATACTCAATTTTTTTTTATAAACTCATGTTTTTCTATTTAACCCATAAATGGGACCCTAACAGCTACTACCACTCTAGGTAATGCTTACCAAAAGTGGCCCACTTGGCACTCGCATTCGATTGTCATCTGCGCGAGACAGACGGCTCCGTTATTCGGGAAAGTCGATCCGTTCCGAGTTCGAGGCCATGAACGGCTCCAGGGCTTCTAATCGTTCGCTTTACCGGATGGAATTGCGATGATTGAGCGCCAGCTATCCCGAGGGAAACTTAGGAGGGAACCAGCTACTAGACGGCTTGATTGGTCTTTCGCCCCTACACACGGTTCTGATGATCGATTTGCACGTCAGAGTTTCCTTGACAGACAAAAATTCTATCAGGTTTCGCTCCTGGCTAGGAATAGCTGTTAAAAAGTGGAACCGCACTGATGAGACGTAAACACCGAAACACGTATCCGTGGATTACACACACACATATATATATATATATATGTGTGTGTTTCAATCAGTTGGATTCTTTTACCTTTAAAAACTGACTGGAATATAGGGGGTGATTCTATTTGGGATCCTCAATATTTCCTGTACATCCACAATATACGTTTATGTAGATGCAAACTTATAGATTTATACAAGGATTTTTAAAAATCCCTAATAACTAATAAATTAATTATATACAGAGCAATATTTATATATAATATAATAAGTAGTAAATAATAATAATAATAATAATGAATCTAATGTTGAATGTTTACCTATAAAATAAAAAGAGTTTGGAAAGGTAATTTGTATACTCACCACTACAATAGGCAATAATATCATAAATACTAAACCATACACAGCCAGTACCTAAAGAAAGAAGAAAAAAAAACTATATTCAGTGGAGAAAATTAATTTACACAAAACATTATATTATGGTTCAATCACTAACAAGATTATTCAACATCATTTATGTAAATTTTTTTTCATCCAAGTATTGTCTAGTTTTGATGTTATGTTTTTTCACTAATCTTATAAGAATTATTATGTGGCTTTGGCTTTAGAGTCTAAAACTGTTTCTTATAATACATTAGAAGGCTTTGGAGAAACCTCCAAATGTACGTGAATATATATGTAATAAAATCCAAACAAAGAGGTACTTATAACAACAATACAGACTTTATTGTCTGAGCACATGTAACATGAAATGTACAACATAGATATAAACAGTTAGGACAAAACTCTCTAGGAAGTAAGATAGTTCTTATAGAATAGAAGAGTCACTTATTGTATATGACCCATGTGGTAGGGTCTATAAAGGGCTATGTACACACATGGGTACAAGCTTATAGTTGGGGGCATGACCCCCCCACACCTTAATGGAAAGAGACACCACTTGTCTAATGCATGCCAGAAGAAAAAGAGAGGCAGATAGCTCCCTGAGCTTGGGTGATTGTGTCAGATACTTCTAATAAAAATCTTAATACAATGATCATTCACAAGGTCTCTTTTAATGAAATCATAAGATGTCTGTATCCTGGGAAAAATTTGAATGTATTATGCTCTCAATTGTTTTTGTGAACTCAGGTACAGGTCATGGGCTAAGGGTTCAAAAATGTAGGGATTTGTAGAGGGATCTGTAACCAGCTGTGTTGCAAGCTGAGTCTGTTATGAGAATCCAGACTTGGTAGGTGGTTTAAATTGCAGGTTGGGCTATTCCACTTGTGTATTTGGGCAAACTGACTTACGCTCTGTCTTTTTTTTGGTTGTCTGGTGACTGGATGCTAGTCACAGCCTTCCCGTGAAGGTGAGTATGATGTTTATTCTACAAAAAGGTCAAATCATGCCTGGGTGAAATTTGCAGAAGTCATTACATTCAACTTACCCACATAGAATTTTCTCGTTCTACAATCCATTTAGGAAGTGCAATACCAAACCGGGTGACTGAAAAAAATGAAAAGAAAACCTTCATCAGAAAATTTGTTCAAAAAGAAGGAAAATTAATGATGAAAACCAAATAGAAAATGTAAGAAAATCAAACTATCTTTTTATAAAGATAATTAGGATTTAAGAAAAGAAATAGATACCATTTGAAAAGGTAGGAATTTACTTCTTCCTGTGATTTGTCCTATCTCGAGATATCTTTACAAAAATTATATGGGATGTTTCAGAAAAATTGATATGATTTCATAACTTGATCAATTCTCATTCAAATGATCTAAAATCTTAACAGAATGTGTGGTAAAAAAAAAAAAAACTCAAAATTTTATGTTTAATGATTTTTTTTCTTTTCATGTATAGAAATGTCATTCACTCGAAAAGAAAAGGTATTTAAATATTAAACATAGAATTTTGAGTTGCTTCTACACATTCTGTTAAAATTTGAGATTATTTGAACAAGCAATATTTTACTGATATTGCTGATAAGCTGATATTGTCAAATTCAACAGACAGTTTATATAAAAAAATAAGGCATGTGAAATGTTTCACACAGCAAATATCATTCTGTATCATAATTTTATTTTTTGACTGTCATTAAAATTACATTACATTACACCAAATGAATATCCACAACTTAAATAATTAGTAGAATAATATCAAAAGATTACAAAGCTTAGGAAATTTGCTTTTCAAATAATAAATGAAAAAACAAAACAAAAATCAAGTTATTAGATTGCAAAATTATATCAATTTTTCTGAAATAGTCTGTAAATAAAAAATTTAAAAAAAGCAATAGATTTAGCATCATTTACCTCCAGGTCCATCAGGATTTCCATATACTTCCCAATTCTTACGAGATTCTTCATCTGTTAACCTGCAAACAATCAACAAAAATTAAATTTAAAAAATAATTAAAAAAACAAACTGTTTCTATATTCATTAACAACATACTTATGTAAAAAGGAACTATTTTTTTCAGCTGTTCAATATTTTAAAAATTAAAATAACTAATTATTATTCCAGGTAAAAAGACTGTTTATGTCTGAAGTCACCCTGGCACAACACCACGAAGCCAAGAGGTCCAGAAGAAAGCAGTGGCAACAAAGCACCAGCACATCAACATCTTCAGGGACAGCTTTCACATGCGACATCTGTGGTCGAGAATGTTTTTCGAACATTGGACTTCACAGTCACAGGAGGCGCTGTAACTTCAGGGGCACAAAAACTATATAGTCTTCCAAGACTGCAATGCCAATGAAATGAAAAGCGTGGTAAGTGTAACCTGAAGCCAAACGTTTTTTTATAACTTATTTTTCTGATGCAGGTATCATTGGGGAACAAGAAAAGTTTTAGTAAAGGGGCTAAAATCTGCACTGGAAAAATAAGGTCTTAAAAAAGTTTGGCTTCATGTTAACCTTACTGCACTTTTAACTTGGGCAATGTCTTTACTTAGCATGAAAAGAGTTAAAGAATTTAGGTTTGGTTTCTTTGTTTAATGGCATACCAACCTTCATGGGCTATTTAATGACAAAGCCACCATGTAGAAAAAGAGTAGTGGAACTATTTAACCCATAGCTTGAGGGATTCATACCTTTCCCAAGGGTATCAGTCTGAAAGTGAATATAATGGTGCGACTGAAGTTTGAACTTGCTTACTCTGATATCGCAGTCAAGAACATTTGCCACTACGCCATGGGGGACTCCCCCAAATAGGAATTTAGGTATCTTCAACAAAAGGTTGTCTTTAACAAGTAAAGTTAAATTTTATTTTACAAGGAAGAACTGTAAATTGAAATACATGTGATAAATAAAAAAGAAAATATCAATATAATTTAGTGTCACATAGATTTATTATTAGAAAAACTATTAATAAAACTAGCAAAATAAAAAAAAAACGCCCTCTGGGCGACGTAAAATAAATATTGCCTAAGGGGATGGGAGTTGAAAATTTAATATCAGAGAGTTTGTATCATAAGTAAAGTAAAATCATCAAATTTATTAAAGGAGTAAAAAATAAAATAAATTTATTAAAGGAGTTAAAAATATTTAAAAAATTGAAATGGAAACTTAGTTCTGATAACTGTAAATATATATTAAAATAAAACAAACTATATATATAGATAGATAATACCAGGTATGTATTTATTAAAACTTGTTTAAAAAACAACAAATGAGGACTGTCTAACATTGCATGCTCAACTTTTGAATGTATTTATTCTATGTTATGACGTTTTAGGTAGTGTGACGTAACCAGTGACGTCGTTTTTGTTACAGACAAAAACTGGAAGCGAATCTCCATTGTTAATAAAAATGTTTAGCATATTGGAAAGCAACGAGACAAAAAACAACTACACTTAACTGTATGTTAGACCCATGGTGTGTTTTGGCACCCCATTACTTCACACGCTATAACAATTGCGATCACACAATTTGACATCAAAATGTGGGATCTAATAAGCACCCCAGCTAAGAGCAATTTGGAAAAGGACAGTTTTTGCTTTTCACCGCAAACTTCCGGTCGTTTGCAACAGAAGATTTTTTGACATTAGCATTTCACTGTAAGATTTTGAAAAAGTTTGTTCATGTTTATTTACAAACCAAAGACACGTTTTTATACTAAAATAGTTTTTGATTTTAATAAAAAAATTAGTTATTTAATGTTGTTGTTGTTAGCATAAGTGAAAAATTAATTTTGCACTAACAAACTAATATTGATATTTTTTTAAATTATAAAACTTGAAAAGAGAGACACATTTTTATATTAAAGACACGTTTTTATTTAATCAGCATAGGAATCCAACTGAGATCTCTGGTACCCAGGCATTACTTTAATTAATCAAAATTTGAAGAATATTTTTCAACACTTACAATAATTTTTTTTTCAATTATGAAAACATTAATTTATAATTTTTAAACGTAATCAAATTAAAGTTTAATAGCGAAATCTTTTTTTAAATAAATACTTTTTAATTTCAAACTAATATAATAGGTGGGGAGCTTATTAGATACTTGGTCCAAAAAGTGAAAATAAATATAGAGTAAATTTACGAACGCTGCATAAGCTTTGGCAATGCGCATGAATTTCTTGGAATCTCCAGATTCTCTGTCAGGATGGAATTTCAAACTAAGTCTACGGAAAGCTTTCTTGATGTCTGCAGTGCTGGCACCCTGTAGAAAAAAAAGAGAGAAAAAAGTATTAAGTAGGGATGTTCACAAAAGAATAACAATGGAAAGGATTGTAAAACTAGTGGGACTAAAATAAAATAAAATCAAAATAAAAGAAGATAAAAAATAAATAGTCTTGGAAAAAAAAAATCACATTACGCATTTTCGGCTGTTCAAAACAAAATAATGATTTAACTTGCTGTAAAAAAATAATTTGATGGATAAAAACACATACAAATTACATATTTAGAAAGATTATTTTCTTTTCTTTCCAACCATATAAATATCTTTAAGTTTGGACCAGAAATACGTGAGAAATTGAGAGTTGAAACAATTAAGGTCCGAATTTGTCAATGTCCACCAAAATCAACAAAAGTGCTGGGGTTGCTAATGAAAGTCAACGTTGAATAAATAGAAAGAAGAAAAATTAGGGAAAATTCTAAGATTCTGATGTAAATATAATCTGTACATTACATATAGATCATGAGATATTAGGGTTTGGTTGATTGTTTTATGGCGTCATTTTAGCCCAGTGGGTAGAGCACCCACCCAGAAATCGCAAGGTTCTGGGTTCGATACCAGTCCCTGCCAACTCAGTGTGTGAGTGGCACAGATTGAGTAATCTGATCTGTGCGGTAAAGTGATGAAGTGATGTGGTGTGATACTCAACCTCAACAACAACAATCTCCTTAGTCAAGCGCTAGTGAAAAGGGGATAGACTCCCTCGTTGTTCGGTTGATACTAGCAATAGCCTACTCTGCTAGGGCAGGTTGATTTTCAACTTTTTTTGAATATCAAAAGGATCCACGCAGCGAAAATTGAGTATTTGTATGATAAGTACTGACACGAAAAAGTAGTATGAAAAATAATATCTTCCAAAAAAAAAAAAAAAATTACCTATCACATGGAATATAAAGCTACTTAATTTTTTTTCTTCTAATAATTAAGTTTGTTAAAATAAAAAAATAGGAATAGATTTAATTATTTTTGTATTTTAAATCAGCTCAATAAACTTGAAATTCAAATGTAAACAACAAAATTTGTTGATATGGTTGCTTCTAAGGGCAAACTGAAAAATAATCGCCTAAAACAGGGTTGAATTTGGTTATAGTGTTTATAGTGCGGGGCACTCAGTGAGAACCAAGCTCACTAGTGAGTTTAGATACTCTATGTAAGCTAAATACCAGATGGGACAGAGTTAATAACTCTTTGCCAACAAGTTGCTTAGCAATCAGTTTGTAAATAGTAACAGATGTTAAAAAATGTTTTAGCCTGGAACTTCAAAACCATTTAAATACTATATAGATATTATTGCCAATTCATAAACCTATCCTCTCTAGTTAGCTCAAACAAATCAGTGGACTAGGTACACATATTCCTTTAGGTATCCCAAGAAAGAGATCATTACAGACACTAGCAAAAGTATGTGCCTCAGGGGCACAAGTATTTAAGTTTTAATGTAATAAAATATTATATCAAATTAGAAAGACTAACGAAACTAAATAAAAATGAATATAAAAATATTACATTTATTTTAATATTAATTTAATTGATTTCTATATAAAATTATATATAGGATTGCTTTTAATACGTTTGAAAATAACATGATAATATTAGAAATCAGTAACAGCAAATAATCATTTATTAAACCCAGTTTTGTTAAAATCATTATGCAAATCATTCCCACCATATACTATGAAAATCTTTATTTCTTAGAGATATATAACACATATTTCAGGATTTTAATTGCATATGGACAGTTTTGTGTCAAATCTAACCCAGCTACACTTTAATAGAGACATCTTTAATAAATAAGATGCTAATTAAAATGAAATAATGAGTATTTCATAAAAAGTCGACGGGGTGGCCTAAAGTCAGTATCAGCCAGTCAGCGAGGGAGTCTACCCCCCTTTTCAATAGCGCTAGACCAAGGAGATCGTTTTTTAGCATCTGAGGTGGAGCGCCACACCTACCATCAGCTCCTTACTTTACCGCACAGATCCCAGTGCTACTCATACGCTGAGTTGGCGAGGACCGGTATCGAACTAGGAACCTTGTGGTTTCTACCCGAACGCTCTACCGACTGAGCTAACCCGGCCCATGAATTTCATAATCGTTGAGAATATAACTTAAATAACTAAGGAAATTGTGACGTCAGCGGTGACAGTTTCAGTTACAGACAGACAGTTACATAATTTCCACTATAATAAGATAAAAAAAAAACTTTAAAGAAAAAACAAACTAATAAACATGGAGATGTTCCTCAATGAAAAATAAAACACTGTGTTTTCGATATAAGTTAAATATATTTGTTTTGACTGTAAAATTACCAAATATTAGCATTATCCTTTCCACTTTTATCACACAATCCTCATACATCAAATCACAGGATTAGCTTATAGCAAAGTTTATATAGTTTCTGATTTAACAGAAAACTATGAATTTTCCAAGAAACACCAGACATGTTTTATCCATGCAATACCAGGACAGTATTCAAAAGCAAATTTCTCAAGACAGAAATCCTTAGTTTTAATAGTACCGCCATTTGCATTGCTTCGATTTTTTGAGAATATGAGGGATTTAGAGGTTAATAAAAACAAACTACATCTGCCATTTATTTTTTACGAATTATTTATTTTATCTAACAATATCATCTGCTTACAAGATGTCCCACCTTCTATTGACTATTTCTCGAGAATTGAAGCAAGCAAAAACTGATATCTTTGAAAGTCGTTTCTAGTTTGAAATAAAACCATTATTTTCTACGAATCTATTTACACTGTTTTCTGTGTGTCAGTGATCAAACTAAGTTTTATTCTTTTGTATTAATCTGAGACATTTGATAAATATACATGTTATAAATATCATCACAATTATGGTAAAACAGAAAGTATATCTTTAAAAATACCAGAAAGTAAAGAAGGTCCAAATGATCTATTCACCCCTAACTCTAACACATTGAGGAGAATAGTCCGAATAATCTAAATTTTCAAGCTTCATCTAAAAGAATTCAGAGAAATTGAGCAATTATCTTCTGGATCAAAGTTATATTCTTTGGCATCAACATTTCAATTGAAGAATTTTAAGAAATAATAATTGGTTTCTAAAAAAAAAGAGAAGATGTGTGAAATACTTACTCTGTCAACACCAAGTTCTGCAAAGGGATCATATTCCTTATTGTCAGTGTCCATTTTATAACATTTGTAGGCCAAAAGGAAGAAGATAAGCCATCCCAATATGAGAATAATTTTTCTGGAAATAATAAATAATGAATAAATAAAATACAAAAATCAGTCGAAAAAGTGAGTTTGCAAAGCAAATTAAAAAAAAAAAAAAAAAAAAATGCCAGACAAAACATTAAAATCATTTTATAAGATTTCTAAGAAAGGGAATGTTTGACCGTAATTCAAGCTACGGGTTGCTGCTTATGAAATTTAACATATAAATACATTTCAAATTCTCCCATTTCTCTCTCTACTCTCCCAGAGAAACTAACATATATAACGAGGAGGTAATCAAGATATACATAGAGAGAAAGAAAGTGATAGGCAGAATGTAAAGTAAGAGATTGATCAGTTTTTTTACGTAATTGCATATTAGGAATAATTTAGTATAATTTTTGTGTCAATAAACTAAATAGTAAAAAAGCCTTTAGGAGACAAAAGTTGATTCGTTCAGCTTTAGTATGATAATAGATAATGAGCAGTTGGTGTGTATTTATGTCCGAATGAAACTATGAAAATAAAAAGACAAAGTAAATATATATACATATTAAATATCACTGGTTCCTGCTTTTTGTGCAAAAATTGTGAAGATTTTATTTATATTCGAACATATTTAAAAATTCAAAATATACCTAGAATTAACATTGAAATTCTACATTAAATATGTCCAGCATTTTTTACTCTCAAAAGTAAACAAACCAATACACCAGACAAAGTAAATATATATACATATTAAATATCACCAGTTCCTGCTTTTTGTGCAAAAATTGTGAAGATTTGATTTATATTCGAAGATATTTAAAAATTCAAAATATACCTAGAATTAGCATTGAAATTCTACATTAAATATGTCCAGCATTTTTTACTCTCAAAATATGTGTTTTTTTTTACTCAAAATATGTGTTTCAGATCTTCTGGTATCTTCTTCAGGCTTTGATCAAAGCCTGAAGAAGATACCAGAAGATCTGAAACACATATTGCATATGTAAGATAAAAAGAATAAATTTTTTTCTAAAAACATAATCCATTTTGCGGACCTTATATATATATATATATATATATATATATATATATATATATATATATATATATATATATAAACGGTCTATTATTTGTGTTATGTTTTGTTATGTGGGTATATAAATAGGATGTCGTCGATATAACGGAAGTAATTAGAGTCAGTTGGTAGAATGTATTTGAAGGGTCCCGACTCTAGGAATTTGAGGAAAAGACATGCAAGGATGCCGCTACAGCCATCTTATTATCCTGTGATAAAATTTTTACTTTTCCCTATATCAACAAAGGCCCTGAAGAAGATCTACTAAACAGATTGAAACACTGCAACGTTGGCTGAATAAATACCACTCATTTTATTTGAACCTGTGTTTTTTACAAATTTTTCACTATATTACATACCGTCGGATTCACTTCCATTTTTCTCTTCACACACACACACACACACATATATATATATATATGAGACAGAAAGAGAGATGTGTTGAATACTAGCTCACCTGAGGATTGACAAAGTGAAAGTTGTGAGTTTTTATCCTCTTTTAGCTTATCTTATACTTGAAATATATTGTTTGTGTGTGTGTGTGTAGATGTATGTAACCCAACAAAAATAGCAAATCAGTCAGATTTTAATAGACCAATGCACTTCAAATGCTCAAACTTGGAGAATAAAGCAATTTCCAGTTCAATTTGCAATTTATTAATAACTTTGTGGAGTCTTTGTACTAAATTATCCAAATTCACAATATATCAGCAATGAGTATGAAATGCTAATTAGAATCCTCCACAAGTTCCTAAATAAATAATAAGGTATCAATATATCATCATGGTCTGATAATGATACAGTGAATAGCTGATCTATCAATCTATACATATATAAAGGGAAGTTGTGTGTATGTATGTATGTATGTATGTATGTATGTGTGTGTGTGTATATATATCCGGATGAAACTATGAAAAGTATGTATGTCC
This sequence comes from Doryteuthis pealeii, assembly GCA_023376005.1. NCBI lineage: Eukaryota > Metazoa > Mollusca > Cephalopoda > Myopsida > Loliginidae > Doryteuthis > Doryteuthis pealeii. Next base: position 100,343,731 of record CM042145.1, read on the forward strand.
AGATGAAACTATGAAAATAAAACAATTAATGAATAGTAAATATATATACACATTGAATATCACCGGTTCTTGCTTTTTGTGCAAAAATTATGAAGATTTGATTTATATTCGTAAAGATACTTAAAAATAAAATTTAAATAGTAACAGCAGGGAATTTTTTTTTTTTTTTTGCATTTAATATTTTAAACAGGAGACACTAATTTTTGTTTTCAGAGTGTATGGGCACTTTTTTTTTCTGACACCCAACCAGGCCGGATCTATGCAAGATCTTTTTCACATAGGGATTTTAATGGGCATCCTGCGAGGATCCAACTCACAATTCAGTAATAATGAATCTAAGAGACTAACTTTTTGCTCCCCCCCTCTACCCATGCGACACCAGGTAGCCGCTTCTAGTACATATATAAAGAGCAGTTGGTGTGTATGTATGAATGTATGTCTGGAGGAAACTATGAAAATAAAACAACGACAAAGTAAATATATATATATATATATATATATATATATATATATATATATATATATATATACACACACACACACACACACACATTCACTACCATCAGACTGGATTAACACAAGGTCTTTTTTTTACATGGGGATTTTTATGGAATATCCAATTCAGTAATAATGAATCTGCAAGACTAACTTTTAAAAATCCCTACGGCTACCCTGCTGACGCCGGGTAGCTGTTTCTAGTCTAGTTATTATAGAAACTAGCAAGAATATGCACCCTCCGGGCGTAAGTATTTAAGTTTTATTGTAATGAAATATATTAAATTATAAAGACTAATGAAATTAGATAAGAACACATAAAAAGAATACACTTATTTCAATTACATTTTAATTGGTTTCTATATAAAATCATTTATAGGGTTTATTTCAATACGTTGGAGAATAAAATAATAATATTAGAGATCAATAACACCAAGTAATTATGTATTAAACCTTGTTTTGTTAAAACCAGTATGCAAATTAACCACACCATACATTATGTAAACCTTTACATCTTAGTGATATATAAGCTATATTGCAGGATTTTAAATGCAATTATAATATGGGCTGTCAAGAGGCAAGTCTAACTCAGATTATCATAGAGACCTCGCAATAAATAAAATTTATTCTATGTATTAATGATTTTGACTATAAATTAAATACTCAGTGATAAACTTATTCAATTCTTGCGGGTATTGAACTGCTGCAGTCTAACTTTCATTTTTAGTAATACGAGTGTCAAGTAAACTTATCATTGCTGTTTTATCTTAAGCAGTGACATAGTTTTGGTTAGACACCGAATCTCCATTATAATAAGATTTAATGAAAAAGGTTTGGATTATTAAAAGAAGTAACAAATATAAATTGAACTGCTGTTGTCTTTCATTTTTAGTAATACGAGTGTCAAGTAAATTTATCATTGCTGTTTTATCTTCAAGTTCATTCAGATTAAACTGATTTTATATCTGATTAAGTGGCATTAACAGATTAGCAGATTTTCTTTTCACATGGTAATTCCTTCTTTTATTTATATTACACAACCCTCCATTTCATAATTCACACAACTTCCAGTAGATTATATATATATATATATATATATATATATATACTAAAAAATTTCTTCCTTATGTATATTAATAATTATTGTATATCTTTTTATCTAGCCTGTATTTAATCATTCTAATTCAAAAGATAAAATTCATTAACAAGGAAGGTGTGCATGAATCTAAATTTAAAAATCACAAGGTCTTTTTTCATGGCATTTTACATATAGGTTCATGTTCTTAGAACTGATCGATCAAATGAGATTTGTTAGGTTCTATTATTAACCTTTAGAACTCTGGGCCTCCCACAACCATAGGCCTTTTCGCCTTGGGGCTCCTGGCTTGAAAAAAAAAAAAAAAAAGAGCTGAAAATGTAAAAATGTAACCTGTTATTTAACTGCTTTACAAGCGGTTAAATAACAGTTTACAACATTTTTACATTTTCAGCTTTTTTTTCTTCTTTTTTTTATTTTATTTAACCGCTTGTAAAGTGGTTAAATAACAGTTTACAAAATTCTATCATTGTAAACAAGATGTGCCGACTGTTGGATTTGGTTTGTTTTGTTTTGTTTTACGGCATATCAACCTCAGTGGGTCATTTAATGCCAATAAAGTTTTGAAATAAATCAATTCTTAATGGATAATACAATTTTTTTATAAATACATTTTTCTATTTAACCCATAGATGGGACCGACTGTTGGAGTTTTTTTTTTTGTAATATAAGGTATGCTGAGGTCCACCACTTAAACTTATAGACTCTGCATGGGCGCGTGGATTAAAGCCAGCCAATCAACAGCTCGAATACATGGTTAGTTAACTATTTATTCGCCAATCTTGAAAGCCGTTCATTTGCACATATTCGCCACTGATGAACGGATCTGCAACCAAGGACTCTGCTCAACCAAAGGATTCTACCCAACATTAAGGGACACCGAGGAACAACCAAAGGTTTCTTCACTGAGGATCAGCCTCTGCTTAACACAAAGGATCTCCACTGTAAAGTGCTCTCACTTGAAACCTAAAAATGGTCACAAAAATCATAACATATTGCCATGACTATCTCTTGCCATCCATCCCTATCGGCCACTGCTATTGGTTGATTGGTTATTTTACAGCATACATACTCTTTTTGGGTCATTTAGCTCAGTCGGTAGAGCATCTGCCTAAGAACCACAAGGTTCCGAGTTCAATACCGGCCCTCACCAACTCAGCGTATGAGTAGCACAGGGATCTGTGCGGTAAAGTAAGGAGCTGATGGTAGGTATAGTGCTCCACTTCAGATGTAAAAACAATCTCCTTGGTTTAGCGCAAGAGAAAAGGGGATAGATTCCCTCATTGTCTGGCTGATACCAACTTTAAGCCACCCTGACGACTTAAGTCATTTTTGATAAACAAAAGACTCTGGTTGTTTACAGTACCTGCTATTGCTTAATTGATCACCTAGTTAAGTATTGAACAGGCTTATCGCTGATTAACTTCAGTGATCTTGTGGGAACCGGTGCTTTCAGCATGATTTGACCCTAATAGTCTTGGTAGGTCCTCTAGATGGCATCCAGTGTCCACACAGAGCTGGTTAATGTAAGCTTTTGCTGGTCAGCCAACACTGGTGTGTCCACGTGTAGGAGTCCATAGGAGAATGTCACTTATGGTAATGATTTAAAATATATCAAAAAATTATTTATAAAATTGCAGCATTTAATGGACAATAGCGATTTAGAAGTAAGGAATCCATGGCTGGAATTCTGACCACCCAGGTTTATAAGCTTCTAGTAAAAAGTAAAGTCGTCGGTATCAGCCAGTCAGTGGGGGAGTCTATCCTCTTTTCAATAGCGCCAGACCAAGGAGATTGTTTTTAGTGTCTGAGGTGGAGCGCCACACCTACCATCAGCTTCTTACTTTACTACACAGGGATCTGTGCTACTCATACGCTGAGTTGGCGAGGACCAGTATCGAACTAGGAACCTTGTGGTTTCTAGCCAAACGCTCTACCGACTGAGCTAACCCAGCTACTGACCGCTTGGGTTCAAAGCATCGCATACTATACTCCAGGCCTGCTCATGGTGCAACTGAGAGTCAGGACTGGAGGCCTATTGAAACATGTTTGAGTTTTCAGAAATTTTGAGAGAAAATATTTTTTTTTTTTTAAATACTTAGAGTAACAATTTTACCAGTATCCGAGGATAATGAGATGTGTTGAAAGTTAAATAAATGAAAATATGCAAATATTGTTGTGGATACTGATAAGTATTAACCAAACAAAGAGGTAATTAAGATTTCTGGTAAAAGATATAATGTATATAATTGTTGAAGTAAGTTAGTATACTGTTAGTTTGAACAACAACTAAGCACAACTGAACTGGTCATCAAAGCAGCTGGTATTTATAGCACTCAGGAATATTCCATTCATGCATTTAGGTGATTCCATTCCTTGAGTCCTGATTGGTTGCTTGGTTTCAGTGGTGTTATGGTGAGAGATAAATAAATCTACCATTCTGCAGTAGGCTTGCAACAATGCACGATCTGTATTGACTTACGGCCTGCCTGTTGCTTTGTCTGCCAATTTGACAGTAATTGGAATTTTTTTTTTCTATGTTGAAACAAACATTCTCACTATATTCAATCTACCCCCAGGGATTGAATAAAGAGTTTCAAATTTCCATAAAAATTTAAAATATGCCCCCAGTTATGTCCCTATGAACTGGCCTGGAATATAGTAGCCATCGTTCAAAGGGTTAAATTAATGAAATTCTTAGAACTTGACTTTGTGAGGACCCCCCCCCCCAAAAAAAAACGGATATAAACAGATCTGAATCATAGGTTAGAAAAAAAATGTCCCCATGCTGGCGAACAAGTTTTTAAAATTTATCACCTTCTCTCCCTATAACACTGGTCTGCGTTAAAACTTTTTTCCCAAAGGTCAAAGGTTTACCAAGTGATATATGATCACCAGCCGAAATTCAAAAATACCATTCATTGTTTGGCCAGGTCTGGTTTTTTAAGATATGCTTGAATACTTCAAAAGTTGTACATAACAATAACACTTATTCAAAAGCCTGTGGATTCTACTTATCACAAATGAATAGAGTTATAATATTGTTCTATACATTTCAAGTAAGAGCTTGTATCTTAAGAATTTAATCTGATTAGAAAAAAATCAGTATTATTTTTGGATTCATCATAAAAAACTGCCTTGAAATCAGCTATTATATGTTCGACCTTGAAAACATCACAGGTTTGTGTAATTAATAAAGTTTCTGATTTTTATATTTGATTAATTGCATTAAATGAAGATCAGACAAAATTATCCAACCAAGATTAACAATTTGTATTATGGTATCAAGTATTCCTATCAAATACAAATGATTTTTAAAGAGATATATTTAACTCATAGATAGGACACTAACAGGTACTACCACTCCAGGCCAGAGTGGACCTGGGAGTAATTGCAATGAAGAGATAACTCCTCACCACCAGATGCAGATTTTCTACAAAATTTATACAACAGAATCTATATTACAAAGAATAAAATTCAACATTAGTTGTGATTTTTTATTTTATTTTTTGTAACATTTGATTGTTTCTTGGTAATGCGGTTAAGACAGGTTTGGTTTGGTTTGTTTATGGCATATCAACCTCAGTGGGTCATTTAATGCCGACAAAGTTTTGAAATAAATTCATTCTTAATGGATAATCAATTTTGTTTATAAACTCATGTTTTTCTATTTAAACCATAGATGGGACTCTAACAGGTACTACCACTCCAGGTCACAGTGGACCAGAGAGCAATGGTGATGAAGGGGTGCTCCATATTCCCCAAACCTCATCATCAGATAGAGTTTAACATCATTCCCAGTACATGAAGACCCTCAGCCACTGCATTCTAGCACCCATATGATAAAAAGGGTTGGGGTTTGCCATAAGGGCAATAGGGTTGGGGCAATCATATAGGTGCTAGGGCTTGACGTGATCAACCGATTGATCGGAAGGAATCTCTCCGACCGCTCGTCTAGCCTAAGTAACTAGCATTACCAGTTGATTTTTTTTATTTGAGGTTATTGTTATTTAATGTAAATGTAGTTCAGTACTGTTTGAATTATGCAAATATCCCCAGTGGTTCAAAAGTTATGAGAATTTAAAGCCCCGAAATTGGGGGTACAAAAGTGGACATAATTTTGTTTAAAAAATATGTCAAATCATGGACCAATTCAAAACAAGAAATTTAGTCATTTCTTCACCATTTCTTTATTTTTGGAGCAATTTTGATAGAACTTGGAATTCTTATGTAAAATTATGTTCTTCCTGATTCTGCACTCAAATTGTATGTATCTCTTGCTATAATAACCCATTATTTAGAGAATAAGAGGTACAGACATCAACATTTAAAAAAAAGAAAAGTTTACAAGAATATTCAACATTTTCATTTTAATACTGCATGTATACACACATATAGTATTAATTTGAATAAATAACATCACTTTGAACTTAAAAATACCTTTTTAAATACTTGCTAGAATACCTATTTTTCATCAATTTTCTTTTAAAACAAAGCCTAGCCGGCTGGCATGTAATAATTTTTTTGTAAACGTTTCATTAGTTATGATTACCTTTTAAAAATTATATATATTTATAAATGAAAAAAAAAATTACCCTATGAGTAGGATTTGACACAAGGTCACAAGTAAGGGGCATCAAGCGAAGATTGAACTCGTTTTTCAGTAGTAGCAGATCTGCGTGACCAGCTTGCTAACCATTACACCCTAACAGGATGCCTTATATATATATATATATATATATATATATATATATATATATGAGTCTATTTATATGAGCAGTGATGCTGATAGCTTTTTGATTTAGTGATTTGAACGAGTCCCTGGGAAAATTCATGGGTCCCAACTAAAGCCGTCTAACTCCTACCTTGTAACCTATCCTGTGTAATTAATTTCTAAGAAACTGTTGAAATGTATTTACTGTTAGCTTGAAATGGTGAGGGAAGAAAAAAGAAAAACACTAGGACACATGGATATGATTTTACTGTGTCCTTTTAGATTTTTGTGCGTCGGGGACGCAGAACACGTACTTATCAGCATCTCTGTATGAGTATATATTACATACATATATGTATTATATATATATATATATATATATATATTTATGAGAAAATAATTGTCTTAATATGCATCTATAGCAAAGAACTTCAACAAGCCACAGCACACATTGAACAACCAGAAATGAAAAACACTTAAAATAAATATGAATACTTACATGGCATTCTGTTTGGCTTTGGTCCAAGGTTCTTTGGCTTTTAACTGTTGCTGTTTCTTTCGACATGGAGGGCAAGAACATTGCCTTTGAGATTTACGAGCTTCATCTGAGAAAAAAATAAAATAAAAAGTACATTATTTAAAGGCCAACACAATTTTATGCAGTCTGATCAGTTTTGTATTCAATATAGAATTCCCAGTTGATTTTTATTTTTTATTTGAAGTTATTATTATTTCACCACATTAGTTATATAGAGCTCTGTAAATGGAGTTCAAAATCAGTTCACATAGCGCTAATACCTTTGGGAAAGGTATGAATCCTACTCTCCCTTAAGTTATGGGTAAATCGAGCAGACTGGGCTCTTTAACCTTGGATAGGCAACCGGTCTAGGAGAAGGAAACCTCTGAATTCAAACCTGTTAAACTCCGCTTGGGGTGGTCACTACTAGAATAGGCCCAGTGATCTATTTCATTAAAATTGTTTGAATTATGCAAATATCCCCAGTGCTTCAAAAGTTGTGAGAATTTAAAGCCCCAAAATTGGAGATACAAAAGGTCTGAATTGTGACACAATGTTTTATGTTTTAAAAGCAAGTAAATTTTGAAGTTTTTTCCAAAATTGAAAGTTTAACAAAAAAGCCATATCAAAATTTCACATAGTATATATCAAAATAATTCTGAGAGTATTTTCTATTAATTATAGAGTGCTCTTTATTTGCTTATCTTATACTTTTTGAAGGAAACTACGTCAACTTTAGTCTATTGTGGTTCCGCTTCCAAAGGTCGGAGAAGAAGAAAAAAAAACAACTTTTAAGTTTAAGATATTTTCTAATTGAGTGTACAATTTCAAGAATATTGATAAAGATTGGTCACAATGTGTTGGTATTTCAGTTAAACCGCTGTGAATGCTATTTAATACTTTAGGTAGCTTACAACTTTACCAGTAAGTCAATCTTAGATTTTAAATAGATTTAATTCACCCTCTTACAAGAAACAAATAAATAAATAAAAAACAGTTTGCTTATTAATGACACTCACTCCATTTCAATCCTTTAACACTTTTGGTTGTATTAAAAAAATACCTTTTGTATTATAGCCTTCTGAGATGCTAGATATATCTAGGCTATAATACAAAAGGTATATTTTCTTTTTTTAAAGTTAGAGGTGTGTAGTGTAATGGTTATTGTCATAGGTTGATTGATTGGTTAGTTGGATTTTACAGCATGTCAACCCTATTTTATGCCCAAGATGTTTTCTTGGGTATTCAAATTTTTAAAAATCTATTTAACCCATAGATGGGACCCTAACAGGTACTACCACTCCAGGTCAGAGTGGATCTGGGAGTAATGGCAATGAAGGTGTACTCCACATTCCCCAGAGCTCAAGAATTGGAACTTCACCACTATATGCAGTTTATGGTCATACCTAGGACACTAAGACACTCAGCCAATGCCTTCTAGCACATATACGATAAAAAAAGTTAGGGTTTGCCATAAATGCAATAGGGTCAGGACAATCATATAGGTGCTACGGCTTGACGTGACTAGCTGATTGATCGGAGGGCCGTCTCCAACCGCCCATCTAGCCTAAGGGCCAGTGGAGTGTTGCATGTCATTGACTGCTCAGCCACCAGGATTCCATTCTTAAGACAAGACAAGTTCAAATCCTGAATGAGGCTGTTTGCATTTCCCAGTGGTAATAAACTTGAGAAAGGTACTATTCTCCCTTCAGCTATGGGTAAATAGTAAGGCAAACTGGACTCTTTAACCTTGATATGGTAACTGATCTAGGAGTAAGAAAACTGAATTCAAACCAAAGGGGCTCTCTTCTCATTAGTGAAAATTACTTTGAGAGCTTTTCATTCCCCTCCTCCTTCTCCCTAAATACATATCTAAATACTTTGTTTTTTTAAAAAAAGATATTAATCAAATTTTTTAATGTTTCACACCGATCATGATGACCAACCTAAAAAGGAGGAGCTTTCCACGTCACATGTCCATTTTGGTTACATGACAAGGTGAACCCTAGAACCACCCTCTTTTACCCAGACTTCCTGAAAAAAAAAAAAAAAAAATAGTAAGTGGTTTCCACCCCCTTGTTGTTTAACATGTTCCTTGGAATCCCTTATGACTTTTATGGTTTGGGACGGAACTGTGTTCCCTCTTTGTATGTTATATAATTAAATTTATTTGTATTAATTGACTGTTTTTTTTTTTCCTACCAAATATCCCGTGTTAGGTTAACCTCTTTTGGATAGCTAATGCATTATAAGAGTGTAGGTGTTAAGGTATGAATTAACACCTCACAATTCTTATACTAGTAACCAATTTTTCTTGACGGTCTACTTTCATATTAACACCCAATAAAAAAAAAAAAAAAAAAAAAAAATGGAAATTTGCCTATGAAAATTAACATAATTTTCACTTAAAAATTAATGTATACTATACACAGTTTTTATCCACTTTCATGTTTTGGTTTGGTTTCTTTGTTTAATTACATATCAACCTGCATGGGTTATTTAATGCCAAAGCCATCCTCGTAGAAGAACATAGTTGGGGAGATGAGGTGGTTTATACCTTTCACAAGGGTATTAGTCTGAAAGTGAACAATAGTGATACTATTTAACACATAGCTGGAAGATAAGGGGGTTTATACTTTTCCCAGGTGTATTAGCCTGAAAATGAATGTAATAGTGTGACTGGACTTTGAACTTGCTTACTACGATGTTGTTGTCCTTTCATATGTTTGGTGAAAAAAAAAAATCAAGAAATTCATTATATCACAAGTTAAAAGAATGTTTCTATACTCAATTTATAGTCTTAATTTCTTTTCAGTATTTATCCTTAAAGTTAAATTTTTTAAGTATGAATTTACCCAACCTGTCATGGACAGGATGTGTCAATTTTTAGGTGGTTTGAATTCAGTTTTCTTTTTCCTTGACTGGTTGCCTAAACAAGGCTGAAGAACATGGCCTGGTGAATTTTGTAAGTAACCAAAATATCGAATAGGTTCCTATGTTAGAGACTTTATCATACATCTTAATAATGGAGATTCAGTCTCAATTTGTCTGTAAACGAAACTATGTCACTGCTTACATCACATTTCCCAAAATTGTCAATACATAGAATAAAGAACAATCTTATAGTATATACACTCAAAATTTGAGCATGCAAACTTAGACAGTCTTTATTGTTTTTTAAAACAAGTTTTAATAAATATATGCCAGTATCATATATTTATATATAGTTTTATTTTCATTTATATTCAAAGTTATCTAACGTATAGAGTTTTACGAGAAAATTATTTACAAACAAGAAATAGTCATTTTTTTTCAGTATCAAGAGGTTAATTAAAAAGTTTACAAATAAATAAATATCTTTGATTTTGTGTAAAATATTCAAGATAATTATTTAATAAATAATTAATAGATGCATGCAACAGAACTAAGTTTCTATTTCAAATTGTTTTATTGTTTTTTGTTTTTTTACTCTTTTAATAAATTTGATGATTTTACTTACTTTTGATACAAATCCTTTGACACAGAATTTTTAACTTTCACCACCCCAGGGAAAATCTTTCAAAACTTAATTTTTATACTGCCTGGAGTGCGTTTTTTTTTTTTTTTTTTTTTTTGCCAGTGATGATAATAATAATAATGATGATGATTGATAATACTTCATCTAATCAATAACTAAAATGTGTGTAAAATCAACACAACAACAACAAATGTGGCATTGATAGATTGGAGACAAAGTAAAGGATGAGTCATAGGTGTGATTTAGTTTGGTTCCAAAAACTTTCCAAACATATGCAAAGAAAAATAGACAAGTTGAGAGAAAGAGAAAGGGAAACTTTTCTTCCATATTTTCTTATATTGAAATATGACCTATAAATAATTTTCAAAAGTGTGATATGAATAGCTGGTTTTTTTTTTTGGTTAACGAGGAGGAGGAGAAACTCTCAAAGTAGTTTTGACTAACAAGATAAGAGACCCTTTGGTTTGAATTCAGGGTTTTCCTTCTCCTAGACCAGTTGCCATACCAAGGTTAAAGAGCACAGTCTGCCCTACTATTTACCCATAGCTGGAGGGAGAACAGTTGGATTCGTACCTTTCCCAAGGGTATTAACACTATACGAAATGCAAACAGCCACATCCAGGATTTGTACTCATTTTGCCATGTCCATTCCCTACGACAGTAACCATTTTACCATGTGCGTCCACACGAGTATACATAGAGCCCAGTCCACCCTATTATTCAACATATAGCTAGAGGGAGAATAGTCCGATTCATAACTTTCTCAAGTGTTCATTTCCTACGACAGTAACCATTATACCATGAACCCTGACATGAGTATAACAGAGCCCAGTCCACCCTTAAGATTAAAGAGCCCAGTCCACCCTACTATCTATCCACAGCAAGATGGAGAATAGTTGGATGCATACCTTTCCCAGGGTATTAGCACTATGTGAAATACAAACAGCCTCATCCAGGATTTGAACTGGTCGCACAGTGTTCCTTTCCTATGGAGGTAATCATTACACTAGATGCCTCCAGCAATTAAATACCAGCTGTTCAAAACTCTCAAATAATATAAATCAATTTAATAAAAATTGGTCGAGAAATTGAGAAATACATAAAGAAGCAGAGAAATGGAAATTCTCATTTGACTATTTTGAATGGTGTTAAGTGTATAGAGTAACAGAATTAATAAGTGAAAATAAATTTCTTTTTTTAATGAAAATTGAAAGCAAAGAATCTTGTTACATAAGAAACAATCTTTCATCATAAAGTGTTCTCATGTTACATATGCCGAAGCAAATTTAATTATAACCTTATTACAATCCTGGTTTGGTTTGGATTTTACGGCATGTCAACCCTTGGGTTATTTCATCCCCAAAGACGTTTTGTTTTATCCATTCTTGTTGGGTATTCAATTTTTTTTTTTTCAAATTCTATTGTTTTTTTAAAAACACATTTCTTAAAAACTAATTTTTTTATCTATTTAACCCATAAATGGGACCCTGGTGGACCTGGGAGTAATGGCAATGAAGGGGTACTCCACACTCCCCAGAGCTCCAGAATTGGAACCTCACCACTAGATGCAGTTTAACATCATACCCATGGCACTAAGACCCTCAATCAGCACCTTCTAGCACATATAATAAAAAGGGTTGGGGGTTTGCCATAAGGGCAATAAGGTCGGGACAATATAGGTGCTAGGGTTTGATGTGGGCAGCCGATTAATTGGAGGGGGCTTCTCCAACCGCTCGTCTAGCCCAAGTAAGGGCCAAACTGTAGTGTTGAAAGTCATGGACTGCTCAGCCACCAGGATTCTATCCTTAAGCATCACAGGTTACTCTTCATGGCCAACAGGTAGCCCCATTGGGAAGGGGGGATCTTGCCCCTCTGCAGAGGTGCAGTCAATGTATTCTACAAACACAGCTGTGGTTAGGATTGAGCCTGCAATGTACAGATGATTGTTACTTAAAACTGTATTAACTCAACCCTTATATCCATTGCACCATGTTTCCAATTCGACAATAAAGATGACGACAACAGTCCGAAAAATCCAAATAATACATATTATTTAAGTTTATAAATTTAGTGAAATTAATTTCTTTATTTTTGAAAATCCGACCAACAAAAGGTATATACAGAGAATAAACATTTCAAACAAGTTAAAAACATTATAGTTAAGTTAGCAGAGTAGCCTATTGTCGGTATCAGTCGGACAGCGAAGGAGTCTATCCCCTTTTGCTAGCGTTAGACCAGGGAGGTTTTTTTTGTTGAGGTGGAGTGCCACACATACCGTCAGCTACCCCACTTTACCACACAGATCAGATTACCCAATTTGTGCTACTCGTGCGCCGAGTTGGCAGGGACCGGTATCAAACCAGGAACCTTGTGATTACTAGGCGAGTGCTCTGCCAACCAAGCTAAACCGGCCCCTAATACAAAAGGAAGAGCAATTTTTAATGATAAAAAAAAATTAAAAAATGCACCTCATATGCTGTTGAAAACTGATAAAAAATTATGAAGCCAGTCTCAAAACTTTTTGAACAACAGTTTTTGGCGAAACACAGGATTGTGCAAGTGCTGCACCCTGCATAAACACCAGACCCTCAGCTCTGTGCAATCTATATATCAATACCCGTGTACCTTAATTGTACAACAGTTATCATCTTGCAAAACACTCTGGTTAAAAATGAGACTGTCCATATCATCCAAGATGAAATGCAAAAATGTAAATCCTAATTATCTGGTGTTGCTTATCCACCAAATTCTTATTTCTTATGAGTGTCATCACCTCAGCTAAATAATGGACCATTCCGTTTTTATTATAAAGAAAGAAAAAGGAGAGAGAAAAAAGACATGCTACGCAGAAAAAATATAATAAGAAGAGAGAGATTAGAGGAAAGATAGAGAAACAATAACCTCAAATAAAAAAACTGGGAATGCTAATCTTACCCATGGTGAACAGGTAGGGTAAATAGGGAGTCCCATCATCATGTAATGGTTAGCAAGATAGTCTTGTAGATCCATTACTACTGAATAGTGAGTTTGATCCTAACTGAATGCCCCATACTTGCAACCTTGTGTCACATCTACCTGAGGTGAACGGTTGGGTAAATAGGATGTCCCATGATCGTATAATGGTTAGCAAGCTTGTCTCACAGATCTATTACTAATAAATAGCGAGTTTGATCCTTGATGGATGCCCTATACTTGCAACCTTGTGTTACATCCTACCTGTGGCAAGCGAGTTGGGTACATATTTACCAACAACCCTTCTGCATGAGCAGGATGTGACACAAGTCAATTTTTAGGCAGAGTTTAACAGGTTTGAATTCAGAGTTTTCCTTCTCCTAGACTGGTTGCTAACCAAGCTTAAAGAGCCCAGTCTGCCCCGCTATTTACCCATAGGTGGAGGGAGAGCAGGTGGATGCATACCTTTCCCAAGGGTATTAGCACTATGTGAAATGTAGCAGTGAGTGAGTTGGGTAAACAGCTACCTTGATGGAATGATTGAATTCTGGCCAATGAGGAAAGACTAACAATGTCATAAAAATTATTTTTATAAATCCTATGTTGCAGTAAATCCTTTTCTATTTTCCTAAAAATGTATCAATATTTTGATAAAACCTTTTTATGAAATGCCTGATTGTACTTGTTAAAACTTCACAATGCAAGTTGTTTCAAACAAAATCCCAGTTATAACTTGGTTGGTTGGTCGACTGGATTTTACAACATGTCAACCCTTGTTGGGTTATTTCATGCCAAGGCATTTTGTTTTATTCATTCTTGATGGTATTCAATTGTTTTTTTATTTTTTTAAACAATTCTTTTAAACTCATTTTTTCTATTTAACACATAGTTGGAATCATAACAGGTACTACCACTTCGGGTCAGAGTGTAGCGGAGAGTAATGACGATGAAGGGGTATTCCACACTACTCAGAGCTCCAGAATTGAAACGCTAGGATGCAGTTTACAGTCATAACTTGATAGATACAAGTCATATAACATTTTGACTGTTAAAATACTGCAGGGTGTCATTTTAGTTTTTCATATATTGTAAAGCCATCCAAATGCGGGATGTTTTTCTAGTTATTTTTCATATAAAAAGACAGATATTTCATTTTAGATTTAAAGCAAAAAAAAAAAAAAAAAGCAAAAAAAAGCTAGGAGTGTTTTATTTCTAAAAAGAATAATACAAAACCTGTGGGTCTACTTTTTATTATATTTCTCCCATCCTTAACTGTATTCATTTTTTATATATATGTGTGTGTGTGTGTGTGCATTTATTAGCTAGCTTTATTCAAGACAGAAAAAAAAAAAAAAAAAAAATTTAATCACTGTTCCATATTCTGAACCTGTTAAACTCCACTTAAGAAATTGACCATGTGTTGCATCCTGCTCGTGAGAAGGGGTTGTTAAATAAACACAATGGATCTATTCAAAGAATATTGATTAAATCTTCTATATTATTTTTTAATAAAACAAATAATTTGTTAGACTATAAGATGTGACTTTCTCTGTAACATGGAATAGTAATTAAAGATTTTTTATTTTCAATCTTAGATAAACCTACCTAATAAACATACACACTTAAACAAAAGATAAATACAATTTATATATAGAAATCCACATGTAGTTCAAATAGGAAAATAAGAAATATACAATATCACCCATGTACACACCTAACATTTCTTTTTTAAATAAAAATTAAATTTTCTTCTAAACCAAACATACCAAGTTTTTATCATTTCTAGTGAGACATTAAGCAAAAAAGATTTTATTAGGTATTATTTATTACCAAACTCTGCCGCATTGAAATTCTGTAAGTAAATGTAGCAGTCCACAAATAACTATACCCCTATACACAATTATGTATAGTAAGTATATTTTCAAACTCTGTAACCAAAAATATGAATATATAGGCAGTCCAAAAATAAGTACACCCCTATGCCATTTTTCTTTTTAAAACTTAGATAAAGCTAGCTAATAAATATACACACATAGATAAAAATGAATTTCTACATAGAAATACTGATCTGGTACAAATAGGAAAATAAAAAAATACAAGAAATATATAATATTACTGATATACATCCCTACCATTTGGTTTTCTAACTTTGCCTACTTTAAACTGCTCACAGCAGCTCTCCCAAGCACACTCAAGCAAAGTACAAAAACTGATGGATAGTTCATTATAATTGGGCCGAAGGACTCAGATTACAATAATAATAGGACTTAATTTGAATAGGAGCTCTGAGGTGGATAGATTGTAAACTTTGAAATATCCCATCATACAGGTAAAAAATACCAAGAAAATTTTGTGCAGCTGTGGAGGAAATTTGGTAGGCAAAGAATGAAATAAAAAGTAAATTTTCTTGTAAACTAAACACAGCAGGATTTTATCATTTCTAGAGGAACATTAAACAAAAGAGATTTTATTAGGTATCAATTATTACCAAACTGTACAGCATTGAAATTCTGTTAGTAAAAATATGAATATGTCATCATCACCATCAGGTTGCGGTGTGAGCACGGATTCCCTTGACTCTCTTTCGCCACCCATCCCTATCAGTCATTGCCCCTGGTAGGTCTTCTACTCAGCATCCACGATCCACAAAGCTGATTGATGTAGGTTTTTCTAGTAGGCCTACACTGGTGTGTTGGTGTACACAGGAGGATGTCACTTATGAGTTCTTCCTTGCTTGTCCAGCATGTCTTGTTCGTCTTACTTGGATGGTTTGTGTGATAGGAGGTAAGTGGCTGCACAGCGCTTTTTTTTTGTGGGGTGCCGCTTCCAAGATTTGTTCAAGACAGCATGCAGCATCCTTTTGTAGCTTGAATCTAGCTTTTTCTCTAAGCGTTTCATTAGAGTCCAAGTGGTGCAGTCATACAGTAGCACGGATACGGTTACAGATTGGAAGAGTTCTTGAAGGGGAGGACTTTGTTTTCTTGCTTTATCTTATCAGAGAGATAGGCCGCTGTATTCTCTGGCCTTCTTCAGTATGACCCTTGTATATAACAAAATGTCTGGATTATTAGATTCACTGTTTTTCCAGTGAGAAAGTTGATTCCTTACAGAATTGGACCAGATTTACTACTGATTGTTTTAGTTTGGTTTGTTTTATGGCATATCAACCTCAGTGGATCATTTAATGCTGACAAAGTTTTGAAATAAATTCATTCTTAATGGATACTCAATTTTTATAAACTCATTTTTCTATTTAACACATAAATGGGACCCAAACAGGTACTACCACTCCAGGTCAGAGTGGACCTGGGAGCAATGATGATGAAGGGGTGCTCCACATTCCCAGATCTCCAGAACTGGAACCTTACCATCAGATAGAGTTTAACGTCATACCCAAGACATGAAGACCCTCAGCCACTGCCTTCTATGATAAAAAGGGTTGGGGCTTGTCATAAGGGTAATAGGGTTGGGGCAATCATATAGGTGCTAGGGCTTAACGTGACCAGCCGATTGATCGGAGTGGGCTTCTCCAACCGCCCATCTAGCCTAAGTAAGGACCAAAGTGGACTGTTGCAGGTCATGGACTGCTCAGCTACCAGGGTCCATGCTTAAGCATCATGAGTTGCCACCCATGGCCAACATTGGGGAAGTTTTACTCCTCTGCAGAGGTGCAGACTGTGTATTCTACAGCCCCAGCCAACAGGGCGGCAACAACATAGGAGAGGTAGAAATTTGAAAGTTGTCATGGTGTGATGAAGGCAAACCTTATTTAGTTCATAAATTTGGGATTTCATTCCTTTGGCATTTTTGGTATATTCTTGACTGCCCAACTAAGGCATGAACCCCTCTGCTCCTTTGGGACAAATCGCTCGACTGAATCTCCTCTCACTCTTCAAATCTGCTCATATTTGTAGCTTTTTTTGTCATGCCACTCGGTTGATGTGGCAATTATACAAACTGAGGATGTTTATATTTAAAATGTTAAGACCTTTCCATTTTCAAATATAAACAACCTTTTCTATGTATATTTACTAACCCCTCCGCACAAGCAGGATGTGACACAAGGTCAATTTCTTAACCAGAATTTAACAGGTTTGAATTCAGAACATGGAATAGTGATTAAAGTTCTTTTTTTTTCTGTCTTGGATAAAGCTAGCTAATAAACATACCCACATATATAAAAAATGAATGCAGTTAAGGATGGGAGAATGTTAAATTCAGAGTTTTCCTTCTAGTCTGGTTACCTAGCCAAGGTTAAAGAGCCCAGTCTGCTCTACTATTTACCCATAGCTTGAGGGAGAATAGTTGGATTCATACCTTTCCCAAGGGTATTAGCGCAATGTGAAATGCAAACAGTCCCGTCCAGGATTTGAACTCGGGTTGACGAGTCGATTTCCTATGACTAACCATTACACCACGCACATCCAACAACTTTCTATATAGTATCACCTGTCATCAGATGACCTTAGTAGAATTTAATTAAAACGTCCAACAGACCAACCACCAAGAGTGGCAAGACAACATAGAATAAAGGATAGGTAAATATGTCATTAATCCTAATTTACTTTATAAGACAAATCTCTAAGTTTCAAATCAAAACAGATAAATTCCCATCTATAAGTTAAATAGTACCACAACTGTTCTTCTACAAGAAAGTTTTTGGCATTAAATAAACCACAATGTTTATATGCCATTAAACAAAAAACAAAAAATCCAAAGCAGATGATAATTCCGCTGGCAATTGAGCAAACTGCCTGTAAAAAGTATAAAAATAGAAATATCTACAAGGGAGATTGGTTTGGTTTGTTTTATGGCATATCAACCTCAGTGGGTCATTTAATGCTGATAAAGTTTTGAAATAAATTCATTCTTAATGGATACTCAATTTTTTTTTATAAACACATTTTTCTATTTAACCCATAGATGGGACCCTAACAGGTATGAGTGGAATGAGGGAGATAAAAAAATTATTCACACTTTGTTTTATGGAAGCCAAGCTCATCATGGATGATTTGATAAGCAGAACCATGAATAATCTGCAGAGAACAAGCTACCTCATTGATGATAGCTTGCCAGTTCGCCATTACATTATCTGGAGCTTGCTAAATGGTGTGATTAGGCAAAAGCTTAAACTTCGATCACGTGACCACAACAGCACACATGCACAGAAAACAGTGTGACAATAATAAAGATATGTTATGGCAAAAGTGCGGATAATTTTTGACTCCCTTGTACAAGCTACAAGCCTCCAATGAATCTTAGCCCCTGACACTCCTTCCAACCAGAGAAATCAGGTCACTTCCTAGGTACAGACTGTTAGTGGAGCGGCCATGTTTACACTGTAAAGACAGCAAGCAAAATGGCGTGACAAGGCTCAAACTTCAATCGTGTAACCACAACAGTGCCAACATGCGCAAAACAGTGTGACAATAATAAATATATGATATGGCAAAAGTGCTGATAATTTTTGACTCCCTCGTATAAGAATGTCTTTGGCATTAAATAAACCACGGATGTTTATATGCCATTAAACAAAGAAAACAAACCAAAGCAGATGATAATTCCACTTGCAATAGAGCAAACTGCCTGTAAAAAGAATAAAAATAGAAATATCTATATAGCAACCAAAGATGATGAAAATGAGTCTGCACATAAAGCTGTTTACTTTGATACAGCATCGACAATGAATCAAAAAGGAGTGCAGTGTGCCTCAGGGAACAACAGAAGCCTATGCTAATTGAACATAGTAAATAAGATAGCACAGATTGAGAGTAATACAAAACCTCATCCTGGGACCAATAACAACTTAATCCTTCTTTTACAAGCAATTGAAAGTCCTACTGTTCAAGAAGATGCTGATACAGCTCTTTGTATTTGAAGGTTCTGCAGGAGTAAGTCGTCTTGAGCCGAGATGTCACAACAAATTCACTAGTTTGACTTTCAAGTTGTCAAATCTAAAAGACCAATTCCGATTAGGCTACAAACCTGCGGAAAGTCAGGCCTAGTTTTTCTCAACTATCGGGTGGATGCAATTATGCAATAATTCAAATCAAAATGAATATAAAATAATTATAATTTCATTTAAAGCAAATTTTTATATTTTTTTCTTCACACAGAATCCACCACAAGTATTTATTGCTTCAGAGCAAATTCTTGGCATCCCACAGTGGGCTGAATGTGCCAAAAATTGGAGATTCAGGCATAATTTCGGATCTACTCGAGATGAGATTCTCAATGAGGGCTCATTAGAAGCGTATTTTTATGGCCTTTGTAATGAAAAAAGAATTTTTCAAAAAAAAGTAGAGGGGGGGGTCTGGACCCGAATTACCATATTTGGGCATTTTGGCCCCAAATCACTATTTGGGCATAATTTGGCTAAAAATGGCCCTCTGAGGATGATTAAGGGCTCGTAGGAGGCGTAATTATATTATCTTTTCAATGAAAAAATAAATTTAAAAATTTTTATTTTTTAGGGGGTCTGTGCCTGAATTACTAGATTTGGGTATTTTGGTCCAAAAACCACTATTTTAAATTACTAGAAAGGATGCATCCTTTCTAGTAATTTATAAACGTTTGTTGGTGTGAGTGACTATCAAGCAATGTGTAAATGTTAGAGGTGGGCTGTTTAAATGAAAAACGATTTTACATACTAAAAACATGCAAGTTTATTTATATGTACAATAATATAATGCTTTATAGTGTTAACGGAAAAGCTAATTTACATATTGATCTTAAATATTTGATTTTAATGAAGATGTGTTAGGTCTTATTGATTTCTAATTGTTTATTTTTATCTTAATAAATATGAGCGATAAATTTTAAAAGAAATCAATTAACAAGAAGAAATGACTAATTTTATTCTTTGCTTCCTGATTTAACTAAATAGTTAAATTAAGAAAATTTAGCAATGAAAGACAGGAGTGATGGAAAATAATGGAAGAGTTAGTTTCAAAGTTGTTCTATTTTTCAATTATACCCACTCTGTTTCAAATCATTTTATCTGCATTCTTAATTAGTTTCATATGTCCTTCTAATTTAATGTATTTCATTACATTAAAACTTAAATACTTGCACCTGGAGGGTGTTTGTTTTGTTTTGTTTTATGTAATATCAACCTCAGTGGGTCATTTAATGCCGATAAAGTTTTGAAATAAATCAATTCTTAATGGATAATACAATTTTTTTATAAACTCATGTTTTTCTATTTAACCCATAGATGGAACCCTAACAGGTACTACCACTCCGGGGCAGAGTGGACCAGGGAGCAATGGTGATGAAGGGGTGCTCCACATTCCCCAAACCTCCAAAACTGGAACCTCACCATCAGATAGAGTTTAACGTCATTCCCAGGACATGTAGACCCGCAGTCATCGCCTTCTAGCACCCATATGATAAAAAGGGCTTGGGTCTTGCCATAAGGGCAATAGGGTTGGGAAAATCATATAGGTGCTAGGGCTTGACGTGACCAGCCGATTGATCGGAGGGGGCCTCTCCGACCGCCCGTCTAGCCCACCGGAGGGTGTATATTTTTGCTAGTTATAATAATAATATGTCAAAATCCTCTGAGATTGTTTTATGATAATTACTTAGGATGGTATTAATGTAAACGTATGCATAGGTAAAGCATGGACTGCTAATGACAGGTTAACAACCATATGAAATCTGATGAAATAAAATTGGGATTCTTCCCAGCCATGTCAGTACTATCATATGGTTGCATCACTTGAACTTTAACAAAACACCTGGAGAAAGCACTAGATGAGAACTACACAAGGATGTTGAGTACGGTTTTGAACAAATCCTGGAAGCATCACCCTACAAAACAGCAGCTGTATGGCCACTTACCTCCCATCTCACAAACCACCCAAATAAGATGAGAAAGACAGGCTGGGCACTGCTGGAAATGTATGGATGAACTCATAAGTGGCGTTCTCCTACACATGGACACACCGGTGTTGGCCAACCAGCAAAATCTTACATTCATCAGCTGTATGGACACTGGATGCCGTTTAGGGGACTTACCAAGAGTGATGGCCGATAGGGACAGATGCCGAGTGAGAGTCAATGGAATCTGTGCTGTCAGCACGCTATGGTGACGATGGTATTATGTTTACATTTATAATTTTGGGGATAATTTTACTTCTCTCAAGAAAGATAAAATGTCATCTATGTTGACATTTTCAAATAGTCCTTCATATTATTTGCGTTGAAAAAATGTTGTCTAATGAGAGTCTAATGAGAGCATTCTATGAGAAAATGCTTAACAGCGTAGAGCAAAGTTTTTCAACCTTTTTCATCTCACGGCACAGTGAGCTGGGCAATAAATTGATCGAGGTACACCATCAGTATATAAACATATAATTATTTAATCATGTAAAAGTAAAAATACCTGTTTCTAAGACAGTGTTGAAAAAAACTGTTCTAAGAGTACAAAAAATATTAAAGCAATAGAATAAAAATATAAGAGGATGATCAACCGTCCTCAACACTCATGGCACGCCCACGTAAGCTTCATGGTACACTAGTGTGCCGTGGCACACCGGTTGAAAACCTCTGGTGTAGAGTATTTGAATTTGACATGCTAAATACTGTGGTTGTTGTTCTTGTTTGAGTATAAAGTTAAGTCTTGTAAGAGCAATGCGCAATTGGGTTTCGTTTTGTTTGTTGGATTTTATGGCATGTCAACCCTAGTTGGGTTATTTTTTGCTGAAGACGTTTTGTTCGATTTATACTTAATGGATACTCAATTCTTTTTTAAACTTATTTTTTTAAAACTAATTTCTTTCTTCTACTTATATATAGATGGGACCCTAACAGGTACTACCACTCTGGGTTAGAGAGGACCTGGGTGTAATGATGATGAAGGGGTACTCCACATTCCCCAGAGCTCCAGAATTGGATTAGATTAGATAGAGTTTAATGTCATACCCAGGACATTAAGACTGAGCCACCACCTTCTAGCACATATATTATAAAAAGAGTTGGGGGTTTGACATAATGGCAATAGGATAGGGATAATGATATAGATGCTAGGGCTTGACATGACCAGACGATTGATCGAAGGGGGCTGACCGCCTAGCCTAAGTAAGGGCCAAAGTGGACTGTTGCATGTTATGGACTTCTCAGTAGGGTAGGTTGATTTTTCACTTTTTAAAAATATCAAATTGTCCATCTATGTGAAAGTTGTGTGAATACTGATACCAAAAATTAGATCTTTTACTTGTACCTTTGTTTGAAGAAATAGCATCAAAGATCGGTTGCAAAAATTCACAAAAATCCTTGTTTTTACAACCTTTGGCCTAGAAATTGGTTAGAAAATTTACTGTTTTCAATATTTAAATTAGAAAATGTTATTTTATTTTATTAAAATGAAACAGTTTAAATATTATAAATAGAATTAAGATATTGAAAACAGGATTTTTTGTGAATTTTAGCAACCAATCTTTGATGCTATTTCCTCAAACAGTAAACAGTACAAATAAAAGATCTAATTTTTGGTATCAGTATTCAGTATACTAGCATACAACTTTTGCATAGATGGACAATTTGATATTTTAAAAAAGTGAAAAATCAACCTACCCTACTGCTCAGTCACCAGGGTTCTATCCTTACGCATCACGGGTCGCCACCCACGGCCAACAGGTGGCCTCATTGAGGGGGTCATACCCCTCTGTAGAGGTGCAGTCGGTGTATTCTAAAGCCACAGTCTACAGGGCCTATGCGCAATTGGGATATATTGATTTGTTCACTTCTGGACTTTCTGATTTAGGGGACTTACCAAGAGTGATGGCCGATAGGGACAGATGCCGAGTGAGAGTCAATGGAGTCTGTGCTGTCAGCACGCTACGGTGATGATGGTATTATGTTTACATTTATAATTTTGGGGATAATTTTACTTTTCTCAAGAAAGATAAAATGTCATCTATGTTGACATTTTCAAATAGTCCTTCATATTATTTGCATTGAAAAAATGTTGTCTAATGAGAGTCTAATGAGAGCATTCTATGAGAAAATGCTTAACAGCGTAGAGCAAAGTTTTTCAACCTTTTTCATCTCACGGCACAGTGAGCTGGGCAATAAATTGATCGAGGTACACCATCAGTATATAAACATATAATTATTTAATCATGTAAAAGTAAAAATACCTGTTTCTAAGACAGTGTTGAAAAAAACTGTTCTAAGAGTACAAAAAATATTAAAGCAATAGAATAAAAATATAAGAGGATGATCAACCGTCCTCAACACTCATGGCACGCCCACGTAAGCTTCATGGTACACTAGTGTGCCGTGGCACACCGGTTGAAAACCTCTGGTGTTGAGTATTTGAATTTGACATGCTAAATACTGTGGTTGTTGTTCTTGTTTGAGTATAAAGTTAAGTCTTGTTAGAGCAATGCGCAATTGGGTTTTGTTTTGTTTGTTGGATTTTATGGCATGTCAACCTTTGTCGGGTTATTTTTTGCTGAAGATGTTTTGTTTGATTTATACTTGATGGATACTCAATTCTTTTTTTAAACTTATTTTTTTTAAACTAATTTTTTTCTTCTACTTATATATAGATGGGACCCTAACAGGTACTACCACTCTGGGTTAGAGAGGACCTGGGTGTAATGATGATGAAGAGGTACTCCACATTCCCCAGAGCTCCAGAATTGGATTAGATTAGATAGAGTTTAATGTCATACCCAGGACATTAAGACTGACCCACCACCTTCTAGCACATATATTATAAAAAGAGTTGGGGGTTTGACATAATGGCAATAGGATAGGGACAATGATATTGACATGACCAGACGATTGATCGAAGGGGGCTGACCGCCTAGCCTAAGTAAGGGCCAAAGTGGACTTCTCAGTAGTGTAGGTCGATTTTTCACTTTTTAAAAATATCAAATTTTCCATCTATGTGAAAGTTGTGTGAATACTGATACCAAAAATTAGATCTTTTACTTGTACCTTTGTTTGAAGAAATAGCATCAAAGATCAGATGCGAAAAAACACAAACATCCTTGTTTTTACAACCTTTGGCCTAGAAATTGGTTAGAATATTTACTGTTTTTAATATTTAAATTAGAAAATGTTATTTTATTTTATTAAAATCAAGCAGTTTAAATATTATAAATAGAATTAAGATATTGAAAACAGGATTTTTTGTGAATTTTAGCAACCAATCTTTGATGCTATTTCCTCAAACAGTAAACAGTACAAATAAAAGATCTAATTTTTGGTATCAGTATTCAGTATACTAACACAACTTTTGCATAGATGGACAATTTGATATTTTTAAAAAGTGAAAAATCAACCTACTCTACTGCTCAGCCACCAGGGTTCTATCCTTAAGCATCACGGGTCACCACCTACGGCCAACAGGTGGCCTCATTGAGGGGGTCTTACCCCTCTGTAGAGGTGCAGTCGGTGTATTTTAAAGCCACAGTCTACAGGGCCTATGCACAATTGGGATATATTGATTTGTTCACTTCTGGACTTTCTGATTAATTTAAAGAAAGTAAATATTGTGCTAGTATACTTGTTCGTTTACATGTGTAACTGAATATTTGCCAATCTATATCCAAGTATGCTTTCTTTTATTTTTAAAAGATGTTTACTGTAAAACTGAATGCTCCCGCAGTCTACATATATATATTTACCAACCCCTCCGTATGAGCAGGATGTAACACAAGGTCAATTTCTTAAGCGGAGTTTTCTTTCTCCTAGACTGGTTGCCTAACCAAGGTTAAAGAGCCCAGTCTGCCCTACTATTTACCATAGCTGGAGGGAGAGCAGGATTCATACCTTTTCCAAGGGTATTAGCGCTAAGTGAAATGCAATTACCACTTCCAGGATTTGAACTCGGGGCGACAAGTCCATTTTCCGTGACTTTAACCATTACACCACGTGCTTCCACAGTCTACATATAGGTTTGTTCAAAAGGGTAGTGCCCTTATAAATAATACAAATTAAGTCAACAAAGTGTTGTTGGTTGGCTAATGGATTTTAACGGCATATCAACCAGTCTAGGGTTATTTTATGCCTAGAGGTTAGGAAATAATACTGTGTTTCCCTGGATTAAGACCTACCTGCAAACTAAGATCTAGCGTGATTTTTCAGGATGATTTTAATCTAAGCCCTCCCCTTAAAACAAACACTAGTTAAGAGCAATAACATTTCAGAGAATGATGATGTGATTATTTTTTAATGAATTGTCGTCAATGTGTTTTTAAATTAAAAAAACATGTTAATGGTTAATAAATGTAGATAATTTTTTTTGTAATTTCTGTCTATTTAGAAATTTTGTAATTTCCTGCTTCTTAACTCTTAATGTCTTATACCACCTCATTCCACCCGGCCGGAAGTCACATTCATTTTCCTAATCTACCCCAAATGATAGCCTTTTTTTTTAGATGTAATATTAAACATATTTAGAAGTCTTTAATTTAAGGGAAATAACAGGTAACTTTAAATGAAAAGGCCATTTTTAGCCATTTTTGATAGATCCTTATATGAATGGGTCTCTGGACTTAGAAAATTCTCAACAGGATGTTAAGAGTTTTAATGTCATTTTTTGATATATAAAGAATAAGACCCCCCCCACACACACACACCGAAAATAAGCCCTGGTGTTATATTTCGAAATGAAAATTGATATAAGCCATGTCATATTTTCGGGGAAACACAGTATATGTTGTACATTTTTATTTACACTTTTGTAGTTAACGATATATTAGCATATAGTTGGATGCATACCTTTTCCACGGGTATTAGTGCTATGTGAAATGCAAACAGCCTCGTCCAGGATTTGATCCTGGGTCGATGAGTATTTCCTATGATTCTAAACATCAACATGTTAATTATAACTAATAGATACGTTTTTAAATTTCAAAGCCAAAACATGTAAGAGTTTTTAATATAAAACAATCACTACATATTTGCAGTCTATTGCTAGCTATTCATCGTCATCATGTTGTGCAATCAGCACAGATATCCATGACAATCTCTCGCCAACCTTCTCTATCATTCATTGTCCAAGGGAGGTCCTCTGCACAGCATCCAGTATCCGCACAGAGCTGGTCAATGTAGGTCCTTGCTGGACAGCCCACACTAACATGTCCATGTGTTGGCTTCCACAGGAGAACGTCACTTGTGAGTTTGTCCTTGCTTATCCAGCATGCCTTGTCTGTCTCACTCGGATGGTTTGTGAGATAGGTGGCAGGTGGCCGTACAGCTGCTTCCTTGTGGGGTGCTGTTTCCAGGACTTGTTCAAGATCGTACACAGCATTCTATTAATCTAGTATAACAGATATGATTTTCAAAGAAGTATAAAATTTAAAAATGTATCTCAATGTGATAACAAATTTTTTAAATAAAAAATAAATAAAAAAAATTACCCAACCCATTCACCATGTGCAGGATTTAACACAGGGTCACAAGCATATGGAATCCAGCGAGGATTGAATTTGCTTTTCACTAGTAATGGATCTGCGAGACAACCTTGCTAACCATTATATCTCGATAGGTTGCCCCTCATGCTTTAATGTGTACTAGGAAGGACCTGTGGATGTACCACAGTATGATAATTTAATTATTACAACGTTGGATATGATTACTAAAGAGCTGTTGCAAATAGTTCAATATGTAAAAAATAATTGCTACATAAATGCAGTTGATTTCTAACTATTATTCTAATATAATAGACATTATTTTTAAAGAAAAAAAATTTAAAATTTAAAGATATATCTCAATGTGATAAAATTAAAATTTAAAAAAAAAAAAAGAAAAAAAAGTTACCCAAACAATTTATCATGGATAGGATTTGACACCAGCTCACAAGTATGGGGCATCCAGTGAGGATTGAATTTGCTTTTCACTAGTAATGGATCTGCGAGGCAAACTTGCTAACCATTATATCCCGATAGTTTGCCCCTCATGCTTTAATGTGTTAACAGTTTGCCTCATTCTCATATTTGAAGTCTTAATATTGTATAGTAGGTATTTACCCAACCTGTTTGCCACAGGTAGGGTGTGACACAAAGACAGGATCAAACTCGCTTTTCAGTAGTAATGGAGCTGCGAGACTAGCTTGCTAACCATTACGGGACACCTTAATATCTCAATGTGATCAATGAACTGAAGATGTTTATATATGCATACTAGATAAGTGAGGCTTAAGGAACATATCTTAAAAGGTTTGAGATGACTGCTAAGATTATAATGTAGAAAACTATATACATTTTATCATTAATAACCAGTGGCGTACCTAGCACAAGTGCCGCCCGAGTCGGACGTTTATTTGGCCACTCCTTAAAAGTTTGAATAACAATTCAAAAAGCCGAAATCAGAATAATACATGTATATAAGTACGCAAAATAAGAAGAGAACATGTAGCAGCTATTTATTTTCCCACAATTTTATAATGTTTATATACACAAAAAAATGATAGGAAAAAGATATGTTTAAGAACAGATGAATGAATTACAAAAATAAACATATTTACAAATGGATTTTACGTGCCTTCCTCATCGCGAAATCTTGAATCACTTCATCAAAATCAATTTTATCCGCAAGGCTATGTTCTATGGATAATATTGCTAAAATTGTATGCTACTGGATAGGACAGTGTGAATTATTTGGTGAGATATAGGAAGTTGAAAACTTATCAATTTTTACTTTCACTAAATGTTCATGTAGCACTGGGTCGGATTTTCTAAAAAATTTCCTTTATTTTCACTTGCCTCCTCAACTCAAATGTGTTGCCTGGGTCTGGCCAACCTCCTCACCACCCTCTTGGTATGCCACTGTAAATAACCAACTAATTTGAAGCTGTTCTAACAATTTTATGTTACTGGGGGCACATGTGACATAACAGTTATTGTTGTAGAAAATGGACTTAACAAGCCAGGTTCAAATCCTGGATGGGGTCACGCTAATACCCATGGGAAAGATAAGAATCTATTTCTTCCCTGCTAGTTACTGGGTAGGATGTGATACAAGGTTACAAGTATGGGACATCCAGCAAAGGATCAAACTCACTATTTAGAAGTAATGAATCTGCGAGACTACTTTTTAATCATTACACCACGATGGATATGTATGTATGTATGTATGTATGCAGTGATGCTGATAGCTTTTTAATTTAGTACGTCCTAGGATGCACGGATTTGATTTGAAATCAAATTTAATGGGTCCCAACTAAAGTTTCTTAATAAATTGTAGAGTTTTTATCTATGAACAACTAAAGCTGTCTAACCCCTACCTTGTACCCCACACAGTGTAATCCATTGAAAAATATTGAAATGTATTTACAGTTAGCTGGAAATGGTAGTGAACGAAAAAACAAACAAAAAACACTGGGACGCATGGATATAATTTTTCTGCGTCCTTGATGCAGGATGTGTACCTATCAGCATCTCTGTGTATGTATGTATTTGAAATAGGTATATTTGGGCAGCATCTTTTCATTCAAACAAATTTGGTTAAACAAAATAGAATCCTTATTGTTTTCAAGTTTTTTGGGGTTTTTTTCTTTCAAATTTTTTGATGTTATCATCTTGAAAGGCGTTAATCAGTTGTCCGAAAGAGTTATTATTGGTAAACCAATAAACAGTCTTGATAATGATAATTTAGACAAATATAAATAGCCTTGATAATGGTTCAGAAAAAAGAACCGAAAGTACTTGGTTTATCAATAATAAGTCTTTCAGACAACTGATTAATGCCTTTCAAGAGGAAAACATCCCAAAAATTGTTAGAAAACTTTAAATAAAAGAAGGAAAAACTTGAAAACAATAAGGATTCTTTTTGTTTAACCAACTTTGTTTGAATGTATATATTTGTATATGTATATTAGGATTGTGAGGGACGGCAGTGATCTGTAAAGATTATGCGATTGCTATATATTTTTATGTGTGTAAGTTTTAGAATTGTTATTTATAGAGTTCTTCATGAGAAAAAATAAAAGGATTTACTATCTCAGAAGTGATTCTGAAAATATCAGTCACTTGCCAACTGAGACAAACTTTAAAATAAGTTATGGTGTGCTGTATCTTGTAAGTCAATCAAGATAACAAAAATATTTTATTTTAAAGTATTTACTTTGTCAATTTTAGAGAAGAAAAATAAATAGCATCTAAAAAAAAAAAAAAAGAAAAAAAAAGAAGGAAATAAATGTATTTTTCATTACACCAAATATGTACATTTTAAAATTTGTTTTAACCAATCCATTAAATAATATTTCTTTATAATACCAGTCTGAAAAACCAGTGTTGCTATCAAGAAAGTAAAGGGTCAAGTTTTAAGAATTGTAAACCTTAAACCTCCACATTGTATAATTTCTGGATGTGTATCACAAAGTCATTTCAATTAGATTTATCATATATGAACTGACAACGTATTACTCAAATAGCAAACATGGTATGACATTTTGTAGAGTCTGTTAACCTCATCTTAGAGAAAAAGATTTCTCTTTTACTTCATAATTTCCTATCTTTTGCTAATAGAAAAGTTTTTACTTTATAGAAGATATCGAAGCCGGACATTAATTTATTTCCTTTTTCGTTTTGTTTCATACAACTGAGTAATGTGCGTGTTCATTAACATGGAATTTGGCATATCGGTTGATGTAATCCCAGTTTACTCACGCGTCAAATAAAAAAATTAAACAAAAACAAAAAATGCTGAATTATGACTGAGTCCCTTCGGGTACAAGGTATAATTTTATTATCATTTAACAGAACCTACGTCTATTGAATTTTAAATGTTTATATAAATAAATGTAAATAATTATAAATAAAAGCGGTGTACACGTAGTCCTGCACCAAAAAAAAACACCAGTTTTATTTACGAGTCAAAGAAAATATTTTTTCTATATAACGGATATTAATATTAAAATTTTGGATAATAACTGTAAATATCAGGTCAAAGGATACGGAGGAACACTAAAGGTTATGTTTATTTCAACAATTTTAATTTGAATGTAACCAAATAATTTAATATTTTCGAATCGGGATAAATGTATATAATGCATAATTCCAGTTAAAAATTAAAAATAAACAAGTTAATAAGCAGCAGTCTTTGTCATTTTAAATAATAAAAACAGATAGTTTTTAAATCAATTAGCAAAAAATAAATAAATAAAATTTCCAAGTTTTGTTTTTAAAATATTTTTTGGTGTGTGTGTAGAGGTAAAGATACTTTTTTTTTTCGTCTAATTTTTAAAAACATTTCCTACACATTTAATTAGTTTTTCAAAATGATTTTTTTTTTTTTTTTTTTTTTTTGTCTGAGAATAGATTTTAGTTTTGATTAATCATTAGTTCGCACATAATACACCTGAGATACTTAAAATGCTATTGTTCATTATTATTATTATTATTATTATTCACAGGTGCTGCTAAACACCATCTGCAATGCGTTAGTAATTCAATCTACACAATTTCATAGCATTTCTCTTTCTCTCTCTCCCCCAAGAAGAACAATTACGAATCTTTTTTTTTTAAATCAATAATAACAAAGACGACTTAATAAAATAGATTTCTAAAAACTTATGTAATCAATAAATCTTGATGACTTACATTAGTAATATAAAACCTAATACCCTAAAAAAAACATCTCGATCAAAAACGAAAGACAAAAAAAAAAAAAAATACTACAGATTTGTAGTAATGTTTACATTTTAAATTTACACTAGGACGAGTGTCGATGCTCTTTAGGTTAAATTTTATTTCTTTAACAAATTGATTAATGTTTAAGCATTTTTCTCGTGTACAACAATACCACAAGACCAGCTGGTCGTAGTCAGTTCATTCAAGTACGTGTAAAATCAATGATAATAATGTAACAATGAAAAACAGGATGTAAATATCTGAGCATTTAAAAATCAACACGTGCAGGGCAACCATTCAAACCAACTTTCAAAATGCTATAAGGAATTTTTCAGACGTACGATGTTATAATAATAATTGAAAAAATGTCTTTATTCTTCTTTAATGAAAAATAACCGAGACTTGACATTTAAAAAAAATGAAGCTATAGACCGTTTTAATGCGTGTTTAGACTAGAAAAAGAAATTTAAAAAAATAAATAAAACATAAGTTTTTTTTTTAAATGGATTTCTTTTACACACTAAAGAAGAAAGTATAGATCTTTAAAATGATCAATAAAATGTATTTTGTTATTTTCTCTCCATAAAAATAGAAATCAATAATTTTATTCTCACATTTACATTTATTGTACTTTACTTTACACAAAGTCGAGAGTGTAAAGTTAAAATGTAAGAAATATATACACGTATATAAACATATAAAAAGAAATAGCTGTTACTTATTTACTAAAACTTTATATTTCTCAGTGAAACAAACATAAAAAGAGTTAGAAATTAATTAAAAATTTGAATGACATAACTTAAAATTTTATCAGTTTTTAAACAAAAATTGGTTTCATTTCTTAATAAATGTAAACGCAACATTTTTATCTGACGTTACAAAAAAATCTGATATTAGTTTTCCGCTTTTCCGTTTACTTAAATTTAAGATCTTTTTCCCACCCCCGGAAAAATGAAATAAACAGGGGCCAATCTTATTTAATTGAAATATCCTAAAGTCCCTTTTCCCCAGTGAAATGAACTTTGGAGTGTTCCAAAGTTAGAAGGTTCAATTTATTTAACTACATTTTTTTTTTCGACATAGAGATTTTTCATTTTTTTCCAAAGAAGGAGGCCTGATATTATGGAAACATTAAGCTTTAATATAAGTAAAAAAATAAGTAAATAAAATAAAAGTATATAACTAAAACATCCCTTTCATCATGTACGTTTTTTTTTTTTCACCGGATGTCTGACTCAGATGTATTATTGTCAAGTTACAACACAGAACATATCTAAATGTAGCATCTGGGTGATTTACGAACGATATATTATTAATTTTAGCATCTTAAGGAGTGGAAATCATAATTTTCTGCAACATTTGGTCGATATTACAGAAAATAAGGAGACTTTTTTTCTGCTTGTAGAAAAAAGAAAAGAAAGAAAACAGAAAGAAACAAATATTTAGAGTCATTTCACAAAAAAAAAAAAAAAAAAAAACTACAATCATACGTGTCAGGAACTCTCGCTTTCGCCAGTCAGGGTAGAAATTCAACTGAAACTGGTTTTTAAGGATAAGATTAGGGATCAAAAACACTCACCTTTATTCGACTTGCGAGGGAAAAAGTAGCAGGTCGCAGAAACGATGACGGCAAGCCAAAAACATAGCAAGAAATATAAAAATGTTCCTCCCTGTTCATCGTACTCAAATTGCATGCCCGCCATATTGGAAGCAGGCGGAAATAGGTCAAATGAATACACGTGGAAGCCACCGACAAAAACCCTCAAAGATTTCCCCTCCTGCTTACTATATTGATTTAGTTGTTTATTTGTTTAGGTTTAATATATTTGTTTTATTCGTTTATTTATTTATTTATTTATTTATTTTTTCATCCATTCATTCATTCTCCTGACAAAGCATTATACTTTTAATTGAATTTTCTAGAAGTTTATTTTAACTTACACAGGTGAAAAAAAAATATCAATATTCTTTGAATTTTCTCATAAAGAATAAATCTTAAGAAAATCTTTTATTTATTTATTGAATTTTTTTTTTTTAAACTTTATGGAAATACAAAACCGGCTGTTATACACAAGACATTCTGCCTTTCATGATCACTCCAAGTAAACAATTTTATTTTTGCAATTACTTGTCTGCAGACTGTGTTTGTCTACAAAAAAAAAAAAAAAAGGTTCTTGGAAAAATTACAAAAATAAACCAGAATCTTGAATCTAAGCCTACACACTGGTCATATATTCCTGACTCTTAAACTACCATTACTGGCTCATATCTATAATAATTTTTTATACAAGCAAGGTGACTCACTGTTGCTCAGGATGAGCTGAATCTTCATGATTATATTTTCAAATTAAACTTAGCAGAATAATTATTTTAAAAAAAGAAAAAAGAAAAAAGTCTGATGCTCTACCGACTGAGCTATGCGGACAGATCAACTTAAAACATTTAAAATAATAATATGTGCATTGGTGCTGTAAATCATGTTTCTCGGCTGTACTAAAATCTACTTGAAAAATAACTAAATAGTTATTTACTAAACTTGTTTTGGTTTCAGTTGAAAACCACAAGTATTGGGCACCCATTGAGGACCAAACTCACTAATCACTAATAATGGTAAGCTAGATTAGCTTGCTAAACATTACCCCACAATGATGCACACTTAATAGTTATTTATTAAGTTTAACTTAGTTGTAGCATTAGGCCGGATGTATGGGACACCTGTGGGGATTAAAATAATTTAAAATAACAATCTCTCAGGAGCTCTTAGACAGGAAGAACCCTCTGGGCATGTGCAGAAAAGCCCCTTCCTATTACCAAGAAGAACCCTCGGCCATTCGAATGCAGACCCTGACTGGGAGTAGACGCTTTTGACTGGTTCAAGAGAAAATCTCCTCTCCAAGAAATAGCTATGAATCTAGAAATAAAGTCTGTAACCTAAAAGTATATTTGTCAGCTAAATCAAACCTAACGGACCTAAATTCCACCATCGTATGTCACCCTGCCGAAAGAAAAAACAAAAAAAACCCAAAATCAGAGAATTAACCGAATCTAGTGAAATTTTCAGTGTTGATATATTAATGAAGGAAATATATAATGCACCAGTTATTTTATTTAAAAACTTTTACATTTTTTCCGGTCAGTTAACTTTGGACCACATATCTTTGAGGTGTAACACAGATTCTCAAAGATACGTGGTTCAAAGTTAACTGACCTGAAAAAATGTAAAAGTTTTTAAATAAAATAACTGGTGCATTATATATATTTTATTTATTAATATACCAACACTGAAAATTTCATTAAATTCGGTTAATTCCCTGATTTATGGTATTTTTTTTCTTTTGATAGAGTGACATACAATGGTGGAATTTAGGTCCGTTAGAATTGATTTAACCCTTTTGGCTTTCTCTTTTTTTCTCTTCCTTTAATTCCTTTTCAGCCTGACAACCCACAAGAAGGAAGAACTGTGGGGATTAAAATAAAATAAAAATAAAAATAAAAAATAACAATCTCCCATGAGCCCTCAGACAGGAAGTAACATTTGAGCATGTGCAGGAAAAAGGACCCACTTCCTACCACCAAGATAATCTCTCGGCCATTCGGACTTGAGCCTCAACGGGGATCAGACACTATTACTAGACGGGAAGAAATTTCCTCTCCATGAAGTAGCTATACCACATGAATTTTGCTCCATATAATCCTTATTCCATGGCAGAACGGAAACACTCAAAACATAAAGGTGCAAAATTTTAACTGATGTTGTAGCTTCACTTCTGAGCAAAAAGCAAACGATATATTTGGTACAAATAATGTTCAATATAAGTAAAATAATAATTTTTAAAAAATTTGTCATATATGCAGTGCCACATTGAGATTTTCCCACTTACTGGACTTGCTATGAAAAAATCAGAAATCATTAATAATTTAAAAATGTTTAGTTGTGTGCCTATTTCGATAACATTTTTTGGTTCCTCAGGTCAAAAAGCTTTTATAAACAAATTTTTAGGAGTAGGAAAGCTCTAGAACTTATTTTACAGACAAAAATAAATTACAAAAGGTTGCCATTTTGCCCCCCCCTCCAAATTTTTCAAGTTTAAAATCAACATAACTCGGCCAATTTTTGGAATTGGAAGCTCAAATGTTGGGGATTGTCTTACTTTAGCATAGTCCACACCTGGACAAAATGTTGGGGATTGTCTTACTTTAGCATAGTCCACACCTGGACAAAATTACTTTTTTCTGGAATTGACATGGAATTACCCCATAGTTACTTGAAACCATATAATTGTATATAAATTATTAGTATTAGATAGGAATAATTGAATCTATACAACTGCGTGCAAATTATCAGTATTAGATAGGAATACTTGATATCATATATATATTTACTAACCCCTCCACACGAGTAGGATGTGGCACAAGGTCAATTTCTTAAGCTGAGTTTAACAGGTTTGAATTCAGAGTTTTCCTACTGCTAGACTAATTACCTAATGAAGATTAAAGAGCCCAGTTTGCTCTACTATCTACCCATAGCTGGAGGGAGAATAGTTGGATTCATATCTTTCTCAAGGGTATTAGTGCCATGTGAAATGCAAACAGGCTCGTCCAGGATTTGAACAATCCTGGACGAGCCTGTTTACATTTCACATAAATTTTGTTTTACATCTTTTCCTCAGAGCTTTCATCCTGGCTAGCAAGTATTGAACACAATTATAATGTGGCCCACACTCGTTATTTTTTCAATTATCCGACCCACCATGAAAAAATTTTGGTGATCCCTAAATTAGGGAATTGTCACTGACTCAATTCCAAATTAAACATCCACCAAAAAAAGAATTTCCTGGAATAAAAAGTTTATGGGGTTGCAATATTGTTATATACCCGCGTTGGGTATATACATTCGTGAGAGTATTAGAGAGAGATAGACAGATAGAGTTGTGTGACTTACTTGCATGTCTTCTCTATCTTCTTCCTTTCGAGCCATCTGTGATCGTCTAGATTCTTCTTCTTTACTTCTTTCATAGTTGTAGTGGTTGTTTCATCTTCTTTCTAAATTCTCTTCTAAGGGCTTCTTTAAGGGATTCTTTAAGTCATGCCAGGCCGGGTTAGCTGAGTCAGTAGAGCGTTCACCTAAAAACCAAAAGGCTCCTAGTTCGATACTGTCCCTCGCCTACTCAGCGTATGAGTAGCACAGGGATCTGTGTGGTAAAGTAAGGAGCTGATGGTAGGTGGTGCTCCACCTCAGACACAAAAACAATCTCCTTGGTCTAGCACTAGTGAAAAGGGGATAGACTCCCTCGCTAATTAGCTGATACTGACTTTAGGCCACCCCGACAATTTTACTTTTTACTTAAGTCATGCAAATAACTAATAAGACTTGTATTACTTGTACAAGATTTTATTCCAGTGTTGCCCATTTTCATTCACCACGCAGTCTGAGTTCAGCCCCGCAGTCGCACGTCTGCTCTGCATCGCATTTTGGCTGAAACTGGTTACCTAACTAGTCAACTCACGTGACGTTCAAGATTCCACCTTTACCAACGGTCTATATTTTTCCACGGAAACCTGTTCTGATTTGAAGGCCAACAACCCCTTATTCTACAGGTGTTTGTTAATAATCTATGCTACCACATAGATTATGCAACAATATTAATACTTATGTTCCTTATTTGATCGACCTTGCTGTTACAATTAGATAACCCAACAAGAGTTGACATGCCATAAAACTGTATTGTATGCATCTTCTCCATTCATCATCTAATCAGTTTATCAGTTTTTTTCCAGTGCAACTGTTGCATCAACTTAGTGTTCATGCATCGGATGGCCACAGAAACTGCTTCGGGTGTGTGATTAAAAATTCAAATGAAATTTTTTCTCTTCACAAAATCATTCAACAAATTTTCCACATGTTGGTTGGTTGGATTTTACGGCATGTCAACTCCTGGGTTATCTTACACCAAAGATGTTTTTGTTTTATTCATTCTTGATGGGTATTCAAAATTTTTAATTTAAAAAATTTTAAAAAACAACACATTTTTAATACTCATTTTTTTCTATTTAACCCATAGATGGGACCCTAACATCTGGTTAGGGTGGAACTGAGAGTAATGGCGATAAAGAGGTACTTCACATTCCCTGAATTGGAACTTCACTGCTAGATGCAGTTTAATGTCATATCCAGGACATTAAGACCCTCAGTCACTGCCTTCTAGCACATATATGATACAAAAAGGTTGGGGGATTGCCATAAGAGCAATAGGGTGAGGACAATCATATATGTGCTAGGGCTTGATGTGACCAGCTGATTAATCGAAAGGGGCCACTCCGCCCGCCCGTCTAGGCTGAGTAAGGGCCAAAGTGGAGAGTTTCTTTCCGACTGACTGCTCAACCACCAGGATTCCGTCCTTAAGCATCATGGAGGGGCCATGTGTTGGTAAAATGAAAACAATTCATATAATAAGGAAGCTAACACAACATTTTTCACGCATAAGTTATATTTTATATTTCTTGGAAGAAGGTCTTTGTGGTCTTTACTGTTCAGTTCCTTTGAGTGAAAGTCAGGGTAATTTAGGTTCAAGTGCCTGGTGGAGGCATATGGTGTAATGGTTATCTTCAAAGGAAACAGATTCGGTGACACAAGTTCAAATCCTGGCTGAAGCTGTGTGCATTTCATACAGTGCTAATGCTCTTGGGAAAGATATGAATCCAGCTATTCTCCCTCCAACTATAGGTAAATAGGGTAGACTGGGCTCTTTAACCTTGGTTATGGCAACCAGTCATGCAGAGGGGTTGGTTATTATATATATATAAGTGCTTGGTTTGGTTTGGTTTGGTTTCTTTGCTTAATGGCATATCAATCTTCCTGTGTTATTTAATGCCAAAGCCATCCTTGCAGAATAGTAGTAGTAGTGGTACTATTTAACCCATAGCTGAGAGGATGAGGTGATTCATACCTTTCTAAAGTACTAGTCTACAAGTGTCTGGCCAAATCAATGTGTCACTGAGTTGTGGGTGT
The DNA here is from genome assembly GCA_023376005.1 of Doryteuthis pealeii. Taxonomy (NCBI): domain Eukaryota; kingdom Metazoa; phylum Mollusca; class Cephalopoda; order Myopsida; family Loliginidae; genus Doryteuthis; species Doryteuthis pealeii. The sequence continues at coordinate 100,381,625 of CM042145.1, forward strand.
GGGCTTGTGTGTTATTTTGATATCTTTGGGTTTTAGGAGTCACTGACAAAAGTATCCTTTTTTAGGTGAGGGTGGTGGTTAAAAAAAAAAGAGCTGAAAAAACCCCGAAAAACAAAGGATATAGCATGGCTCACGACTAGAAATTTGGACCATAAGTGACCAAAAAACCTATAAAAACTTACATTCATCAACTCTGTTCAGACATTAGATGGTCAATAGGAAAAGATAATGAGAGAGAGAGAGTAAAAAAAATCAGTGCTATCAGCACAACTTGATGATGATGATGATGATGATGGTGGTGGTTTTTATTTCAATTATTCTAATTTAAAAAAAAAATCTTAATTTGATTTTTTTAAACTTTATTTCTTATTTTCTTTTCTCATTTTTTTTTTATACCACTACAGTCATATTGTAAGCCAGAATTTTTCAACCTTTTTCATCTCACGGCATAGTGAGCTGGGCAATAAATTGATCGAGGTACACCATCAGTATATAATGGAATAAAAGGTATAAATCTTCACAAAGAAATTACTTAAGTAGAAATAACAGTTTCTAAGACAAAGTTTTTCAACCGATGTGCAAAAAAATTAAAATAATGAAACAATAAATATATTAAAGTAAAATATTTAAATGTTAAAGTAAAATAAAAAAAATATTAAATAGAGTAAAAATATAAATTTTCACAAAAAATTAATCATGTAAAAGTAAAAATACCTGTTTCTAAGACAGTTATAAAACTCTGTTCTAAGTGTACAACAAATATTAAAGTAATAGAATAAAAATATAAGAGGATGATCAACCCTCCTCAATACTCACGGCACACCTACAGAAGCTTTAGGTACACTAGTGTGCTGTGGCACACCAGTTGAAAAACTCTGTTGTAAGCTATGTCTTTATAATAATAATAATGAAATTTATTGTGTACAGTGCTCAGGTGCACCACAACTCATCAAAGTCTCATGTCAAGTACACAGAATAATGTATTAGTGTCAGGAACATGAACAGATTACAGTAGTAATATGGATGTATGTGTGCGCGTGTGTGCATATGTATGTGGAGAGTGGCATCAGGTATAGTGTCGGCGGACTACAGGAAGCATGGAGGCTTTGAAAGACTCAGTGCTTTGGCAGCCTACAACAGACGGGGCAGTTTATTCCATGTCTCCGCAACTCTGAGCGTGAAAAAATGTTTCGAAAGTCACGTGAGCAGTGCTTTTTTCTGACTTTGTAGGCATGCCCACGTGTGTTAGAAAGATGGAGATCAAAAAGGTGTTCAAGGTTGCTGTTGTTAAGATTTATTTCCAATTCATGTTTACAAGATTTACTGTCATATTGGGTTGTAGTAATAATAACATTGCTGTACCTGTACAGCAGTGTAAGAAGAGAGCCTGGTTGTGGTAGTAATAACATTGCTTTACCTGTACAGCAGGGTAAGAAGAGAGCCTGGTTGTGTTTTGCCTGCCTGGATCGAACTCGTGTCCTTCAAAATGTGAAAAATACAACTTAAGAGTGATGCAGATGCGTGGCTTGATTTAGGTGCATGAAAAGTTGCATTGGTCAATTGGTAGACAGACCAAAAGGCCGCCCTGTCAGCTGGGGTGTTAGAATACACCGACTGCACCTCTGCAGAGGGGTAAGACTCCCCCAATGGGGCCACCTGTTGGCCGTGCGTGGCAACCCGTGATGCTTAAGGATAGAGCCCAGATGCTTAAGGATGAGCAGTTCATGACATGCAATACTCCACTTTGGCCTTATCTTGGGCTAGACGGGCGGTCGGAGAGGCCCCCTCTGATCAATCGGCTGGTCACGTCAAGCCCTAGCACCTATATGATTTTCCCAACCCTATTGCCCTTATGGCAAGCCCCAACCCCTTTTTATCATATGGGTGCTAGAAGACGGTGGCTGCGGGTCTAAATGTCCTGGGAATGATGTTAAACTCTATCTGATGGTGAGGTTCCAGTTCTGGAGGTTTGGGGAATGTGGAGCACCTCTTCATCACCATTGCTCCCTGGTCCACTCTGACCCGGAGTGGTAGTACCTGTTAGGGTCCCATCTATGGGTTAAATAGAAAAATGTATTTATAAAAAAATTGTATTATCCATTAAGAATTGATTTATTTCAAAACTTTATCGGCATTAAATGACCCACTGAGGTTGATATGCCGTAAAACAAAACAAACCAAAAGACCAAAAGGGAGTCGAGAGAAGCTTCAGAAGGTACCAGTTATACAAGTTCAGAAGGTGTCTTATTTGAGTCTTTGTCAAAAATTGTTCTTGAAATACTTCACAATGTAACTATGGGGATTGAAATAAAATTAGAATAAAATTCAAATAAAAAAATTAAAAAAACTCCCATGAGCCTTCACCGGAAGAACCCTACAAGCATGTGCGGGAAAAACGACCCACTTCCGACTCCCAAGATAATCTCTCAGCCATTCTGACTTAGGCCTTAACTGTATCTAGACATTACTACTGGCCAGGGAGATATTTCCTTGCCATGTAGTGGCTATGAGCTGTGAATAAAGCCTAAATCATAAAACCACCTTTTATTTTTGTTTCTTCCTTCTTTCTTTGAATTCCTTTTCAGCGCAACCACCAAATAAGATGGTAGGACGTGAGACAGGGTTGCAAGTATGGGGCATCCAGTGAAGATCAAACTCCCTATTCAGCAGTAATGGACGTGAAATTTAATGTCATATTATGGGACAGATCCACTTGATGGTGGCAATTGATTTTTTTGATATTATCACTGGAGTCTTGCAAGGAGATACATCATCATATCATGCTGGCAGCACAAATATAGCAAGGAGATCCATTAGCACCATGGTGTGTGGTGTAATGGTTAGAGTTGTTGGAAATGGACTCGTCGACCTGAGTTCAAATCCTAGACGAGGCTGTTTGCATTTCACATAGCACTAGTACCCTTGGGAAAGGTATGAATCCAAATATTCTCCTTCCAGCTATGGGTAAATAGTAGGGCAGACTAGACCCTTTAACCTTGGCTAGGTAACCAGTCTATGAGAAGGAAAACTCTAAATTCAGGCCTGTTAAACTCCACATAAGATATTAACCTTGTGTCTCATCCTGCTCGTACGGAGGGGTTGTAAATATATACATTGGCACCATTTTTACTTACAATCGGCCTAGATTATGTACTATAAGTGTCAAAAGATCTGAAAATGATTCCTGTGCTTCTTGCAAATACACCTGCTTGAGCCAAATCTCTGCTGCATAGCCTGGAGCAGGCAGCAAGAGGCATTGGTTTCTATGTAAACTCAGATAAAACAGAGTTCATGTGTTTTAATCAAGATGGTACCATCCTATTGGATGGCAAGCCTCTGAAATTAGTAGATCAGTTTATTTACCTTGGTAGCAATATCTCATCAACTAAAAACGATGTCAAGTTACACATAGGTAAAGTGTAAACTACTATTGTCAGGTTATTGACCATATGGAAATCTGATATCTCTAAAAAATAAAAAAAACAAATAATTTATATCGTCCAATCAGTACATTTTCTGCTATTTTTTTCTCTCTCTTTTGTATTTACAGTTTTCAATAGTAAAAAAAAAAGGAAAATTTGCAAACACTAAGAAAAAAAAAGTTCCCCTTCCATCCATACAGATTGTCTACTTAGAAAGTTGAAAAATAGATTGGCCAAAATATTTTGTTAAGAAAAGAAAGAATAAGATTAACAGTCTTTAAAGGCTTTTTGAATGAATGTTGGCTGGTTGGTTGGTTGGTTGGTTGGTTGTTTTTACAACCTTTGTTGACTTGCCCATGACTGCTCTAGTACACACACACTTTAACAACTCTTATCAATTCCTTTCATTGATAAAATATTCTGAATGAGAAGTCAGCTTCTAAGTCCCATTGAAACTTCTGTTAGTTTCACAAATTATTTTTCTACTTTCATAACAGGGCGAGTTTTGAGATTTATACTTATATTCCATTTAAGGGTGTCCCGTCATGGTGTAATGGTTAGTAAGCTAATCTTACAGATCCATTCACTAGTGAACAGTGAGTTAATATGGCAATATGGAACAATCATATAGTTGCTAGAGCTTGACGTGACCAGCCGATTGATCAGTAGGGGCCTCTCCGACTAACCGACTAGGGCCAAAGTGGAGTATTGTATGTCATGGATTGCTTAGCCAGCCACCAGGGTTCCATCCTTAAGCATCACAAGTTGCCACCCACAGCCTATGGGTGGCCCCATTGGGAGGATTTTAACCCTCGCAAGTCAATGGCAATTCTTAATGTTTTTCAATCTGCAGATTTAATCAAAAACACAAGATTGTGCAAGCACATTAGCTACATAAATGAGAGTAACCTCCCCTTGTTCATTTCACTTTGAGGAAGCCATATGTTTTGATCAGCCATTTTCATTTCACCGTTAATCTACACTGAAAATACGAATTTGTTCTAATCAATAAAACTGCATATTTTAACATGAAAATATAAAATGTTCTTAATTGTGTTTGCACATTATTTGAAATGAACTTGATTGTTATTAAGAACTCATTTTATGATATTTTCATGTTAAAATATGCAGTTGTATTGATTCGAACAAATTTGTATTTTCAGTAAATGAAATAAACAAGGGGAGGTTACTCTCATTTATATAGCTAATGTTCAGATTACCCAAGAACAGCACCCTCCATAGTTACCAGTTCCATGCCAATTTTTCTTGTTTCTTGCAAAAGGTATGAATCCAACTATTCTCTATTTTTCAATGTTATTGAGAATTCTGGGGTATGGGGGTTATCGTCCTTTGTCTGCGAGCCTCTGTTTCAAACCAACCAATCATGAGCCAGCATACTTTGGTGTCACTTCTGATTCAGCCCTCACCGGAGACAGACCTAAAAAAGGGTCTCTCCACCTTTTCTTCTTCAACCAGAATCGGAGTCGGACATCAACAGAAAGTCTATCATATCCGAACTATCAGAAGGCCGTAGCAAGGGCTCCGATAATACCCTATCTCAGGACTCAGATAAGTTTATTACAAATTATTATTTGTGCAAACGAACTAAAGTTTGCAACCTATTGTTATTCTGTAATACAGTCTTTTATTCATATTTCTAGTTGTTTGGTTATTTCTTTAACTCTCAACCTATCTGCCACACTCGTGGTTAACTCCATACTTCAAACCTTGGAGTACTGTCGTTCGTATCTAATTCCTTTATAATGTCAAGGTGAGAGACAATGACAAAATAAGGCCATTTAGCGATAGATTACGTTTGAAAAATGCTTTATTGTGAATCAAGTATATAATTAATAATTTCATTGAAAGTGTAACTTTTTTTGTCGTTTTCGCCACAAGAATTCACAAAGAAATGAATCTAATATATCTGCTTGAATGCCATACTGCTTTTTATTTTGTCTTGTCTCGTGGCATATCATCCCAAAAACCCACTGTTGTTTAGTCAATCTACCCCTATTATACTTTGGCCTTACAAAAAGACTTTCATTAATCTCTACACTCATACCAGGCTCACCAATTAGTGTTTTTTCTTTAGGGAAAGTGTCAGCACAAACTTCCCTTAATAAGTTTCTTCAGTGTATATCAGAGTGTTCTGAAAAAGTAACACTTTCAATCAAATTCTTAATGATATGGTTGACTCACAATAAAGTATTTTTCAAATCCATCTATCACTTAATGGTCTTAAGGTATAACAATTTACTGAACACCGCTCCAAAAAGACAAAATGAAAGTGAAATGGACGAAAAAGTTCAAGAGTGCCCATTTATATTGGTCTCATATAGTACCTAAATAATAAGAATGGAATTGTCTGTTTTTCCTAATAAATAATGTCTGATAAAACCTCGGAAAGGAGAAAACACAAGATCTCATGGGACTTGTTAATTCAACATAGCAATTGCTAATTACTCTTCACCTTGTATCTTTGCTTAGTAAACCTTTTTTCCTATCCTTAATACTGGTTGCTTCTCTTCCTATTATTTCTGTTAACTCTGATACTAGAGTTACAAAACTTGATAAATACAGTTTCAGTGTCAATATGATGAAACGTCAGAAAGGAGAAAAGACGAGATCTCATGAGACTTGTTAATTTAACCTAGCAATTTCTAATTACTCTGTTCACCTTGTATCTTTACTTAGTAAACCTTTTTCCCACTATCCTTAATACTTATTGCATCTTTTATTATTATAGAGTTACAAAACTTGGTAAATACAGTTTCAGTGTCAATATGATGAAACCTCAGAAAGGAGAAAAGACGAGATCTCATGAGACTTGTTAATTTAACCTAGCAATTTCTAATTACTCTGTTCACCTTGTATCTTTACTTAGTAAACCTTTTTCCCACTATCCTTATTGCATCTTTTATTATTATAGAGTTACAAAACTCGGTAAATACAGCTTCAGTGTCAATACTTTTTTAATACGCTTATCTTTATTCTTGCCTGGAATTATTCTCTAAAACTTTTGTTTTCTTAAAGTGAAAAAAAATTGGAAGTTCTAAAGAAATATTTTTTGTCTCCATCAAGGTTAACAATATGCAACAGGTTTTTAATGCTTGTGTAATCAGGAAACCACTCTCCTATAACTGCCCTAAATTCTCACCCATTCATTCTTCTCCATTATTCAATGGTGAATCAAATCATTTTGATAAACAAAGGACTCAATGTTGCTTACAGTACCTGCTGTTGCTTAAGTAGTCACCTGTGAGATGAGAGGGTAGATCTGCATGTAGAATTGTTTTCTGGTCTATGATGGATGAGGTATATTGATTGATTTTAATGGCTTGTCAACCTGTCTAGGGTTATTTCATACCTATAGGTCAGGGAATTGTACATTTATATTTAATTTTTTTGATAAACAAAGGACTCCATATTGCGGACAGTACCTGCTGTTGCTTAAGTAGTCACCTGTGAGATGAGAGGGTAGACCTGCATGTAGAATTTAATTGTTTTCTGATAAGTGTTTAACCTATGAGGAATGATGCATGCTGACCGATTTTAATGGTTTGTCAACCTGTTTGGGGTTATTTTATGCCAATAGGTTAGGGAATTGTGTACATTGTACATTTACATTTTTTTGTGTATTTGTTTCTTAAGTTTTTTTGCACACGGTTATATGAGTTTTTCCAAAGTGATTGGCTTGGTTGTTTTGTTTTATAGCATATCAATCCTTTTCAAGTGATTTAATGCTGAATCGAATCATTTTGACAAACAAAGGACTCAAGGTTATTTCCTATAACTCCAACCTAAAAAAGGGGAACCTCTGAATGAATTTTATCTGTTAATTAATCTACCCATTATTTTCCCATTAAACTAACCCTAAACCCCAACCCAGTCTTCTTTTTTCCTAGTAGATCAATAAATAAATAAATAAATAATTTATCAAACAGAGTGGTTCCCCTTTTTTAGGTTGAGGTTATAGGAAATAACCGGACTCAATATATTAAAAAGAAAAGTCTGAAATAAAAATGACATATTGAAGCTTTTCCCCAATAAAAATCATTTTGTAGGTTTGCATGTTTCCTCGCCCTACTTTATTTTCCCCACTTGAAAAATATTTTTTTCTGTTTTTCATTTTTATTGCTTGCATTACATTTCTCTACTCAAGTATATGCCTTTTGCTTTGTTCAGGATTCTTATAATAAATCAAACTGGTTTGGTTTGTTTTATGGCATATCAACCTCAGTGGGTCATTTAATGCCAACAAAATTTTGAAATAAATTCATTCTTAATGGGTACTCAATTTTTTTATAAACTCATGTTTTTCTATTTAATCCATAGATGGGACCTAACAGGTACTACCACTCCGGGTCAGAGTGGACCTAGGAGCAATGGTGATGAAGGGGTGTTCCACATTTCCCAAACCTCCAGAACTCGAACCTCACTATCAGATAGAGTTTAACGTCATACCCAGGACATGAAGACCCTCAGCCACCACCTTCTAGCACATGTATGATAAAAAGGGTTGGGGCAATCATATAGGTGCCAAGGCTTGATGTGACCAGCCGACAAGGTGGAAATCAAACTGGTCAATATCATGTAATATAATACAGAGTGTTTCAGAAAAATTTGATATCATTTGAGATGTATGGGAGTTTCAGAAAAATTTGATATCATTTGAGATGTACGGGGAGTTTCAGAAAAATTTGATATCATTTGAGATGTACGGGGAGTTTCAGAAAAATTTGATATCATTTGAGATGTACGGGGAGTTTCAGAAAAATTTGATATCATTTGAGATGTACGGGGAGTTTCAGAAAAATTTGATATCATTTGAGATGTACGGGAGTTTCAGAAAAATTTGATATCATTTGAGATGTATTTCAGAAAAATTTGATATCATTTGAGATGTACAGGGAGTTTCAGAAAAATAGATATAATTTCATAATCTAATAACTTGACCAATTCAAGTTCAAATGATCTCAAATTTTAACAGCATGTGTATAAACAACTAAAAATTCTCTGTTTAATTTTTTTCCTTTCCAGGAATGGTATTTCTATACCTGAAAAGAAAAAAGCATTAAACATAGAATATTGGGTTGTTTCTATGCAAACTGTTAAAATTTGAATTAATTAGAACAGGAATTGGTAAAGTTCAAACTCGAGTCACGCTATTATGTTCACTTTTAGACTAATACCTTTGGGAAAGGTATGATCTCCTACATATTTAACAGTATGTATAGAAAGAACACAAAAGTCTATGTTCAATGTTTAAATGCCTTTTCTTATGCGGTGAATAGCATTTCATATTATGGATATATAGAGAAATAGACACTTCTAACAGAACATAAAGAAATGGAAGTAGAAAGAGAAAGAAACGGAAAAAAGAGAAACAGAGAAAGAAACAGAAAAAGAGAAAAAAACAGAAAAGAGAAAGAGAAAGAAACAGAGAAATAAAAAATAAAAAGAATGTAAAAGAAAAGAAGACGTTGATTTGTTTAAAATTTATTTTTGTCATAGTAAAATCATCTTTCTGAGCCTTATTACAAAGGCCAAAATTGGTATATTTCTTTGTAGTTTATTTTAGAGTTCTATATGTGAATTTCTATATAAGAATATATATGGGACATAATGATATACAAATGTCCCTTTAAGAAGGTGCAGAAATGGATGGAGGTAATGGATTTTCAATATTTTTATTGTTGATGTATTAAATGAAAAAATATAAAGGATAAATTTTATGATTAAAAAAAAATGGAGGCATTAAATCTAGTTTTAACCTTTTGAACCTGAGTGGCAGATATTTGTGTTTGAGTTTGAGATTTGTTTAACGGTATATCAACCTCGGTGGGTCATTTAATGCCAAGCCGATATTTGTGTCACAAACAAGAAGTACATAAAACAGGGTGGATGGAATTTCCGCATGGATTTCCCACTTCTACATTGCTATTGCCATTAAAATGTTACAATTTTATATATACTAGCAAAACAAACTAAAAAAAAACCAAAAAAACAAAAACAAAACAAACACCTTCCGGGAGGTGTAAAAATCAATTTTGGAAAGATATTACTTGAGGTGGGTGGGAGTTAAAAATTCAATGTCAGAGGGTTTGTATCATAAGTAAGTAAAATCATCAAATTTATTAAAGGAGTAAAAAAAAAAAAAGATAAAATAAAATAGTTTGAAATGGAAATTTAGTTCTGTCCTCCACTAATAAAATGTGTGCATCTATTAATTATTAATTAAATAATTATTTTGAATATTTTGCACATAAATTTTACACAAAATTGTAGGTATTTGTTTATTTGTAAACCGTTTATTACTGAAAAAAAAAGGGTGAGAGTAAAAAATAATTTAAAAAACTGCTTACTCAAATTTGGAGTGTATATAATACAGGGTTGCTCTTTATTCTATGTATAAAGATTTTAACTATAATTTAAATACTTATCAATAAACTTACGCAATCATTGAGAATATTGTTACATAAGTTGTGACATAGTTTCGGTTACAGACAGAAAGACACTCAATCTCCATTATTAATAGAGATATATGGGAGTAAAATATGGAAATAAATTAGACAAAGATGTCTGAACAGTGATGGATGTTTTTTTTTTTTCTTTTTTTTCTCGTCTTTTAATCTATGGTTTGGTTTGATTTATTTTGTTTAATGGCATATCAACCTCAGTGGGTCATTTAATGCTGGCAAAGTTTTTGAAATAAATTCATTCTTAATGGATATTCAACTTTTTTTTTAATAAACTCATGTTTTACTTTTTATACTCCTCTCCACACACATATGCACGCACATACATGTATATTATTACTGTACACTGTTCATGTTCTAATACATTATTCATTATTTTATAATATAAAAAGAGCTGAATATATGATTAAAAACTGAATGATTGAAGAAAGATTGACTCGAGTTTCATATAGATAACTAATCTTCAGTTTAGATTTGTTATCTATATAAAACTTGAGTCGGTCTGGTTTTTGACCATTCAGTTTTAATCATGGCTATCTGACGAGACTGGGCTCATTTATGGACTTACTAACCGAAATACATTTATAATAACCAAATAATGGTTTGTTGAGTTTTTCTTTCCTATTGAAAGTAAATATTGCTCTGAAAATAATTAATTTATTATCACTAATAAGGACCGAGCCTATTCTAGTAGTGACCACCCCAAGTGGAGTTTAACAGGTTTGAATTCAGAGTTTTCCTTCTCCTAGACTGGTTGCCTAATCAAAGTCTGCCCTTACTACTTACCCATAGCTTGAGGGAGAGTAGTTGATTCATACCTTTCCCAAGAGTATTAGCGTTATGTGAACTGTAGTTTCATCCAGGATTTGAACTCGGGTTGATGAGTCCATTTCCTACAACTCTAACCATTAGACAATGCGCCTCCAACTTCTAACTCCCTTACAGAAAGTCTGATAAAACCTAAAATATTTCATAATTTCTAGCTATTCCAGAAATTTAACATTTAGGACAAGAAAACAAAACTAAATGAATGTTTAATGGTTGGTTGGTTGGATTTTACAGCATGGCAACACTTGTTGGGTTATTTTATGCCAAAGACATTATCAATTCTTGATGGGTATTCAAAAGTTTTTATTTAAACTCAATTTTTAAAAATTTATTTTTTCTATTTAACCCATAGATGGACCCTAACAGGTACTACCACTCTGGGTCAGAGTGGTCCTGGGAGTAATGGCGATGAGGGGGTATTCCATACTCCCCAGAACTCCAGAATTAGAACTTCACCATTAGATGCAGTTTAACATCATACCCATGACACTAAGACTATCAGCCACCACCATCTAGCACATAAGATAAAGAGAGTTGGGGCTTGCCCTAAAGGCAATTAGGTCGGGACAAGCATATAGGTGCTAGGGCTAGAACTCCAGAATTAGAACCTCACCATCAGGTGCAGTTTACAGTCATACTCAGAAAACGAATGTTTTATGTCGATTGCAATAGAATTTGGCCCTTTTTGTGTAATGTGCTTGTTTCTTTCTTTCTTTTTTTTTTTTAATCTTAAAACAAATTAATTAAGAAGAAATTGTCTGTTCAAATACTTATAACCAACTGATACTTCAAATACTAAAAATACTAAATTATACAATCAATGAAATATACAAATATATATATATACAAGTTATCATCATCGTCATCATGTCGCGCTGTCAGCGCGGATATCCATGACAATCTCTCGCCATCCGTCCCTATCGCTCATCATTCTCGGGAGGTCCTCTATGTAGCATCCTGTATCCGCACAGAGCTGATCAATGTACGTCTTTGCTGGTCGGCCCACACTGGCGTGCCCATGTGTTGGCTTCCACAGGAGGACGTCACTTATGAGTTATCGTCGGGGGGCGGCCTAATGTCGGTATCGGCCAGAGAGCGAGGGAGTCTATCCCCTTTTCACTAGCGCTAGACCAGGGAGATTATTTTAGCATCTGAGGTGGAGCGCCACACCTACCATCAGCTCCTCTATGAGTTATACAAATACTTATATATTGGTTATAAATACTTATAACCAGCTGATACTTTAAATACTAAAAAACTAAGTATAAAAAAATTAAATATATCAAATATATATGCATATATCATTAAATATTATCAAACATATTAAATACTAAAAACAAACTGTCTGTTCAAATACTTATAACCAGCAGAGAAAATGAATGTTTTATGTTGATTGTAATAGAATTTGGGCCTTTTTGTGTAATGGGCTTGTTTCTTTTTTTTTTTAAATTAAAAATTTAAAAAAAACTCAAAACCAATCAATTAAGAGCAAATTGTCTGTTCAAATACTTATAACCAACTGTGCATGCATATATTACACATGATATGGTCAGCGCTTTTCTTTGTAATTGTACTTCTAATTGCTTAATTCAATAGTAAGGCAAAGGACTGATGGTTCAAAGATCCATGGATAAGTTAATAAATAAGAATAACATCTGGCAGAGTTCAAAGTTTGCCTATAACATTCCTTATGAATTTTAACTATTTATATTTGAGGATTTAATTGCACATGAAAATTTGAAGATAGCTTTAACTATTCTTATTCATTAATTAGTGGAAATGAGCTGCTGCAGGTGTTGGCAATACCAAGTACAAGACAAAATGTAAGAGACCTGAAAGTTTTATTTGTTAATATTTTTCTAATGTAAAGTTTAAGAGAAGAGAAAAAAAAAGGAGATAAAAAGAAATACAGATGTTACATAATTGATAGGTTGCCTATGAATTATGTTTTGTAGTGTAGAGAATTAAAATAAGGGTAATTTCTGAATCATTGGAAAAATACAGATAAATGATAGATAGAACTTAACCTTTTATTGACCTGTTTTCTTGTTCACCAGAGCCAAAAATGGGAAAGTCAGTTTTAGCTGGGTGACAAGATGGGACAGACACAAAATGGTGGTCCGTCCTGTTCAAGGCCATTTCTCCACACTGGTTTGTTAAAATAAAAGACATCTAAATAAGAAAATAAAGTCTTGTGTTCTTCAATAAAAGCAAATAACAGACAAGAAGAAGAAAACCCAAGAAAGCCCAAGACATTCCAAGAAGAAAGAACAGCCTAGATTAGCAGAATAATAGATAGAAGATACCCACAAGAAAAAGCTTAGAACCAGCTTAATAACAAAAACAACATAAAAGAAACAACAAATATAAATATATGTCTAAGAAAGTACTATGTAACACATATATAAAGAAGTAAAAGTGAATACAAGAAGCCAAAATAAAAAGAATGACACAAAAATACATAGAGGAAGAGGAACATGAAACGAAAAGAAATCTTGCAAGAAACCAGACAGAAAGAAACAAGAAATCTTGCAAGAAACTCTTGCAAGAAACCAGAGAGAAGGAAACAAATCTTGCAAGAAACCAGAAGAAGGAAACAAGAAATCTTGCAAGAAACCAGAGAGAAGGAAACAAGAAATCTTGCAAGAAACCAGAGAGAAGGAAATAAGAAATCTTGCAAGAAACCAGAAATCTTGCAAGAAACCAGACAAAAGGAAACTAGAAATCTTGCAAGAAACCAGAGAGAGAGAGAGAGAGAGAGAGAGAGAGAGAGCAAGAAGGATTCTTTTGAGAAAGAGGAAGAGAGAAGTGGAGCGAGGGAGATACAATAGTGAATTGAAAATGCAGTGAGAGAGAAAACATTTTCTAATAAACCGATAATATATTTAGCAATAAGATTGGCTATAAAGATTAGTCCATCATCACTTGGTACATTAGTCAAGAGTGAGACATCTCTAGTAGTTGCATACATAAAACATGGAGGCAGGTGAAAGAGAAGTAAATCTTTAGAAACATTAGCAAAGAATAATTATAAAAAAATGTATATATATTATGAAGAAAAAAATTGATGCAGTATCCTCAATAGAATAAATAAAGTAACAAAAACAAAAACAAAAAACAGTAAAAGAAAAAAAAAATAAGAATACACAACATTTTAGTGATCAATAAAATAAAAATAGTTAATTGAAAAGATGAAAATTTAAGCTAATAATAATTCTCCAAATCTGTATTCGTCTATAGAACTATGGCGCCGCTGATTTGGACTAAACTTTCAGGAAATGTAAGTGCCATTCCTGGAAAGGTCTTAAGATATTAGATTAGAAATTAAATTAGTGAAATAGATCACTAATTAGGACTGAGCCTATTCTAGTAGAGATCACCCAAGCGGATTTAATAGATTTGAATTCAGAGTTTTCCTTCTCCTAGGCTGGTTGCCTAACCAAGGTTAAAGAGCCCAGTCTACCCTACTATTTACCCATAGTTGGAGGGAGTGTAGTTGGATTTATACCTTTCCGAAGGGTATTAGCACTATGTGAACTGTAGCTTCATCCAGGATTTGAACTTGGGTCGACTAGTCCATTTCCTACGACTTTAACTATTACACCACACACCTCCAACAAATATATATTTACTGTCAATGGAATAAACAGAGTGGACCTGAGAGTTTGTTTGTTTGTTTTACGGCATATCAACCTCAGTGGGTCATTTAATGCCTACAAAGTTTTGAAATAAATTCATTCTTGATGAGTACTCATGTTTTTCTATTTAACCCATAGATAAGACCCTAACAGGTAATACCACTCTGGGTCAGAGGACCTTGGAGCAAGGGCGATGAAGGAGTGCTCCACATTCCCCAGACCTCCAGAAGTGGAACCTCGCCATCAGATAGAATTTAACGTCATTCCCAGGACATGAAGACCCCCAGCCACCACGTTTTAGCACATATATGATAAAAAGTGTTGGGGCTTGCCATAATGGCAATAGAGTTGGGGCAATCATATAGGTGCTAGGGCTTGACGTGACCAGCTGATTGATGAAAGGGGGCTCTCTCTGACCATCCATCTAGCCTAAATAAGAGCCAAATTGGACCTGAGAGTAATGGCAATAAAGAGGTACTCCACACTCCCTAGAGTTCAAGAATTGGAATTTCATCACTAGATGCAGTTTAATGTCATAAATCAGGACACTAAAACCCTTAGCCACCACCTTTTAGCACATATACGATAAAAAGGGTTGGGGTTTTGCTATAAGAGCAATACAGTCAGGGCAATCATATAGGTGCTAGGGTTTGATGTGACCAGCTGATTGATCGGAGGCAGCCTCTCTGACTGCCTCATCAACTGGAGAGAGAAAAAAAGATTGTTCTGTCATAATGCTATGCAACTTAAAAAAACAAAACAAATTCCAGCCCAGTTTGGTTGGTTAGTTGGTTGGTTTTATGGCATGTCAATCCTTATTGGGTTATTTAAAGCCAAAGTTAGCCATTTTATTTTTCTTTGCTAGCAATTATATGGTTTTAAATATTTCTATTCAATAACAATTTGCTTGTACAGATATCTAAATACCATGAAACCATATCTAACACAAATAATCTTAAGACCAATCTATTTGGCCAGTAGTATTTGAAACAGGTAAACACTTTATACTTAATTCCTAAATCTGAAAACTATTTTTTATTAATACTCATGTTCCTTAATTGTACAACAGTTATCATCTTGCAACACCCTCTGGTTGAAAACGAGACTGTCCAAATCCTCCAAGATGAAATGTAAAAATGTAAATCCTGATTATCTGGTGTTGCTTATCCACTGAATTCTTATTTCTAATGGGTGTTGTCACCTCAGCTAAATATTGTTTTTGTTTTTATTATACAGAAAAGGAAGAAAAAGGACATGATACATAGAAAGAATATAATAAGAAATAAAGTGGGGGAAACATAGAGACAGGGGTGACGCTAATCTGTTTCAATTGAACATAACAAAAAGAAGAAAAAAAAAAAAGAGCAAGAAAGAGTTAAATCAAGATTATTATACTTTTTATATATTGAACTATTTAGCAGTAGCTCTTAAATAAACATATCAAACTTTGTAATAATTAAATTAGCATAGTGTGGTATATCCACAGGTGCTGCTAGTTTAGAAATAATTCACATTTTTTCTCCTTCACTAATCATTTTTTTTTTTTGATGAGGAAAGATTAGATACACTAGATGGCAAGCCTGTGAAATTAGTAGACCAGTTCACATACCTAGGTAGTAATATCTCATCTACAGAAAGTGATGTCAATATACGCATAAAAAAGGCATAAATCTAGAAAGATTATTGATTAAAATGGAAATCTGATATGATAAAATGAGAATTTTTTCTTCTTTAATAGATCACTAATTAGGACTGAGCCTATTCTAGTAGTGACCACCCCAAGTGGAGATTTAACTGGTTTGAATTCAGAGTCTTCCTTCTCCTAGACTGGTTTAGGCAACCAAGGTTAGAGTCCAGTCTACCCTACTATTTATCCATAGCTAGAGGGAGAATAGTTTCATACTTTTCCCAAGGGTATTAGCATAATCTGAACTGTGGCTTTGTTCAGGATTTGAACTCGGGTTGACGAGTCCATAACAGTACAGCACATGCCTCCAGCTAATTCTTCCAAGCTGGAGCACTACTTGGACTTTAATGAAACATTTGAAAAAAAAAAAAAGCTAGATGGGAATTACACAAGGATGCTTCTTGCTGTCCGGAACAAACCCTGGAAGCAGCATAGCCATGGAGGAGTAAGGATGAACTCATAAGTTACGTTATCCTATGAACACCGTCACATGGACACACCAAAGTAGGCTGACCAGCAACCCCATTTGAAAACATTCTATGCTAAGATATAAAATAGATTTCCAAAGTGTCATATCTGCTGCATTTCCTTATTTTTCATTTCTTTTGTAAACAAATAATTTCACATTTATTTCCTAAAAAAAATAGTCAATTAGTTTGGATTTTATATTTTTGTTTGATCTTTTCCTCTTAAAATAGTACAAATGTTGATAAAATTTGAAAGTCTTTTTCAACCATGTTTTCTTAGATATTCTCACTCAGTAGCACTACAGCAAACAATTTCAGTTTTGTAATAAACATCTTGGTGCAGTTTCCAGTAAGTTTTTTTTTTTTTTACTTAACTGCCCATCTCACACACACACATATATATATATATATATATATATATGTGTAAAAAAGGTTGATGAAGGTCGAATCTTCTGTGTGCGGAATATTTTCACACAGATGAACTGACCGAAACACATGTGTAAGTGATATTGATTAAATTCATCTTTTATTATCCATTCTGTTCTTTCTTTTCTTTATTCATTCTTCCTCATATATATATATATATATATATATATATATATATATACTCTTCCTATTATTTAGTGAGAATTTTAATGGTTTAAGAAAGAGGCAAACAAACTTTGTTACAGGATGTTTTGAAATAAGCAGTTATTATCACTATAACAAATTGAAATTATCCCCGCCCCTGTCTTATAAATTTCAGTAGAGGGGATACTTATATTGGTTGATTGGTTTTACAGCATTTCAACCATTGTTGGGTTATTTAATACTAAAATCAGTCTTTTTTTTTCAAGCAATTATATGGTTTCAAGTAACTATTCCTATTTAATAATAATCATTTGTTTGCAGTTATATGGTTTCAAGTAACTATTCCTATTTGATAATAATCATTTGTTTGCAGTTATATGGTTTCAAGAAACTATTAATACAAAATAATGATTTCAAGTACTCCTATCTAATACTAATAATTTTCAAACAGATCTATTTGATCCAGAGATGTATCATATATAAGGGTTACATAAATACATATTCCCATATAGATCAATGCAAATATTTTACCAAAGATCAAGTCTTCAAATATATATATATATATAAAAAATATATAAAAGGGATGGAGCACTCTATGACGGCCTTTACATACATACAGATGTGTGTATTAAAACAGTTAAAATCCCCTTTGCATTCTGTGGGTGATAATAGCCAAGCGGTTAATCTGTCCGACTGATGCTGAAATGATCGGATTTCTATCCCGGCTGTAGGTAGCTCACAAAATGTCTAGCCACACTGATGAGACTTGATAAGTTGAAAAACGTGTCTGTGGATGACATTATATATATATATATATATATATATATATTTTTTTTGTGTGTGTGTGTGTGAAGAGAAAAATGGAAGTGAATCCGACGGTATGTAAAATAGTGAAAATTTTTTGAAAAAAAAACACAGGTTCAAATAAAGTGAGTGATATTTATTCAGCCAATGCTGCAGTGTTTCAATCTGTTTAGTAGATCTTCTTCAGGGCTTTTGTTGATATAAGGAAAAGGAAAATTTATCACAGAATAATGAGACTGTGATAGTTGTTGTTGATCAGTTTGTTTACAATGTTTTGAAAAGCCCTGAAGAAGATCTACTAAACAGATTGAAACCCTGCAGCGTTAGCTGAATAAATATCACTCACTTTATTTGAACCTGTGTTTTTTCAAAATTTTTTCACTATTTTACATACACGCACACACACTTTTGTAGGTGACTCACCTATGACACGAACACGGACTTACCCAAAGGGTACATATGTAACAGAGTAAAGCTACTCAGTCGAGTAGTTCTAGAAACAGTCTTCGTGTATGCTGAACAAGGAAACCCTTCCATTGTATGTGATATATATTGCTGAATACAATCTGTTCCCTACATTTTTATACCAGTGTTGAGTTACTATTTATTGACCCTTTAACAGGTCATAACAAGTGGCGACGAGGGAAAAGGATTTTCACGGAACCCTGAACAGTAGCGTCTAAAAATTTATAAGGACCTACGCAATACTACAGTCACGGTACAAAACTGAAAAACGTCAGTCTAATAGAAAAAGGAAAAGGACTGAATTAATCAATATTAACCCAAAAAAGAAAAAATATTGAGACTCCTTCGGAGTTTAGGCTTGGGGGAGGGGTGTTGTAGGTGACTCACCTATGACACGAACACAGACTTACCCAAAGGGTACATATGTAACAGAGTAAAGCTACTCAGTCGAGTAGTTCTAGAAACAGTCTTCGTGTATGCTGAACAAGGAAACCCTTCCATTGTATGTGATATATATTGCTGAATACAATCTGTTCCCTACATTTTTATACCAGTGTTGAGTTACTATTTATTGACCCTTTAACAGGTCATAACACACACACAAATATATATATATATATATATTGTAGAATTTTATTACAAAAGCACTCCTATGTAAGGCATTAGGTTTTGCAGGTAAATTCATAAAATTAATGAAACTAGAGACTGAGATCATCATGCCCACATGAAAGACACTGCTGTCCAATAGAAAAAATCCTGTGTTATAAAAAATCTGCCTACAATTCTGAGAGAGTAGATTTGGGAGTAATGGCAACTAAGTGGTACTCCACACTCTCCAAAACTGGAGCCTCACCACTGGATGCAGTTGAGTGTCAGACCACATCCTTTATTTTTGGGGGCAATATTTTAAACCCCGCCAAGAGGATGGTACTTACAATAGAATCATGTGCAACTATCTGGAAATCATGTATCTTCAATGATGAATTTAATGGCAAATATGTTAATTTATTTTAGATATATAAAAAAAGTAAAGTTGGTGGGGTGGCCTATTGCTGGTATCAGCTAGACAGCGAGGGAGTCTATCCTCTTTTCGTGAGCGCTAGACCAGGGAGATTGTTTTTTGCTGAGGTGGAGTGCCACACCTACCATCGGCTCCGTACTTTACCGCACAGATCAGATTACCCAAGCTGTGCTACTCATGTGCCAAGTTGGCGGGGACTGGTATCGACCAGGAACCTTATGATTTCTTGATCAATGCTCTACCAACTGAGCTTAACCAGCTTCTTCATATATATAAAGAAAATTCAAGTCGTCAAGGTGGCCTAAAGTCGGTATTAGCCAGACACGAGTGAGTCTATCTCCTTTTCACTAGCGCTAGACCAAGGAGATAGCTTTTGGAGTATCACACCTACCATCAGTTCCTCATTTTACCACACAGATCCCTGTGCTACTCATATGCTGAGTTGGCGAGGGCTGGCATCGAACCAGGAACCTTGTGGTTCCTAGTCAGACACTTCACCAACTGAGCTAAACCGGCCAGTCACCGGAGAAAGAAAAAGAGGGAGTGACAATATTGACTATGTTGGAAAAAATAAAAATAAAGCAAATGAGTCGCAATAACAACAAATATTGAAAAGTGCTCCATACATATGTAGAGCCAGTTTAGAGAATTGTGAGGATTGTTGCATTTCATATAGCACTAATACCCTTGGAAAAGGTATGAATCCAACTATTCTCTCTCCAGCTATGGGTAAATAGTAGGGCAGCCTGGGCTCTTTAACCTTGGTACGGCCATTGGTCTAAAAAAAAAAGAAACTCTGAATTCAAACCTGGTAAACTCAACTCATGAAATTGACCTTGTGTCACATCTTGTTCAGAATAGAGAGGTTGGGGGTATATATATATATATATATATAACCATTTTTTTTTTCTTTCTAAAAAAGTTTCCAAGAAAAATATTTCTTATCCCCAAATCTTCCATTTTAATTTTGTTTGAAAATTATAAAAGCTTCACAATAGTGAAAAACATGCAAAACTGTTATCTAAACAAGTTTGTGAGGGAAATTTTTTTTAACATTCTTTATAGAAGTATCTTTTAAAATACATTCAAAATTTTCATATGATTTTATATATTAGCTATTTATGTATAATAAATATATGAAAATTGAAAGTGAATATAATAAAATACTTACAAATCTATTAATAATGGAGATTAGGTCTATTTGTCTGTAACCAAAACTATGTCACTGCTTACGTCACATTACCCAAAATCGTCATAACATAGAATAAATACTCAAAATTTGAACATGGAACCTTAGATGGTCCTCATTGTTTCTTAAAACAAGTTTTGATAAATACATGTCTGGTATTATTTATTTATATATAGTTTGTTTTATTTTAATATATATTTAAAGTTATCAGGATTAAGATTCCATTTCAAATTGTTTTTTTTTACTCCTTTAATAAATTTGATGATTTTACTTACTTATGGTACAAACTCTCTGTCATTGAATTTTTAACTCCCAGCCCCCTCAGGCAATATCTTTCAAAAATTGATTTTTTACACCATCCGGAGGGTGTTTTTTATGCTAATAGTTATAATATTTTGGCTGTGGGAGAGGGGGGGGGGATTTGCTGCTTGGGCGACAGCTCATCCTCCATAACAACCTGCCAGGCTACGTAGGTAAGATTGGGGTACTTACCGCTCAACAAACTCCAAATGGGTTAGATGGGACTCCTTAGCCGTGGCCAGCAACCCATCTAGGACAAGGAAAAATCTATAATATTCTATATAAGACTTAACATTGAATAACTAATCACAGGAATTTTCACAGGCCTCTTTGTAATTATTGCAAAGATAAAGAACTTAAGTCTTAAGATTTCTATTCTAAAAATTTATCAAAAGTACATCTGTCTTTTTCAAGAAAACTATAAGAATCAAGATTTGATTTAGGCAAAAATTCACCATTTTCATAAAAAATTTATTTTATTAAACCTTTATCTAGCAGAGTGCCCCAAAATGCCTGACCGCCCAAAATGTCAACCCTTGGGTTATTTTATGTTAAAGACATTTTTGTTTTATCCATTCTTATTGGGTATTCAATTTTTCTTTCAAACTGAATTTTTTTGTAAACTCATTTTTTTATCTATTTTTCGGGCAGTTTGGGGTGCTCTGGTAGATAAAGGGTTAAAATAATTTTTGGTACTTTCAAATGATTAGACTTTTGTATACTCTGGAAATAAGTTAGTCTTTAAAAATATCAATCTTTTTTTCCAGTTTTTAGGATAGGGGGTTCAGTTTACAATATAATTGATATAGTAAAATGAACCCTTACTTTCTATCTTGTCATACAAAACAGATTTTAAAAATATTTGGTAACTATCTTCATCACTGTCTTATCTTTATAGTTAGTGGTTGAGTTGAGGTTGGTGCTGGGTGAATTTGAGTGGCCAGTATTTTTTAAATTTTTTTTTTACTGCTACTTAGAAGTACACTTGCCTCAGCAGCCTAAATTCCAGCCAGAGAATCTCCATTTTTACATTGCTATTACTTATAAAAATTGATTTTTTATTTATCTTATATATTTTAAATTACCTATAAAATATTGTAATCTTTTATTTAACAGCCTTACAACTTCTTAAGGTTAGGTTATTTTGCTTGATGCATATCAACTCTTGTGGGTTATTTAATGCCAAATCGAATTGTGCCAATGTACGTCAAGATTTACTCAAGATAGGGTTAGAGTGTGGTTTGGTCTCTTTGTTTAATGGAATATCAACTTTCCTGGGTTATTTAATGTTAAACCCCATCCTTTTAGGAAAAAAAACAAAAAAAAACAGATTACATGTGGTGTAATGATTAGCAAGCTAGATTTGCAGACCATTGTTAGTGAGTTCATTGGGCGCCTCACACTTCTGGCCTTGTGCCACATCTAAACTAAGTTTAGTAAATAACTAAATAACAGATTATAACATTTTCCATTTTCAGCAAGTTTTTTTTTATAGCTAGAATTGATGGGGGGGGGCATGGACATGTAGGTTCTTTTGAGCTTTAAATATAGGATTGATATTTTCATTTAATTTTTCATCTTTTCAAATAAATGTATTTAGGCCTTCAATTTACCCCCCCCCCAAAAAAAAATAGAAAAGAAATAAGCACTGAAAGAAGGTGAATTTTAATTTTACATCCTCATTTGTATAAGATGGAGAGAAAGTAAGGGTCCATTTTACTATAGTGGTTACTTTGTAAACTGAACCCTCATAAAGCCTAAAAAGTTAATATTTTTCAAAATATTTTTCAAACCTAACAAATTTACAGAGGCTATGAAGGTCTCACAATAAACCACTCCACCGACTTTTATGGAGGTTTTCTTGATTGAAAATACCAAAAATTGATTTGTGTGTTTGTGTGAAACTTACCAAAGCCAAATCTTGACCATGGCTTTATCAGTAATTCAACAAAATAAAATGAATGAGAAAAATAAAAAAAGTTTATTTTCTTCTGCATAAAAAATATTTCTATCCATATTTTTCTTGATTTCTGGAAATGTCTGCAGAAATTTTGATGCAGGATTTAGGTACATTTTTTTTCTCTTAAAAATATGATGCCTTCTAAAGTTTAAATCCAAATTAATGAAAAAAAAAAAAAAAAAAAAAAAAAAAAAAAGAGAAGAAAAGTCAAATATACCCACAGAAAATAAAACTGCAACACCTTGTATGACAATGCCAATTTTGACATGGGTACAGTAAGTACATACTAATACATGGGAGTAAAATGGGGAAATAAATCCGACAGTATGTAGAAAAAAAATAGAAAAACTTTAAGTGTTTCAAAAGATGAATTTATTCTTGAAGGTCTTTCTATTTTTTCTACATACTAATACATAGATATTCTGGGGAAATTTTCAGAGTCTTCAGTCATCTTGTGATGTTGCAATACTCAGATACCATTTGTATAATTGTATGCATGTAAGAGTACAATCCTATGTTAACAATCATACGGTCTGAGTACTTTTGATACACTCCTTGTTTTGGAAAGTAAATATAGATTGATCTATATATATGTAATTCAAGCTGTTAAAATAATATACAAAGTCCACAGCGTAATTTGAAGAAAGATGTTAGAGTTCCAAAATTTACTTGTGGTGTTGATAAGTCCGTAGAGTTTTAGATGAAAGTCTTCAAGGTGTAAAATTCTAGATATATTGTTTTTTCATTTGACAAATATGAAAAATAGATGGAAATTAATCCGACAGTATGAAATTTAACATTTTGAAAAAACAAATGATGTTTGTTATGTAATTACTGACAGAATCTGTTTCGACCAAATCGATAAATTGGTCTTCATCACGAGCAACGATTAATTTCCATCTATTTTTCATATTTGTCAAATGAAAAAACTCTACGGACTTATCAACACCACAAGTAAATTTGGAACTAACATCTTTCTTCAAATTACGCTGTGGACTTTGTATATTATTTTAACAGCTGAAATACATCCTAAACATTTTTGATAACCACTTTATATGTAATTCAACTATTATTTGTACATTTAATCCTGAGTTTACTAAAAAATATTCAGTGTTGCAATTTTATTTTCTATTAGCTTAATTTCCTCTTATAAAGCTGTCAACATAATTACTAATTTACTTAACTACTTGAGGACGGATAACAACTGAGTGCACATGGCATGTTAACATGGTAATCTTCCTGCCTGCTTTCTATGCCAAATACACACACCTAATCCTGTTCATCCCAGCAATTCTAACAATGTCTTTTATGTACTGTAGTTCCAAATCTTTAATATAGATAGATAGATAGATGTCAGTACTGTTTGCCTGCTGGATTCGTTCTCAGCAAAACTCTTGAAAATCCCGACCTCAAGGGATTAAAGAAAAAATTGGTAAATATAGAAATACCGAAATTATTGTTAAAACTTATTAAAGTATTTAAAAAGAGACATGAAGATTAGGGGAAATAACTCTTCCCTAAGGAACTATTGACTCTTCACTGAAAAAAAAGTGTAGTATCAGACAACAGCATGGCTGCTTGAAGATTACACTGCTTATCAACAATAAATTGTTTATCTTTTTTTTCCCTCTCTTTCTCTGACTGTCTCTCAATTGTCCTAATCTCTCTATGTTTCTTCATTCTTTCATTCATTCATTAGAAGATTATATATTCCAGATCATAACATAGAAAATAAATTTCTGCAGTATTTTTTTTTTTAACTTAAGAGAAATGTAGTATGAGGAGTAGGTCAGTTCTTTTTACTTTATTTTAAACGTCATTTATTTCAAACCTTCTCTACTGGTTGGTTGATTATGGGCGGTTCAGCAGAGCAGTTATTGGTCTTAAGGATGTCATAAATACTAGGGTCATGTTCATTATCATTATACAAAGGGATCAATCCATTGAGTTGATTAATCACACGATCATAATGGCAGCCATCCCAGTATACCTTGCCACAACTGACGCAACAGTAAAACAGCTTATCCACATCAAACAAACAATCTGGAATATACTCCAACTGGATGGCCACACCGCTGTTACGAAAGACGGCAGTGTTCATATCAATGAAATGGTCAGCTTCCACCATAGGATCATGTCTATCACTGACATCTTCCAACATTGGCATTAATTGACAGGCGGATACATCAGGGTCAGGAATGAAATCTGGGGTCCCCGAACCATTTGGGTTGGAAGACCAAGCCTTGTCTGTTGTGGGACATTTTTGTTGTTGAGCTTTAACTTCTTTTAGAATCCGCATTTTTTCTGCTTCAACAAGGATGAATCTCTTTGAATTGCAAAGCTGAAATAAAAAAACATTTGAAGAAAGAAAAAAAAATTAATTAATACAATTTATATGGTTTTATGTGGCATCTAAATTTAACCAAAAAAAAAAAAAAAAAAAAAAAAAAAAAAAAAAATCAATCAATTTTTGACCAAAATTATAATGGATCAAATGTAATATATATATTTTTAGTATAGATAATATGGTGTTCAATATTCATAAGTAAATAATGCTCAATATCGTGGATAGAGCATGTATATCGGTTTCTTATCTATGCGATTCTCAAACCAAGTTGGTTTGAGAATTGCATAGGCGAGAAACTGTCAGTAACCAAGTGCTGTTGACTTCATGTCCATACTACCCAAACTTAGATATTATATATATATATACACACACATATATATATATATACATACATACACATATATATACACACACACACATATACAGGGTGCGGCATAAGTAATGCCCTTTGTTTAATTTAATTAAACAAAAGGTGTTACTTATGCCGCTATATATATATATATAAAAAACTAGCAATGTAACTCATTAAATAAAGGGTTGTTGTAGCAGCATAACCTTTTTCAGGTCTTTGAAGAAGATGGAAAAAAAACAAAAAACAAAAAAAAACAGTATGTAAAACTTAGTTACATGAATAAGAAAAAAGTGAGCAAACTTTTTTAGTTTTTATACTGCTCTGCTTGTTGGCATCTGAGCACTTTGATTTTATTACCAACATTTGTTTTTAATATTAGTTTTTCTTATTGCGATATATATATATATATATATATATATATATATATATATATACACACACATACATACACATATATGGAGGCACGTGGGCTAGTGGTTAGAGTCGTGGAAAATTGACTCGTCGATTTGAGTTCAATTCCTAGACGAAGCTGTTGGCATTTCACATAGCGCTAATACCCTTGGGAAAGGTATGAATCCATATATTCTCCATCCAGCTATGGGTTAAATAGTAGGGCAGACTGGGCTCTTCAGCCTTGGGTAGGTAACCAGTCTAAGAGAGGGATAACTCTGAATTCAAAATTCCTGAGGTCAGTGGTTGATTGGGTTTGTGGCAACCTTTGATGCACCAATTCTTTCCTATCGACTGTGCCAAAAAGTGTGGATGGTCCAACACAAGCCTTCACCACTATAAACAAATTCCGGTGTGGGAGTTCATTGTGTGTATGAACCCTCATACGTATGTCGATAATTGATGGGAGAGTCCATTTTTTTTTTTTTTTTACATACACATATACATACATACAGGGTCTCCATAAAGTCCGTGTGAATTTATAATACAAATAAAATTACAAAGTGCACATGTATGCATGCATATGTATATTAATATATATATATATATATATATATATATATATATATATATAAGAATTATTTTTCTTGAAATGGAACCAATTCGACAGAACCTACTCTCACTTCTTAATCAAAACAAAGCCATTTGGAAATTATAAACAAACTTTGTAGACTCACCTGACATCTGCTCAAAATATCTTGTTTCTGGACCCTCACATTAAAATATTCCAGCACATCTTGTAATTGCTTTTTGGCTTTGTTGTTGGCTACACAATAACATTTGTCTTCTCCAAGTCTGGCACTGAACTAAACAAACAGGAAAAAAAAAAATAAAAAAAATTGTAAAATTGTAAAATTTTTGCTATGGTTTCCTGGTAAATTTACATAAAGAACAATCTCTTAATTTTAAGATAAAAAAATAAATATCTAAGAAATGAATTACTAAAAGACTGTTAAAGAAAACATTGGTGTCATAAGAGTCTATTAGTAATTCAGTTGAAATCTATTTGCTTTTGATCCCTCCCAAGGTGTGGAAATTGTTTGCCATATCGTGCGAGATTCATTGAAAAAATTCTAGCACAGCTGCATTCTGTCACTACCTACGACCAAACATAACATTTTTTTTAAAAGATTCTAAGAAGTTTTTAAAACATTTCCATTTCTTTTAACAATTGATGGTGAATATAAATAAATTATTACTACCATGCTCTTCCTTCTTCATAAATTTATAGCAGTTAAAAATTGACCGACAAAATTACTGGTTATCATTGCAGCACCAAAGCCTATGTTGGCTGTATGTAATACTGTTTTTCTTTTAAATGTATGAATTTAATTTAAAAAAAAAACAAACAAAAAAAAAAAACAACTTTTGTACTGTCAATTTAAATGTTTCAGCACGTTTAAAATTGTTTTTTGGGGATGATGGTAAAAATAAATCTTAGGGCTCTGCAGTTTAACCCTACAATTTATTAAGAAACTTTAGTTGGGACCCATTAAATTTCCCAGGGACCCATTCAAATCAAATCTGTGGGTCCCAGGACTCACTAAATTAAAAATCTATCAGCATAATTGTATAGGACCCTAACAGGTAATAACACTCTGGGTCAGGGTAAACCTGGGAGTAATGGCAATGAAGAGGTACTCCACATTCTCCAGAGCTCCAGAATTGGAACCTCACCATGAGATAAAGTTTAATTTCATACTCAGAAGACTAGGACTCTCAGCCACTGACTTCTAGAATATATGTTGAAAAGGGTTGGGGGGTTTGCCATAAGGACAATAGGGTTAGGACAATCATATAAGTGCTAGGGCTTGACAATTGAAACAGTGTCAGTACATTTTGTCAAATGTGATAAATCATCCTCACTATTCTTTACTCAATCATTTCTCAAACAAATTATATATGTAAAAATTACCATTTGATATACTTTGCCTGAAGTAAGAACAACACGATTCTCTCGAATGGCCAACTGAAAAATAAACAAAATAAAGAAATAACAATTTTGTTACAGTGAATTACATACTGGACTTATATGTGAATTTTACAAGCGTAGCAGTAGAAAAAAAAAGAAAACTATTCATTATGACAAAATTATTAAATTTTTTACCCCCCCCCCCCCCAAAAAAAAAAGCAACTATACTGTATCAGACACCCCTAACACAAGAAGGGATAGTCCAACCCAGCCTTATAAGGAAGGAAGGCACAGGTCAGTAGCGGACAATTACAACTACATATACTACAAGGTATATGTTAACAGTCGAGCCGCTAGGAAAATACGAATGCACAAAACACCAAAAAGATGTAAATTTCTGAGATATGTGTGGAAATTATTATCAGTTTTATAGACTGATAATAGAAGTGACTTTAGGTTGGTTGGTTGGTTTTACAGGAACTCACCTCTTGTTGGGTTAACTTAAGGAATACCACAGTACTGAAGTATACCGATGACATCAAGCTGTACCTTGAGATAAAAAAGACAGATCCTGCAGATCTTTCTTGCAGTCAGACCTGGACTGTGTGCAAAAAAAAAAACAAAAAAAAACAAAAAAAAAACCTCTTAACTCTTTGCCTACCAAATTTCCCCAAAGTTTTCTTGGTATTTTTACCTGTATGATGGGATATTTCAAAGGTCACTATCTATTCACCTCAAAACTCATGCAAGGTGTTTACCTAGGATTTTTCAGTGTACACAAGTGATACATGCAAGAGCCACGGCCAGTGGCTTGCAGTAGGGTTGTAGTGGTGGGAAAGCCACTGTGACTGGTTTAAAGTAAGCAAAGAGTTAAAAAACAGCTACACAAAAAAATATGAATGTACAATGAAAGTGATTCTCTGACCTCTGGGCATAGAATAACCCTAGTGTTACGATTTTTGTGGCCATCCTTAGGCTTTAAGCAAGAGAGCACTCCCCAGCAGAGCGGGATCCTTAGTGCTCCTTGGTGTCCCTCAGTGTTGGGTATAATCCTTTGGTTGTTCCTTGGTGTCCCTTAGTGTTGGGTAAAATCCTAGCGTTCAGCAAAGTCCCTCGTTGCAGGTCCGTTCGTCAATGTTGAATTACGTGCAAATGAATGGCAGTCCATATCGGCGATTAAATAGTTAACTAACCATGTATTCTAGCTCTTGATTGGCTGGGCTTTAATCCACAGGATCACGCTGAGTCTATAAGTTTAAGTAGTGGATTCCAGCACATCTTATAATACAAAAAAACTGCAACACCTAGACGGATTGACATGTCATTAAAAATCCATCAAGAGTTCAAGGTTATTAAAATTCAAAGAAACAGTTACTTACAGTAATGGCGTCTTTGTGGCTTTGTCCACTCTTTAAGATGAGAGTATCAACTCCAACACTGCGAAGACTCCATCCCAACCCTTGTAACATGGTATCAACAATAACACGTAAACTGTGAGGAGAAATGGCAGGAACATTGTGCTGCTGGCCGGATGAAAGAAAAGGCTGACTACTATGGCTACTACTACTACTGCAGCCAAAATCACAACTGCTTTTTTCCTTATCACATGTTGTGGACTCCAGGTCCTATAAGTAAATAAATAAAAAAACAAAGAATTTCAAATGTTCACTTCAATTTGTGGTGTTGCACCCTTCACATTTCCTTCTATTTAGTCTTATGTTGTATTTAAGTTTAACTTTATAAATTTTATGTGATTTCAAATTTGTGATTTCCATAATTTCATGTAAACGTTTTTTTCTTGTAAAAAAAGCTGATGCAGACACTGTAACGATAAACATTCACCAGATTCGAGGTGTTAGTGTTGTTTGGTGTGTCTAACTACTATGTCCTGGATGCATGCTTGGTGTTAAGATTTTGTGTGGGCAGCGGTTTTGTTTTGTTTGTTGTGGTGTGAAGGGCCAGGATCTTAGAGGCTGAGAATTGAAGCGTCTGGATGGAATGTGACTGCCTGATTTATTAATGCGGTATGCAGTGAAAATGGGGGAGAGATGGTTCTGAATCTTTGCAAGCGAGACGCTTATAATGTGGCTGAATACTGCTGTAATATTGTTGCTGGTTTGGTTTGGTTTATGGCATATCAACTTCAGTGGGTCATTTAATGCCGATAAAGTTTTGAAATAAATTCATTCTTATTGGATACTCAATTTTTTTTATAAACACATTTTTCTATTTACCCATGGATGGGACCCTAACAGGTACTACCACTCCTGGTCAGAGTGGACCAGGGAGCAATGGTGATGAAGGGGTGCTCCACATTCCCAAAACCTCCAAAACTGGAACCTCACGATCAGATAAAGTTTAACGACATTCCCATAACATGAAAACCCTCAGCCACTTCCTTCTAGCACATATAAAAGGGTTCGGGCTTGCCAAAGGGCAATAGGGTTGAGGCAATCATGTAGGTGCTAGGGCTTGACATTACCAGCCGATTTATTGGAGGGGGCCTCTCTGACTGCCGATTGTTGGCAGACTTTTGCAACTGGTAAATTGATTACCCGAATCAGTTATTTCATAATTCAGACACATTAATACTTGTAAATTAATACTTGTAAATGGTAAATGCTAACCTGAGGTTTTCTGTGTTAGCAGATCATACTCACCATTTTATCATCAGCATCCACATCATTTGGAAGAATTTCATCGGATGTTGTGGATGAAGCCTGATCTGTATTTTCTGTACTTAAATCAAGGTTTTTTTGCAAGGCTATTCCATACAACTGTAACAATACAAAGGCATCTAAGGCTGAAAAAGAAAAGAAAGAAAATGATAAGATTCTAAAGGAATTATTACTTATGAAAAAAGAACTGATAATTCAAATAAAAAAAATCTATCATTATGATTGTATAAAAATATAGGTTATTTCCTATAACACCAACATAAACAAAGGGGAACCACTCTTGACTGATAAATTATTTATTTATTTATTGATTGATTGATCTACTAGGAAAAAAGAAGAAGGGGTTAGGGTTAGTTTAATGGGAAAATAAGTAATTTATCAGTCAATATGTTACATATTAATTGGATCCCTATTACTTTTTAAGGTAGTATAGAAATCCTTATGGTGATCAGTACAGATGATGGCCTTGAGAGTGAGTGACAATGCTTGACCTCACTCTCACCTTGCTTTCTGGGGAGAGAATCGTGAGAACGGAACTCCGATAGAAAGCCCCCTTCCGGTTTAAGGTGGGCAGCTCAGTTAGAGTCAGTTGCAGAGTTAGAAGCTAGCAAGATGTGACTCTCCGCGCGCATTTGTCTGGTCTGGGGTTCTGGAATAAAATAACATCAAAAGTAAATCGAAGTCTTGTTGTTATTACTAAAAGCTAACAATGACACAAGGCTTCTGATAAGAAATGGTCCCCAGCAGAACCAGACACGGAACCCAGATAAGAAAGACCAGACCAAGATAGATGATAGAAGATATACCAGACCCTTAGAAGATATACAGGCCAGAAGACTAGATGATCAGAAGACGGCCAGAAGAATAGACCAGAGTAAGACGTAAGAAGTATACAACGTATAGATATTTAGTGCCGTCAAAGAAAAGGCACTACGCAACAGATATATCTATTTGGTACCGTGACGAACGGCTACATAACAAATAGTGGTTCCCCTTTGTTTATGTTGGAGTTATAGGAAATAACCAAAATATATTAAAATTATTTACATCCCCCCACCTTGCAAAAAAAGAAAATAACAATTTGTAAATATTTATGTATCGTTAAAACAAAAAGAGAAAAATGCGACAATGACGTCATCATAACTGTTTTCTCCATCGCGTTAGAACACTTTCTTCAAGTGATTTCAAAAAAGTTATTTTTTCAAACATCTCGGAAATTCTCCGTATTTCATTTAAAACAATAAGGATTTACTCTGACGAAGGCCGTTATTTCTTTGTATACTAAACATTTCTGTAGTTTGTTCTATTATTATTTTATTTTATTTTGTATTTAAAATAATAATAGATAGAATACATGTATAAGCTCCAGGCCGAAACACGTGTCAGTATAAATAAAATAAAATAAATCCTATTTTATCCATTCAATATTTTCTTTCCTTTATTTTTCATTTCAACACACACACATATATATATATATATATATATATGACAATAATTTCTGTGTGTGTTTATATTTGTAGATAATCAGTATGTGAATAACAAATACGTGTAACCAATTTTAACAATATTTCAATGTTTATTAACTGTATCCTCAATAAGACACTGCTTTTATTCTTTAGACTTAATAAAAGAAGAAAAAAAAAAAAAAAAAAAAAAAAAAAAAAAAAAAAAGAAAGAAAAAGAAAGAAAAAGAAGAAAAGTCTGAATTCAGATATAAAAGTTTAAATACCTGCATAGAGAACCTGTGATTTACATAATGGACGTTTTGACCAACAGGACACTTGGTAAGTTTTATCCAAGGGTTTGTACAAATAGTCTTCAGTCAGTCCACTGAGGCCACGATGCTTTCTTTTCCTTTTTATTTCTTTAGCATCGTTTTTGTGTTGGCTAGAGAATTTCTGCTTGAAGAAATAAAACGTAAATGTTATTAACAAGGAAGATTTTTAATAATCAAATACAGGGTGTCCATAAAGTCCTGTGGCAGGTCGAAAATCTTTCAACAAAAATGGCGGCCATGTTGAAGGGCAATAATAAAAAATTACATCAATAATAAAACTTCAAGTGTTGAACTTTTATGTCTAATTTTTTTTATGAAAAGATTTTGTCATTTGTACAATGAGAGTTATTAAATGTTCAATTTAAAAATTGTTGCAAGACTTTGTGGACACACTGTATAAGCAAAAAAAAAAAAGGAGATTTGAAGTAAACACAAGCAGGTATTATGTGCTTTTTCTGAGGTCCAAGACCCTCACCCCACCAAAAGAAAAGAAATAACCCATTCTTGACGGTGATAATGATGGGTAGACAAGAAATAGAAACTATTTACTGTTACTTTATTAACTTTGTTTTCCATAGTGGCATTATTATTATTATTATTTTTTTTTAGAATTTAGGTTTATTTCTTTAATGGCATTTCAACTCATTATGGGTCATTTAATACCAAAAAATGGACAATTGTAACTGTATTTTCAATGTTCCATTGCATTTTTTTTGTTTTAAATTTGCACTTTTAAAAAAATTGTCTATAATCATTTGTTTGTACAGTCATACAATATCAAGCATTCCTATCTAATACAAATATTTTTCAAACAGAACTATTCAACCCATAGATGGGACCCTAACAGGTACTACCACTCAGGGTATTTTTTATACATTGATGTACAGGTTGAACCCCCCACCCAAAAAAAAAACCCAGGCCCTACACAGACTGTTTTATTTTTTTTTTTTTTGGGGGGGGGGGTCACCTTGTACTTTGTCTAGTGTCCGAGTTTTGGAGGGTTTATATGCCATTAAACACCGACCAACCAAGCCTTGGTTGTTATCAAATTTTAGCCTTTGTACAACTAGCCATCTTCAGATGGTTGGTTGATGGATTTTAATGGCATATTAACCCATCTAGGATTATTTTAGGCCTAGAGGTTAGACAATAATAATAATTGCTCATTTTGAAAATAGACAAAAATAATTTAAATTGACAATATTTAACAAAAACTCTCAAAACTATCTTTAAATAATCAATATCTTGGTCATCATATCTAAATGTTCAATTCTCATAAGCCAATTTGAAAATATTAATGTGATCTATTATACTAATATTTACAGAATTCATTCTATACAAACACAAGAGAATATATAAAATATCAATGTTAACTATTTACAGAATTCATTCTATACCCAACACAAAAGAATATATAAAATATTAATGCTATCTATTATAATATTTACAGAATTCATTCTATACCCAACACAAAAGAATATATAAAATATTAATGTTATCTATTATAATATTTACAGAATTCATTCTATACCCAACACAAAGAAATATAAAAATATTAATTTTATCTATTATAATATTTACAGAATTCATTTATTCTATACACAACACAAAAGAATATATATAGTTTAAAAATAAATTTAAAAAGATCAAACTAAAATACAGAAAAATATTATCTAAATGTGTTCAATTACTAAATATAACTAAATGATTTCTTAATTTCCTTTTTTATAAAATATTGTTATTTCATAGAAGATATTTCTTTTGGCGTTTTTTTAAAATTTACTGTAGTCAACAAAATCCATGTTTAAACAAACAAAACAAAAACACAAAAAAAAACAAAACCCAAAAAAACAAAAAGAAACTAGTCAAAATTAATAATATACATAAAAGATTGTAGGAGTGATAACATTGACAATACAAAAGGTAACTTTTTTTTGCATACAGTGAATAGATTTTTTTGAAAAATATATTTTTATGAAGGATTATAAATGTATGAAATTGAAAGGTTTATGAAAGCTAAAAAAAAAAAAAAACAACAAAAAACACAGGCCTATTATTAAAATCTATAAACTTATTGAATTCTTTTTATAACAACTCACAAAACTGAAACCAGCCACAGCATACAAATGCTTTTAAAAACATTTAATTTAATTCTGACCAGGAAAACAATTTCATAATGATTCTAAAAGACATAAAAAGTCTTATAATGCAATCAGATACCCCTCCCCCCACAAAGACCCCTATTCACTGTATGCACTAAAAGATAACCTTAATATAAAACACTATTACAATTGGGACAATGAGCAAAGATGGAACAACATGCCAATATAAATCAGTAATTAAAAAAAAAAGAGAAAAAAAAAAAGACTATTAATAAAACTTTGGATAAGATTTCCATCTTCAATATAAGAATTAAATAACTTTGTGACTCTCCAATGCCAACTTGAGTTTTTACCCCTGCCTCCCTCATAACCTGTCCCATCAACTTAATATTTTGCATAGATCAGATTAAAAAAATACAATATTTATGTTAACAAAATGGCTTAGATTTATTTAACATTATAGCTAAATAATAAGTTTAATATTTTATTTTTAAATAATTATAAATTCCAAAATACTCCATATATATATTCTGGGTCCAAAATTTTCAGTGGGCCCTCTTACCCCTCCCCCATCTCATGGTTCCCAAGTGGGCGATATGGCCCCTGTTGAGAAACTGATCTAATCAAAGAAACTTTACATTTGACAAGATGACATACAATTATCCACACTTTATTTAATTCTTAATCTTTCCATGTATTCAGGTTATTGAACCCCACTTCCTATTGATAAAACAACATTTTGATTAATCCATTCTACAGTTTTCTTCATTTGTACAACAACTCATAAGAAAAGAAGGTTTCTCTCTTTTATAGAAATAGCTTAAACAGAAATGGGTCATCTAAAATGTTGTGGTAACAACAAAGAACAAAATCAGTAATCTGATTAACTTTTATAATGATGAGGGCTACTCAAATCTTTATAGAAAAATTTGACTATCATATACAAATATTTTGAACAAACAGTCTAAATATTATGCCAGTGACCTCACTAAAAGAGTTTCAATAGGAAAAAAAATATAGAAAAAGAAAAAACCTAAAGAAATGAGAAAAACAACAACAAAGAAATGAGAGAAAAAACCCCAAAAAACAAAGAAATGAAAAAAAAAAAAAAACGAAAGAAAAAAGAAAAGAAAAAGAATAACGAGAAAAATGAAAAATAATTTTAAAAAAGAAAGAAATTAAAGGAATGAAAAAAAAAAAAAAAAAAAAAAAAGATGAAAAAGAATTTTAACAGACAATTTTTGCGAATCACCCAGTTCTCTTATAAATTATCTTTATTTTTTTTAACATCAGCAACAATAAACATTATGCCTAATTAAACTCAACAAAAATTAAATAAGTAAAATTTTAGAAACTTGGTATACTGATTTATGTTAAATGAACTAGTATCAGATAAGTAGAATATAAACTAAGCAAATTAATATTCAAATCTTAAAGAATATGTAAAGTGCATTAAACAATAATGTAGGAGTAAAGAATATTGAACAAAATTCAACCAATCATAAAATCTGTCAAGAGAATTTAATATTACCATATTTATTCACGTACAATACCAGAAATTTTGTTTCAGAACCAAATGACAAAATGTGGTTTCGCATTATACTAGAGTAATATTGTCAATTTATGATTACTTGTATCATTAAAGTAGCTGCTATGTACAGTGGTCCCACTCTAAAACAGCTCCTTAAATAAATAGCAGATATAACTGATTTACGTTGGCTAGAAAGACTTAAAATGTTAATTTATTTCTCCACTTGGTTTCAACAGAAATAATTTAGTTGAAAAAGTTTGGATATTTTCAAGCAATATTATAAATTTACCAGAACATTAAATTTTATCCTAATGTACAGTTAATCTTACTATGATAATTACAGCATACTGTGTTAATATGGTAAGAAATTTCTTAATATGGTGGTCTCTATTTTTACTTAACTTTTATAAAGGATAATAGAATTAATGTTCTTTGAATATACAAGTTTTAATTCCTCAACCAGAGTAGGTCATTTAATGACTACAGAGATTAAATAATTATTCTTTGTAGAAAGATAATTTGGTTAAAAGATCTGGTTTTGTTAGCATTCTTTGTGGAGGAACATTTTTTTTTTTTTAGAAATTAGTTAATTTATTTCTCATGAATGGTCAGAGGATAGATTTTTGTAATCCACCCCAATTTTTTTTCTGCCCCAGAATGGTTGATGGTATCCAGATTTGGGGTTTAGATTCTTTTCTTTAGTATCCTTAACGATAAATGATGCTTTGCACCATGCAAATTGAACGTTTCACATCTTCCATGCATTTTAGACGAAAAATTAAACATTCATGCTTTTTACATACAAAGAGAATATGGTATCTTTTCACATATTTTATAAATCCATGCTAGCTTGTAAGAAAACTTTCCATGGTTGACTGGTATGACAATTTATAGAAGATAGATACAATTTTTTAAGATATTTCTTAAAATCTATAAAAATCCAACAAAATGGTTCTCTTTCTGTTAATTAATAGCACGTAGGTATTTAGAAAACGTTCCCATTTTAAATTTTTTAAATGTGAAACAGATCCCCTACAAATCATAGCAGATTACTTAGCAATGAGAAGAGACAAAAATTGCTTAGTTCCTTTGATTTTCACCCATAGAAAGCCACAGGCATCAGGGAATAGCTCTAATCCTACCAGGGGGTGGTGGTGGTCAAAGTTTAGAT
Organism: Doryteuthis pealeii; assembly: GCA_023376005.1. Taxonomy (NCBI): domain Eukaryota; kingdom Metazoa; phylum Mollusca; class Cephalopoda; order Myopsida; family Loliginidae; genus Doryteuthis; species Doryteuthis pealeii. The sequence continues at coordinate 100,418,778 of CM042145.1, forward strand.
ACCGGACATGTATGCTGAAAAGGGGGGTCCTCTTAAGGAAAAAATTGGATATTGTAAAAAGTACCTGGTACCTCTAAGAGGAGGTCATTCCTAAAATAAGATAACCAAGTGAGTGCCTGGTACTATTAGTATTTTTGTAATTTAACCATTGCAGTTCTTTTAGACAATAACAAAATAAATAGATTTATTGTTATTAATCATCATTCTGATAACTCCATTGCAATCTATTAGATTTCCATGTCACAGTTAAATGAGCTGTCTATCTTTATTAAATTCTAAAATTAATTGATTAGTTAAGTTAAAAGTTAAAATTAATAGAAAGAAATCACATGATGACATGCATTAAAAAAAAAAAAAAAAAAATAATTTATTATAAATTATTTTCATTCATTTTCTAGATCAGGGGTTCCTGACCAAGCGTGTGAGCATCATTCCATGAGATGCAAGAAGTGTCCATTCAAATTTAGATTAGATTTTTTTCTTTTGTAATTAATATTATTTATATTTTCGTTTCTTTATTTCAGATTATTATTATTATTATTTAGAGAGTGAAATATAAATGATCTTTTGATAAAACTGTAGTATGGATTCACATTGTATATTTTTGAACAAAAGTATAAATTGTAGGGTTGCAAGGTCAGAGTAAAACTCTTTTAAGGGTGCGGGAATAGAAAAAGGTTGGGAACCACTGATGTAGATATATAAATAAATTATTTATATTATATATACATCTTGATATTAAATGTTATACTTAAGTAATAGGAACCAGGTACTTTTTATTATGTCACAACTTTTCCTTAAGGGACCCCCACCTTTTCAGCATACATGTCTGGTACCTAAACTTTGACGTCCCCTTCCCGATCCTACCCACTTCTAGCTCAATGGGAAGTCTATCTCCTGTATGTAGACATTGCAATTTGTAACAGAGAGCACAGGGTGAGTGGCGGAGGTGGGGACCGTGGAGTTAAGAATTCCCTGCCCCCAAGGACTAAGTGTGTCCGTGTGTGTCTGGCCTGCACGAGAGAGGTAGTATAGCAAGTGACTTGAGATTGAATTCGCAACCTCCTGATCATGAGTGGTTGAATTGCTGTTCCCCCTGTTAGCTGAAGTGGTTCAGCCACTGAGAGAAATAAATGCTGAGACAAATTCTCTCGAATAGAATGTCTTTTTCAGTGGAGAGAACGGTGTGTCGTGTTTGGATCTTAAAGTGAAGTGAACTCTTGACGGATTGTGTAAGAACTACTGGGAGTGTTGCCAGCAGAATACTTTTTGCGGTCAAAGAAACCGATTATGACTTGAAACTGACATCAAGACAATTGATAATCCTTGGGTCATGACCGACAATGGACTGAGAATCTGATCTTGAATCATAAAAATCCTTTCTAGCAGCGGAGATTAACTCTTAATGTCCTCTACCGCCTCATTCCACCTGGCCGGAAGTAATGTCCATATTCTGAGGCTGCCACAAATGATAGCATTGTTTAAATGTAGTATCAAACATATTTAGAACTCTTTAATTTAAGGGAAATAACTTGAGTAGTCACTAATGTAGTGACTAATCATCAAAATGATGTGAATCATTGAAAAATGATGAAAGAGTAAACTGTGTTTATTTGAAAACACCTTTACACACCTGTGCTTTTTACCTGTGATATTTTCATTATTAAGCTGCATCAAGGTCAGTGATGTTCATATGATCATGTCTGTAACTAAGTGCAACAATTGTATACTATCTATATTTAAAAAAATAATTTTTAATGAGTATACCTGTTTTTTTAAATTTTTATTATTATTATATAATCAACCAACAACCATGAATGCAGAACATTTAGCCCAAATGACAACATCATATTAAAGAACAAAGTCATTCTGGTACTTCCTAACAATCTGTCCAAAAGTAAACACATTATAAACATTGAAAAGGCCATTTTTAGACATTTATTGGTAAATCCTTCCATGAACGAGGCTCTGGACTTAGAAAATTCTCAACAGGATGTTAAGAGTTAAAAAAAAAGTAAGGAGTATTGTTGATTTTACAAGTATTTGTTTGAAGTTTTACTTACAAGAGTAGAATTTTAGATGTTATAGTGGCCTGCTATACAATTGGTTCTCAACTGGGAGCCATATGACTCCATATGACAATTTTTGGGACCCAGGCAAGCAAAAAATAATTATGAAAATACAATAGGACTTTTAAACATTGAATGGCTATGGGCAGGGGGTTCATCAGAGTAAAATAGGAATCAAGAGGGTCCATAAAGTAAAAGAAAAAAAAAAAAAAAAAATGGGTTGAGAACCACTGTGCTATACTACTCTTATTATTGAACTACACTTACATCTACCAAGGAATGAATAAAAAATATACTAAGAACAACATCTATACTCTATACAGCACCAAAGGTTTAAGAGAGAGAGAAGACAAAAAACAAAAGAAAGAACTAAGATGGATAAGGAAAGATTATTTGAGAATCTACCTTTAACATACCTGCCTAAAGGTGGTAGGCTAACCATGAGATGTACACAGCTCCTTTTAAGTCAATATGGAATGAAATAGTCAGTGAGAATATCCAATTAAAAAATAAGATATTGACTAGAAAGAAAAAAATAAACAAAAATAAATTGTACTACCGGGACCTGTGGATACATCACAGTATGATAATTTATTTATTACAATGTTTGATAGGTTTACTTAAGAGCTATTGCAAAATAGTTCAATAGGTAAAAAATATAATAATCTTGATTAAACTCTCTCTCTCACTCTTTTTTCTTTCTTTTCATTATGTTCAATTGAAACAGATTAGTGTTATTGCTTCTGTGCACTCACTCATCTATCTTTCCCAACTCTCTTTCTTTCCTTCTTATATTTTTCTGTGTAGCATGTCCTTTTTTTCCCTTTCTTTATAATAAAAACAGAATGGTCCATTATTTAGCTGAGGTGACGACACTCATAAGAAATAAGAATTCAGCAGATAATCAGGATTCACATTTTTGCATTTCATCTTGGGCAATTTGGACGGTCTCATTTTTAACCAGAGGGTATTGCAAGATGATAATGGCCATACAATTAAGAAACACAAGTATTAATATATAGATGAAATATTAATTTTCTTCAAAGCCCCTCTGAAATCTTTCTTTTAATGTGGAGTGAAGCATTTCTTTTAATATCTACCACATCCTCAATTCCTATCATCGAGATGAATTTTCAGTTTATTAAAAAAAAAAAAAAAAAATTTTTTTTAAATTACAGCACCACGTCTGGTGAATATGGACACTTTCTACACTTGCCCTGTTTTTATCAAAAAAAAAAAAAAAAAAAAAAAAAAAAAAAAAAAAAATATACAAAACTGGTTTTATAATTTTCCCCAAATTTGGTCTAACCAAGAACTTTTCAGAACCATGCCTTACTTATTTCTATTTCCCCCTAAACATTTAACATATTACTATATGTTACTGATGAAAACTCCTACTTTCATAGACATTTTGGCTGTAGATTATTATATAATTTGTTGGTTGGATTTTATGGCATGTCAACCCTTGTTGGGTTATTTTTCCACAATTTGGTGATAGCAAGTACTTTTCAGCAACCCGCCCGACTTATTTCTATTTCCCTAATATTGAGTCATATGAAGGTGTAAAAACAATCAAACCGCACCTTATCCATTGTGTTTTGTAGATCAAGAATTTGTACAAACTCATCAGTGTTGATATAAGGAAACGTGTGCCTTAAGATCTTGAAGTCTTGTGACAAGCCATAACCTGCAAAAAGAAAGAAATATATTATATATTATAAAAATAAAAATATATTATAAATATATAATGTAGTAGAAAGATATAGACAGATAACCTACTTATGTTAATAATACCGACTTATTCGGTTAAATATATCGACAGTCGAAGTTATGATTAACTTGATATTGTATTCCCTAGTAAGTCACCTTCTTTTCATACATACATATATATATATATATATATATATATATATATATATACATACATACATACACTTAGTTTAACACATAAGGATCCCCTTTACTAGACTACTAATTGCCTGTGAGATAAGTAAATATTCTGGATCATCTACTAAAGATTGTTACTAAAGTCTGGTACAAGATAACAAAAAGTAGACAGCATTCAAAGATCTAGAAAATCACTAGACAGGTGGGTGACACTTCCTTGTGTAATCACTGTTTCAAAAATTCTTGGAAAAAAAAAAAAAAGTGTGTATAATTGCTGTTTGAATTCCAAACCAGAAAAAAAAAATGCCATGTGGCATTACTATGATTCATCCTTAAAAATATTCCATCTATACATATATAAAAGGGCAGTTGGTGTATATGTATGTATGTCTGGATAAAACTATGAAAATAAAACAATTAGTGACAAAGTAAATATATATATATATACACATTAAACATCACCAGTTCTAGCTTTTTGCGTAAAAATTATGAAGATTTGATTTATATTCGAAAAAATTCAAAAATTATAATATACATAGAAATAGCATTGAAATTCTACTTAAAAATGTCCAGTATTTATAAATCTCAAAAGTAAACAAATTAATACTCCAGGAGGGGTTGCGCCCCTCCCTCCATCCAGATAATGCTGGGTAGCTGCTTCTAGTGCTACCCTAATGGCTCCATTCTCTCTCTCCTTTCCTTTTAGAAGTCTGTCGCAGACGACGATGATGTCACTCCATGTCTTCAACAGTTGTGGATCCTCTGGTGGCTACGATCTAGTATTTCTTTTTTGTCAGTGAACCATCTTCATTTCTAACAGGAAAAGTTGGATTTCTGCATGGCCCATATGCTCTTTTTATGGCGCTATAGAATTCTTGCTGGTTCCCTGTATCAGCAAATCCTTGAATTTCCCCTGCTAGTTTGATCCACCACTCATTTTGCATTGATCTAGTCATGTGTTGAACTTTGGACCTAGCTTTTGCAAAGGTTGCATGTGTCATGGTGTTTGGGTTGTTAATAACTGCTTGGTGAGCCTTCTTCTTGTCTTCCAGTAATCGATGAATTTCTGCTGCCTGTTCATCAAACCAGTCTTGGTGCTTACTCTTGGTGGTGCCGAAGATACTCTTGTACATAATGGTATTTACCAAATTTAGATTAGTCTGGTGTAAAGCCATGTGTGGAACTAAACTGTTTATAATTATATAATAAGCAAGAAAATCATTCATTGATAAAAGGGAAATTAAGTTTGGAATCATCTTTGAGTAATATAATATATAAACATTTCACTTATTAATATACATTACATTGATGAAATCTCTTCCTCCCATAGACATTTTTAGGTCAATATAACATTTTGGCTGTAGATTGTTGGATAGTTAGTTGGTTGGATTTTACAGCATGTCAACCTTTGTTGGGTTATTTTATGCCAAAGACATTTTGTTTTATTCATTCTTGATAGTATTGAAATTTTTTTTTCTAAATGCATTTTTTCTATTTAATCCAGGGTGGACCTGGAAGTAATGGCAATGAAGGAGTACTCCACACTCCCCAGAGCTCCATAACTGGAACTTCACTATTAGGAGATTGATAGTTATTTGATTAAATTAGTCATTTTGTTTAATGGCATATCAACCCTTTTCAGGTTTTACAGTACCTGCTGTTGCTTAAATGGTCAGCCATCTAAGTATTGAACAGGCTCATTACTGCTTAACTTTGGTGATCTAGTGGAAACTGGTACTTTCAACAGATCTTACCCCTCTGCAGGGGATACAATCAAGGTATTCTAAGCTCCACCAACAGGGTAGTGGATAGTTATAAAGTTAAGGGACTACCATCAGCAGCAGGTTAAAAAGACATCACTCTATCAGAATACTGTGTTAATAATTACTACTAGCATTTAATTCAGTCAAAATCATCAATACATAGAATAAATCTTATTAATGATGTTTCTATAAAAATCTGAGTTAGATTTGCCTAAAAAAGGTCATGTTATTAGTGTGTTTAAAATTCTGCAATGTGTCTTATATATCACTAATAAATAAAGTTTTACATAAAATATGATGTGGTTAATTTGCATACTGATTTTAACAAAACTGGGGTTAATAAATAATTATTTGGTGTTATTGATCTCTAATACTATTATTTTTATTTACACCTATCAAAATACTATGTTAATAATTACTACTAGCATTTAATTTTGAAGACAGATTTTTAAGGAGGTAACTGCTCAAGAAAAAGAGATGACCATGTGGTCATCACTAATAAGTTTCACAAAAGGTGATGTCATTGATATTAAGAATTTAGGCTAAGTAAATCAGTGAGGGCCGGTTTAGCTCAGTCGGTAGAGCATCTGCCTAGGAACCTCAAAGGTCTGGGTTTAATACCGGCCCTCGCCAACTCAGCACATGAGTAACACAGTTTGGATGTGTGTGACGCTTTGCTGATGGTAGTCCTTAACCTTATAACTATCCACTACCCTGTTGACGGAGCTTAGAATATATTGACTGTATCACCTAAAAAGCAAAAAACAATCTCCTGGTTTAGCGCTAGAGAAAAGGGGATAGACTCCCTCACTGTCAAAGTCAGGATTATTGTTAATGAAATGATCTCTGGAATTAAGATAAGCCGACTTACCTAACTTGATCACACTGTCATTGCAAAAGACTTCACGGAAGAAATGATTCCAGTCATCAGGTGAAAGGACTGTCATTAAAGTCACCACATCAATAATGTACACATTGTCTAAAGTGGCCAACTGGATCAAGGCAATACTGTGAAGAATGAAATAAAAAAATGTCTTATTATAATGGTTTGGTTTAGTTTGTTTTGGTTTACGGCATAACAACCGCAGTGGGTCATTTAATGCCAACAAAGTTTTGAAATAAATTCATTCTTAATGGATACTCAATTTTCTTTTTTATAAACACATTTTCTATTTAACCCATAGATGGGACCCTAAAAAGAGTGGACCAGGAAAATGGTGATGAAGGGGTGCTCCAAATTCCCCAAACCTCCAGAACTGGAACCTCACCATCAGATAGTTTAACATCATTCCCAGTACATGAAGACCCTCAGCCACTGGCTTCTAGCACCCATATGATAAAAAGTGTTTGGGCTTGCCATAAGGGCAATAGGGTTGGGGTAATCATATAGGTGCTGGCAGAGGTGCAGTTGGTGTATTCTAAAGCCCATGCCAACAGGGCTGATGGAGATTTGGTGTCTGTCTGTCTGTAACCAAAACTATGCCACTGCTTCTTAAGGGGTTAATTCACGGAAAATGTTTATCTCCCCTGTAACTGATTTTAAATTGATTTTCTTAAAATATTGTCCAATGAAAAACTGCACAATTTTTGAACTTCAAAAATAAGTTATCTGTATGAACAAAATAGACAAATCTTATTATAATGGAGATTCAGTGTCTGTCTTTAACTACATCACTGCTTACCTTAACAATACCCCAGGAATTGTGTAAGTTTATCAATGAGTATTTAATTTATAGTCAAAATCATTAATACATAGAATAAATCTTATTTATTAACGATGTCTTTATGAAGATCTGAGTTAGATTAGCCTCAGAATAGCCCATGTTATTAGAATATTAATTCACATCCCATGTATGCGGGTATGACACACAATGTCTTTTAATGTGAGACCACCCACAAGCCAAAACTCATGGGATGGGCAGGTGCAAAAAATGCGTCAATCCCTCAGAGGGGGAGGGACGCCTCAGACACTGGGCAATAAACCCAGCCCTGCCCCTTTAAATTAATACTTATGCACAGAGGGCACATATTCTTACTAGTATACATAAAGATTATAAACAACACACACAAAAAAAAAAATGCATATGGTAAAAAAAAACTATATATGCATATGGTAAAAAAAAAAAAAAAAAAAAAAAAGAAAAAAAAGAAAAGAAAAAGAAAATTTTACTTGCCAATCTTTATCAACTGCAGCATCAAACAAAGTTTGCCATTCAGTATCAACACCAACAACTGTTCCTGGCTATAAATTAAATAAAAAAAATTTAAAAAATCATTTATCTGTTTTAGTCAATGATTCTGAAAAAATATTCCATTTTTGCTTTTTAAAATATTATTACAGAGATGCTGATAGGTACGCATCCTGCGTTCCTGACGCATAAAAATCTAAAAGGACACAGTAAAATCATATACATATGTCCCAGTGTTTTTCTTTTTTCCCCTCACCATTTCATACTAACTGTAAATACATTTCTATAGTTTCTTAGAAATGAATTACACAGGATAGATTACAAAGTAAGGGTTAGATGGCTTTAGTTGTTTCCCCAGATCATAAATAAAACCCCTACAATCTATTAAGAAACTTTAGTTCAGACCCATTAATTTTCCCGGGGACTCATTCAAAGCAAATATGCGCGTCCCAGGATGCATTAAATCAAAAAGCTATAAGCATCACTGTTATTACAATTAACATTGAGGCTGGGTTTGTTTTTAACACAATAAAGGTAAAGTAGGTAGTGTGGCCTATTGTCGGTATAAGCTGGACAGCAAGGGAGTCTATACCCTTTTCACTAGTGCTAGACCAGGGAGATTGTTTTGTGTTGGAGCGCCACACCTACCATCAGCTCCCCACTTTACCACACAGATTCATGCTGTGCTTCTCATGCGCTGAATTTGGCGAGAGCCGGTATTGAACCTGGAACCTTGTGTTTCCAAAGTGGATGATAATATTATACTGTTATTGACTGTCTAATTACTTTTGCCCCACCCTATGAGATCATTAGATGTAATGTACTTCTATACATAAATAAAGGACAGTTAGTGTGTATGTATATCTGGAGGAAAGTATGAAAATAAAACAATTAAGGACTAAGTAAATTATATATACTAGCAAATATATGCACCCTCCGGGTGCAAGCATTTAAGTTTTATTGTAATAAAATGTTATGTTAACTTAGAAAGGCTAATGAAACTAAATAAGATGCCGATAAAAAGATTTGAAACAGAGGGGAAACAACTAAAACTTGCTTTTTCTTCACTCTAGTCTTTCATTGCTAAATTTTCTTAATCTAACTATTTAGTTAAATTAGGAAGTAAAGAATAGAATTACTGTTAATATTGTTAATAGATTTCTTTTAAGATTTATTGAAGAGACTTTTGCTCATATTCATTAAGATAAAACCAAACAATTAGAAATCAATAATACTAAGCAGATATTTATTAAAATCACTTTTTTTATATCAATATGCAAATTAGCCTTCCCGTTCAAACTGCAAACCGCTATTTTTTGTATATATAAATACAATTGCATGTTATTTGTATGTAGATATGGTCAACAGTATTAATAATGTAAAACAATTTTATTAATAATTGAGGTTTAACTATAAATAAAATCATGGAGAATGTGATGTAGATAACTAAGGGAATTGTGACTTGAGTAGTAATATAGTTTCGGTTACAGACAGGAAAACACACAATCTCCATTATAATAAGATATATATATATATATATATATATATACACACACACACACACACACACCCTATCACCAGAGCCTGCTTTTTGTGCAAAAATAGAGAAAATTTTATTTATATCAGGGAAGATATTTAAAAATTAGGATTTGAATAGTAGAGAAACGGAAAGTCATTGGAGTGGTTTGTTATTAAAACATAAACAAATCAATTATGTAAGACCAAAACAATCAATGGATCTGCGAGACTAACTTTTTATTATTTCTACCCCCCCTTCTACCCAGGTAATGCTAGGTAGCCACTTCTAGTATTTAATAAATGCTACCCATGATATCATGGATTACATGAGAAAGTAGTTTACATAACACACTTACTTGAGATAAATCGCAAACACAGTTCACAAACTGTTGTTTGTTGCTAAGTAATCTAATGGCTGGTCTAGGGTACGGGAACGTGTGGTACGGATTGGCAAAATTTTCAGGTTCTCCTTTGTCCAGTTCATCCGCTGGACTCCAGATCACCCCCTCCACAAAATTTTCCATGGGCTTCTCACTGAAAAATAGAGATAAAGTCATGATGATAATTACAATTAATTAGTTCCAGATTCCTGCATATGTCATTTGTGGATTAATTTCCTCATCTTACTCCCATATGTCATTTGATGAAAAGAATTTTGTTGTTTAATTTTTCCTTTCTTTTTTATGGGGTTGATTTTTTTTTTTTTAAATCTTGGTTTTATTGTTGGCAGACTAAATGACAGTTGTCAACAGATTTTGACAAGACACATCTCTACTTAAAATGACAAAAGAACAAACAGCTTTATATTAATATTGAATGGAAATAATTACAATCTAATGAATTGCATAGCGTGCTAAAGACATTAAAATTGTATAGGAAATGGGAAATGAAAGGGGAAAAAAAAACAGAATGGCAAAAATGATTATCACATTTCTCTATCTATATATTAATATGGTTGTTCCTTAATCTTCCGCGCATTATCATCTTGCAAAACCCTCTGGTTAAAAATGAGACCGTCCAAAATGAAATACAAAAATGTAAATATCCTAAGAGTTGGTTGAACTATTGAGTTAATTCTTTCTTTTTATTCCTTTTGCTATCACCAAAGTGTTTCAACCAATCTATTCTATGACCTTCTTCAGATATACAATCCATATATAGAAAAAAAAGGAAGGTTTCTGATTTGTAAACCAGAAAAATGCTGTTGAGTTATACTGGCCAAAATGTGGTTAATAAACAAAAAATAAAAAAAATAAAAAATAAAAAAAATAAAAAATAAAACAAATACGATAATAAAACAAATATATAGAGAAACAATTTTTATTTATCTATATATAAATATAGATAAGAGATTTATTTTTAACTTTTTAATTTTCGGGCAATGTCGAGTAGCTCTGCTAATGTTGGTTAAGTTTTACTGATTGTAATATTATAGTTATTTACTAAGCTTAGCTTAGATGTGGCACAAGGCCAGAAGTATGAGGCACCCAGTGAGAATCGAACTCACTAACAATGGTTTGCAAATCTAACTTGCTTTACCATTATACTACGTGAGGTGCCCAGTTATTTACTAAGCTTAGCTTAGATGTGGCGCAAGGCCAAAAGTATTGAGAATCGAACTCACTAACAATGGTTTGCAAATCTAACTTGCTAACCATTATACTACACGAGGTGCCCAGTTATTTACTAAGCTTAGCTTAGATGTGGCACAAGGCCAGAAGTATGAGGCGCCCAGTGAGAATCGAACTCACTAACAATGGTTTGCGAATCTAACTTGCTAACCATTATACTACGCGAGGTGCCCAGTTATTTACTAACCTTAGCCTAGATGAGGCACAAAGCCAGATTGTAATGTTTATAGAAGACAAAATGTGGACATAAATATGTAAGATAGAAATCTATAAACAAACCTGTAGTTTAGTCTTTCCTGCTGCAATTCACTTGTAAATTCATCATCTTCAAACTGAAAGTCATTGGCAAATCGAGCAGCTTCTTGGATCATTCCCAAACCAAGTAACATATTTACAACTCGCCTTTGAGTTCGTTTACAGTTTCCAGCAGTATGCTGTAATGAACAAATAATATCATCATTAGAAAAATTGAACAGAAAAGAAAAAAAATTACAAAATAATCTAGATTCGGTTGTGTTCAACAAAATTTATTTGAATATACAAAGTGTGTCAAAAAAGTAGCAAGATTTTTTGTACTTTTTGACACACCTTGTAGTCTGACCCCCCCCCCCAAGTTCCATTCATTAATTTTTTCAGAATACAAGGTGTGTAAAAAAATACCAAGATTAAAGCTGTATTTACCAAGATAGAAATGAAGAATGAATGGAACATTATTTTTTTTCAGAATACAAGGTGAGTCAAAAAGTACAAAAAATCTTGATACTTTTTAATATTAAGAGCTAGAAAAAATTAATTTTTGGATTTACTCTTCAAATTATAGGATACAAACAAAAAGACTTTCTTTTGGTGCAGCACATTTGGCAGCAAATTTAATGGCTGCAATGTACTTTTAACCATAAAAAAAAACAAAAAAAAAACAATGGTTAAATCAAACTTAACGGACCTAAATTCCATCATTGTATGTCACCATGCCGAAAGAAAGAAAAAATACCAAAAATCAGTGAATTAACCGAATTTAATGACATTTTCAGTGTTGATATATTAATGAATAAAAGATATAATGCACCAGTTATTTTATTTAAAAACTTTAACATTTTTTTAGGTCAGTTAACTTTGGACCACATATCTTTGAGGCATAAAACTGAACCATGTATCTTTGAGAATCTGTGTTATGCCTCAAAGATATGTGGTTCAAAGTTAACTGACCTGAAAAATGTAAAAGTTCTTAAATAAAATAACTGGTGCATTATATCTTTTATTTATCAATATATCAACACTGAAAATTTCATTAAATTCGGTTAATTCCATGATTTTTGGTATTTTTTTTTTGGTGGGGTGACATACGATGCTGGAATTTAGGTCTGTCAAGTTCAATTTAACCAAAACAATTTATTGGAGTTTCACAATTACAATTGTTGGAGGTGCGTGGTCTAATGGTTAGAGTCGTTGGAAATACTTGTCAACCAGAGTTCAAATCCTAGACGAAGCTACAGTTCGCACAGCGCTAATACCCTTGAGAAAGGTATGAATCTAACTACTCTCCCTCCAGCTATGGGTAAATAGTAGGATAGACTGGGCTCTTTAACCTTGGTTAGTCAACCAGTCTAGGAGAAGGAAAACTGAATTCAAACCTGTTAAACTCCACTTGGTGTGGTCACTACTAGAATAAGCTCAGTCCTAATTAGTGATCTATTTTACTAATTTTTTTTTTCAATACTAGTCGGATGATACATTCTTTAAATGCATAAAGGAAGGTCATCAGTGATGCACTATTATCATAGCCAATTTCAGGTTTTCAACATTTATATTAGCTCCAATAGCAACACTGACCTGACTCTGGAATTGTAAGGTTGCATCCCTGAAAGCACCATGATACTAGTCTCGACATTGCAAACTCAAATGATAAAAGCTAGAAAAATTCTACCGTTTAAATTGAAAGCCTCCATCAGTGCAAAGCAATGAAATAAGACCATTCACCCTCCTACTCCCATATAATACAATACATTCCTAAAAAAACAATTAAAATGTTGAAGGGAAAATTTTTTATATCGCACAAGTGTGTTTAGAAAAGAATTTTTTTTTTTATTCACTAATACTTCTAAAAATAACTGTTTTACTAAAGTTTTAGAAGTATTTTTTCTCTCGGATCTTTAGGCTTGGGGTATATTGAATAAGAGGCACTTTTGGTGGGTATATCACACAAAATCCAAAATTTGAAGTAATGTGGACTAAAGTTGCAGCTCACTCTCACACATTAGGGTTGTTTGTTAGTTTTGCTTTGTTTAAGGCATATCAACCACGGTGGTCATTTAATGCTGGCAAAGTTTTGAAAGATTTGTAGCGCTAGTTTGGAAGAAATCTTTTAAAGTCAATTTTTTTTGTAAATAAATTTTCTATTTAACTCATAGATGGGACCCTAACAGGTACTACCACTCCGGTATATCAACCGCAGTAGGTCATTTAATGCCAACAAAATTTTGAAATAAATTCATTCTTAATGGATACTCAATTTTCTTTTTATAAACACATTTTTCAATTTAACCCTTAGATAGGACCCTAACAGGTACTACCACTCCGTGTTAGAGTGGACCTGGAGCAATGGTGTTGAAAGGGTGCTCCACATTCCCCAAACCTCCAGAACTGGGACCTCACCATCATTTAGAGTTTAATGTCATACCCGGACCAGAACATGAAAACCGTCAGCCACTGCCTTTTAGCACCCATATAAAAAGGGTTGGGGCTTGCTATAAAGGCTATAGGCTTGGGACAATCATATAGGTACTAGGGCTTGACATGACCAGCCGATTGATTGCAGGGGGCCTCACCGACCACTCGTCTAGCCTAAGTAAGGGTTAAAGTGGGGTGTTGCATGTCATGGACTGCTCATCCACCAGTATTCCGTCCTTAAGCATCACCTACAGCCAACATTGGCCCCATTTGTGGAGGTCGTACCTCTCTGCAGAGGTGCAGTCTAAAGCCACAGCTGACAGGGCTGCACACATTATGTATATTTGGGTGACTTGAGTTGATCTCTGCACCAAAAAGGGTTAATGAATTAACAGTTATCAAGTTTATGAAGTGAGAATTATCTAACCATTCAGTAGAGAACAAGATTGTTCTTTTATGTGCTTCAAGGTTGTATTTCTGTTTATATCTTCAAGAATGACTGATGTGAGAAATAAATTAAAAAAACATTTAAAAATTTTTAAAAAATTTTAAAATTAAAAAAAGGACTTACCAGAACAAGTTCTCTCCAATTGTAATGACTTGTTTGCTAAAAGAAAAACAATTTTAAAATTTACAACCTGGAAATCATTAGCAATAAATATCTTAAAAATAAAGAAAATTATGCAAACTAGCAAATATATGCACCCTCTGTGTGCAAGTATTTAAGTTTTAATGTAATAACGTTATATTAAATTAGAAAGGCTAATGAAACTAAATAAGAATGCAGATAAAAAGATTTTAGACAGGGGGGGGGGTATAATCGAAAAATAGAACAACTGAAAGTTAGTCTTTCATTGCTAAATTTTCCTAATTTAACTATTCAGTTAAAATAGGAAGTAAAGAATAAAATTACAAGTATGTCTTCTTGTCAATGAATTTCTTTTAAGATGTATCCACAAGACTTTTGCTCATATTCATTAAGTTAAAACCAAATAATTAGAAATCAATAATCCTAAACACATATTTATTAAAATCAAATGTTTAATATCAATATGCAAATTAGCCTTCCCGTTCACACTGTAAACCGCTATTTTGTTGTATATATAAATACAATTGCATGTTATTCGTATGTAGATATGACCAATAATAATAATAATGCAAAACAATTTTATTGATAAACAAAAGGGTAGGCCAAATAAAGATAAAATCACGGTGAATGTGACGTAAATAACTAAGGAAATTGTGACTTGATTAGTAATATAGTTTCGGTTACAGACAGAAAAACACTCAATCTCCATTATAATAAGATTAAAAATGTATTCTATTTTCTCCTAATTACATATCTAGAGTGAATGATTTAAATACAATAATGAAATTAATACAAGTTTGTGCAAATTAATTAAAACAACCACTTTAGTTTCCTTTCTTTCACCTTATGGTTAGTTTTAGACCCACTAGAGTGACAGGGTGTAATCGATAACCAAAAAATACTAAGGCAGACTGGGCTCTCTACCCTTATAGGTAGGCAACCCAGTGTAAGAGAATGGAAACTGAATTCAAACTCTATCTCAGTAGGGCATATTAGGTTCTTCAACCTTGGTATGGCAACTAGTCTAGGAGAAGGAAAACTCTGAAATCAAACCAATGGCGCTCTCTTCTCATTAGTCAAAACTATTTTGAGAGCTCCCATTTAAATAAATACACCCCCCAACAAAAAAAACCCTCAGAGTTGTCCATTTTTCAGACAATAACCCTTATGCCAATTGCATCATCTTATGAGAAAATATCAAATTGATTCTTACCTGTCTTTGATATTGATGAAACGTATGTGAGATAAAACCCATTCTGTGAGAGGATAACAAATTTGGACAAATTCCTGCAATGAAAATAAATTTTAGATAAGAAAATCATTAACTTTTATACATAGGTTTGAAAAGTTACTTAATCAAACAACTATATTTAACCATGCATTAGTCCCCTGAGGTCTTTTTGGCACCTGCATTCTTAAATGCTCATAATTCCTAGTTGGTAATTTGATAATTTATCTCCTTACCAATACTCTCATGATTTAAGTGAGGGCATTTAGCACATAATATGACATAATCCTGGCTCAGCTGCAGTGAAATACAGACGTCATTCTTTCCTTCTTTTGGTGTGCATTACATAAAATATACAACATAGGTTTATGTGATAAATTTAAAGACAAAGCTAAAAAAACATGACGGCAAATTTATTCAGTTATATATATTATCATTTGGTTTGGTGGTTGGTTTTGAAGGCTATCATAATGCAAGTGTAAAGAAAAATGAGGTAACTATAATGTTGTTTGTTTACCTTTGATTTATTCTTAATATTTTGAGATAAAGATCTCTTCATCAGAAGATGTCTGAAAGTCTGGAGGTGTTGCTAGGAATTGTCCATTATGTTTTGTGCCTTATATTTTCCAAATTGTGTGTGTGTTTATGTGTGTCCAACAAAGTCTTAGTATCATTCCAGGTTCGGCCTACCCTTTTGTTTTATTATTAAGCAGGTCTTAGTAGTTTGTTTGTTTATCTGTGTGTGTGTGTGTGTGTGTTCTCCAGGCACAGCCGATTTTTTTTTTATTACCTTCAAAATTATCATTTCAATTAATGATTATAGTTTTAGTTCAAGTATTGATTTATATCATAACAGAGATTGAATTTATGTTATTTTTTTCATATTGATTATCATACATGAAAGAAAAAAATCATATCATGGAGTATCCTGTGGATATTTTCAAATAAATGTGATCTGAATCTATATTTTTTTTGTTTAGTTTTTCTCACTTGGTAGAGCATCTGCCTAGGAATCACAAGGTTCCAAGCTTGAGAGAGTTTTTATTCAGTTATATATGGGGATATATTTTTTGCGTTGTAAAATACATCCCTATATATAACTGAATAAAAATTTGCCATCATGTTTTTTTTCAGGGGGCTTTGTCTTGAGGATAAGCAGCTAATACATTGCTTTGAAACCAATGGTAACAGATGTTACTTTTAATTGTATAGTACACCATAAATAAATATAGCTTTTACACCTGTAATCAAGCACTTTATTTTCATTTCTTCAATATATATATATATATATATATATATATATATATTTATAAATAAATAAAGATACCATGTCTGTCTGTTTGCATCAGGGTTAAGTATAAAATTGGGTAAAAATTTACCTTTGAATGCTATTTATAGTTTAAATTTGTGCATTTTATTATGCATGCATTCCATGAGATCTCCATGGTTACAGTTATTTTATAAAATTAGTTCATTCATCTAGGCTTTTTTTCTCTCTCTCTCTCAAAAAGATAATAATAATAATACAAACCTTTTTGAAGTTTATGAATTTTTAATATTTTCCACAGCCATTTTTTTATTATGCTCCTAGTGTCTTTGAAATGTATATTAGGGTGCCGTCTGAAATAAAAAAATTAAAATGAATTTATACAAAATCCGACTAAATTAATCAAATGCAAATCTTTTCATCATCAATGAAACCAAGAAAGGAAAAAAAAGAAAAAAAAAAAAAAAAAAAAGAAAAGATATATATCCAGTGGGAGCTTAGAATAAGTTGATTGCATCCTCTGTAGAGAGGTAAGACCCCCCCCTCACATAAGGGGTGCCCTATGTATGACACTAAACTGCTGGTGATCTGGCGAGTGTGGAGTACCACTTCACTGCTATTTATTCCCAGGTCTGCTCGGGGCCAGTGGTAATACTTGTTAGGGTCCCATTTATGGGTCAAATAGATCTGTTTAAAAATTATTTGTATTATTTGATAAGACAATGAAAAAAAAATGGATATATACACACAGATACACAAATTTTTTTGTAAGATCTATTTTAGGAGAAATGTAAATTTCTATTCTCACACTTCAAGTGTCTGATTGAATATTTTTTAATAACAATATTTAATTGTTTACCTGAGAACATTGGCCTCATATTCACCATCCAACAAACAATCCATAAATTTGATTATGGCCTCCTGGTTGGACTCATTCGTTTTCAACAGCTCGCACAACATGTCCCACATATTCTTGGACAGAAAATGGAGACATTGCTGTAAATAGAAAACAATTTAATTTACTTCATTTCTCTATTAATCTTTGAATTCAAACAGAAAAAAAAAATTATTTTGATTTTTGGGACTGTTTCCTCATCTTTATTGTGGAATGTAAAAACATGTTTCAGCCACTATGCTTATTGGCATTTTCTGCACAACTATGATTTAAAAAAAAAATGATTGTGATGCTTCTTGTGACACATCTTGGATTGATAGGTGTATCAATCTTTGAATTCAAACAGAAAAAAAAAAAAAAAAAAAAAAAAAAATGATTATTTTGATTTTTTGGACTAACGTCCTCATCTTTGTTTTTTTTTATCTTCGCTTTTGTTTATTTTTTTAGTTGGCCATCAAACACAAAAATTTATTTCAACAACAAAATCTATTTGTCTGAATTTTTAAGATGAGGCTTGGTTATTTGTATTTTTCGGACTGTTGTCCTCATAATGATAATACAAATCATCAAACCTGACCTCAAAAATTCAGACAAATAATATTTAACCGGTATGGATCCGATATAATCCAACAATGGAAAGGATTAGAAAAGCTTAATCAAAAATTGGCACAAATGATGAACCACCTCACATTCATGTAGATGCTGGGATCTCAAGTTAATTCCACCAGGCTTAACATTAAAATTACCAGTCAATTCCAGGAGAGTGCAAAGGATCGCTAAAAGAGTATTGTAGGAGCTGGTCTGAGATTGAATACAGAATAATCGCTGGAAGAAACATCAATTATGGTCTGAAATCTCAAGCAAGCAGGTCTCATTGCTGGAGAGAATAATGCTAGTGTATATAACAAAGATGAGGGCAACAATCCGAAAAATCTAAATAATATAAATCTCTTATCTGTTACCAAATATAAATATTTCTAGATTTTCCGGACAGTTGTCCTCATTGAAAAATCTAAATAATACAAATTATTAAACCTCATCTAAAAAATTCATACAAATAATATCTTAACATTAAAATTACCAGTCAATTCCAGGAAAGCACAAATGATCACAAAAGAGTAGGGCATGAGCAGGTCTGAGATCAAATACAGAATAATCGCTGGAAGAAACATCAATTATGGTCTGGAATCTCAAGCAAGCTCGTCTCATTGCTGGAGAGAATAACAATGACAGATGACAAAACTCGAATCCAAGAATATCTGGATAAATCCTACAACCATGAATTTCAGGACATCAAGTTTTGCTAAATTAAACATTTGGATAAGATAAAAGCCCACGTTCTGGTTTATATAACAATAAAGATGAGGAAAAAGATAAAGGAAAACTCATAATTCAAACCAGCTATACTCGGCTTAAAAATTGGCCTTGTGTCACATCCTACTCATGGCGGAGTGGTTGGGTAAATATATATAATACAAAGATTACAATAAAAACAGCTACATGAAATATGTTTTAATATATAAAATTTGATGTTTAGCAATAAGCTAATCTATCTATACATATATAAAGGGCTGATGTGTGTATGTATGTATGTCTGGAGGAAATTATGAAAATAAAACAGTTAAAGACAAAGTAAATACATATACACATTCACTGTTATGGAGTCTAGTTTTTTTTTTAAAAATATATGAAGATTTGATTTATATTTGCAAAGATATTTGAAAATTAAAATAGCATTAAAATTCTACTTAAAAATTAAAATACCATTAAAATTCTACTTAAAAATTAAAATAGCATTAAAATTCTACTTAAAAATTAAAATAGCATTAAAATTCTACTTAAAAATTAAAATAGCATTAAAATTCTACTTAAAATTAAAATAGCATTAAAATTCTACTTAAAATGAAAATACCATTAAAATTCTACTTAAAAATGTCTGTGAATCTCAAAGCTAAACAAATCAATATGAAAGTGCGAAACAATAATTTTCTTCAGGCCGGATTAACATAAGGTCTTTTTATGGGACATCCAGTGAGGATTAAACTCACTATTTAGTAGTAACGGATCTGCAAGACTAGCTTGCTAACCTTTATACCACTGTTTGTTTTTTCTCCTCTACCCAGGTGACACAAGGTAGTCGATTCTAGTCTTTTAATATATCTAAAAGCAAAGAAACCCAAACTTACAGTAGTTCAGAACTGAGGGCAAATTTAAAATCTGGCAATATAAGAGAAACTTACTTCTTCAAGATCTGGAGATAATAATTGATTTTCATTTGGCTGTATCACTCCAGTATTTGTTTCGGAAGACATTTTGGGTGATCACTGACTGGGTTCTGTAAAAGAAAGAAAGAAAAAACTCAAAGATAAGATATGGAGAGAAATAATAAAAGAAAAAAAAATTGAGGCACACATAAATAATTTAGAAATAATAAAAAAAGTCAAAATAAAGAAAAATATCTAATGTATTGGGGGTGGGGAACTTTATAAGTTTTGGCTGGTTGGTTGGATTTTACGGCATATCAACTCTTGGGGTATGCCAAAAACGTTTATTTTATTGATTCTTGTTGGGTATTAAATTTTTTCTAAAACTCCTTCAACCCGTAGATGGCACCCTAACAGGTACTACCACTCTGGGTCAGAGTGGACTTGGAGTAATGGCGATGAAGGGGTACTCCCCACTCCCCAGAGCCCCAAAATTGAAACTTCACCATTAGATGCAGTTTAACGTCATACCCAGGACACTAAGACTCTCAGACAATGCCTTCGAGCATATACACGATAAAAGGGGTTGGGGTATAAGGACAACAGGGTTGGGACTATCATATAGGTGCTAGGGACTGACATGACCAGCCCATTGATCAGCCATCTAGTCCAAGTAAAGGCCAAAGTGGAGTATTGCATGTTATGGACTGCTCAGCCACGAGGATTCCATCCTTAAGCATCACAGGTTGCCACCCACGACCAGCAAGTGGCTCCATTGGGGATTGGGTCTTACCCCTCTGCAGAGGTGCAGTTGGTATATTCTACAGGCACAGCCTTGTCGGAACTTTATATAAAAATAAACAAATAATGCAAACTGGATTGTCAGGGCACACCCTATTGAAGAACAGAAGATTGTTGTTGTCGTTTGAAACTAAACTTACTTTATATGAACTAATTTTAATTTTATTTTTACTTAGAAGTAATATAAAATGGCGATTTGCTTGTGTATATAAGCAGACATATTTAAAAAAAAAAAGTATATTAAAGAAATATGAACATAATGCTCTCTCCCCATCCGCAACGGAAATTTTATTTTTAAGAAAAGGTTTGTCGACAATTAAAAAATTGTTGATAAATTCTGGTAAAAAGAGAGAACAAAGGATTTCCAATTCTTTCATGCATAGTAATTACAAAACACTACACAGCATCTAAAAATAAATAATATATATATATAAAGGGCAGTTAATATACACATTCACTATCACCAGAGTTTGCTTTTTGTGCAAAAATAATGAAGATCTTATTCATATCTGGGAAGGTATTTAAAAATTAGGATGTGAAAAGTAAGAAATGGGAAAGTCATTGGTTGCGTTCGTGATTAAAACATAAATCAATTATGGAATACCAAAACAATCAATGGATCTGCAATACTAACTTGTTATTATCCCCCCTCTACCCAGGCAACGCCGAGTATCTAGTAAATAAATAAAAATAAAAAAAGGTAAAAATAATGTGTGTGGGATCAGTACCATATTATAACAATGTATTTCCAAGATAAATAATTCTAGCTCTTCATGAATATTCATTTGAGGAAAAAAAGAAAAGAAAAAAGAGTAAGGTTTAGAGAAATGCCTCCTCTTGTTCCATAAACTCAGTTCAATAGATATTTCCTGGAGGAAGACAACATCAATGAATAATTGTAATTAACAAAAACAGTTGACTACAACATAGAAATGATAGCATAAACACACACGTACATTACAGAGCTTTTACAATTAAAGAGAAGAAAAGACGAACTCAAAGAAAGCCTGAAAATAAACAACTGATAATTTAAACGATACCATGGCTTATATTGTGTTAGATACGCTTTTTCAATAAAGAAATGTAATTACAATTAACAGTCGATGTGGCAGGAGTCTCTTAGTCGTTAAAGTAGTAACAATAGTTCAATTACTAGTTGGTTCATTCAGTGAAGCCCAAGGTGTACTTGCCAAAATATTGTGATGGGATTGCATCAGTATTTTTTTCTTTGACTGAGCTACCTAATTTATCTACGTGTCGATGTAGCTGAAAAAATAAATAAAAAATGGATAGTTTAAGTTTTGACAATAGGCTACAGTGAATTTACTTAGCTAACAAAAGTAATTTTATTTTTAAAGCACATTATTATTATTATTTGACTTAATACAAATACAGTGTATAAACAAAACAGAAATATTCAATTTTAATCTGGAAAATACGATTTACCGAATCAATATATCTTAATAAAGAAAAAGAAGAAAGGCTTATCATTTACTATTTATTTACAATGTTCAAACTTTTTAAAACTCGGTAAAAATGTGTGGAAATCATTGAGAGCTTTTTTTTAAATGAACGAACGAGAGTACCAATGTTAAAGAAAAAAAGAAAAAAAAAAAAAAAAAAAAGAAAAGAAAATAAATTATTCGTGCCAAATATTTTACAAATTTACTCACTAAAAAATAAGTAATTATTTCAGTTTCCTACTAACATCTGGAACACTGGAAATTTCAATAAAGACTCCAAAACATTATCCCTAGGTCGGCTAGCGAGATGGTCATATAAATAACTCTTAAGCCTAAGATTGTTGTTGATTCAAAACAAAATGGACAATAGCTTCGGGAAAGGTCTTAGGATCTTTAGTCAATAAATTTAGAATAAATAAACGAAATAAACAATCAATCCTTGGTCGATGAGAACTCAAATCGACAGCACAATAATAATCAAAACATTACACAACTGACCAGTGTTCAATATAGATTTGTCTTCATTGCCGATGTGGTCTAAGAACGAGATTCTTCTAATACATCGGGATGATGATAATATAATTCAAAAACTGCCCACTATGGACAATGCGACATCAAGAAACGTCAACTGGGCAGTGACATAAGGCTGAAGGCGGTGGTCAGGCGTGCTTATTAATTCATTCAAAGTCTCGTGCTTCGCACAGTACAATAACACCGGTTGCCAATTATTCTGCGCATGCGCTAATTCACAAACCTCTGTTACGGTGTAACATCTGCACTTACGCCTTACATAAAATGTACTCTTTTATTTGGCGCTACTACTCTGCATTTGTGCCAAATAAATACACCTTCAGCCATTTTTACTGGATACAAAATACAGAGATACAGTTAGATCTGAGCATTTAGCCATAGAGTTTTTTTTGGGTGGATAGGAAAAAAGTGGTCGTCGTTTTTCTTGAAATTTTCCGTAGATAGTCTCATTCGCACTTCATCTCATGATGAACAATAAATAATACATTCGCCCGTCGCCTTCTGTAACTGATTTCACTAAAATTCATCAGGTTCTTCATGATTCTACCCAACCTACCCACTCCTGCGTTTTGTCAGAAAATTTACAGATGATGGAGATGGGTTGGGGGAAAATAAAAACAAAATCCTTAATAAACGAATAAACTAAATAATTTTCTGGGTTTGATATCAATCCCCATCAACTTAGTGCATGAGTAGCACATCTTGGGTAATCTGATCTGTGCGGTAAAGATGGGAATTGATAGTAAGTGTGGTGCTCTATCTTAGCAAAAACAATCTCCTTGCTCTAGCGTAAAGGGGATAGACTCCATCACTGTCTGGCTGATACCAACAATAGGCCACTCTGCCAACTTTACTAACTTTTATTGTTGTCAAAGTTCCCTTTGTTGTAGTGAAAAGTCATTGTAGTATTATGGTATCCTATCGAGGGCGGACATTTATCCCATATACACTAATTTGCATGCAAGACATGTTCATGCCTGCTTTGAGCTTTGTGAATACGTCATTTCTTTCGCTACTGAACCACAATTTGAATTGTGACTCACTAACCCTAACCTAACGATTACAAGCTTTCCTGTGTAAAATAGATAATATGAGAGGTAAAGAAAGAATCAAGGAATGCTCTCCTTGCAGTCGCTTCCTAGACTGTATAGTGTACATTACAATAATATAAAAAAGTATATTAAATGTCAAGTGGTGGCAGCGTGTTTCAAACAGGACCATCCTGGAGAGAACTGGACTCCCTGGCATGCATTACATACTTTCCCAGCACAACCTGAGATGGACTGGATACTTAAACAGATTTGGCGATGACAGACTGCCAAAGAAGATTCTGTACTCTCAATTGAGAGAGGGATCATATGGAATCGGTAGACCAAAGCTCAGGTACTATTGAGAATTCTGGGGTATGGGGGTTATCGTCCTTTGTCTGCGAGCCTCTGTTTCAAACCAACCAATCACGAGCCAGCATACTTTGGCGGCAAAGCCGAATAAGCAAACTCATTGTCTTCTGATCCAGCTAGCACTAGGGACAGACCTAAATAAGGGTCGCTCCATCTCTTCTCAACAACCAGAATCGGAGTCGGACATCAAACAGAATGTCTATCATATCCGAACTATCAGAAGGCCGTAGCAAGGGCTCCGATAATACCCTATCTCAGGACTCAGATAAGTTTATTACAAATTATATTTGTGCAGACGAACTAAAGTTTGCAATCCTTATTGTTATTCTGTAATACATGTCTTTTTATTCCTATTACTAGTTGTTTGGTTATTTCTTTAACTCTCAACTTGTCTGCCACACTCGTGGTTAACTCCATACTTCAAACCTTGGAGTACTGTCGTTTGTGTCTAATTGTTTATAGTACAAAGCCAATATCAAGAGAAACTTGAAGGACTTTAACATCCCCGTAGGCAGTTGACAAGATGCAACCAGAGATCAAATCAAATAGAGAAAACAGATTCGCATGGTGTCATCATTGGATACAATAGGCAGCAAGTAATAATAGTAATACAATAAGTAAAGTCATTGTGGTAGTGGCCTAAAGTCGGTATCAGCCAAACAGAGAGGGACTCTATCCCCTTTTCATTAGCGCTAGACAAGAAGATTGTTTTGGCGTCTGAAGCGGAGCGCGACACTACCATCAGCTACTCACTTTACCGCACAGATCCCTGTGCTACTCATACGCTGAGTTGGTGAACCAAGCCTAAATTAGGGTGTATTTATTTTGATTTTCTTATTCATTTTTTTCTTATTTATTTTTTAAACCCATTTTTATTTTGCAACCCAATTTATTTATTTTGTGACCTACTGAAGGTTCGTGACCCTTAGTTAGAAAACCACTGCATTAAACAACCTCCTATTAAATGACCTCTTAGTATAGTTCCTTTCCATTTTGTTACTATTCTATGTATGTCATTCTTGCTTTGTTGGAGAAAGTAAATCCTCCTGTTACTTTATGTTTGCCTGGCCTGGTTAAAGCAAATAATGAAGGTTGCCATGGAAACATACCTGGCTTGGAGGTTTAGGAGTGGCATGAGAAGTAATTCCTTTCATTCTAAGAACAAAAAGAAAAAAAAAAAGGAAGAATAAGAAGAAAAATGAGAGAGTGGAAATAGAGTGAGGTGAGAGTGAGAGTGAGAGGAAGCTAAGAGGATAGAAAGTATGGGAAAGAATAAGAGAGAGAAAAAGAGGGAGGGAGGGAGGAAGATGCATGAACAGAATTTATAACAGTTCTTTTCATTATAAGAACAAAAAAAAAGATGAATAAGAAGAAAGGTATGTGAGTGGGAATAGAAAGAAAGAACTAGGGTGAAAGTGAAAGGAAGCTAAGAAGATAGAGAGTATGGGGAAGAATAAGATAGGGAAAGAGAGAGAGGGAGAGGCACCCTCATATATAAGGATCGAGAGAGAGAGAAGGGCGAGCTAGAGATAGAGTGTATAGAGAAAAATAGATAAAGAGAGAGAGGGAGGGAAAGGCACCCACATATATAAGGATCCAGAGAGAGAGAGAGAGAGAGAGAGAGAGAGAGAGAGAGAGAGAGAGAGAGAGATGTTATATTAATGAATATCAACCCTTAATTACTTCCCTTCTGGAGAACAAGTATTGTTCTCCCCTTTGGTAACTCTCTTATAAAAGAGTAAAAGAACTGCTAGTGTGTTCCAACAGTGGGCAATATGACTAAGCTACTTTAGTAGTATGAAATGTCTTGTTTTCATTACACTAAAAAAAGAAAAAAAAGAAAAGAAAATCAGAAGCAAGGGCCTTTCATTGACCATGATATTGCATTTGTTTGGTTTGGTTCAGTTTATGAACTTTCTGGGGCTGCTGGTGTTTCTCCCTCTTTCTGGCTCTCTTTGCTGTCGAGGCTACTCTCCTCTCCCTTTCCATACCTTACTTAACGTTAAGGCGCCAGGCTGCTGTATTTTTTGCATCAACCTCCCACATGTTTGTGTCAATATAGCATATCCTCATGACTCTCCTGCAGACATCTTTAAATTGTAGGTGTGGTCTACCAACTGATCAGGAGCCTTTTACTAATTCGCCATACAAAAGATCTTTTGGATGCGGCCATTTTCCATTCTCCTGACATGTCCAAGCCGAAGGCACCTCTTCAGTTTATTTATTTTATGGAATATCAAGTTCTTCTTTATTTAATGCTGACATTTTTAAAAATAGTCCTTTTTTATTTGTCTATCAGCATTTGTTTATTACCAACAACAAGAAATAAGCACAGACACCCAGCCCAGCAGAAGGAAACAGCCCAGAAGAAGAAGATAGCTGCAGAACCAGTAAGCACCCAGCCCATCTCCTCTCCTCTCTCTCCCCACAGTTATATGATATCAAGTATTCTTATTTAGTTGGAGGCGCGTGGCATAATGGTTAGTCATAGGAAATGAGCTCGTTGAACTGAGTTCAATTCTTGGATGAAGCTACAGTTCACATAGCGCTAATACCCTTGGGAAAGGTATAAATCCAATTACTCTTCCTCCAGCTATGGGTAAATAGTAGGACAGACTAAGTTCTTTAACCTTGGTTAGGCAACCAGTCTAGAAGAAGGAAAACTCTGAATTCAAACCTGTTAAACTCCACTTGGGGTGGTCACTACTAGAATAGGCTCAGTCCTAATTAGCGATCTATTTTACTAATTCAAATTTAATCTAATACTTATAAGTAAAAGTAAAGTCAGTGGGGCGGCCTAATGTCGATATCAGCCTGACAGCGAGTGAGTCTATCCCCTTTTCATTAGTGCTAAACCAAGGAGATTATTTTAGCATCTGAGGTGGAGCGCCACACCTACCATCTGCTCCTCACATACCGCACAGATCCCTGTGCTACTCATACACTGAGTTGGCGAGGGCCAGTATCGAACCAAGAACCTTGTGATCTAGCCGAACACTCTACCGACTAAGCTAAACCGGCCTAGGTTTAAAGTAACTATTCCTATTTAATATAATAATCAATTTGTTTGCACACAGTTTTATGATATAGCTCAGTTGGTAGAGCGCCTGCCTAGGAATCACAAGGTTCCTGGTTCGATACTGGTCCCCACATGAGTCGTACAGATTGAGTAATCTAATCTGTGCAGTAAACTGGGGACTGACGGTAAGTATGGTGCTCCACCTCAGATGCATAAATAACCTCCCTGGTCTAGCACTAAGCGAAAAGGGGATAGACTCCCTTGCTGTTTGGCTGATACTGACAATAGGCCACTCTGCCAACTTTATTTTCTTTTACTTATATGATATCTAGGGTGTCCCATTGTGGTATAATGGTTAGCAAGGTATCTCACAGATCTATTACTACTAAAAAGCAAGTTCAATCCTCGCTGGTTGGTTAATTAGTAGGTTGAATTTTATGGCATGTCAACACTTGTTGGGTTATTTTATGCTGAAGATGTTTTCTTTTATTCATTCTTGGTGGGCATTCAAAATTTTTTTTTTCAAATTAACTTTTTTTAAACACATTTTTTAAAAACTATTTTTTTCTATTTAACCCATACATGGGACCCTAACAGGTACTACCACTCTGGGTCAGAGGGAACTTGGAAATCCTAAAAATTCTTCTTCAAATGCATACTGTACGCATTTCACAATCGCTGATGATTGCAAATTAATGATAAATAAGAACTGAAGTAGTGCTGTTTTACATTTATATTGAATGGATAGGTGATACCACTGATTTGGGCAGAATTTTTGGTTAAAAAAAGTGTGACCTATCCACAAGTATATATATATTTATCAACCCCTCCGCATGAGCAGGATGCAACACAAGGTCAATTTTTTAAGCGGAGTTTAACAGGTTTGAATTCAGAGTTTTCCTTCTCATAGACTGGTTACCCTAGCCATGGTTAAAGAGCCCAATCTGCCCTGCTATTTACCCATAGCTGGAGGGAGAATTGGATTCATACCTTTCCCAAAGGTATTAGTGCTATGTGAAAGGCAAACAGCTTCGTCCAGGAATTGAACTCAGGTTGACGAGTCCATTTCCTACGTCTCTAACCATTAGCCCACACGCCTCCATGAGTATATATGGTAATAATAATCCTTTGTAAACAATTATGGCTTCAAGTAACCATTCTTAATACAAATAATTTATGCATATGGTATATGGTTTCAACTATTCCTATTAACATTAATCTGTAGGAATATCCGTGTACAGATTATGAGGAATAATACATAGGTACACAAATCAAAATAACTATGGAAAAGCACATATCTATTAATAATGGAGATTGAATGTATTTCTGTCTGTAACAATAACTACGTCACAGCTTACATCACAATATTGTGTCATATACACTTAACATTTGCGTAAGCAATTTAAAAAAATAAAATTTCAGTAACAAGAAGTTAACTAAAAAGTATACAAATAAAAAAAAACTACGATTTTGTGTAAAATTTATGTGCAAAATATCCAAAATAATTATTTGATTAATAATTAATAAATGCAAGCAACATTTTATTTGAGGGGTTCAGAACTAAGTTTCCATTTTAAATTGTTTCATTTTTTTATACTCTTTTAATAAATTTGATGATTGATGATACAAACCCTCTGACATTGAATTTTCAAATCCCACCCGCTCAGGCAATACCTTTCAAAAATTAATTTTTATACCGCCCAGTGGGTGTTTTGTTGCTAGTACTTTTAACCAAGTTTATTAACATGTAAACACTACTAGACACGACAATATAACGAGTACTTGAAGGCAGTACTTACAGTTATTTATCTCCCTTGCTGAGGGAGTGCTCAGATGGTGTAGTCAGCTATGAGGGGCGAGAACCCGATTCTACAAGGCTTACTCCTCGTGGGTCGAGACAGGTTAAGAGGAAGTTTTTACAACCTCACAAGTGACGTTAATCTCTAACTTCCTGTCCTCTGGGCACAGGAGAGTTCTAGCCCCTACAAATCATTTTCAAACAGATGTTGTATACCCTTTATACCCCTCAGGTGTATAATGGGGAGAGAAAAGAGAGGAAAGGAGATGGGTCGGGTGCTTACTGGTTCTGTGGCTATCTTCTTCTTCTAGGCTGTTTCCTTCTGCTGGGCTGGGTGTCTGTGCTTATTTCTTGTTGGTAATAATTAAGCAAGACTTAAAGACTTAATTGCTTTACAAGACATCTTTATTCTTTATTAAAAATCCTGAAGTCAAAAGGGTTTTCAATAATGTGGTGAGAAATTGGCATCTTAGGACAGACAAACCTTACACCTGCTCTTTTCTACTAATGGCCAATATCTAACTAACTAAATCAGTTTCCTTCTCACGCTTGCCTTCAGTCAATCAGTAATCAGCG
Organism: Doryteuthis pealeii; assembly: GCA_023376005.1. Classification (NCBI taxonomy): domain Eukaryota; kingdom Metazoa; phylum Mollusca; class Cephalopoda; order Myopsida; family Loliginidae; genus Doryteuthis; species Doryteuthis pealeii. Next base: position 100,448,273 of record CM042145.1, read on the forward strand.
TCCAGGTTAGAGAAGGTGAATTGCGCCTTTCATTCACTTTTACAACTGTGTATAACGGTCAATAGTAACTTTCCATTAACCATACCATTATTTGAATTTTACTACACTTACAGACATAATTTGTAGGCTACCCACGAGTTATGTAACACAGATATATTGGGTTGGTTGGTTTTATAGCATGTCAACCTCTGTTGACAAAGTCAGTCTTTTTTTCAAGCAATTATATGGTTTTAAGTAACTATTCCTATTTACCAATGATAATCATTAGTTTCAATTATTTCTATTCAAAGGTTATTAGCCATATGTGAAATGCAAACTGTAGATTATGAGTTATCTCCCTTGGACTGTTTCGGTAGAAGGAACTCTTTGGCAAAGAGGGAGAAAGTTAATTGGCAACAGACTAATATATACAACAATCTTCCATCATTAGAATGACTGGCATTCAAGTGCCTTTTGACACAAACAACCTTGTCCAGTATTTGAACTTGGGCTGCTGTGTCCATTTCCTACAATGGTAACCATTACACCACACGCACAAGGCAAAAGATGGTTTTGAGCCTGCACTCCCTGAGTACGATGGGAGCATCTGACACACAGAGTTTGGTTTGTTTGTTTTATGGCATAACAACCTTTTCAGGTCATTTAATGTCGAAACAAGTCATTTTGATAAAGGTTTGTTTCAAATTGGTATAATTTTCATTAACTTCATTTTATTTTTTTTTAATGGTATAGTAACCCTGTGGGTTATTTAATGCTAAAAGCTGTTAGAGTGTGAGATAAAAGTTAGTACTCAAGTTTCCTTTACAGGTGCATTTTTGTAGCTGTATTTTGTGGATGTATTTTATATCTGATTCATATTTTTTGATATATTTTTATTTCTCTCAAGAAGGATAAAATGTCATCCATTTAAGTATTCTCGAACAGATCCCTCATATTATTTGCGTTGAAATATTTATTTCTGATAGGAGGAAAAACTTCACAATCCATGAGAAAATGTTTGACAGTGCAGTTGGTTGGTTGATTGATTTTAACAGCATATCAACCTGTCTGAGGTTATGTCATGCCTAACGGTTAGGAAGTAATATATGTTGTGTATTTATATTTATACTTTTTTAGTGATAGCACCATTGGCGATCATGCTGAATGGTATTGATTAAGTTCATGTCAATATTCTATGGTATAATTTTATTTTCCTCAAAAAGGAGAGAATGTCTTCCATGTTGACATTTTCAAATAGATCTAGTGCAGGGTATTTGACATGCTTCGCACCATGGTGGATCCTCTTGTTTAAGTATAGAATTGTGCGTAAGTCTTATATGGCCAATGCACAGCCAAGCCAGTATTACTTTTTCCTCTTGGAATTTTCTATATCTCAGCTTCCATTCTCCTAGTGTTGGCTTATTTGATAATAATTTGTACAATTATTCCAACGTTATTGCCATTTTTGCTTGATAAATCTTTTATTTGGTTCTTTAGATCTGTCACACACAGTTGGTTGGGATGGTTGGTTGGTTGGATTTTACGGCATGTCAACTTTGTTGGGTTATTTTATGCAAAGAGATTTTGTTTTATTCATTCTTAATGGGTATTGAAATTTTTAAAAAAAAAATGCATTTTTTCTATTTAATCCATAAATGGGACCCTAACAGGTAGTACCACTCCAGGGTGGACCTGGAAGTAATGGTGATGAAGGGGTACTCCACACTCCCCAGAGCTCCAGAACTGGAACTTCTTCATTAGAAGATTGATAGTTATTTGATTAAATTAGTAGTTTTGTTTAATGGCATATCAACCCTTTTCGGGTCATTTAATGCTGAATCAAGTTATTTTGATATCAGGTTATTTACAGTACCTGCTGTTGCTTAAATGGTCAGCCATCTAAGTATTGAACAGCTCATTACTGCTTAACTTTGGTGATCTAGTGGAAACTGGTACTTTCAACAGATCTTACCCCTCTGCAGATATTCTAAGCTCCACCAACAGGGTAGTGGATAGTTATAAAGTTAAGGGACTACTCAGCAGCAGGTTAAAAAGACATCACTCTATCAGAATACTGTGTTAATAATTACTACTAGCATTTAATTCATAGTCAAAATCATCAATACATAGAATAAATCTTATTAATGATGTTTCTATAAAAATCTGAGTTAATTTGCCTAAAAAAAAGGTCATGTTATTAGTGTGTTTAAAATTCTGCAATGTGCCTTATATATCACTAATAAATATCTAGTGGGTATTCAATCTTTTTTTTAAAACTCAATTTTTTTAAACACATTTTTTAAAAATCTCACAGTTGGTTGAGGATTAAACTTTGTGCAAACATCAAAATAATACAAAAAAAAAAAAAAAAAGAAAATACATGTTCACATTAGTTAAATAAAAATCTTTTTATTTTCCCTTCATCTGAGAGTACAGTATTGCTGTTGTGTTTATTTTGTCATTTTCTTTTCTTTTTTTTCTTCTTTTAAATCACTGTTTATCTTCATATCGGAATGTCTAACAAGAAAACCAGTTTAAAGTAATTTTTAAACTGTAAAAAAATTTGATTTTTCTTATAAAAAAGATGCATTTTATTAAAATATATATATAAAAAAATGTGCTTTACTTTTCTTTTTTTTTTTCAATAAATGTTTAGAAAAAAAAAAAAAAAAAAACTATTTTTCTTTCCTCCCGTCACAAGAATTTTCATGGATGAGTTACTAATACTCTTTTGGACAGAATCCTGGCCCAGCAATTGGTTCAGCAGGAATTCCACGTCTGGAAGAAGAAAGATTATTTACAGTCAAGCATGACAGAAGTATTACCAAAATGTATCACAAATTTCTAGCTAATGAAATTTAAATAATTGAAATATTAATCTAAACTAGCAAAAATATGTGCCCTCTGGGCACAAATATTAAAGTTTTAATATAATTAAATATTATATTGAATTAGAAAGACTAATGAAATTAAATAAGAACACAAAAAAGATTACTTATTTTTTTACTTTATTCTAATTGATTTCAATTTAAAATTATATATAGGTTTGGTTTTAATATGTTTGAGAATAAAACAATAATATTAGAAATCAATAACACCAGGTAATTATTTATTAAACATGGTTTTATTAAAACCGGTATGCAAATTATTCACACCATATACTATGTAAACCTGAATTTCTTAATGATATTAGACACATTGCAGGAATTTAAACACATTAATAGCACGGGCCTTTCGGGGCCTGTGTCTATTAATGAAATTAACAGCGTCGATCCCAGGGGGCTATCCCCCAAGGCAACACCTGCCCCCTTGATTTAAAGGGGCAGAGCTGGGTTTATTCCCAGCGCCTGAGGCGCCCCCCTCGAGGGGGAATGCCGATGGGATCAACACATTTTTTGTGCCTACCACCCATGAGCTTCGGCTTGTGGGTGGGCCCACATAAAAATGTCCTTGTGTCATACCCTCATAAGTGGGATGAGAGGCAAATACTTTAATAACATGCACCTTTTGGGACCTGTGTTTGTTAATGTAAATTAACAGCGTTGATCCCAGGGGGCTATCCCCCCAGGCAACACCTGCCCTCTTGATTTAAAGGGGCAGAGCTGGGTTTATTGCCCAGCGCCTGAGGCGCCCCCCTTGAGAGGGAATACCGACGGGATCAACGCATTTTTTGTGTTTACCAGCCATGAGCTTCGGCTTGTGGGTGGGCACAAATAAAAATGTCCTTGTGTCACACCCCCATAAGTGGGATGAGGGGCAAATACCATAACATGGGCTGTTTTGAGGCAAATCTATCTCTGCTAGACCTTAATAGAGACATTGTTAACAAATGAGATGCTAATTAAGATTAAATAATGATTATTTAGTAACCATTGAGAATATAACGGTAAATAACTAAGAGAATTGTGATGGTGGTGGTGACAGTTTCAGTTACAGACAGACACTGAATCGCCATTATAATCAGACACATACAAAATTAGTTAAAGGTAAGAGTAAACATGATAAAAACAAAAAAGAAAGAAAGAAGGATCTTACTTTTTCATAAACACTTTACATTTATCTCTATTGGAGTGATTACCATTTATTGGTAATAGTTGGTACTAGGAGGGATATTCGCATTCACCAATGTCTAATATTAGCATTAGTATATCCAATGATACACTAACACTGAATAAATGGAAGGAAAGACAAGATAAGCTAATATATAACACATATAGGTTTAGTTTGGTATCTTTGTTTAATGGCATATCAACCTTCATGGGTTATTTAATTCCAAAGCTATCCTTGTAGAAGAACAGTAGTGGTACTATTTAACCCATAGCTGGAGGGATGAGAGGGATCATATCTTTGCCAAGGGTATTAGTCCAAAAATGAATGTAATAGCACGACTAGAATTTGAACTTGCTTACTATGATGTTGCAGTACAGCACATTAGCTACTACACAACAGGGACTCCCCAAATACATATAGAACATTTAATGCATGCATATTAAAAAAATATAAGAAATAATATGGAGGCACGTGGTGTAAAGATTACTGTCATAGGAAATGGACACAGCAAGATGAGTTCAAATCCTGGACACAGCTGTTTGCATTTCACATAGTGCTAATACCGTTGGGAAAGGTACGAATCCAACTAATCCAAGGGAAGATAATTATTTATTGTCTCCTTAGAGAGCATTTAATAAGAAAGAAAATTATTCAACATACTTGACCAGACGACATCTGTGATACATTAATCGTTGCTTTGCTGCATTAAGATCTTTCACACTTTTGTCACTCCATAATCTTTCAGCAACAACAGAAGCACGAGGCCTGAAAAGGGGATAAAACAGATCAAATAAAAAAAATAATTTACAGAAAGTCAGACCAAACAAACTTCAAACCTGTTGGATTATCTAAGTTTAAGATGTATGCCAGATTCCCACTCATATTTATGAACTTTCCCAACATCATGTTGACCAGAACTTTAACAAAAATTACAAAAACTACACATTCATTTGGGCAATCAGAAAGCTACATGGACTAATTTGGACCAGGAGGTTTCTTTTTTGCTCACCACCCATCTTAAGGGTTCTGTTATTTCATCTTATTTTTTTAATACCCTGTCCGGTGGCGAAAGCTGCTTGGTATCGCTAGGAAGTGACAGTCCTGCCTTAGCTACCGAAACTGTGTTATCACTCCTAGTTGGCAGCTGATGAGGGCAGAGTATCGCATGTGCTATCACACGTTGTATGACGAAAAGTAAAAATGTGTGAGGAAATGAGGGTTACTTAATAGACAGATAAAAATGTAGCCACTCCGCAAACCTCTTTCTTTTTTTATCATCATCATCATCATCATGTTTCATGGATAGCCACGACAATTGCCCACCAACCATCCTATCATTTATTGTTCTTGGGTGGTCATCTCCGCTGCATCCAGTATCTGTGCAGATCTGTTCAATCTGGGTTTTTGCTGGGTGGCCCACACTGGCATGTCTATGAGCTGGTTTCAACAGGAGGACATCGCTTGCTTTTCAGCAGTGTTCAGCATGTCTTGTTTGTCTTGGTTGGATGTTTTGTGAGATAAGGGGAAAGTGGCCGTACAGCAGCTTCCTTGTGGGGTGTTGTTTCCACGATTTGTTTAGGATCACACAATCTTTTGAGGAAAGAGGATGTGTCTCTCTCTGCTGGGGTTGTTATCTCCCCGCGCAGAAGAACATGGGCTAGACTAAATAAAATCTTGATCAAGAAATAAAAGTCTTGTAGTTCATTTAATTAATTACAATGACTAAAGTTGGCCCTTAGTTAAGAAAAAGAAGAAGCAATTAGAAGACTAGACAACAAGATGTCGGCCAGAGAAGAAGAAGAGGAGACAGCCAGACACAATAGCAAGAAGTAACCAAGTAAGACTCTAATCTCTATCTCTCTCTAATATCTCTCCCTCTATCACCGAGAACTCTCTGAACTAATACTCTCTCACACTATTGTTTATATACCCGACGATGGGTATATAACAAAAGACATATTTCCTTGGACTATATTTTATGACTGAAAAGATGAAATTTTTTTTATGTGTCAGCCTTTTTATCGTTGCCCCTGTACAAATGTACGCAATTTGTTTCCTGATTTTCTATTTTTTCATGATTTATAATTTTATACAAACAAAAACAATACTTAGCAAAATTATTGTCAAACCCAGGACCTTGTGGTGCAGAGGTGGATGCTCTACCAATTGAGCTAAACCAGCCCTTGTTACTGCTTACTAATCAATGAAAAGTTATTTCTCTGAATTTTTTAGATGAGGCTTGATAATTAGTATTATTTGGATTATACAGACTATCATCCTCATCTTCATTGTTATCTGTACAACGTGTCGGCCGATGTGCCCTCTGGCCTTCTTCAGATATTTTTTGTCGGACTCGGGAATTTTCTTGGACTCGGAAACCTTCTTTGCAAACTCGGGAACCTTCTTGTTGTAATCGGGAGCCATCACAGAACTTTGAACTTAACCCTTTATTCAGTCCACGGGGGTATCCTGTTCTCATTCCACTAACCATAGCTGGGGTAGAGGTGTTAAGCTGTGTTAATTATTATTCTATGTTACTGCTGCCCCTGACCAGGATTGAACGAGCAGCCTAGAGATAACTGTCACTTAGAACTGTCTTAATCCAATACCTTTATCCACTATGCTATGTGTTTAATTGACAGTTATCTCTAGGCTGCAGGTTCATTCCTCGTCACTTTATTCAATCCATGGGAGTATCCTGTTCTCATTCTGGTAACCATATCGGGGTTACAGGTGTTAAGCTGTGTTAATTATCATTCTATGTTACTACTGCCCCTGACCAGTATTGAACCTGCAGTCTAGAGATAACTATCACTTAGAACTGTCTTAACCTAACCCCTTTATACACTAGGCTATGTGTCCAATTGGACTCTACCCCAGCTATGGTTAGCGGAATGAGGACAGAATACCCCTGTGGACTGAATAAAGGGTTAGGTTCAAAGTTCCGTGATGGCTCCTGGTTAGTTTTTTAATAATAATAATAATAATAATGACGATAATAATAATAATAATAACCTGGATCTTGCCAGAGAATTGAAAAAGCTGTGGAATATTAGGGTCAAAGTGATATCAATTGTCGTTGGTGCACTTGGAATGGTCCCAAAAATCTTGGAAAAAAGACTGGAGGAACTAGAAATCGGAGGAAGAATTGAGACCATTCAGACCACTGCATTGCTACAATCGGCCTGAATACTCAGAAGAGTCCTGGAGACCTGAGGAGACTTGCTGTCACTTGGACTCCAGTGAAATACCATCAGCTAACGTTGGTGTGAAAAACTCTCTCTTCCCATAATAATATCTCAAATATTTATAAATTGAATAATATCATGTAGTAATACATTTTGATTTTTAATATTTTTAATAGTAATAATTCAATGATGATATAAAATCATATTATTTGTGATAGTCACTTGACCAAACAGTGAAAAAACAGTAAAAAGTACTTACCAAAGTCTTGGCATAAGGTTTGTGCTGTCTACATATTCACCCCACATACAAGCCTCACCACCAATTACAAGTTTCTTTTGTTTTTCAGTACCTGGGGGAAAAAAAAATAGAATTCAGTAGAACTTGAAGAATTAACTACCTGAGAAAATAGGAAGAAAATATATAATTTCTTTCTATACAAACAGGTATTTTCAAACTCCCAAAATACAAACTATTCTGCTTTGCTCGATTGTGTAGCTTGACAGATAGCTTTAACCAAGAAGGTCTAAAAACAAAACAGTAAACGATTAAATAAGGCAACCAAAGAGGAAAAACTGAAGACAATAGAATGAACAAGAACGATAATATATATATATTGATGAACACAAACGAACAAGTTTACAAAATGATACAAAGGGAAAAAGTTCAAAGTTCTCAACAGACTGTACGAAGAGGAGGTAAAAAAGTGTTGTGTTCTGCAGAGATTGGGGATGTGTCTTTTCTGTTTGGCGATTGTTGAAGATACTGCCAATTGTTCTAAAAAGTGCGGGAAAGGGTGTTCATGTGATCTAGTCACATATTAAAAAGTGAGTTGTGCATATGTATAGTCACATGTCTGACCCAATTACACAGGGTCGTAGAAATAAGTCAGTCACAGAAAATGTGTTAGAAGAATGGTGTTGGTGTAAAGGGGTCAGACCATGTAAGAGAATAAGTAAGTATGTGTGTATGTGGATGTATGTATGCAGTATGAACATGTGTTAATGTAGGTAGTCACGTGTCTGACCCAATTACACAGGGTCGTAGAAATAAGTCAGTCACAGAAAATGTGTTAGAAGAATGGTGTTGGTGTAAAGGGGTCAGAGCATGTAAGAGAATAAGTAAGTATGTGTGTATGTGGATGTATGTATGCAGTATGAACATGTGTTAATGTAGGTGTGGATGGGGGTGGGTTAAGACAGTTCTAAGTGACATTCAGTTTGAGTTAAAAAAAAAAAGAAAAAAAAAAGTTTAAAATTCTTATTTGCTATTTTGGAAATATTATGAAATTGTTTTTACCATGAAAATCTTGTGGATCACATTGATAATATTTATCCCAATCATTTCCATAACTGATATAATTTAAGTACCAGCAAGATGAGAGGAGAGTTTTATATCCCAACGCGGTCACTTTAGACATTTCCTGTTGGTACGATCTCCCCTTCCACACATGGACAACAGTGTCATTTTGAACCTACAATAAATAGAACAATAAAACAATTTTAACACAATGATTTATAAAAATTGGAGACACATAAGTCTAATAGTTAGAGTCATAGGAAATGGACTTATATTGTTGAGCTATTAGCTACCTTATATTTTCCAGCCATATTTTATATTTCAGTAATACTGATCTATATGTACTAAAATCTTGATTTTTCTCATATAGCTACCTTATATGCTCAGCCAGTGAGGTGCGTGGTCTAATGGTTAGAGTTATAAGAAATGGACTTATATTATTCAGCTAGGGCCGGTTTAACTCAGTCGGTAGAGTGTTTGGCTAAGAATCACAAGGTTCTTGGTTCGATACAGGCCCTCGCCAACTCAGCATATGAGTAGCACAGGGATCTGAGCGGTAAAGTGAGGAGCTGATGGTAGGTGTGTTGCTCCACCTCAGATGCTAAAACAATCTCCTTGGTCTAGCGCTAGTGAAAAGGGGATAGACTCCCTCGCTGTCTGGCTGATACTGACACTAGGCCGCCCTGACGACTTTACTTTACTTACTTTATTAGCTACCTTATACTGTCAAGCCATCTTTTATATTTCAATAATACTAGATCTATATGTACTAAAATCTTAATTTTTCTCATATAGCTACCTTATATGCTCAGCCAGTGAGGCGTGTGGTCTAATGGTTAGAGTTATAGGAAATGGACTTGTCGAGCCGAGTTCAATTCCTGGACGAAGCTGCTTGCATTTCACATTGGCACTGATACTCTTCGGAAAGGTATGAATCCAATTCTCCCTCCAGCTATGGGTAAATAGCAAGACAGACTGGGCTCTTTAACCATGCCTAGATACACAGTCTAGGAGAAGGAAAACTCTGAATTCAAACCTGTTAAACTCTGCTTAAGAAATTGACCTTGTGTCGCATCCTGCTCCTACGGAGGGCTTGGTAAATATATATACATATTTTAAGAATTTTAAAAACGGTTTTGCAAAATTAAAATCAAAATAAAATGCCTTCTGGAAAAATTTGTTCATTTTTGTTTTGGCACGTATATCTCGCTGGTCTAGCACTAGGGAAAAAGAGATAGACTTCCTTGCTGTCCGGCTGATACCGACAATAGGCCACTCCATTGAGTTTACTTTAATTATGAAGTGTTATTTTCTCAGTGAAACTTGCATGCAGCTTCAGTTGTGATTGAGATTGATGCCCTTGTCCTATCAGTGCATGGGTGTATAAATATCCCTTGAAGAAGGGGGCATCAAGTCAATTGTTCTTCAGTGAATTATTAATTAAATTAAAATAAAATAAAATGCCTTCTGGAGAATTTTGCAATTTTTGTTTGTTGTTGTTGGTTGGATTTTATGGCATGTCAACCCATGCTGGGTTATTTCAGGCTGAAGACTTTTTGTTTAATTCATTCTTGATGGGTACTCAATTTTTTTGTAACCTCAATTTTTTTAGTATTATTTGGATTATTTGAACTATCGTCCTCATCTTCATTGTTATCTGTAAAACGTTTTGGCCGATGTATCCTCCACCCTTCTTCAGGTATTTCTTGTCGGACTCTGGAACTTTCTCGGACTCCAATTGGACACATAGCCTAGTGGATAAAGGAGTTAGGTTAAGACAGTTCTAAGTGACAGTTATCTCTAGACTGCGGGTTCAATCCTGGTCACTGGCAGCAGCAACATAGAATAATAATTAACACAGCTTAACACCTCTACCCCAGCTATTGTTAGTGGAATGAGAACAGGATACCCCTGTGAACTGAATAAAGGTTCCGTGATGGCTCCCAATTACGACAAGAAGGTTCCAGATTACGACAAGAAGGTTCCCGAGTCCGAGAAACTTCCTGAGTCCGACAAGAAATACCTGAAGAAGGCTGGAGGGCACATCATCCGAAACGTTGTACAGATAACAATGAAGATGAGGACAATAGTCCGAATAATCCAAATAATACTAATTATCAAGACTCATCTAAAAAAAAAAATCCTGAGAAATCAATTTTTTTTTAAAACACAGTTTTTTTAGAATGAATTTTCTTCTATTTAATTCATTGCAATTTTTATTTTGGTGTGTCTATCTTGTAACCAAAGCATTTCAAGCTTGGCAGGTACCTGCTGTGGTTGGTAGTGTTGTGGTAGTTAGTGTGCTGACACATAGTGCATTGGTTCACTCTGTGTGGAAAGCAAAAAATCATTTGAGTGCTGTGAAGACAACCATAGTTGTCTCCCCCTGGATAAGCCATTATATATATTTAGAAAAGCTCCATCCTAACTGACCATAGTTGTATTATATTTCAATAAAGCTATTATGTTTGTTTTTCCATTACAAGAGCTAATGTAGACAGACAACTGAGCAGCTAGCTAATGCTGTTCTGTTGTATATTAAACATGGAAAGAACACACAGAAGATAATTTCATTTGAAGATTCAGTACCTTAATTTAAAACATTTATTTTGAATTAGTGAAATAAATCACTAATTAGGACTGAGTCTATTCTAGTAGTGACCACCTCCAGCGGAGTTTTACAGGTTTGAATTCAGAGTTTTTCTTCTCCTAGACTGGTTGCCTAACCAAGGTTAAAGAGCCAGTCTGCCCTACTATTTACCCATAGCTGGAGGGAGAGTAGTTGATTCATACCTTTCCCAAGGGTATTAGCGCTAAGTGAACTGTAGCTTTGTCCAGGTTTCAAACTCGGGTTGACAAGACCATTTCCTATGACTCTAACCATTACACCACACGTCGCCAACTGATGATGTCAAAAGTTTTCAAGATACATTTTCAAAATAGAAAGCTGATCCCAAATTAGCAGAGAATGAATGAGTATAAAAGTCACCACAAACCTTTGCTTTATTATCAATAACTTCTTGCCAGATCAAATAATGTTTTCCTAACTTTCCAATATCATCAAGGATTCTGTAAAAAGAAAAACAATCATAATAAAACAAAAGAATTCTGGCAATATATACATACATACACACATATATATATATATATATATATATATAAGGTGTGTCAAAAATGTATCAAGATTTTTTGTACTTCTTGACACACCTTGTATTCTGAAAATAAAATAACGTTCATTCATTAATTTTTTTCAGAATACAAAGTGTGTAAAAAAAGTACCAAGTTTAAAGCTGTATTTACTAAAATAGAAATGAAGAATGAATGGAACAGGTTTTTTTTCAGAATACAAGCACAAAAATCTTGATACTTTTTTACAAATGATATATTTTTCTTTTGTTACTGTAGCATCAAAGCTCAAAGCTGCATTAAATATATATATATATATATCTAATTTATAAATACCATTTATTTATCAATGTATCTGTATGAATGTGTGACAGTCTATACTACAAAATTCTTCATGAAATTTTGCATTTTTTTAAACTTATATTTTAGAAAAAAAAAGTAGACCTTTTCTAATTCAAAGGAATTTTTATTTTCCACCCCTTAAAATCTAAATGCAACAGTCTTTTTATCATGAGAGAATCCATATACATGTAGAGGAACAATAAATAATTGTCTCCCTTGGATTTGGTGGGTGTGTCTTTGGACATCATGTGTCAATCCCATAATTCAAATTGGTCTGTTTTCATCCAAGAACAATGAGTGCACATTTCATCAGTTGGGACATGTTTGTATATTCTATTTAATACTTCTTGTATGTTTATTATGTATGTATTAAATGTTCCTGTATGCATAAATGAGCTTATCTTACCTTTTCCCCTATCTATTCAGTGTTAGTATATCATTGGATATACAAACACTAATATTGAACATTTGTAGTTGAAACTTGTACATTTATTTATTTTTAATTGCCTGCCCAAATTGTTACAGTTTCAATGCTGAAGAGTTTGATAATAACTAATTCCTAATAACATCTTTTATTTGTAAGAGTTTATTTATTTATGGGGGATATTGTGTTTAAAATATGGATAAAAATAAAGATACATGACTAAAAGTAATATTTGTTTGAGAGTTAAATCGAAATTAACAGACCTAAATTCCACCATTACATGTCACCCCGCTGAAAGAATAAAAATACCAATAATCAGGGAATTAACCGAATGTAATGAAATTTTCAGTGTTGATATATTAATGAATAAAAGATATAATGCACTAGTTATTTTATTTAAAAACTTTTACATTTTTTAGGTCAGTTAACTTTGAACCACGTATCTTGAGAATCTGTCTTATGCCTCAAACATACGTGGTTCAAAGTTAACTGACCTGAAAAAATGCAAAAGTTTTTAAATAAAATACCTGGTGCATTATATCTTTTATTCATTAATATATCAACACTGAAAATTTCATTAAATTTGGTTAATTCCCTGATTTTTGGTATTTTTTTCTTTCGGCAGGGTGACATACGATGGTGGAATTAAGATCTGTTAAGTTCGATTTAACCTGTTTGAGGAACAAAAATAAAAGAATAAATATACTAAAACATTTTCTAGCAAATATGTCATATATGAATAAAGTGTCACTGCTGACATTCAAGTTGGAACACTGATCACCAGAGAATGAAAATGGCTGACCTCCATTTGATATAGATAGAGGTACCATGCTGCTGGGCTCAGGACTTATAATGACAGATTGGCCCAGTGCACACCATGTTGTTTCAAACAACTCCGTATTTTTCTTAGAAAAATGTGTATTATGGAAAAGTAATAATCTTTCATTGATCTTTATATATGTTCCTTAATGTATCTAATTTCATTTTGTAATCAAATACTTATTATAGAGTTAAGTTGTTCTACTATTATTTACATTATGTAAACTAGTACAAAATAAAAAACACCCTCCGGGCGATGTAAAAATAGATTTTTGAAACATATTGCCTGAGGGGTGGGAGTAAAAAATTCAATGTCAGCGAGTTTGTCCCCTAAGTAAGTAAAATCATCAAATTCATTAAAGGATTAAAAAAATAAAACAATTTGAAATGTAAACTTTAAATATGTATTAAAATAAAACAAACTATATATAGATATATAATACCAGTCATGTATTTATTAAAATTTGTTTTAAAAAAACAATGAGGACTGTCTAATGTTGCATGTTAAAATTTTCAGTGTATTTATTGAATAAATACACTCAAAATTTGAACATGCCAAAAATCGTCATAACATAGAATAAATTTTATTCTATGTTATGACGATTTTGGGTAATGTGATGTAAGCAGTGATGTAATTTTTGTTACAGACAAAAACCGGAAGTGAATCTCCATTATTAAAGATGTGATGTTACAAGAGAATATTAGAATATTTCTTTTACTTTTTTACCTTTGCATATAATACTGCTCTAATTTGTTATAGCTAGAACCAAATTTCATCTTTTTCATGAAAGCAGTCACATTTGGGTTGCTTCTCCTGAAATGATTAAGAAAAGAAAATTAACAGAAATTAATAAAGTTTATTCATTATTTATGGGCAGGGTAGCTCAGTTGGTAGAGCACTCGGCTAGAAACCACAAGGTTCCTAGTCCAATACTGGCCCTCGCCAACTCAGTGTATGAGTAGCACAGGATCTGTGCGGTAAAGTAAGGAGCTGATGGTAGGTGTGGCGCTCCACCTCAGACGCAAAAACAATCTCCTTGGGCTAACGCTAGTCAAAAGCAGATAGACTCCCTCACTGATTGGCTGATACCAACTTTTAGTTCGATTTAACCAGAAATGATATTTAACCAACTATCATTCTTCTACACATTCACAAGTGATCAACTAACTTTCCAGCCATTATCAGTTCTATGTAATAAAGATGAAAATTCTATTACCAATAATAGATCAGTATTAATAAAATATATTATTTTATAAGACATTTAAAAAATACTGATCTATTGGTGCATGATATTCAGTTTTCTTACATAGCTACCTTATATGTAAAGAATGGACTGTCCCATTAAGTAATGGGGGCTTCAACAGGAACCACCAAACTATACAAGTTACCTCCTTCAATAGTATATAAGAGCCTAGTTTTTTTTAGGGCAGACTGGGCTCTTTAACCTTGGCTAAGTAACCAGTCTAGGAGAAGGAAAACTCTGAACTCAAAGCTGTTAAATTCTGCTTAAAAAATTCACCTTATGTCACATCCTGCTCGTGTGGAGGGGTTGGTAAATATATATATATATATATATATATATATATATATATATATATATATATGGAGGCGTGTTGGCTAGTGGTTAGAGTCGTGGAAAATGGACTCGTTGGTTCGGTTCAATTCCTAGACAAAGCTGTTGGCATTTCACATAGCGCTAATACCTTGGGAAAGTATGAATCCATATATTCTCCCTCCAGCTATGGGTTAAATAGTAGGGTAGACTGGGCTCTTTAACCTTGGGTAGGTAACTAGTCTATGAGAGGGATAACTCTGAATTCAAAATTCCTGAGGTCAGTCGTTGATTGGGTTCGTGGCATTCCTTGATGCACCAATTCTTTCCTATCGACTGTGCCAAAAAGTGTGGAATGGTCCTACACAAGCCTTCACCACTATAAACAAATCACTGTGTTGGTTGTTCACTAGATGAACACTCATGTGTCGAAAATCGATGAGAGAGTCCATATATATATATATATGTATGCTCAGCTAGTAGCTACCTAATATGTTTAGCCAGTAGCTGCCTCATATTGTTCAGCTATATTTTATAAGATATTTAAATAATACTGATCTATTGGTACTAAAATCTTTATTTTTGTTACATAGCTACCTTATATTGCTCAGCAAGTAGCAGCAAGCTGTTACACCCATGAAAAAAGTAAAGAAGTTGTAGTGGCCTATTGTTGATATCGAGGCATATAGCGAGGAAGTCTATTCCCTTTTCATTAGCACTAAACCAGGGAGATTTTTTCTGTGTCTGAGGTAGAGCACCACAACTACCATCAGCCCCCCCCTTTTACCACACACATCAAAGCTGTGCTACTCATGCACTGAGTTGGTAAGGCTGGCATCGAACGTGAAACCTTGCGGTTCTAAGGTGACTGCTCTATTGACTGAGCTAACCTGAATAGTCAATTGTAATTTTCTAAAATAACTGCTATGGTGAATATAAAAAGATAAAATTACTTACCAACATCCCATGCTGACTTCATCTCCACCTGCATGAATGTATTTGTCCGGAAAAACTAAAGCAATTTCTTTGAAGAGTGTTTTCATAAATGTATAAGTCGATTCTGGTACTGGATTCACAGGTCCATAATTTCCGTTTGGTTTACCACCACTGTAACACGGGGTTAAGAGTTCTTTATGTGAATCACCCCAGGATAGAGTGTGACCTACAAAATATGTAACATAGAAATAATGGCCAAGGTTTCATATTAGTTGTAAGGCTGTGGAGTTGGAATTCAAACCTGTTATGTATATATATATATATATATATATATATATATATATGTACAGGGTGTTCGGGATAAATTTGACATATTTATATTTGGTTATTTTTCTACGTAGGTTGGAGGTATTGACGCACACTATGCATCATTTAAAAACTTGGACCCTTCTTCATCCATATACGTAATGACAGAATGGATGACGGGAACCCACTTGAATCATGAAGAGAATAACGTATCATGATGATCTGCACAGCCATCAAAATAAGAGATTATGGTTGCTGCCCAATGCTCCTGAACACTGTAAAAACAATCAGGCACAAACTGGAGAATTGAAATGGAGACTACGAGGCTGTGGCTAGAAGAAAGCAACATAACAGACAATCTGATTGCGTTCTTACAGCATTTTTTCAGAGAGGTATCAGGTTGAATTCAGATGCCCATGTGTAGTTGCTAAACACTGTAGTCAAGCCCTGGATAACAATGGGTAGCCAATGGTAGGCCATATGTATGGCAGCAGGATTCTACCCCTTGCCACACCTCTGGAAAATCTCAAAAATGGTTGCCGGCGAATTTTTACGACTACACCAGTCCCAATGTTTGGCCTCCGAACTTCCCAGATCTAACCCCATGGATTATTATGTATGTGGCGCTGTTGAGAAAGACACCAATGGTTAGTTGTCAGATACAGATAGAATAAGAAAAAAAACAAAAACAAAAAGCAAAAAATAGAAAATATATAGGTTAGTTGGTTGTTTTGGCTTTATGGCATATCAATCCATTTTGGGTCATTTAATGCTGAATCAAGTCATGTTCATAAACAAAGGACTCAGGTTGCTTACAGTACCTGCTATTGCTTAAGTGGTCACACAATTAAGTAATGAACAGGCTCATCATTGCTTGGCTCATGGGACTAATGTAATATAGTCAAGGCTGTCAAAAAAATTGGTTAAATGCTAGGTGTCAAGAAGAAAGGTAGAGGTTCTCACTTGAGAGAAATGACAAACATGTTTGTCACAAAATCACTCATGTGACAGTCTCAGTTTGGTTTGGTTTCTTTATTTAATGGCATATCAACCTCCATGGGTTATTTAATGCCAAAAACATCTTTGCAAAAGAACAGTAGTGAAACCCTGATACCATTGTTTATTGACCTCTGATCGTACTAGGGCCAAAGACTTAAAAAAACTAACCCTTTCATCCCCATTGAGAAATCCTTCTCTTTCTATTTTATTATCTATTAAAATCTGCTGACCTCCCTATCTTGTTGAGTTATACTTTTGATACTACTATACACACACATATATGCTACCTATGGCCACACACATGCATAAACATATATATATATATATATATATATATATATATATATATATATATATATACACACACACACACAAACACATCCAGTTATCCTTTTGATATTACTATACGCACACATCCATACATACATATATGCTACCTATGGCCACACACTTGCATATTCATATATATACACTACACATTCTCATAGATCTGTTTTAGCAGTGGTGAACTTTGACCTGTCATATGTCCATCATGACTTAACAAATGTACAAACACATCTGCTATAATTGGGTGCTGATAGAAACCATTACATAATATTAAGCATTTTATATATATATATATATATATATATATATATACACACCTGGGAGATCTGTGCTGAAAACAAAGTATTTAAAGGATTGAAACAGAGAGGAAAGTAGTCTCCACACACAAGAGAGCCAGGAGGAAGGAAAGAAAACAGCAGCCACAGCAAGAATCTCTGTTTGTACGTAGTCATTGCACCAGAGACAGCCATTCAAGAATTGACATACTCAGTCACTTGTGCAGGCGCAGATGAAAATGCTTTTGGACACTATGCCATTGTCCCTATTAGATGGAAGGTTGCCAATAAGCACATCTCTACAGTTAGTTTGGTCTGCAAAATAATGACATTATATTTACTAAAGAGCAAATTATAATACTATCTCAAATGAGAAAGGAATTAGGATTTGGAAAACTAATATGGTATGGTTTCTTTTATTTAATTGCATATCAACCTTTGTGGGTTATTTAATGCCGTAAGCCCAGAAGGAAGGAGAGACAACAGCAACCATCACTGTTTGTGTGCAGGCACTGTACCAGAGACTGCTATTCAAGAATTGACCTGTGTAGATGAAAACGTTTTTGGACACTACACCATCGTCTCTAGTAGAAGGAAGGATGCTAATGAAATATTTGAATATGTATAAAAACAAATAGTCAATAAAATAAATTAAGGAAACAAATACAACTTTGAACTTGCCTGGTGTGTCAAATTCAGGCATAACTCTGATACCCAACCTACGAGCAGCTTCGATAATTTCTTTAATATCATCCTGGGTATACACATGGGTTATTGGATGGAATGCACCCTGGAAAAGATACCACACAAAGATTAAGAAAAACTAAAAAAAACAAGATATTATTCAATAGTAGGATAGTAATTATCTCTTATTATAATAGAGATTATGTGTCTGTCTGTAACCGAAACTACATCACCACCAATGTCACAATTCTCTTAGTTATTTATGTTATATTCTCAATGGCTATTAAATAACCATTATTTAATTTTAATTAGCATCTTATTTATTAACAATGTCTCAAAGTCTTGCTTCAAAACATCCCATGTTATTAATGTGTTTAAAATCCTACAATGTGTGTTATATATCGTTAAGAAATAAATGTTTACATAGTATATGGTGTGAATAATTTGCATACTGGTTTTAACAAAACTGTGTTTGATAAATAATTACTTGCTGTTATTGATTTCTAATATTGTTTTATTCTCAAACTTATTAAAAGTAATCTTATAATTTTCTATTGAAAAAGAATAAGATTAAAAGCTATCTTATGTATAATTTTATATTGAAAAATATTTTATATTGAAAAAGAATGAAGTAAAAATAAGCAATCTTTTTGTGTTCTTATTTAATTTCATTAGTCTTTCTAATTCAATATAATATTTAATTATATTAAAACTTAAATACTTGTGCCCAGAGGGTGCATATTTTTGCTAGTATATTAAATAAACAGTGATAATTTCTATTACAGTTCTATGATAGATTACTATAACATTTTCATCAGAAGTGAGAGTGGAGTAATGGTTATGAACTTGATAAATTGAATCAGCACTTAATTTGCTGATTCCGTTTTTCCATGTTCCATAAATGTCTGTCTGTAACCGAAACTACATCACCACCAATGTCCCAATTCCCTTAGTTATTTACGTTATATTCTCAATGGCTATTAGATAAACATTATTCAATTTTAATTAGCATCTTATTTATTAACAATGTCTCAATTAAAGTCTAGCTGAGATAGATTTGCCCCAAAACGGCCCATGTTATTAATGTGTTTAAATGTGTGCAATGTGTCTTACATTTCCAAATCAATGCATATGTACAAAATAAAATAAAATTATGGAAATTACTTACTTTTTTGCTGAGCTCCGGGAACATATAACTCACATAGGGAAATGAATTATCATCGACAATATGCCAGTGAAATACATTAAACTTGTTTTGTGCCATGATATCCTAAAAGGAAATAAATAGTTTATTAAAGTTTATTAAAGGTCATAAATATTACTAGGGTGAGTCAATAGCTTTGTAATATTTTCGTAACATGAGGCACAATTCAAAATTCATAGGGAAATGATATATCATTGACAATATGCCAGTGAAATACATTAAACTTTTGGTTTGTTGATTGATTTTGAAGGCTTATCACAATGTGAAGGAAGAAAAGGTAACGAGTATGTTGTTCATTTATCTAGATATATATATATATATTATATATATATATATATATATATATATATATATAAATATTACGTACAAGCAAAAAAAACATTCCACATCACGTAAACACGAGAATACAGTTAAAAAAAACCCACACATTTGACCATTTACACCATTTCTGTCATTTTCAAAGGAACCGTTTTGTTTACCTGATGAATGCTTTCAGCAGGAAACCATTGGTTGTAATATCGTTCTAAAATAAATTAATAAAAGCTAAAACTTTTATTTGTTACTTCATTGAACTATATATATATATATATATATATATATATATATTTTATGTTTCTTTAATATTGTGGGATTGATATCCCATCTTCAGAAGACCTTGTAGCCCATAAATGTTCAAGGTTGTCCATATTAATCCATGTTAGTATGGAGATAGTAATGTGTGTATTTCTGTATTTTTTTAAAAATGTGTGCATGTATCAATATTATATATATATTTACCAACTCCTCCGCACAAGCAGGGCATGAGGCCAGTTTCTTGAGCAGAGTTTAACAGGTTTGAATTCAGAGTCTTTCCTTCTCCTAGACTGGTTACCTCGCCATAGTTAAAGAGCCCAGTCTGCCCTGCTATTTACCCATAGCTGGAGGGAGAATTGGATTCATACCTTTCCCAAGGGTATTAGCGATGTGAAATGCAAACAGCTTCATCCAGGAATTGAACTCGGGTTGACGGGTCCATTTCCTAAGACTCTAACCATTAGACCACGTGCATCCATGTATCAATATTATAACATGCAGCAACACATCATGCTTCTGATCACATATTGTTTTAAAAAATGAACGCTGTGTTTAAACTTGTTTTGTGCCATGACATCCTCAAATAAATAGTTAATTATAGTTTATTAAAGGTGACAGATATGACAAGAGTGAGTCAATAATTTTGTAATGTTTTCGTAATATGGGGCACAATATGACATTCATAGAGAAATGATGTATCGTTGAAAATATGCCAGAGAAATACATTAAACTTGTTTTGTGCCATGAAATAAATGGTAATTATCTATCTATACATATATAAAGGGCAGTTGTGTGTATGTATGTATGTCCGGCTGAAACTACGAAAATAAAACAGTTAATGTGAAAGTAAATATATATACACATTCACTGTTACTGAGTCTAGCTTTTTTTTGCAAAAATTATGAAGATTTTGATTTATATTCCCAAAGATATAATAAAATTATAATAGCATTAAAATTCTACTTAAAAATGTCCGTGAGTCTCAAAGTTTAACAAATCAATATGGAAGCGCAAAACAATCAATTATTTTCTTTTATTTATTTATTTTTTCAAGCCAGATTAACATAAGGTCTTTTTTACGTGGGAATTTTTATGGAGCATCCAGAGAGTATTGAACTTGCTATTCAGTAGTAAGTAACAGATCTGCAAGACTAGCTTGCTAACTACTACACTATGTTTTTTGTTTGTTTTTCTCCTTTACCCAGGCGATGCTGGGTAGCCACTTCTAGTGGTTTATTAAAAGTCATAGATATGACTAGTGTGAGTCAATAGTTTTGTAATGTTTTTGTAACATGAGGCACAATTCAACATTTACTGAGGTCGTAACAGTGACAAACCACACTGAACTGTGAGATGCCAAGCTCACCTGATACTCTCCAGTGCTACTCACCAGATTTTCCTCTACAAATTAGAACATGACCTCAAAATCAACGGTTTTAGGCCTACATGACCTGGCCTGATCATTGTGGTTCTTGTAACCTGAGTAAAATTTCTTGAACCATTTGGTTGCTTCTGTGGCATTATGACCCAGAACAATCTCATAAGATACAAGTTCCCAAATTAAACTATGTTGCACATTCAGCTGTATTGCTTTCAAATCATACATAAAGTGAAGCAATTCATGTGCCTGTGCTCCAAAAATCATGATACTGTGGTGATTAATAAAAATGAAATTAAACCAAATAAAAATAAATAAAACATAAATAATACAAAATTAAATAAAATAAATAAAAAAAAGACAATCAGAAGAAGAGCCTTTGGGGCATGAGCAGAAACATCCCAAATTCTTCGTACCAAAAAAAGGTTTCTCTTCCCTTTTTAACACCAGACTTTGAAGAAGAAACACCTATTGACTTGCTCAGGAAAATATGTCCGCACAAAGTAATAGTGTGAATCAACTAATAAAAGTCTTACTCTAAATTATCCTTATCTTTGTTTTTTTCGCTTCTTTTCCTAAATTCCCGTTCAGCTTACCAGCCCACAAGAAGTAAGAATCAACTATATTGGGATTTAGACACTACCACGAATGAGCTAACCCACATAGAACCAACAACCAACAAATCACTACAGTAGAACTACCAACAAATAATAACACTACAATACTACCAACCACTGTGGGTACTTTTCCACTGCTTCAATTGCTTTAGTCACATAATATACATGCTACAAATTAGCACATACCAAAATATTGCAAAACTTTTGACTTGCCCTAGTATTTATATGCGTACAATTATTTTACAAATACATTTATTTACTAATTTACAATCAGATGTTAGATTAACAATTCTATTTTGGAAACAATCATTCTATATTGCTTACACAAAGAACATCTCACCACCATTTTAATGTCAGATAAAATTAGATAAAAATAGAAAGTTGAAAAATAAGGGCCACCCAATGCTCCAACAGAGGTCAAGGCAAATATTGCTCAAATTATGCTGGAAGCAGACAAAGATGAAACAAGACCCTCAAGATGATTGAATTTTTTTTTTATATCCAAAGATGGATCACAGACATAGTATAAGGTTTCAGCAGGATGGGATATATAAGGTGTGTCAAAAAAGTATTGAGATTTTTTTTTACTTTTTGTTACACTTTGTATTCTGAAAAAAACAAAACAAAAAAAACCCCAAAAAACATTCCATTCATTAATTTTTTTCAGAATACAAGTTGTATCAAAAAAGTACCAAGTTTAAAGTTATAT
This sequence comes from Doryteuthis pealeii, assembly GCA_023376005.1. Classification (NCBI taxonomy): domain Eukaryota; kingdom Metazoa; phylum Mollusca; class Cephalopoda; order Myopsida; family Loliginidae; genus Doryteuthis; species Doryteuthis pealeii. The sequence continues at coordinate 100,471,059 of CM042145.1, forward strand.
TTACGAAGATAGAAATGAAGAATTAATGAAACGTTATTTTTTTTTCAGAATACAAGGTGTGTCAAAAGTACAAAAAATCTCAATACTTTTTTGACACACCATATATATATATAAAGATAAATCTAATGAGTCAGACGAACCTACTAAAAGTTTTGCTTAATGCTCTTCAGGGCTAAGATCTGACTCTATGAATGTCATTGGGATGGACCTTATTTTTCAGCATTTTAAAAGTTTAGTTCCCACCCCTATCTTATTTCAGTCAACATAAAAACAATCTATGCAAAATTTTAGGTCAAGTGGACAACAGTTTTCACCATTTTCTTTTTCAGTTAATCTTTTTTTTTTTTATCTCTTATATAATTTTCTTTTAAATTAAAACTTGTTCAGACTTATTCTTGGTATCAGAAATATAAGTGACAATAAATATATCTGGGAAGGCAATTTGCAAAACTGGATACAAAGCATAGGTTATAGGGCAAACACCTTCAAAACTTCTGACTATTTTGCATAGATTGTTTTTTTGTTAATTGAAACAAGATAAAGGTGAGGGTGGGGCTAAAAAGAAAGAAAAATTTTTAATAAAAAAAAAAAATTACTGAAATAGATCACAAATAAGGACTAAGCCTATTCTAGTAGTGACCACTCCAAGTGGGTTTTAACAGGTTTGAATTCAGTGTTTTCCTTCTCTTAGGCTGGTTGCCTAACCAAGGTTAAAGAGACCAGTCTGCCCTACTATTTACCCATAGCTGGAGGGAGAGTAGTTGGATTCATACCTTTCCCAAGGGTATTAGTGCTATCTGAACTATAACTTCGTCCAGAATTTGAACTCTGGTCAACAAGTCCATTTTCTAAGACTCTAATCATAAGACCACCACCTTCAACACAAGCTAGACTTTTAGAAAGTTGAAAAATAAGGGCCACCCAATGCTCCAACAGAGGTCAAGGCAAATATTACTCAAATTATGCTGGAAGCAGACAAAGATGAAACAAGACCAACAAAAAAAGCTCCGTCTTTGAATATTCAATGGAAGACTTATTTCACAAGGAATGGAAATTAACTGGCCACCACATTTGCCAGCTCCCAATTTATTCCTTAGAGGTTGTTAGGGGAGATAACTCTTCCCTAATGAATGATATCACTCTTTAGCAAAAGGGTTGTACAAGGCAAAATCAGCACAGTGCAGATCGGGGTCCGGTGAGCTTTGGCCGCTGGACCGCTTATGTTAAAAACAAAAACAAACAAAACAAAAACAACAGATGGCTGCATGAACACGCATGTGTAGACAGTTAATGTCTTAATCATATAAATCCTCCTGTACCATAGTCGGTGAGAAATCACCCCCATAATTATAAAAAAAATATCACCTGCTGTAAGTAAAACCAACAAAAAAGTGCATTTAGTGCATTAGTCAATGAAAAACTATACAAATAGTAATATTTTGGAAGTAATAATTAATTAAGTTTTTCATTCTCTTACCAAATTCTGTAGAATGAGTTCTTTAGGCAGGAAATGTCTTGAAGTGTCCAAGAGTAATCCTCTATGTTTGAATCTTGGAAAGTCAACAATTGAAGTTTCATTGACAACATACTAAAAAGGAAAGGAAAGAAAAAAATTATTTAATATTAACATAAAATATATAATATATATATATATATATATATATAAAGATATAGACAATATAGACAAAAATGATAAATGCCTGAATTTTTATGAAGTATTAGTACCATTGAGCACTCAATGGTACATTTTTGGTATTTAGTCAGAGGATAACAAAATAAAATATATACAGTATGTACAAAAGAAATAGTTTAAAAAATCTATATAAAAAAATATTTAAGATATTGACATGATTCAGATTTGGAGGGAAATATTAATTGGAAAGTTTGGTGGTAGGGAAGTTATTTAGTTGAGTCCCCACTCACCAAGGGCCAATATTAGCATTAGTATATCTGTGATATACTAATATCGAACACAATGGAAGGAAAGACAAAATTAACTTGTTTACTATAATGAATGAACAGAAATTTGTTGGGTTGGACAGCTGGATCTCTCCACTGAAAAAGACATTCTTCCAACTGCCAAAGTTCCTTGACCAAGTCCTTGCTGCCTGCAACAATTTTTTCCAGCAGTCCTCCGCCAAAGCTCACTCGCCTCTTCTGTGGGAAGGCAGGCCTTAAATAATGATGTGGCATTACTTTCGTATTTGCCTGGATAGTTGTCTGCCCGTTTAGTTCGCTGGTTCCCGCTAGGGGCCGTTTATATTTAAGCGGCTGGTTTGAACGTCTCTTCCTCTTTTAGCTGTTGCTCGACCCACGAGACACCACTATGGGTTAGACTCTGGTCTACCCCCTCTTGTTGGGGCTTTGGCCCCCCTTACATTACTGTAAGTGATTCACACAGCGTGGACTATTCCTAGTCTCATGTCTGTGGCTTTTATGTTCATCCTTTTACATGTAACTTTGCATTATTTCTACTTTTGTATGTATGTTTGAGTACACCTCTATGTATCATGTATCCTGTTAATTCTTGAGCTGTATGTAAAATGTTTTGTCTATCAACCCTTGTCGGAGATTTATCTTCAAGTATTATCACTTTTAACCTTACAATGATTAACTGCCCTGACCAAGATCCCACATCCAGGTTCACTCGCGCCCAGCGCTGCCATCGTAGGTCTTTTTTATGTGGGGATTTTAATGGGCATCGTGTGAGAATCCAACTTGTGATTCCGTTATAATGGATCTGCAAGATTAACTTGCTAACCATTAAAGCACGTTTTTTTTATTTGTATATCTGTTGTATACTAATATCGAACACAATGGAAGGAAAGACAAAATTAACTTGTTTACTATAATGAATGAACAGAAATTTGTTGGGTCGGACAGCCGGATCTCTCCACTGAAAAAGACATTCTTCCAACTGCCAAAGTTCCTTGACCAAGTCCTTGCTGCCTGCAACAGTTTTTTTCCAGCAATCTTCTTCGCTGCACAACAGTGTTTTCGTTAGCATGATCAGAACGCAACTGTCTCGGTGTGGGAAGGCAGGCCTTAAATAATGATTAACTGCCCTGACCAAGATCCCACATCCATTATGTGTGGATTTTAATGGGGCATCATGTGAGAATCCAGCTTGTGATTCCGTTATAATGGATCTGCAAGATTAACTTGCTAACCATTACAGCACTTTTTAAAAATTTTTTATTCCCATCTACCCCGGCCGCTTCTAGTTAATAATAAAAAGGACTTTCAACCATGAATTGTGATACTTAAAAATTTAAACAGACTACAGCAACAGAATCATTTTAGAATCTATTTATACTTTAGATTATTTATAATTACTGGATTATTGAATTAAAAAAAAAATTCAATTGTAACACTTGAACATTAATCAGCATGCAAGGGTCAAGCATAATCAAAATGTTTTGATGGTCCAGTTCATGACCACAATCAAGATGATACTTGGGCTGAGTATCTAGCGGAGCAGTTCTTCTAACTTCTGGGCTGTTTTCTTCTAAGCTGTTTCTTCTTCTTAAGATGCTGGTTGAGATGTCCTGTGTTGTTGGTTTGTCCTTAGTTAATAACTCTAGACATTTTCTTTCATGAATTCACATTTTATTTCTCTTTTTGGATCCAGACCACTACCCTGCGGGGTGAGAATCTAACTAACTACTACTGTGTCTCCACACTTCGACAGCCAGCTAGAAACTGACTAGAACTAAATTCTCTCTCACACTTCCTGGCAAAACCGGAAGAGGAGGTCACAATAAGGTTTAAGAACATCAATCAAAAATCCCTATTGTTAACTGTTGTATTTTTCCGTTAACTTGAATTCAAATAATATTCTCTACACTAACTGTGCATAATTGATAGTACGCCCATCAATTGTGCAACTTTTATTCTTATCTTGTTTATAATAAAAAATGTGCTTTCTAAACATGTATCATAAAAAAAGAGCTTGTAACAATTGTATTAAAAAAATATCATGTTTAAGAATTTTAGAGTGAGAAAAACTTACGATTCCATCGTTATTTTTGTAAACTAGCTGGCTGAAAGTCTCTAATCCATGGAGGGCACCCCACACAGAGTTTGCAGTCAAAAGTGAAGAAGTTGAAGAAATCTCAAGTAAATCTGGAAAAAAAATATTGATTAATTGAAATTCATCGTGATCAATTTTTATTGCTTTTTTAATTGTTATGATATTTTAAATTTTTGGATTTAAATTTTGTACATTCCATATTATTCTGGTTGGTGTATAAAATTGAGTATTCTCCCACCCCCAAGACCAACCAATTTCTTCAAATAAAAATAAAACAGATTAAGTTACTGTTGTGTCCTTAAAAGGGATGCAATCAGACAAGGTTGTAGTCGAGTGGAAAGACCAGTCAAAACGTTTGTAGATTTAAGATAGATGGTTTTATTGCAGAGAGATACAATAAGATAGACAAGGAATAGTGAGGTACGCTACTAATCCTTGAAGCCAGCCCAACATAATTCCTGGGGCATGGGTCTAGTTTGTTGTTATTCACTCAACGTCTGTGTACCTCATATGGTAGAGGCGTGCTATTATCATTGACAGGTTAATTTCGCAGGGATTGTACAATGCGGACCGTTGGCCAAGCGGTAAAGTCACAGACTTTGCCTGCTGGACTACTGTCGGAGGGAAATCATTAGTATACATCGCTGATGAGACTTAATAAAGTTGAAACAGACTGTACGATGGTCTAGCATTGCATAATCGTTTGCCAAATTCACTTGTCATGGTTATTTTCTATAACTATCGAATTTTATACGATATACGCATTGTAATTGCCTTCAAGCAAAAATATAAATAATAATATATATATAATCTGAAGATCTTATAGGAGAAACTATTAGTAACCAGGTGTTGACTACATGTCCACACTACCTTAACCAAAATATATATATATATATATATATATATATATATATACACATATGGTGAATATTATTTTTATACTTATAATATAAAGTTTAAGTAAATTTTATTTTTGTCAATTGATTAATGTTTTTTCTTTTAACTATTTTTCTTGTACCCTTATTCTAGATATGCTATCTAGAGTAACATTGATATTCTAGATATGCTATCGTTCGTAACCAAAATACCCACCTGATATTCTAATTTTATCCTTGGGTATTACCACTGTTGATATGATACTGGGGGGGCATGACACAACCCCATGTTTTTCATTAGCCAATATAAATTTAAAAACCATGAGTAGAAATATAAAAAATGTTCGTCTATCAGAGTTCAAATCCTGGTGTAGTTTGCAAACATGTGCTAAAAGCCTTTAGTATGTCGTCTCCAATTTGTTTGAAAAATAGAAATGAACAATGAATGAACGTTATTATACAATCATTTGAATACAAGAGGTCATCGAGATTTGAAGCTGTATTTACAAGATAGAAATGAACAAGAATGGAACGTTAATTTTTTTCAGAATCAATAAAAAGTGCCGAGTTTGAAGATTTACCAAGATAGAATGAACAATGAATGGACGTTAATTTTTTTCAGAAAACAAGGTGGTGTCAAAGATAAAATGAAAATAATGTTTTTTTCAAGAAATACATATAAAAAGTTTTAAAAAACAAAAAGCGTAACAGCAATGTTCAATAAAAATAGTGAAGATAAGTTGGCAAAGCCTGGATAACAGGAAGCTGGGCAAACTAGAGGAAATGAATCAGCAATAATCAATGGCTATCTTGAGTTAATTCAACAATAAAAGAAAGACACAATTTAAGAAGCTTCAAGATAACTGCAAATAAAGTAAATAAAGTAAAAAAACAATTTTATAAGTGTTGATCATTTATTGTCTTTTCTTTTTCCAGTTCAACTTCCACATTTTCTCACGTAGCAAAACAAAGTCCTTTTTTATTTTTTATTCAACATGAAATTGCCAGTTTTTATTCAAGAACTCAAGACCAGGGTATACAGTAGGGTATTTGTCTCATACCCCACGTATGGACTGGGCACAAGGCCTCGTTTTAACGTGGGCCCACCCACAAGCTGAAGCTGATGGGTGGGAAAGAACAAAAATTGCTGCATTCCTCCTCAAAGAGGGGCGCCTCAGGCTCTGAGCAATAAACCCAGCCCTGCACCCAAGGGGGCCGGTATTGCCTGGGGGGAAAGCCCCCTGGGATCGATGCTATTATTTGTACTTTAACCTGATCCAGTGGCTAAGCTCACTGGACCCGCCCCGAAGGACGAGTGTCCAGGGGTATACGGGTAGTGGTTAGTAAAGGTGGTAGAGTCGTAGGAAGCGACCCGAGTAAAGTTGTTAGGGTGGCCTAAAGTCGGTAAACATGATGGAGTCTATCCCTTTTACTATAGTGCTAGGGTTGTTTTGGGTGAGGCATGCACACTTATGATCCTCCCACTATTATGGCACTCTCCTAAATATTGCTAAGGTGGCGCATTATATCATTACTGATGCAGCCAAAAATATTATTTATTATCTATGTTCAAGCAAAATCAATGCAAAATAAGTAAAATATAAGTGTTCATTTTGTCATAAAAATGAAAAAAAGAAAAAGTGAAATGGTCAGAGGAAAAGAGAAAGTAAGTAAGATTCAAGAAGAGTCTAAAAAGTTAATGTCTTGAAAAATTTCTGGAGACTGATAAAAAAGTTATGGCTATCATTTTAAGAGAAATCGCAGACAAAAAATCTGAGAAGAAAATTAAGTACCGATGATCTGGGTGGTCAAATTCATGGGAGTGTGTAGGGTGGAATTTGCATATATTCAGCCGGCTCAAGATCCTTAGGGTCAGTTTCAGACTGGCAGTTGGGGTGATAGTGTTGTCTCAGTAGCAGTAGGTAGAAAATAGCTAGGGAAGAGAGTGAATTATATGTTCTCCCCACAGCTATAGGAAAATAGTAGGGCAGACTGGGTTTCTTTAGACTTGGTTAGGTAATCAGTCTAGGAGAGGTTAAAACTCTGAATTCAAACCAGCTTTACTCTGCTAAAAAATTGACCTTGTGTCACATCCTCCCATGGTGGAAGGGTTGGGAAAATATATCCTAAAATAAGATCTGTTGAAATATTTTGAATTAGGCCTTCTTAACTTATAATATTTCAGCAATTTTGATTCATTAAAAAGTGATTGAACTATCATTATTATAAATTGTATCGTATGTAATTAACCAATATATATATATATTCATATATAAGGTATTGAATAAATTTATATAAGATATGTAGGTAAAGTATGTAGTTAGAATAATATGCTGTTTAAAACCAAAACAATTGCCTTTTATTTATAGTATCCATAATAAATATATATATTATATAATTATAAAAAAATAAATAAATAAATATATTAAATAATAAACCATAAATAGTTATATTAACATATAATAAATTATTTAATTTTAAATATTAATACAGTTGCATGTATCCTATTTTAAAAAATGTTGTCCCATCTGAATAAGATATATCTAAAATTTGTTTTCTCTTTACTTATGAAGGATATACTACCTTGTTTTCAAATAAAATTTGGTGCCCTGTAAGATTACTCTATCAATAGCATCAATATCAGGTGCAAGCCTATTTGTATATGAACATGAAATTTGCTTGCACTTCTGTATACTAACTTTGCAACATTTCTTTATTGCACTTTGTAGTTTGTTTGTAGTTGTATGGTATTATCCTATTTAATACAAAGCACACATATTCTTATCCAATACTAATAATTTTCAGACATATCTATTTGACCCATAAAAAAGACCCCTAACATGTACTTCCACTCCGGGTCAGAGTGAACCTGGGAGTAATGGCAATGAAGAAGTACTCTCCTATAGCTCCAAAACTAGATTTTCATTAATGGATACAGTTTAGTGTCATATCCAGGGCACCCCTATTTGGGAGGATTCTTAACTTTCTGCAGAGGATGCAGTTGGCATTTTCTAAGCCCTGCCAACAAGGTGTACAATGTGATGGAAAACCACCAAAGTCTGGGGGTATTGTAAGGTACAGCTGGGACACATTGGGTTAGTGGTAATGATGCTTTGACCAAGAAACTGTGCCTGAACCCAGAATTATTATCTGATTAAAACACAGCTGTTGTTGTTTGTTTTTTTTCTCCAAGCAATATGATTTGAATCAGTTTGACACAATTTAATGTAAGTTATTTTCTAGTAAAAATGTTTTATCTTAAATAAATCAAGTATACTTTTAGATTTTTAACTTTGAAGTACTTAAGGCAATTATGACACTTGTTCAGAAATTAAAGTTGTATAAAACGATTATGAAGATAAATATAAAAAATCAGTATGGAAAATATTCAGACATTTCTTGAGAACTGGTTGTGCGGTCTTGATGTAACTTGAAGAAACATATTGTGTATGCATGGACAGATGGGGAGCAAGTCCTATTTAAAACATAAATTCTATGTTAAAATGATCTCAGACTTTCTGACATATGTATAACAGTTACCAATGGAGGCACGCATTCCTCCTTAGTGTTCCTTAAATAAGACCTGGAAGCAACAACCCACGAAAAAACAGCTGTACAGCCACCTGCCCTATATCACACAAATTATCTGTGTGAGGTGAACAAGACACACTGGAGAAGCAAGGATGAACTCATTAGTGACGTTCTTCTGTGGAAGCCAGAGTAGGCCGTCCAGCAAAGACGTACATAGACCAACTCTGTGCGGATACTGGATGCTGCGCAGAGGACCTCCCAGGAGCAATGAATGATAGAGACAGTTGGTGAGAGATTGTCATGGATATCCATGCTGCTAGCACGACATGATTACGATGATGATGATAGGCACCAAAGGAGCGATACAAGGGCTGCTTGAAAAAAATCCCTTGGTGCCTGTCACATCAACCATTGTTGTTGGTCTACACTAGCTGAGAACTGTGACACCTGGAATCTCACCACTAATGATGATGTCTTCTTCTTTGAAAACACCTGCAGGGCCACCCTCAAGGACAAAAGGCACAGAAAGAAACCACAATACAATGCCACCAAACCCAGACCAGAGCTTCAGTTGCCTATCTGTCCCACACAGGCCTTATCAGCCATGAACATGCTTGTAGTCAACGTGGGCTATCTTCGTTCACGAAGCCAATCCATAAAGTTAGAATAGCATAGACATAGAGCAGAGACTTTTAACCGGTGTGCCATGGCACACTAGTGTCCTGTGAAGCTTCTGTGGGTGTGCCAAGGCACACTAGTGTACCGTGAAGCTTCTGTGGGTGTGCCATGAGTGTTGAGGATGGTTGATTATCATCTTATATCTTTATTCTATTACTTTAATATTTTTTTGTTTTAATTTAATACTTTAATATCTATTGTTTGCCATGATTAAAAATATACCTTTAGAAATAAAATTATGTTGTTTTCTTTTATACTTGTAGCACATTTTCACTATTCCTTTTCTTTTAAAATCTAAATGTTAAAATAATTATATGTTTATATACTGATGGTGTACTTCGATCAATTTATTGCCCAGCTCACTGTGCCGTGAGATGAAAAAGGTTGAAAAACTCTGACAGAGTCAAAGGTTCTATGCCTGTTAGGGTAAAGGTTTTTTAAAGTTTTTTTTAAATAAAATTGTGTCTGCAAAACTACTACTTCTTCTCACCTCAACTAAGTTTGTGAGTAGTCTGCTTTGTAACATGATAAAAGGTACCATTTCTTTTTTTTTTTTTTTACTAATGGGGATAACTAATTTGCATACTTTACTTTAAAAATATATTTTCTTATACATTTTTGTTATGTTTTTACATACAAATAAAATACGGAGCATTGAATGAAAATGTAAGACTAGGTTGTTGGAAATTAACAAGGTTTTATTTAACACAGGGTAGAGAATGCTTCTACCCTAAAAGTGACAACTAGCTCAACCCTGTTGTACGTGAGCCCTGACCACATGAATCCAAATCCAAAAGTGTAAATGGTGGAAATTAAACCACTTCTAAAAGGCTCTTATGTTTTTACATGCAAATAAATACAGAGCATTGAATGAAAATGCAAGACTAGGGTGTTGGAAATTAACAAGGTTTTATATAACAAAGAATAAAGAAATGCTTCTAGCCTAAAAGTGACTTAAGAGCTCACACGTGTGTGTGGCCAATCCAAAAGTGTCATAGTGGAAACAAAAAGATGGGCAATTATCTGTTTAAATTTCTACAATTATTATTTACATTATTTACACATCTTATACTCCTGTCCTTATCTTAATTGTTTATATTCACAACATCAATGCTTAGAGGTTAGGGAATTGCATTCATTGTTCATTCATATTTATATTTTTTGTGTAATTGTTTCTTAAGTGTATTTTCTATTTTCATTCTTTGCACACAGTCCTATCGAATATGAATGATTTTTAAACAGATCTATTTGACCCATAGATGGAACCCTAACAGGTACTACTACCACTCCAGGTTAGAGGAACCTGGGTGTAATGGCAATGAAGGGGTACTCTACACTCCCTAGATCTGGAACCTGACAATTTAGTGTCATATCCAGGGAACCCCTTTTTTAATAATTTTTTTAGTAAATTTGGTGGAGTTGCCTGTTGTTTGTATCAGCTGGACAGCGAGGGAGTCTATTCCTTTTCATTAGTGCTAAACCAGGGAGTTTGGTTTTTGCATTAGAGGTGGAGCGCCACACCTACCATTAGTTCTCCATTTTACCATACAGATCCAAGCTGAGCTACTCATGCGCTGAGTTGGCAAAGGCCGGTATTGAACCTGGAACCTTGCAATTCCTAAAGGGAAGCTCTACCTACTGAACTTAAAATTTCTTAATATTCTGACTTTTATAGAAACTTTATTTGGCAAAGATCATTTTCATCATTGGTTGGTTGGTTGGTTGGTTGGTTGGTTTTATATCATGACAGCCGTTTGGGGTTTTCAATGCTGAAGTCATTTTTTTTTTTAAAGCAATTATATTGTTTCAAGTAAATAACAATCATTTGTAAACAACTACAGCTTCAAGTAACATCAGTTCCCCACTTTACCGCACAAATCCAAGCTATGCTACTCATGCGCTGAGTTGGTGAGGGTCGATATCGAATCCAGAACTTTGTGATTCCTAGGTGGATGCTCTACTGACTGAGCTAAACCGGCCTTTTTTTTAATATATTATTGTACAGTTCTAAAGAAATCTACAGAATTCTGAATTACTTTCCTTCTCTTTTGCACCCAGATGTTCTCTTGTTCTTAAAAGTTACTCAATTAAAAGAAACAGTCGACGGCGGTAAAGTTGCAAATGAGATATTTCACTCATTAAATGGAACGTAAGTAGTTCCTATCTGATCAGTACAGAAATTTAAGTGTAGGCAAGAGCAAAAAAAAAAAAAAACAACAAAAAAAAAAAACAAACTATTGTCTTGCATGTCCTCTCTTATCAGTCAAAGCAGATGTCAATACAAATGTATTTTTAGACAGATAATAACACAAGATCTTTCTCTCATTACACAGTAAAAAAAAAAAAAAAAAAACAAACTTTCTTTTACTACCTATTCTGTTTAGAAATTGGTTTGACAAAGCATGTACAACACAACACAAAGTAACATCAAGGGAATATCAATAATAATTTTTTTTTAAACAAACAATGATAACATTATGTAGCAAACTTTTTACTTTTTCCTGGGCAGGCTAAAGGTAGCCCATTCATTTTGTAATGTAGTGTAAAATATGGAAATTACCTATTTCTATCTCCAAACTTTGCTTTTGTCACCTGGGTAATGACATTTTTAAATTTATCCATTTATTAGAATACTCCATGTAGATTCAGTGCTGTACTAATAGAGAATTTTTTAGAACATTTTTGTTTATTTTTCTATAACTTCTATAATTCTGCTGGGTGATCCCATTCCTTGAGTCCTGATTGGCTGGTCTCGGCATGGATATGGTGCTAGATAAATATTTATCATTCTGCATTATGCTCCCGGCAATGCAGGGACTGTATTAAGATACAGCTTGCTTCCTTGTCTGCTGACTTGAGATGGTGTTCTTGGGGGTCCAACTCAACTTTTTTTCCCCTTCAAACTCGTTGATTTGATGACAAAAAGCTCAATTTAATCTCACCTAACCACAGCACTTTCTCCCAACCCTCCTCAGGTGCTCAATTGCAAACTTCAGATGGGCCTGTCCATAGGGGGATCTTGTGGGCACTACATGATTTCAGTCCATTACGAAATCATGTTTGGAGGAGAAAAAAAATTGACTTGTATCCCAAGAACACCATCCCAACCATTAAGCATGGTGGTGGAAACATTATGCTTTGGGTCTGTTTCTTTGCTAAGGGGACAAGACAACTACATCATGTCGAGGGAACGATGGATGAGGCCAAGTACAGGAAAATCTTGAGTGAAAACCTCATTGCCTCAGCCAAAACACTGAAGATGGGTCGTGGTTGGGTATTCCAGCATGACAATGACCCAAAGCATAGGGCTAAGGGAACAAAGGAGTGGCTCAAGAAGAAGCCCATTAAGGTAATGGAGTGGCCTAGTCAGTCTCCGGACTTTAATCCTTTAGAGAATCTGTGAAGAGACCCGAAGCTTTGAGTTTCTTAACAACAACCTACAAACCTTAAGGATTTGGAGAGGATCTGCAAAGACGATTGGGTCAAAATCTCCTCTGGGATCTGTAAAAAAACTTGGTAACCAACTACAGGAAATGCCTGGTTGCTGTGCTTGCCAACAAGGGTTTCTTTCCCAAGTACTGCGTTATATTTTGCTATGGGGTGAAATACTTATTTTTTCAATAGAATATAAATAAATGTTCAAAAATTGATATAATGTGATTTTCTAAAAAATTTTTTTAATATTCTATCTCTCACTTTCAAGATGGACCTACCCTGAAAGTTATACACCATTCCTATTTTTGTAAGGTGGCGAACTCAGAAAATCATCAGGGGGTGAAATACTTATTTTCCCCATTGTATGTGTATATATATATATATATATATATATATATATATATATATAGATAGATAGATAGATAGATAGATAGAGAGAGATTTTGTGTGTATATAGGTAAACTTATAAAGTCAAGGAAGGTTTTAGAAACCAAAGAATACAGACAGCAATACATGATGAGCTTTACTCGAGTTTGGACTTGATCAAAAATAACTTTTCAACAGCATACACACTTAGTTAACAGAATAAAAAACAACAAAAAAACTGCTTCTTTGTAGTTTACTTACAGCCCAATTAATTCCTACTTTCATTCTTATTTTGAAACAAGACTTTAGTGGAAAAAAATCTAAATTACTTTCACTCTTATCTGAATGTATATGTTGAATTGATAACTGCAAAAAAAAATCTAATGATTTTTTAAGCGTGCTCAATTTTAAAATGTTTTTTTTAACTTGCAGATTTACCCAGCATTGCCTGAAATTTAAAAAATAAATTTATCGATATTTATATACCGATTAATAAAAATGATTTTTTTTTTTTTTACATTTGTTTTATTATCTTTTATTCTTTATATATTTTTTGTTTTTAAGTTGTTTATTTCTATTATTCATGTTTGTATTTTTCTTTTATTTGTCTTATTTGCATTTTATATTTTATCCTTGATTAATTTGCTTTATCTTTTAATCATTTAAAAAAAAAAATTCTTGATTTATACATTTATTATATCTTTTATTTAGCTTTCCTTATGGAAAATGAGGGGCAAAACGTTTTTTAAATTCTCTTGGACAAAAATAGGGTGCGGATTTTATTGAACTTTGATCTTTTCTGGTCTCAACAAATTAACCTCTGGTCCACTTGGAAGATTCCATTATGTGCTTTCTATGCACTAACCTCTTGTCTCACTTGGAAGATTCCATTATGTGCTTCCTATGCACTAACCTCTTGTCTCACTTGGAAGATTCCATTATGCGCTTCCTATGCACTAACCTCTTGTCCTTCCTATGCATTAACCTCTGGTCTCACTTGGAAGATTCCATTATGTGCTTCCTATGCACTAACCTCTTGTCTCACTTGGAAGATTCCATTATGCGCTTCCTATGCACTAACCTCTTGTTCCACTTGGAAGATTCCATTATGTGCTTCCTATGCACTAACCTCTTGTCCCACTTGGAAGATTCCATTATGTGCTTCCTATGCACTAACCTCTTGTCTCACTTGGAAGATTCCATTATGCGCGCTTCCTATGCACTAACCTCTTGTCCCACTTGGAATTCCATTATGTGCTTCCTATGCACTAACCTCTTGTCCCACTTGAAGATTCCATTATGTGCTTCCTATGCACTAACCTCTTGTCAAGATTCCATTATGTGCTTCCTATGCACTAACCTATTGTCTCACTTGGAAGATTCCATTATGTGCTTCCTATGCACTAACCTCTTGTCTCACTTGGAAGATTCTATTATGTGCCTTCTATTGTAGCATATTGTAGCATAGAATGTAGCATTGCAAGGTTTTAAGTAGGTTAGTAAACATAGAGCGTACGAGGCGATATTTGAAGTGAGCACACTCGTGCACTCACTCCAAAATTTTTATTCATTTTAAAGAGAGATACATTGAGCATGTACACGACTCGGCATATAGCCGGAAGTTTTGTTTGGGGGAGGGGGAAGTAAAGCTGGTCTTGCTTCCTAAGTTTCTAGCTAGCTAGGTACACTCACTGACTGATTCATACAAAAATAAACACTTTCTTTCTTCTTGCAGCCTACTGTCACCAAAATACCTCATTCTTTCTATGATTCCTACTTAAGTCCCCGTTTCGATGATATTGGGTGATAAGCATACGATGTATGCTCCGGATGAGATGGAGGGGCGCGGTAAAAAACAAGACAAAATCCCAAGTAACTGAAAAGGTGAAAATAAGGGTAAAATTGTGGGTCTTGGTTGCCCTCTTTCCTCAACTAATGTGTAGGATTGCTGACGGTCTTCTGAAGCAAGTCGGTTGGTTCTCTATGTCGTGGAGTGGGTGTCCTTAGTGGGGGTGAGCAAAAAATGGGGGTGGGGTGTCTGTGGGTCATATTGGTTGGGTTGCTGGGAAAGAATTTGACTCTCCAGGAATGAAAAAGCTAGGGTGATCGGGCAGGTTTAGAAAGAAAAAGATTGGATTTGGGGATCCTGGATATGTCCTAAATGAAAAAACCGTGGTTGAGGAAACATTCAGCCACTTAACTACGAGAAACTCTGGTATATGTGGAAAGATTGGATGCTGCTTGCTAGACTTTGTTTGTCTTTATTTTATAGACTTTGTTTTGTCTATCTAGGGGTGGGGTCCCAGACTGAGAAAACCCGTCAGTGCCAGCCATGAATGGCAGGGAGCAACGTTTCCACTCCTGCCCTCGTTCTCACACACAAACTTGCGGCATTTATCCACCTTTCGTTGAATGTCATCGATTCGAGCATCCTCCTATGCACCTGATCTTTACCCTGAGCTGATGCTTGAAGTAAGCGATCAGATCGCGACAGGATGATTCCTCGCCCTTATGCAATCCATAGGCATTATGGTGAAAGTTGGCTTCGAAAGGAGACAGACAACAGTATTTATTGGCATTGGGAAGTTGGTGAATGAAACTAGCTAAGATAGAACAAGGAAAGTGGCAGAACCAGTTTTGTCCCCTGTACCTCCAAAATAAAATTTGATTGAGCAAATATTTGAAACTATTATCAATAATATGTGATTTTTATTTGTATCATTCTGCCTATATGTCTAATAAGGGCCAGATTAGCTCTGTCAATAGAGCTTCCACCTTGGAATTGTAAGTTTCTGAGTTTGAGACCACTCCATGCCAACTCAGCGTATAAGTAACACAGATTGGATAATCTAATCTGTGTGGTAAAGTGGGAAACTGACGGTAGGTGTGGCGTTCCACCTAAGCAAAAACAATCTCCCTGGTCTAGCACTAGCAAAAAAGGGATAGACTCCCTCGTTGTTCGGTTGATCCTGACAATAGGCCACTCCACCAACTTTACTATATGTCTAATATATATGTATATATATATATTTTTATCTAAAAAAAAAAAAAAAAAAAAAAAAAAAAAAAAAAAAAGAAATAAAGAAATAAAGAAAAGAAAACATCTTTGTGCCGCTAGCCCCTTACAGATAAATTCCATCTTTAACCCTTTTACTACCAAGTTTTAAAAAAAATTTTTGCTATGCAAAATTATGCTTATATGAGTATGATGTTTAAAATGTATTACAGTTTCCTCAACTTTCTCTTAGGTGTCGCTTTTTAGCCAGAACCTCCCCCCCCCAAAAAAAAAACAAAAACAAAACAAACATGAGCTATCCTGTATTTCCCTCCTTTCTCCTCCTCTTTTCCTTTCTCTTCCTTGTTCTTGTTCTTCTTTTCACTTCCTGACTGACTGACGCCTATTCACTGAATGACTTCACCTCTGGCAGGGTAAGCTGGTGTCTTTTATGTCCACTCACTTACCCACAATGCATCTGTACTATCCTATAAGAAGACCCCCCTCCTCCTCTCCAGCTTTTTCGTTTGTCAGTATGCTAGTGAACACTACCTGACCACACGTTTCCACTCACCCTGCAAGTGAGACAGGTCCATGCCCGCTTTGTCCCACAAGTTAAGTCTTCCCTCTCACTATGAAATGAAAATTGACTGTGTCATCATGTGTCAATGCCATAAATCAAAGTTAACTGAGTGCTGCAGAAGGGTAAGACCCCTTCCCAATGGGGTCACCTGTTGGCCGTGGATGGTGACCCATGATGCTTAAGGACAGAATCCTGAGCAGTCCATGACATGCAGCACTCCACTTTGGCTCTTACTTAGGCTAGAACCAATTGGCTGGTCAAGTCAAGCTTTAGCAATCACATGATTGTCCCAACCCTATTGCTTTTATGGCAAGCCCCAATCCTTTTTATCATATACATATTTATCAATCCCTCCACACGAGCAGGATGTGACACAAGGTCAATTTCTTAAGCGGAGTTCAGCAGGTTTGAATTAAGAGTTTTCCTTCTCCTAGACCGGTCACCTAACCAAGGTTAAAGAGCCCAGTCTGCCCTACTATTTATCCATAGCTGGAGGGAGAGTAGGATTCATACCTTTCCCAAGGGTATTAGTGCTAAGTCCTTTTTATCATATATGTGCTAGAATGTGGTGGCTAAGGCTCTTAGTGTCCTGAATAGGACATTAAACAGTATCTGAAGGTGAGGTTCCAATTCTAGAAGTCTGGGGAATGTGGAGCACTCTTTGATCACCACTGCTCCCAGGTCAACTCTGACCCAGATTGGTAGTACCTGTTAGGGTCCCATCTATGATTTAAATAGAAAAAAGTGTGTTAAAAGAATTGAGTACCCATCAAGAATGAATAAAACAAAAACGTCTTTGGCATAAAATTACCCAATAGGTTGACATGTCATAAAACCCAACCAACCAACCAACCAACCAGCTGAGTGCTGGTACATGATTATTTCATTGTGACATTGTGACCCGAGTTCAAACCCGGGATGAGGCTGTTTGCAATTCACAATGAGCTAATATCCTTAGGAAAGGTATGAATTCGACTACTCTCCCTCCAGCTATGGGTATATAGTAGGGCAGACTAGGCTCTTTAACCTTGGTGTGGCAGCCGGTTTAGGAGAAGGAAAATTCTGAATTTAAATCTGCTAAACCCCGCATGAAGCTCTAGTATTGGTCCTGTGTTTGCATGTTAAATCTTTTTTTTCTTTTTTAAATATGAGACTAAATGAAATCTTGTTTACAAGGATGGGTATAGTGTTAGGTGTCTGGTTACTTGTTTTTTCTCTAACCCCAATATGCATGGTCTTTTCTTCTTGTTGGTTGTTAGGCTTAAAAGGAAGAAAGGAAGGCAAAAGTGACAAGCAATACTTTCAAAGTTCAACTTTTATTTCCAGGTTCACAGCTATTTCTTAGAGAGGAATTTTCTTCTTGAGCCAGTAATAGTGTGTCCCCTGTTATAATCTTCGAGGAACTGCCACAAGGTTCTTTTTGGCATCAGGAAGACCCTTTTCCGTGTATGCACAGATGGTTCTTCCTCTTTGGAGATTATTATTTTTTTGTATTTATCTATTTTATTTTGTGCTTTTTTATTTTCTATGGTTTTATTTATTATTCAACAATCCCCACATGGATTAACAACGCGGATATGGTTGGAGTAAACAAAATTTTTAGTAGTAACTTATTTCACATTCCCGATAATACTAATTAACAGTTTCATTTTTAATCTAAAAATATGAAATTGTTAATTAAAAGAACCAGGCAAAACACAGCAATACTAAGCACATTCCACTCATAACCATACTATCGGAAAAGTACCCATTCGAGACAAGTCCCACAATCATAAAAAAAAAAAACAATAATTGTATGAGAGACTTTATATTACCAAAATATTCCATTCTCAGAGATGAGCGAATTGAATAAGAAAATCCATTGTTATGATTACAACACTAGACATGCTCAGCGTCACTCGAATCAAGCAAGCGTCGTGTTGCCATAACAACTTTTTTAAAAAAGTCGTGAAAATTCAAATTAAATAGCTCTTAAGGTAAAATAGATGTTATTATCTAGTTTCTTTTCTTTCTAAAATAAAATAAATAGATGGAAATTCCATTCAAGCATATCAATGATTATTTTCTCGGTTTTAATAAATAGTATAAAAAAATAAATCAGATTTAAAAAAAACTTCTTGGTGAACGGAACGTTGATAAAACAAGTAAATAAATAAACTTTTTAAAAAGTCCTGTCTAAAATAATGACAATAATCAAACATTAAAAGTAAGCCATTTTTAAAATTAATTTTTAATTTTTTTTTACTCCTATTTGACAATAAGGAATTATCTTCAAGATACGTACTCCCAAATTTTTCAGCTTAAAAAAAAAAAAAAAGAAAGAAAAAAAAAGGAATGCTCCTTAGCAGCAGGAACGGGCCTTGTACGCTCTGTTGATCTGCTTTTTTTTCGGGGAAAATAAACTTGCTTTTCATCTGAATTCTTAAATAATTTTGTTTTACAATAAATTATTTTGGACATTTTTTAAATAAATATGTCTCAATTAACTTTTTTTTTAACAATGAAAATTTGAAAACAAATAAAAAATTATTTATGAATTCAGATGAAAAACAAGTTTATTTTCGCTAAAAAACAAAAAAGCAGATCAACACAGCGAACGAGGCTGGCCCCTGCTGGATAATAGGAAGGGAGCATTCCTTAAATAAATTAAAAAAAAAAAAGCTGAAAAATTCGAGAGTGCGTATCTTGAGGATAACCCAATGAGTTTGGGTTTTCCCAGTATATGATCTTTTGTTTACTTCTCTTACTGACAACAAAAAGTTGTTAAGAAATAATCTTTATTAAAAAAAAAAAAAAAATACTTAAATTGTTTACTCACACGACTCATCCGATTCCAGAGAGGGATAAATCCCGGAACAAGGTTGGATAACGTTCACCCTCATGTTTTTAATGGCACTGTTAAAGTCATAGAGATGATAATGATGATCCTGTCGGTGCCTTTCCCAACCTTGGCCACGGGAGGTCTCCTGTGGAAAAGTCCGGCCCCACCAGCGCAAAAGGGCAGCTCCTAAGACCTCACACGATTGACCAACAACCACGAAATCAAATTTTTTAGGTATCAACTGCAGTGTATTAGGTGATGTTGATACGTTTTGAGGTAAGGGCCATAGGTTAACCGGGGGTGAACACTGGCAGGGTCCGAATACGAAGACAACGGCAATAAAGTAAATGCATGCCGTGTTTAAAAGTAGAGTTGAGCTCCGAGTAATCATGTTTTTTTTTTAGTTTAAGTAAAAAAGAAAGCTTTAAGTAACTAACTAGTGAAAAAAGATCACACCAGTTACTTATAGTAACTAACTGGTACAGTCTTCGACTGAGTGACTGTTTTAAATTAATGTAAACATGACTATTTATCTAAGGTAGGAAATAGTTGAATCAACTGTAATTCAGTCACATGACTACTAGCCAAGATAATGGCGGACAGTGTGCAATAAGCACCGGCTACGTAATTGAACACTCACTTTATCGGTGAGTAGGAGAGTCGGGGTGGTGTGGAAGGCAGGATAGCTAGACATTCCCACCAAAAGATCAGTTTATTTTTGAAAAAAATTGGTTATAAAAATAATTTAGCTTTTTAATCGTTAGTTTATGCATGTAAATTATATACTATCCTTTTTTCTTTTCTAAAACATTTTCATTTAGAAAAATACTTTGGCCATGTTTTGGAAACTACACAGATGTGAACTTTTTTGCTATTGTAGTTATTTCTTAGCTTAGTTATGGCACAAGGCCAGAAGTAGTGGGCACTAAGCTCAGTAAGAATCGAACTCAATGATACTAACACCCCTTTTACGTGCTTTACCTGTACTAAGTACTGTAGGTACCACCAAAATAGGCCACGTGATCAGTTTAGGCCATATTGAAGGAAGAAACGTAAATATTTTTAACTTATTTTTTAAAATCTCGCAAAAAAAGAAATAACGAACATAAAGAGTTGTTATAAAAGAAACAGTTAATTCAAAGATCAAATTATCCGATTGGGGAAAAATTACTCACCGTTATCTTGAAAAATAAGTAAAACAGTCCGTTTTTTTAATAACACGGTCAATTTCTTTATTTATATTTTTTAGCAGAATTCTATATTCATGGTTCTTTTACTAAAAAAAACCCTCGCATTGAAATTTATAAAAATCTTCTGATATAATTATTCAGACTCTTATCTTTATAGAAAAAAGTAAAAGTAATTTTTTATCGGTTCATTTTTTCATATTTCATAAAATACAATAAGGGGTGGGGGACTTCGTAAAAAAATATTTCCCCGAATATATTTGAGGAAAAAACTATTTCAGACACATTTTGATCAAAAGGTAAATAATTATGGAAATTTTCGTGAAAATCGGACTGCTGAGGTTTGGTAAGTGGCAGAGGAGTGCATAGTGAAAATAATGCGTGGAATAATAATAGAATTTACAATAGGTAAAAGTATAAAGTGGGGAGCTGGTCACATAAGGTACGGATAAAGATAAGGCAGCAGCGGTTAACACCACGAGGTGAATTCAACAAGGGTTTATTACGAACTGATTCAATTTCATACAAGGGGTAAAAAAGCGGGAACAAACATTTTGGGCGGAAGTGGGCGGAGTCCACTCCTGCTGATATTGCATCAAATATATTTATAGAAATGTAAGCTTATAAAAAACTTAACACGGACCATTAATTGATTTTTCATAGAATTTATAAAAAAAACCGGTAGTCATAAGTTGTTCTTGGCTACGTTAAATTTCAATTGATTTAACGGTGCAAAAATGTAAACATTGTTTTTCGTTTATAATTTTCATTATTTCCGTAAGCTGAAATTTTTAAAAAAATCATCTGGTGTTATTTTAATGTTTCTTCTTTTGAATAGACAACATTTTTTCAAGATAATATTGACTTTTATGCAAGTTTCATTGTATTAAATATAGGTGGGGGGTAAATTTCACAGGGAAAATTGGTGGTACCTAAGTACAGGTACAGCACCTAATTGGTTATCAAGTGCCCAATACTTCTAGCCTTGTGTCACAACTGAGTTAAGCTTAGTAAATAACTACAATAGCAAAACATTACTAGTGAATTTGAGTCTCACTTGGTGCCCCATAATTCCGGTCTTGTGCCACAACTAAGCAAAGATTAGTAAAAGATAAAATAACTAGCAAGCTAAATTACCAGACCATTGTGAGTGACTTTGATTCTCATAGGGTGCTCCGTACTTTTGGCCTTGTGCCACAACTAAACTAAACTTAGTAAATAACTAGCATCACTTGTACCGTAAGTTATTGTTTGAAAGTTCCAAATTTTCCCCGTCCTGCGGGAGTTTCGATACCTGCGGAGTATCCCTACATTAAACCCACCTTCAGTCACATTTTGGCCTCTTGAGGAGCGAAATAAATACGAGAGTGAGTTAAGAAGTAATACCAATTTGTTTAGGACAGGTATAATTACTAGGTACCACCAATTTTCCCCTGTGAAATTATCCCCCCCCCCTATATTTAACACAACAAAACTTGCATGAAAATTGATATTATCTTGATAAATTTTTTTCCATTCGAAAGAAGAAACTCCTGATGATTTAAAAAAAAATCAGATTACGGAAATAATGAAAATTAAGATTGAAAAACAATGTTTTCATTTTTGGACCGTTAAATCAACTGAAATTTAACGTAGCTAAAAACAAGTTACGACAAGAGGATTTAAAAAAATTCTATGAAAAATCAATTAATGGTCCGATTTTCACGAACATTTCCATAACTATTTACCTTTGGATGTAAATATGTCTGAAAGTTTTTTCCTAAAATATATTAGGGGAAATATTTTTTTACGAGGTCTACCCCCCTATTTTATTTAATGAGATATTAAAAAATGAACCGTCAAAAAACGATTTTTACTTTATTTTCTTTAAGAGTCTGAATAACTATATCAAACATTTGTATAATATTCAAGGCAGTAGTTTTTGTAGAAAAAAATCTTGAATTCTGAAATTTTTATTTCAGAATTCAAGATTTTTGCAAAAAAATGTCATAATACTATTAAATTGTCAAACTTAATTTTATTTTTTTAATTGATATGTACTATTAAATTGTCAAAAAAAAAAATCATTTTTAAAGAAATTAATTTTTAAGAGATTTTAAATCTTTTATGTCCTTAAATAATTTGTTTTTTTTTTTAATGTTTAAAAATCTTTTTTTATGTGTACAAATCAAATTTTTCACTGACATTTAAATATAATATAACACTGAATTTTAGAATTCAGGGGAACTAAAAATTTGTCCGATCCACGATATATTAATATTCTTAAGAGTTTTTTTTTTGTTGTTTTTGTTGAATAGTAATGCGTGATTCTTATAATATACGGAAGAGCAAAACAGACATATTTGTTTTTCTACAAAAGTCTACTAAATATTGTTTTTTGTTTTTTGTTTTTTCTTTTAAGCGAAAAAAATTCATTTTCAACTACTTCGACCTATTTGAAATAAAAGTCATTCTTTATTATTTTATCGGTTTTTCTCTTATAAAAAATATTCAAATTTTCATTCATTTCATTTCGTTTTCGATTTTAAAATTACCCAAACCGCCGGCATAATTGAAAAAAAAAAAGTTACTTTCACTGTGTAATTTTGATAATAAATTTTAATAATAAATTTCAATAGTAAATTTTACTAGTAATTAAAATGTTCATACATTTAATTTATTTTTCGATTTAGAATTTGAACGGGCGCAAATTCGGCTGGCATAATTTTTTTAAAGTCAATTTCACTATGAAATTTTAATAGTAAATTTTAATATTAAAGTTTTTCAAATTTTTATTCATTTCTTTTCTTTCTCGATTTTAATTTTGAAAGGGCGCAAATTCTACCGACATTATTTGAAAAAAAGTTAATTTCACTGTGAAATTTTAAAAGTAAATTTTAATAATTTTTTATAAGTTCAACCAAAAAAATATTCCGGAGTTATTCTGAAACTATCACACACACACACACACAAAATCTTTCAAAAATCGTTGAAAACCAAAAATCGGTTATTAAGAAAACAATTATGTCGAATACAGCCACCCATACATTTAAATGTATAATTGTCAAAGAGAGATAATATGTAATTTTACAGTCCGGATTTCTACATAAAAATTACCCTGTTGCATGTAAAACGGACAGGTTTATTTATTTTTTAAGATAACGATGTAATTTTTCCCAATCGGATAATTTGATCTTTGAATTAACTGTTTTTCTTTGTAACAACTCTGTATGATCGTTACTTTTTTTGCGAGATTTTTAAAAAACAAAGATTAAAAATATTTACTTTCGTTTATTCAATATAGCTTAAACCGAAATTGGGTATACGTAATAATTACCAACATAGGAACATATATCATACATCAAAATGAATCTGGTCCTCTGTGGATCTCATCTCTACTTCTTCAGAGAGTCACCATTTCTCTCAATAGCAATGTTCCACCTTCGAATGAGAGCATGTATCCCTGCCCCGTAAAATTCTGTTAACTGTTCTTTGAGCCACTTCTTCACTATAGATTTCACTTCCTTGTCACTGGAATACTGTTTGCCTCTCTTCGACCATATGATAGAGGGTTTGAGATGCAAACATCATTCCAGTGACGAGGAAGTGAAATCTGTAGTGAAGAAGTGGTTCAAAGAACAGTAGGTACCACCAGACCGTTTATGCCATCTTGAATAAAACGGAAAAAGATATTTCCGAACTTTGTTTATCAAAAATCTCGTAAAAAAAAGATCGTACAGGGTTGTTACAAAGAAAAATAGTTAATTCAAAGATCAAATTATCCGATTGGAAAAAAATTACATCGTTATCTTAAAAAATAAACAAACCTGCCCGTATTACATGCGAAAGGGTAATTTTCAGACCGTAATATAGACAGAAAAGTTACAAATTATTTCCCTTTTACGATTAACCCGTAAAAGTATGGAATGAAAATTTGAATATTTTTTCTAAGAGAAAAACTGATAAAATAATCTATTATACTTACTTTTTATTTTAATTATTGAAAAAAGTTAAATAAAATATTTTTTTTCACGCTAACACTGTCAGCCTAACAGGAACAAACTTTGGTTACTTAGAAGTGTCTCGTCTCTTTGTAAAACAAATGTCAGCAATGCTCTTCCGTACATTCTAAGAATCACACATTACTATTCAACAACAAAATTACAAATTCTTTTTAAAATATTAATCGAGCTCGTATCGGACCAATGTTTAGTGCACCTGAATTATAAAATTCATATTTTTAAATATCCGTGAAAAAATTCGATTTTTTGACGCAGGAAAAAAAAAAAATTAATTTATTTCACGCAGAAAATAAAAATATTTAATCACACAAAGATTGAAAATCTCTTAAAAATTAAATTTCTTAAAAAAAAATTTTTTTTTGTTGACATTTTAATAGAATATAGTACATACCAATTATAAAAGCAAAAAAAAAGTTTTCAAATATTAATATTATGACATTTTTTTGCACTTTTTATTTCCGATTTCATTAATTTTTCCTCAAAAACTAGACGTCGTACATTCATACAATTTCATTGATATAGTTATTCAGACTCTTATCTTTATAGAAAAAAAGAAAAAAAAATTTTTCTGACGCGTCATTTTTTTTTATCTCATAAAATAAAATAGGGGGGGGGAATAGACCTCGTAAAAAATATTCCCCTAATATATTTTTAGAAAAAAACTATTTCAGATGTATTTACATCCAATGGTAAACATTTATGAAATTTTCGTGAAAATCAGATTATTAATTGATTTTTCATAGAATTTTTAAAAAATCCTCTTATCGTAACTTGTTTTTAGCTACGTTAAATTTCAGTTGATTTAACAGTGCAAAAATGAAAACATTGTTTTTCAATCATAATTTTCATTATTTTCGTAAGCTGATAAAAAATTAAAAAAATCATCAGGAGTTTGTTTAATGTTTTTTCTTTCGAATGGAAAAAATCTTTTCAAGAAAATATTATTTTTTCTGTAAGTTTCATTGTGTTAAATGTAGGGGGGTAAATTGCACAGGGTCAAATTGGTGGTACCTAAAGAACAGTCAACAGAATTTTACGGGGTATGAATAAATCTATACAACATCAATTAATACTGTTGTTTAATTTTAAAAGACTCATAAATTAATTAATTTATACGTATTAAGTTATATTTTCCTAAGAGTTTGATTTTTATTAAAAGTATTAATCCCAGTTGAGAAATTAAAAATATATACATTGAACTTCATTTTATATTCCACTAACATCTGTCCGGTAGATTATGGTAAAAAAAAATTACGCCCCTGCATTCACAGTCCACGAAGTTATTTTATTTTAAATGGGATTATAATAAAATGTTAGGACTCAGGTATTTCTATCTTTTATTATTTTCGTTTTCTTAATTCGGTCAAGAATTAGTGCGTGACATCACCATAGTTGCCGGAATTTCCATTTTCATTTATTCAAGGCTTAAAATAAATGAAATTGGAAATTCTGGTTTTCAGCCCAATACAAAGTAAATAAAATAAAGTAAAGTTGGCATATTGTCGGTATCAGCCGGACAGCGATAGTCTCTATCCACTTTTCATTAGCGCTCGGCCAGGGAGATTATTTTTGCGTCTGTGGTGGAGCACCACGCCTATCATCAGCTCCCGACCTTATCGCACAGACCCAAGCTGTGCTACTTACGCACTGAGCTGGCGAGGATCCAGTATCGAACCCGGAACTTTGTGGTTCCTATGCGGATGCTCTACTGACTGAACTAAACTGGACCAATACAAAAAAAAGAAAGAAAACATAAACAATCTGTTCATAGATTATTAAGTGCAGGAGAGTATTTGCACAATAATCATAAAATTTAATTGGAAGAATGTTATTTTCAGGCAGAGGATTTGCTGTGTTAAGGTGTGTCAAAAAAGTATCGAGATTTTTTGTACTTTTTGACACACCTTGTATTCTGAAAAAAATAACGTTCCATTCATTAATTTTTTCAGAATACAAGGTGTGTCAAAAAGTACCAAGTTTAAAGCTGTATTTAACAAGATAGAAATGAAGAAAAAATGGAACGTTTCTACTTTTTTTTTCAGGGTAGAAGGTGTGTCAAAAAATACAAAAAAAATCGATACTTTTTGACACACCTTATATATATAATATATATATATATATATATATATATATATATATATTGTCATCACATAGTTCTGTTTCACGGCTCATAAGTGTGACTAGATAAGACAGGCTGCTTCAGGCCGAGATCGAAACTTGATTGATTTGTCTTCAGTCAGATTTCTTACCTCCTATCTAAATACCCCTTTTTTCTAGATAGGGAATTTTACTATAATAAACATAATGGACCACAGGGAGTGGTCTATCCGTTTTAATATATATATATATATATATATATATATATATATATATATATATATATATATATATATATATATATATATATATATATATATATATATAAATATAAGGTGTGTCAAAAAGTATCGAATTTTTTTGTATTTTTTTACACACCTTCTACCCTGAAAAAAAAAAGTAGAAACGTTCCATTTTTTCTTCATTTCTATCTTGTAGTGAGTGGGTAAAAGAGAGAATAAGAGGAAAATAATTTATAGAATTAAAAAAATGTAATCCTTAACTTTTGAGTGTTTTGAAATATAATTTTATTTTTCAAAAACTGTTTTGTACATATGACAAAAACTTAAATTCAATTCCTAATTGCTTGTTGCATTAAAGTGATAAAAAATATTAATTTAATTTATTTTCTCTTTTACCCCTAAAAAGTAACAATTAAAAGGAGCTGAGTATTAAACATGTGTCCTTATTTATTTAGCTCTGTCGGCTGAGGCTGTACAATACGCCGACAGCACCTCTGTTGAGTAAAACCTCCTTCCAATTGGGCCACTTGTTGGCCATAGTTGACGACCTGTGGTGTTCGAAGAGCAGTCCATGGCATGCACCGTTACTTTGGCTAGACGGGTGGTCGGAGAGGTCCCTCCAATCAATCGGCTGGTCCCAGGTCCACATTGACCTAGAGTGGTAGTACTTGTTAGGCCCACCAATTACGACCACTCCAGGTCCCATCTATTGGTTAAATAGATAAAAAAGGAGTTTGAAGAAATATGCTTAAAAAATGAATTAGAAATAATTTGAATACCCAGTAATAATGAAAAAAACAAACATGACTTCGGCATAAATAACGTGTTTGTTTTAGTACATATTTTTACTTCATATAAAGTGTCTGTTTTCGTAATTTTTTGGCAGAATTTAATGTTTAAAATGTATCAAAAATGAATTACATATGTAATATAATTTTGCTTTTTTACTGATGCTCATTATGTTACTACTTTTTGACTTAAAAGAAAAATTTGACCTTATATAATCAAATCAATCAATTTTAATTTGTTTTAAAGTGAAAATTGGCGCTTGAATTGTTGATAATGCATATTAGTAAATATCATTTGCCTTTCTACGACCATATGCTTAGAATAGAATTATTTTAAAAATAAAAAAAAAACGTTTTTTTTTATACAGTAAGGGTCTGTTTTAAAGCAAGTTCAAAACCTGTGCCGATGAGTGGGGTGGAACTTTTTTAAAAATTTATTTTAGAACTCGTCTTTTTAAAAAATTATTACAGTTAGGAATCGATCGGCTGTCTTAACGCTACTTCAAAGCTCGATTTGTGCCGACGGGAGATGGGGTCTGAGGGTCTGTTTAACAGTAGATTTTGTTTTTTGAGAAATGAACATTCGTAATTTTTTTCATACAGTAAGAGACCGGATATGCTGTCTGGGAAGTTCAAAACTAAACTCATGTCGACGTGAGTAGGATGTGGGTGGAGGGGTGTGTATATGGTATTTTTATTTTTTTTTCTTAAATATTGAATTATATCGCTTAATTATTAAAAATTAAAAAAACAAATTTTGTGTGTTTCTTAGTTATAAGCATATCAAGTTGTATGCGAGATTTAAAATCTGAATGACCTCTCATTTGTGAGTTATGTCGACATGTACATACCAAATCATACCAAACTTCCTTATATATATATTATATATATATATATATATATATATATATATATATATATATATATGTGTGTGTGTGAAAATAAAATGGAAATTAATCCGACAGTATGAATAAGATATAATGAAAAAACAAACGATGTTTACAACTGAAATAGGCTCATCAGAAGAGGCCCCGAAACGGTTTGCACACTTTCTCTTCTGATGAGCCTATTTCAGTTGTAAACATTGTTTGTTTTTTCATTATATCTTATTCATATATATATATATATATTATACTAGCTGCGGCTACCCAGCGAAGCCGGGGGTAGAGGAGATAAAACATGGTTTAATAATCGTTTGTAGATGTATTACTACTGAATAGCGAGTTCGATCCTCGCAGGATGACTCATAACAATCACCACGTAAAAAAGATCTTAATTTAATCCGGCCTGATAGGAAGTCAGGGAATTTTCTTTTCGTCAGATTTGAGGAATGACATCACATAATGATATAGTAAGAAATTTTAATTCAATGATTAACTATATTTTTAAATAAAATATAAATGACATGATTGCTAAATTTCAAATTAATATTTGAAAAAAAAAAAAAAAAAAAAAAAAAAAAGAATTAAATAAAGTAATCAAATTTATGTAAAACTATAAATAATCTTAAAAAAATAACATTATTAATTCAAAGCGTAGCCAATCGAATGTCAAATTATTATAGTAAAGTATACTATACTATACATTTGATAACAATTTGAATTTTCAGGTATTTCCGTGAAATGTATTAGGTAATCTAATGGTATTATCTCTTGCGCACTATTCTACATTAGTATCGTGATTTTATTTGTATTTCTAATATTAAAATGAATAAATTAACGCGATTATGAAAAATAAAAAAAAGGCTTTGTTTACAATTGACGAACGACGGGAATTAATTTTTAAAAAGTTGAGTTATCGTTAAATGTTTTCATTTGATTTGTTATTTAATTCGCTGTAAAAAATAATTCAATTTATCAAAAGACATACTAATTACATATTTAGAGAGATTATTTTATACCAAATAAATATTTTTAAGATAGGGACAGAAATATGCGATAAGATGTGATTTTATGTTAAAATTTAGTATGAAAAAATTATACTACGAATTCTAGGATGACTAAAGCAAAATATTATTTTTTTTAACTCGCTGTAAAAATAATTCAATGAATTAAAACTCAATCAAATTACATTTTAGAAAGATTATTTTATTCTCTTTCTAACCATATTAATATCTTAAACAAGATTGAACCGTAAATAGTCCAGAAAAAAGAATTTGATTTTTCGTTAAAATTTAGCCCTTAAAAAAATCATACTTATCAGCTCTCCAAAACCAATTTTTTTTAACTCTCTGTAAAAAAATAATTCAATATATAAATATTATATAATATTTTTAAAGATTGGGTCAAAAACGGGCGATAAATTCTGAGCGGTACGGTTTAGACTGCGAAATTTATTCACTAAAATTAAACTTCACTGCTGGTATCGCTGTGAATCGCTGTAACAAAAAGTCAGACGGGGGACAATATTTTATTATCAGCAGGTGTTGGTATACGGACAGTTCCGCAAATTGTGTGATTTTGGCTTAATTAATTAATTATATCCCTTAATCAGTAAAAATCAATAACCAAATTTGGTGTGTTTCTTAGTTAGAAGGATATTAATCTTTATGCAAGATTTCAAATCTGAGTGATTCCTCTTTTCTGAGTTATAGGTCGACACGTACATACCAACATCTTTCTTTTATATATATACTAGCAAAATTACCCGGTCCATGACCGGACGAAAAATTTTTTTAGGAACACCAGGGGGTTCTTAAAAATAAAATTTAAAAAAAATCACTGAAAAAAAATTAAAAAAAGATTTTTTTGGACCATTCAAAAGAAGAAACATAAAAAACCTTGATGATTTAAAAAAAAAATTCAGCTTACGGAAATAAGGAATATTATGAACGAAAACAATGTCTACATTTTCGTACCGTTAAATCAACTGTAATTTAAAAATGAAAGGCTGAACTTGCACAACGGTCGGAAAATTAAAACGGAAAGTTTTTTTGGTGCTCCCCAATGACAGTTTAACTACAATCTATGAATTAACATTTTGCGAGTTGGGTTACGGTTTTTAGGGGATTAAGGTTGTTTTTAATTACGTATTGCTTAAAGAAATAAGCAACAAAAAACAAATTATTATACATTAAATTAACCATTGAAATTAATTATTGAACCCATTATTGAGACAGTTGTTTGTGTTAGTATTGCAATGTATAATTTCAATTAAACTTAGTTTAAAAAAATATTTTTCAACATTAAATGTATAGTAATTTGTTTTTTGTTGTTGTTGTTGTTTTTTTAAAGCAATATCTAATTAAAAACAACCGCAATCCCCTAGACCGTAACCCAATTCCCAAAAAGTTAATTCATAGACTGTAGTTAAACTGTCATGGGGACCACCAACAAACTTTCCGTTTTAATTTTCCGACCGTTGTGCAAGTTCAGCCAAATGAAAATATGTCTGAAATAGGTATATATGTTAGGGGAATATTTTAAAATTTCATTTTTAAGAACCCCCTGGTGTTCCTAAAATCTTTTCGTCCGGTCATGAACCGAGTAATTTTGCTAGTATAATATATTGTTATTGTAATTATTGTAAATATAACTTTTCTACGAAAAGTTTCACTGCAACTCAAGTTTGAAAATAATAATAGTATTTGGGGACAATTTTAAATTCAGTTTTTAATTGCTTGATGAGTTAGAAATACATTGTAATTTATTTCTTTTAATTTTTTGTACATGACAATTCAAATCTAGTTCTTAACGATAAAAGAAGCTGAGAATCGAAACATTAAATTCTTCGTATTGCAATATCTATCTTTGTTTAAACTCAAGATAGTATTTTAAAAACATATCGTTTTTAAACGTTTCATTAGTTCTCTAAACTATTAAGACTTTTTTTTAACCATTAGTATTAATTACAAAACAACTCGTTTTATCATTTTATATATATATATATATATATATATATATATATATATTAATCTTATTATTTAGTAATAATGAGTTGTCGTGTCGCTAGATTTTAGCAGCATCTCGGCGTCTGTCTGTTGTGGCCAGCCTTGGTTATTCGTCGTTCAAAAGTATCTGCTGAGAGCGGCTGGGACAAAGTCGCCCACTGTGACGGTGGACGACGCCCCTGGCTGTTGCGTCGAGTCTGTGGTGCTTACATGCCGAGTGGTTGGCCTGTTGATTCCCTACTACAGTGCGGACATGGGTGGACTGCTAGGTCGAGTTCCTACTACCCGCGTGGGTAAAGGCAGATTGCCTTCATGATTTGTATTTCCGTTTATATACGTGCCTATCGGCTCCGATTTGGTGTTTTTTTCGGTAACGACCCTCCTGGAAATTCCATGCGCGGACGTATGTGTAATTACCACTCATGACTTGACCTACCCAATCAAATTCTAGAGATTGCTTAATTATTTTTAAAAATCTTATTCGTGCAAAATTGTAGAAGTTTTTGAATTTGGATAGGAGTTATGGTTGGCGCATCTTTTACGTTTTTTCTTTTTCATTGTTCAGTAAATTATAGGAATTTATCCTATAAATTGTAATACCGCCCCTGCAAAAAGAAAGAAAGAAAGAAAGAAAGAAAGGATAAAGTTTATGAAAGTCTGATACCAGGTATATGAATCAGATTTGTCACTATGAAACCGAAGCAGTAGCAGCCGAAAAATAAGGAGCGAGCACCGGATATCAATTTTTCTTTTGGTTTTGGTTTGATTTTTTAACAGTGTATTAATCATATGGGTTATTTAATTCCAAATATTTTTCTTTTTTTTTGTACATATGCTTTATATATGGGAACAGTTTGTAGGTAAATAGTTTATTTTTAAACAAATTGTTAGAGTGCAAGACAACAGCTGGTAATCAATTTCGCTTTATTAGCTAATTAGTATTTTTGTAGAACTCATTTTAAAAAATCTATTTAACCCATATATGGACCATAACAAATACTACCATTTCGGGCCAGGGTGGATCTGGGAGTAATGGCGACGAAGGAGTACTCCACATTCCCCAAAACCCCAGAATTGTAATTTTGTCACTAGATGCAGTTTAACGTCATACCCAGGACTAAGACTATCAGCCACAACCTTCTAGCACATATATGATAAAAAGGGTTAGTGGTTTGCCATATAGGGTCGGAACAATCATATAGGTGCTAGGGCTTGACGTAACCAGCCGATTGATCGGAGAGGGCCTCTCTGACTGTCCGTCTAGCCCAAATAAGTGTAAAAGTGCAAAGATATGACATGTAGCGAATTGCATTTGAGCTATAGAACTTAACTGGGTCGTGGCCATTAAAAAAATGTTTTTAACTTTTATCTTATCAAGTTATACAGCAGGTCTACTAAATACGTAACGAATATCGCGTAAAAAAAAATACAAAAAACAAAAGTTGTATTATCGCAACCAAAACAGGAAAAACCAGTTAGTAAAAATGATTATTTCATATGCATACATATGGTTTTAGGTTCATCTAGGGTTCCTCTTCTGCCCCGCACACATCTCCTCTCTGTTTACACTCATATCTGTCTGACAAGGTCACAGGTCTGACTTTTAGGATGAAACCTGCCTAGCAACAGAAGGACAATCCTTAGATCACATAGCACGGGCCATACCATCGAATGCTGTTGGTTTTATTGGATGTGAAATTGATTAGGCTAATCTCTTTTTCTAGGTCCAAGGTTCGACGACAGACTTTCTTCGTCTCGCAACAATATTCCTGCAGTTTTCCGCATACAACTCGTTCACAGCTTCGACTTTTTTTCGCCCTCATCTCGGTTGTCCTTTGTTTTATGTACAGCTATCTGGCAATAATTTGCACATGTGCAGATTTATTCTCGCCTTGTCTCTTGGTTTCGAGATCGTGCTTATTTAAATTTTAGTGCCAAGGAAGCCATATTTTCTTTTTTCACTCATCCTGCAAGCCAGACAGGTTCGTACCCGCTTTGCCCCTAAAAAGCAAGTCTCCCCTCTCGCTACATGTTTATTCAAGGCTTTTCCAGTTTTTCTCGTAAGAGCCAGATGCGTGAACGCGACTCTTGAAAGAGACATTATCATAATATTTTTCCCCTGAGGCTATCGGAGAACATTCAACTCTTCTGTATTTTTTCTATTTTCCTTAAATATGTATATACTTTTAAAATAATACCTAACTTTTACATTGAACCAACTGTTGAGAATTTTGGATGATATAAGGTGTGTGCTAGATCCCCGCTCATATTTATAGACAGGCCGAGATCATGTGATCTGTTCCTTGGCCAATCACTGGCAATACTCTGAGGTTGATACAATACTTAATCCACCCTACTGGTCATAATTACTGAAGCGCTCTTGGACGACGGACATAGGATTAAATCACTGGACCTTTACCAATACGCAGGATAGGACTTATACGCTTACCAAAGGATTCCATAACATAGGACTTTCTTTAAGCCCTTTTCAACTGGCCAAGGATGGCACTTAAAAACTTTACACCTACTGTCTCAAGTTTTCGGTTGATACGGTTGAAATAGCGAGAAACAGGAGAGTGAAATCCCGGTGTATTTATATGCTTCAGGGACACTGCTTGTGGTGCCTTCTAATTGGTCAAAAGGGGTTACCTGACCTACCTGCACACCGCGTTGGTAGAGTAAGCAGTTTACTCTGTAGTTACTTATCGTTAATTCTATTTTTTACGTTCATGAATTATAACGAGATTTGGTTTAGAGTGTAACATTTTCATATACAAAGTGACCAAAAATCATTCGCCAAAAAAGAAGAAATTTGCATGATTTACACTGGACTGGATTTTGCATATGTGAATATATTATTATTCTGGTTTTCTGAACTGCTGTTGTCTTCATCTTTATTGAGAAAAATAAAAACTTAACGTTTCAGCCGTTTTACCCTCCGGAGCTCTGTGCGGATACAGGATGCAGCATAGAGGATCTCCCGAGAATGGTGAGCGATAGGGACGGATAGAGAGAGATTGTCATGGATATCCGTGCCAACAGCGCGACATGATGATGATGATGATGATGATTGGGGTCACCGCTGCTGTTTTGTCTCGACCGGATCCCTTTTGATGTATCGCAATCAGAGGCAAGGGTTGTTCTGGCTGCTTGATGAAATACGAACTGTTTATGTGCCAATTTAACTGAGTCGGTAGAGTGTCCGCCTAGGAATCATAAAGTTCCGGGTTCTATACCGGCCCTCGCCAACTCAACGCATGAGAAGCACAGGGATCTCTGCGGTAAAGTGAGGAGCTGATGGTAGGCGTGGCGCTACACCTAAGATGCTAAAATAATCTCCTGTGTCTAGCGCTAGTGAAAAGGGGATAGATTCCCTCACTGTCTGGCTGATACTGACAATAGGCCATCCCGCGGACTTTTTATAGACAGAAGGGCTTCCTAAAATTGGCTCCAGAAATCGACCAGCCTGAAAGTCGCGAAACCGACGTCGATTGGTTGGAAAATACTTCATTACCCTTTTTTAATTACCCGTTCGTTCCGGAAGTGGGTACGTGGAGCCGGTCATGATTTCGGCTTGTTTTGCCATATGAGCGATGGTTACCGAGGCGTACACTTCCGGTTGGGTTATAAAAGGGACGTCCAGTGGTGTAATGGTTAGCAATCTAGATTTGCAGACCATTGTTAGAGTTCGATTCTCATTGGTCGCCTTGTGCCACACTAAGCTAAGCTTAGTAAATAACTATAAAAGGATGTCCGACAGGTTACAACAACACTTTCTTTTATTGATTAAACAAATTTGAGTAGAATTAGCGACTACGAAGACTTTAATCATGCTGGTACAGACAAACGATACGCATATTGGAATGAAGATATTTAATCCACCAAGGACCAATATTAGCATTAGTATATCCATGACATACTGAATGTTGGTTGGTTGGCCACTAAGTTTTTAAACAGTCTTTTTTTTTTCTTTTGTTGTAAAATGCAGTACTGAAAGCTCCAAAAAATGTAAAAATGCAACAGAGAAATAGTTAAGTATTTGAATATGAAATAATGGTTTGTAATTTTTATCTCACCCCCCTCCTCCATAAAAAGAAGCTCATACGATGGCTAGTACAAAAAATGCGTGGTTTCCGTCGACATTTTCCTCTTGGGGTGCTTTCGACACTTGGCAATAAATCCAGCCCCTGTCCCTTTAAATCGCCACACCCACCATCAGCTTCTCACTTTACAGCATAGATCCCTGTGCTACTCATACGCTGAGTTAGCGAGAGCAGGTATGGAACCTGGAACCTTGGGATTCCAAGGCGGACGCTCTGACCTAAACCGGAATGATATTATCTCTTGTGCGCTATTGTGCATTTGTATTCTGCTTAAGTACCGATTTATGAAATGAAAATCATTTACCGTCTAAAAATATTCTCATGACGTCACAATTATTCTTTTGCGTTAATTCGCGTGAATAACTTTTGCACGAATAGAAACGAAAGCGTTTGTTATTCTTTTGAGTTTTACCCGTTACAGCATCTCTTTAGGCTTTTGCTTATTTGGTTGTTGCACACTACAACCGACCCCTTCATAAAATCAACCGCCGACATTTATTTCCAAAAAAAGTCGGTACGGTGATGCATCCGCAAACCTGGGCACAAGGCTTTTGTTTGTTATTCTTTATTTTGCTGGGAAGAAAGATCATTGTGTTGTAATGGCTAGCAAGCTAGTCTGGCAGAGCCATTACTACTGAACAGCTAGTTCAATTTTCACTGGATGCCACGTACTTGCGACCTTGTGTCACGTCCTCCCCGTGGCGAACAGGTTATGTAAATATCTACTGGGCTGAAGGATCATAATATACCAAATATGAACCGATATTTAGGAGCCGCCATCTTAAAAAGGGATAAATTTGCTATCGAAGACTTTTTGAAGGCCGGAGCTGATCCGAACGCTATCATAGCCGGTGAGGAATTTGCACCAATTCATTTAGGAGCTGGAACTTCGAAATCTGTTACTCAACTATTGCTCAGGTACGGTGCTGATCCTAACGCTCGAACACAAGAAGGGTCTACACCATTACATATTGCAGCTTGTTGGGGTAAGAGTAACGTTCTCAAATTATTGTTAAATTATGGTGCTGACGTGTCTATTCGAGACAACGAAGAACTCAACGCGTTGGGTGTTGCAGGAATGTATGGATACAAAAACTGCGTTCGAATT
This sequence comes from Doryteuthis pealeii, assembly GCA_023376005.1. Classification (NCBI taxonomy): domain Eukaryota; kingdom Metazoa; phylum Mollusca; class Cephalopoda; order Myopsida; family Loliginidae; genus Doryteuthis; species Doryteuthis pealeii. Next base: position 100,507,791 of record CM042145.1, read on the forward strand.
CTAAAAGACCATGAACGAAAACACGATATTCAAAATAAAAGGCTTTCAAGTACGTATGATCAGATAGAAATAAAGGTTTATTTCAATGATATAAAATTATTTTCAACGTTACTTGACAGCAGTTCAAAAATGTTCCAACATTCTCCTGATCAGTTTGCTGAAGATGGTTTGATCACCATGGAAACTTATAAAACTGACAAAGATGAATTTAACTGCGAACTGAAACAGTCAGACGACAGCATTCTAACGCTCAGCATAAATCCAAGTTTGATTTCATTGTCGGTGGGAGAAGAATTTTCACCCATTGTTACACAGGAACAAACCCACCAAAATAAAGAAGAAGAAGAAGAAGAAGAAGAAGAAGAAGAAGAAGAAGAAGAAGAAGAACTATCAGGTAACCAGCGTTTAGATGCAAAGATAAAGCAGGGGTCGAGCGCTCAGGAAAACCCGAATACCGAAACCGAGGAGACATTTATAAATCATAAGCAACAACACAGCGTTTATAATGATCCTAAAAGTGGGAATGGTAACTGTCGGAATGAAGCGGTTACAAAACCATTGATGGAGACAGGTTTTCATCTTTCTGGATGTAACCAACGTACTCAGATGATGCACGACTCGGACTGCAATTTTCATACAAGGCGTCATCATGAGACATCTTCGCCTGATTTTAACGATGTACTTCGTTATACAACTCAGGATGAGTTAAACATTGAAGTTGATCCAGGATCACGCCAGGGTTTGAGGCTGCCACGTGCGAGATATCATTTTGATCCGGAATCAGAAACCGATCCCAATGAGAAGGATCGAATTGATCGCCAGGTTCCAGACGACGAAATAAATAAAGATTTGCTTGAACAATGGAATGGTCATTCTGAATATCAAAAAATGGTAAAAACTGATGGTGAAAACAGGAATCTTGAAACGAAAATGGTTAGATCTTTGACTGAAAACGTACCCAGAGTTCCACGCTCCTCTAATAATAAAATTGCGATCAAAACTAACCCCCATTATTCGCCAGAGAGAAGACCGTGCGTTAAGTATCGGAATAAAGAATTTTGTACAGAAGGCGATGAAAATATCTATCTATCTGAAACTTGTGAAATGATTTCTGATTATTCATGTCCAGACAACACCCCTCCACCGAAACCAAAACACAATTGCAATTATGTTGACGAACAGGCAGATTCAAATGATGAGATTCCTATCCAATTTTTTCACCCTTCCACAGAAACATCGGAGGAGGCGGCGAAACAAAACCGTTTTAAAAAATTCAGCCGCAAACTCTATGTGGACTTAGCTGCTTCGATAGATAGAAGAAAGGGTAAGAGAGAATTTTTTTAATGTTTCTAACAAATTATCAAAATTAATTTTTCCCATTTGATACATATTTTTATGGTACTAATGCACGCAAGAGATAGTATTGTAGCGTTAGTTTGTATTTGCCTGGTGGAGTTGTCTGCCCCTTTTAGTTTGCTGGTGCCCGCTAGGGCACCATAGTATTTAAGCGCCGGGTTCAAACCCTTTCGGCCTCTTTTCCTGTTTTAGCAACTACGAGCCACATGGGGTAGGTTTTATCTAACCCCTCTCGTTGGGGCTCCGCCCCCCTTACATTACTGTAAGTTTTTTACAGCATGGACTAACGCTAGTCTCATGTCTGTACTCTTTTATGTTATAATGTACCATTCATGAATGTGTCTTTATCTTTATTTGTGTACCCCTTTATATATGTAACTCTTTTACTATGTACGTTGTATCTACTGTTATCCATGTGCTGTATATATTAAATGTTTTGTCTATTAACCTTCGTCGGAGTTATGTGTATTCCAAGTATGTATAACTTTGAACCTTCCTTACAGTATCATTAGAATCGCATTTTACGTATACAGAGCGTTAGATGTCGGAAACTCCCGAAGTAGCCTAACCCTAACCCTTACCTTAATCCTAACCCTAGCGTCTCAAAGGTTTCGGGTATTTCCGTGGTACAAATGCACTAAAACGCACAAGAGATAATATCATTAGAATCACATTTTACGTATAAATATCATTAGATGTCGGAAATTGTGGGAAAATAAATAGTTGCTACAGTTTGTCTTCATATTCTGCATACTTATATACATGTATTATTCTGTTTTCGGCTTTTTGAATTGTTATTAGAACTTTGTACCAGTCTTCAAGTGACACAGCGTATTCCATAAATAGGAGGCTTACAAGGTCCAGGTGGTTCCCATACATAAAATAAAAGGATATTAATGCACAATAGCGTGCAAGAGATAATATCATTTGATTGTGTATAAAAAGCATTGCATTTCACGGAAATGGTACTAATGCACAATAGCACACAAGAGATAATGATATCATTAGAATCGCATTTTACGTATACAGAGCGTTAGATGTCGGAAACTCCGGAAGTAGCCTAACCCTAACCCTTACCTTAACCCTAAACATAGCGTCTCAAAGGTTTCGGGTATTTCCGTGATACAAATGCACAATAGCGCACAAGAGATAATATTATTAAATTACGTATAAAATCATTATAATTTATTAGCTTTCACGGAAATACCCGAAACCTTTGAGAAGCTTGGGTTAGTGTTAGGTTTAGTGTTAGGATTAGAGTTAGGCTACTTCGGGAGTTTCTGTAATATAATGCTATTTATACATACAATGCGATTCTAATGATATTATTGTCACTAAAACAGTGGCGTACCTAGCACAAGTGCTGCCTGGGGAGGATGTTTATTTGGCCGCCCCTTAAAAGTTCTAATAACAATTCAAAAAGCCGAAATCGGAATAATATATGTATATAAGTATGCAAAATAAAAATACAAATTGTAGCAACTATTTGTTTTCCCACAATCTAAAATTACTAGCAGGACCTGTGCATTAGGGTAGGTCGATTTTTCACTTTAAAAAAAATATCAAATTGTCCATCTATGCGAAAGTTGTGTGTTAGTATACTGGATACTGATACCAAAAATGCGAAAGTTATGTGTTAATATACTGAATACATACCAAAAATGAGATCTTTTACTTGCACCAGTGTTTGAGGAAATAGCATCAAAGATCGTCTACTAAAATGAACTAAAAATCCTCGCAAAATTTAGCCTTTAGAAAACGAGGATTTTTAGTGCATTTTAGTAGACGATCTTTGATGCTATTTCCCCAAACAATGGTGCAAGTAAAAGATCTAATTTTTGGTATCAGTATTCGGTATACTACTTTCGCATAGATGGGCAATTTGATATTTAAAAAAAGTGAAAAATCGACTTACCCTACTGTGCATATACAACAGTATGATAATTTAACTCTTACGTTTGGTATGTTTACTTAAGAGCTATTTTTTTCTTTCCTTCTTTTCATCTTTTCATTATGTTCGATTGAAACAGATTAGCGTTATCGCTTCCGTGCACTCACCCCATCTGTCTATCTATACCCTATAATTTTCCTTTCTTATTATATTTTTCTGTGTGGCATGTCCTTTCTTTATTTATAATAAAAAAGGATGGTCCATTATATAACTGAGGTGACGAGGCTAATAAGAAATAAGAATTCGGCAGATAACTGACACCAGATAATCAGGATTTACATTTTTTGCATTTCATCTTGAACGATTTGGACAGTCTCATTTTTACCCGGAGATTGTTGCAAAATGACAACGGTCGGAAGATTAAGGAACAAGTGTATTAATGTATAAATAATAATGTTTATACACAAAAAATAATAGGAAATAAATGTTTAAGAACAGATGAATGAATTACAAAAATAAGCGATTTATAAATGGATTTTACGTGCCTTCCTCTTCGTAAAATCTTGAATGACTTCATCAGAATCAATTTTATCCGCAAGGTTACGTTCTATGGATAATATTGCTAAAGTTGTATGCTACTGGATAGGACAGTGTGAATTTTTTGGTGACAGCTAGGAAGTTGTAAACTCATCAATTTTCATTTTCACCAAATTTTAACATAGCACTGGGTCGATTTTTCCAATCAGTTGAACAAGCTCCAGAAAATGTCCTTTATTTTCGTTTGCTTCATCAATTCGAATGTGCCGCCCGGTACGCCACTACGTACTGATTGACACACATACTTGGAATATTTTAAGAGATTATTAGGAGAACCGTTAATGGAGAAAATGAACGTAGAATTGTATAGTGTTTTGCAAATCGTCATTTTTGTTTGCTCGTTCAACATTTTGTCTTTCATTGGGGTCAGTTACGATAAAACTAGAAGTACATTTTTTGTCCGAGTATATAGTTTATAAGTTATATGGTATAGTTAGCGTTATCAAATATTAGGAACCATTATAAAGGTATCGGTAATAATGCAGAATAGCGCGCAAGAGCTAATATCATAAGATTACGTAAAAAAAGCATTAGGTACAAATGCAGAATAGCGCACAAGAGATATCATTAGAATCGCATTTTACGTATAAATAGTATTAGATTACGGAAACTCGCGAAGTACACTAACCATAACCCTAACAGTGACACTAATTCTAAACCTAAAACTAACCCTAACCCTTACCGTAACCCTAATCCTAGTGTCTCAAAGGTTTCGGGTATTTCCGTAAAATATAATGTTTTTTTTATACGTAATCTGATAATTTTATCTCTTGCGCTCTATTCTGCATCAGTACCAAGCATTATATTTCATTACATTTCACGGAAATACCCGAAACCTTTGAGACGTTGGTTAGAGTTAGAGTTAGGCCACATCGGGAGTTTCCATAATCTAATGCTATTTAAACGTAAAATGCGATTCTAATGATATTATCTCTTGCGCGCTATTCTACATTTGTACCATCACATGTTTTACCCATTGATTATTTTCGTTGCACTAATTTCCATTCATTATTTTCTCTTTGTTACAGGTTTACCAACAAAGAAATTATCAATGAAAGGGGCGTTCCGCAGAGCTAGAAACTGTCGAGTCTGTCTTGCTATAAAGGACATGTTTTCTCGATTGAAACGCAAGATCATTCGCTGAAAGGGGAATCCAACCTTGAAAAAAAAATCTGTGACTGAGATAGCTAAACTCTAACCCATTCATAAATAACGACAATGTCTGACAACTTCCCATTAAACAGGCGATTTTAAAACCCATTGTCGAAAGTAATTTATTCGAACTTGCATAGACATTGTTACATGAAGTTTATCGTTATTAATCAATATTTGATTGATAAACAACAAAGTGTCATTCATGTTGAAGATATTTCTCACATCAAATTTTTATTTTATTTCTTATGATGTTTTTGCTGGGCCTCATATAATTCCCCAGGTTAAGAGATAGGCAATTAAATTCGGATGAAGAAGTCAACAACAACAATTGAAGATTTAAAAAAATATATATTCAGAGAGGTACAAAATTGCAAACTTAATGGCGTTTGCGACAAGACTTATCTGCTGAGGTTCTTTGGGAGGTATAAGGAGCGACTGGATTAGATGTCTCGCTGGTATCTGTTCAACATTATAAGTTCCTAGTGATGGAATTCAATTTAGGCGCAAATATCGTATATTGGCGATTCGCCCCCTGGTGCCAGGAGCAGATAATTTATCTATATTTTTTCCAATATTCTTTATACTTATTGGTACCGCCCTAAAGTCCAACCCCTCCTCATCGCGGCAGGGCGGTGTATGTGGTTGCTGCCAGAAGTTCAGATAGGAAATCAGCAGGTTCGTTTTTGCCAACCCCGCCCCGTGTCCTAGACTACCGTTGACCTGGTCACTCTCAAGGCAATTTCGCCAATCCCCATAGTTTGGATAACCCTGAATAGTTTAAAATGGCTTAAAATAAATAGAAAAATATTACCTTGTCAAAACTAAAAGTAAAATAGATACTGCACAGATGATACTGGGATTACACTAAAAAGTATTAAATATATAAATGAACGAAAGTTTGAAAGGCTCTGATTCTAATTGATTCGTAGAGAATCCTAAAAGGTCTTTTTTCTAATAAATATCCGAAATGGTCGGTCGCTTAATTTTCTCGTCCGCTAAACAAGTTACCTGAATCTTTTCAAGACGTTCAAAATATTCTGCATTCTTGGTAAACAAGTTACTAAAAAAGTTGAACTCCAGCCCATTGGGTGCTAATAAGGTACAATATTTCATTTTTCTTAAGTTGTATACTTTAGTTTAAACAAATTATTCCTCGTAAATTATAAATATAATCGAACTTGTAAATTATTTCCTTCCCAAGTCTTACACATAGTTTGTGCATTTAGGGTAAATAAGTTAGATACCCTAGAAACCACTTTAATGTACATTTATTACATTTTGTAAATGAACAATAAGTTTTAAATGATTTAAATGTTAGAATTTGTAACCCGTATTAGAAGTAAACGTTTCCTTTTAATTTAAAATAGCCATATGGTGGCATAGAACTTTATTAGAAGTTTATTTGTCTCTGTTCTTTGTTATATTGTCACTTGAATGTATATAAAATGTATCTGTCCTTTTTGTAAATATCTTGCTTTGGGCCTATATGTATATTTTCCCCAAGTGCTTATGCAAAATGTTTGTTTCAATTAGAGTTTTCACAGTTGCATTTGTCAGAATTACAATAAAAATTATTCTACATAATTCGGTAGTTTGTCAGTTCTTTCAGACACAACAGAAAGTTCCTGGGCTCGGTATTCACAGTGTAAACGTAGTAGTGTCAGAGCTATGCTGTCGGGACCTTAAGTTCCTGGTACGGCCACCCAAGGCGAATAGGTCTGGCACTGGCGAAAATTCCAAGAGGTGTCGGCACCGGAAACCGGTGGTTATTTTTGGCCCTCTTGTCGCTGCGTTTGCTGGACAATCTGCGGCAAACAAAAGTGTCTGCATGTGGGTTTTTGGGGACCGCTTGCGTACCTCCTATACCCATGGTACCCCATATTTTACTTTCTTGAGGGATTCAGTGAATTCAATGGATGGAGCCAACTCAACCCACCCCGCGTGAATGCTGCCACAAGACAAGAAGAAGACTTATTGGTTTGGTTGGTGCTAGGTGATAGTTGCATCTCCAATCACCAAAATCCAATATTAGCTCCAGTATATTCAATGAAATACTAACACTGAATAAATGGAAGGAAAGACAAAACAATGTAGTTTATCAGGGACAGTCCACAAGAGACAAAACAGAATGTTGTTTGCAAATGTCCCTTCTTTCTTTGGCTCTGCTTTCTCTCTATATATATTCTTATTTCTCTGTTTCTTCCTTTCTTTCTTCGCTTATCATCTTTATCGAAAAAAAGATTTATAAAAGGAAATCGAATGATATTTTTTTTCCAACCGTAGAAAAAGTAAAAAAATGACAATAGAAAAACTTGTGGAGGCAAAGTTGTGAATTAAAATAATTTATTCAATAAAATAAAAAACTGAGGTCTTGCATAATGAGTCCCTTATGCTTATATTTAACAATGGCACGAAGCCGAAAAAAGGAAAAAACTTATCAAATTTACAATTTCAATCAACACAAACAAATTCTTACTTGGAGTGGCTAATAACAAATTAAAACAATTTCTTCTTTTCTTTTCTTTCCTTGTCTTGAGACAAATCCTACATAGGGCTGCTGCTGCTTTGATGACAGTTTGAGGAGCTGACGACACTTGTTGTTTACATTCTTTCTGATCCCTGTTTTTACAGAAAATAAATATTCGGCAAAATTGCCGATACAATACAAAGTGTCTAATGATTTAGACACTTATTCACATAGAGATATCACAATATTTATCTCTTGTGTTTACTTCAAAATAGGCTACAAAGCCTTAGTAAAAATAAGTTTTTTTACAATACAAATCCACAGAAGTGCTACAAATCGCGTGAGTGTGTATTGCACCAGACACAAACCACTCTGTTAAGCTGTGTTAATCATTATTCTATGTTACTGCTGCTCCTGACGAAGATTGCACCTGCAGCCTATAGATAACTGTCAATTGGACACATAGCATAGTGGATAAAGGCGTTGGGTTAAGACAGTTCTAAGTGACAGTTATCTCTAGGCTGCTGGTTCAATCCTGGTCAGGGGCAGCAGTAACATAGAATAATAATTAACACAGCTTAACACCTGTACCCCAGATATGGTTAGCAGAATGAGAACAAGATACTCCCGTGGATTGAATAAAGGGTTGGGTTCAAAGTTCCGTGATGGCTCCCGATTACGACAAGAGGGTTCCTGATTACGACAAGAAGGCTCCCGAGATCGAAAAGAAGGTTCCCGAGTTCGAGAAGGTTCTCGAGTCCAACAAGGAATACCTGAAGAAGGCCGGAGGACACATCGGCCTGTTATATCAGAGAGAAGATATCTCTTATGATTCACAATGCTTACTCACAAAATACACCTCGCTAGCATAAAACATCAAAACTCAAGTCGGAGGCAACAAGCGGAAGTAAACTCAATGGTACCCTATCACGAAGTGACCAATTCGACGCAGTTCCGCGCATAGGCTCGGATTGAGTTACGCTTGAAGGGAATTCCAAAACAAACAAAAAATAATATTGTAAGGAATCCGGATTTTCAGCCAATGAAAAATCTTCCCGCTAAACACCTCAAAGGCATTCTGGAGCCGATCGCGTAGCATATAAACCCAGGCATTTTTGAGAATCGGCAGTTGACGGACGGCGAGGACGCCGAGAATATCACCAGGCGGGGCTGGATCACAAGGCCGCTATTTTCCACTACCACGTCGATACCCACACCTCACCGACCCCACGGCCATTCCTGACTTACGGCCCCTCGGCCACTCCTATTTCCCGCACCAAGTGACCGTATCAACTCACTTTCTACTACCTCACGCCTTGCACCAGGCCAAGAGAGAACTGACGTATTATCATACGCTACCCACTATTCCACTGGGTAATTCCTGACTTGGTCCCTACACCAAGTGACCGTATCAACTCACTTTCTACTACCTCACGCCTCGCACCAGGCCAAGAGAGAACTGACGTATTATCATACGATTCTACACCTCACCGACCCCACGGCCATTCCTGACTTACGACCCCTCGGCCACTCCAGAGAACTACTACCGTTATCTACGGCGACAACAACAATTTTCACACTCGTTATTTCAATAAACGATTTTTATCAAATTAATCTTGTCCATTATTCTTCCTTGCAAACCATACGCTTTTAAGGATACCTAAGATATAACAGGCCGAAACGTTGTACAGATAACAATAAAGATGAGGACAATAGTCCGAATAATCCAAATAATACGAATTATTTATTGTTCTTTTACATGTTGTAATTGTTATTTTTAATTAAAAAAAATTTTTTTGGTTGGACTGTGAATGTTGAATCGACGTGGTCTACTTTTTATTCAGCAATGTTGATTTTTAAAAAATTTCTCACAACATAGGATTTAGGATTATCAATGTGAAATTATATATATGTGTATAATAGATTTTATTTGTGTATGGTAATGTAGGGGAAGATAGAAAGAGAGGTGAAGAAAATACTGATTTAACGAGGACAGCATTGTATTACTCATGAGTAAAAACAAAACAAAAAAAAAAAAAACAAGGAAGGGAGTATTTTGAGGAATGTACAAAGCAATTTTGACGTCTAAATGAAAGATATTTTTGTGTCCGATTAACTTGGTCTGATTCGCTTGGTCGTAATAACATTATCACTTCTCGTCCCTTCCTCCTTTCCCGGCCTGCCAAAACCGCCTGTTCTTATTAGCACCACGACGTCCGAAAATCGTGGCACGGCGAGTCTATATCGTTTGGGGTCGACACTACACTAAATGTCCGTTTAGCGAAAAATTCTGTTTCAGGGGCCCTCTCAAGGATACGTGGAAAGATCATTGTTATATGAACAGGGGGTGGGGTCAAAGTGTTTGGCTGTGCATTCTTCGTCGGACTGATCACAGATTGAACCATTATAAGGGCTACCTAATCTAGCACCCCATATAACTGGCTTGACACCTCACTAATCCAGCAGCCAAGTCAATCTGCGAATTCGTCACCCCAGATAACTGGCCAGTCAGGCAAACCCCCAAATCCAGCACCCACAAGAAAAGTGACCAGACAAATGGCTCAACAACTCGCAAATCCGGTACCCAGAGTGTCGGATTAGCGGGTCGTCTGAGCAGTTGTCTGGTTAATCCAGCCCCCCCCCCAACAACCTGCAAATGCGACACTCCAAAACAACTCACCTGACAACTCGCTAATCCGACCAGTTATCTGGAGTACCGGATTAGCGGTTTATCAGGGCAGTTTTCTGGGGTTTCGGATTAGCGGGTTGTCAGGCCAGATATCTGGGGTGAAAGATTAGTGGGTTGTCTGGACAGACAATTGGCCAATTGTTTTGGGTACTGGGTTTGGCGCACAGGTAACAAGTTAAGTAATTTCCCCCCTTTTTAGTACATATGCCTCGTATGTATGTGGTTCACGCTTTCAGTTCGACTGCTATCTTCCATATTTAAACATAGAGCACTCATACTAATGTGTGCTTCTATTTCTTCTGACCGTAGCGCAGCAGGTTACTAAAATAATTTTTCAATTGGTGGTACAAGCACCAAATTTGGTATACATGTGCTCCAGGACCTATTCTCTGAGAAATGTACGTTACCAACGTTGAAAAACAATATGACCGCCATTTTTCAAGATGGCCGCCATTTGAAATGGTCTGAATCTGTGTTTGGGCAAAATTTTGATGAAATAATGCTATTTTAACGTTTTATGCATCGAAATATATATTTTTTTTAGTTAGAAAATCCATTTCTGCACTTACAAAATCATAATTATTGAAAACTAAGATGATATGGCCGGAATTAAACGACGATAGGCTCTTTTAGCGGTACATTTTACAAAAAAAAAAAAATGAAAAATAATATAGCAATATACAACAGAAAATTGTTATCTTTTGATTCACGTGGTAGATTAGCCAATCGTTAAGTCCTCACATTTGCATGCTCACAACTGTGTACACTTAAGACTGTGTTGTATATGCAAAAGTCGAAATCTCCCGATTCACTAATACAAGCTACATACACTCGCCAAACGGGACGGATAAAGTCGGAAGTGCCCTCTATCGTGGCCTGGGACGGAATGACCATCTTAACATATATCTGCGCATGGGCTCCAAATCGGAGTTCCGCTGATAGTCAATTCCCAAAATTAAATAAAAAAAAAAAATTGGTAAATAAAATTCGAATATCATCCAATGAAAGCGATTCCCGGGTAAAGTGAAAACAACTCCAATTGATCCAACTTGGGACCGCCGATCTCTATAAAACGAACAGCTTTGAAGGGCACCGACAGTCAGAGCTTAAGGCACCATCACGAACGCAGGCCGACGAGCGCAACCAAAAACGAAGGATACATCAAAGGGCGGAACACCCCCCCAACTTACCCAAACCTGACCTCACCAGGCAGTCAAATCAACAAGCGAACATTTCTACATCATTCGTTGATACAAAAAGCGCTATTACCACTAAAACGCAATATTCGGCCTACATCACCACCCTGCTACCACAAATCAACAAGTCAACTACCGAACATTTCTACTACTACTCGACGACTACCAAAACACAATATTCTGCCTACGTCACCACCCCAATACTACAGTCAAGCCGGACATTTTACGGACTCAATATCCACCCATAACTATAACCAAATTTATCCTGTAATTCTTTTCTATCCTTTCACCGTTCTCATGTTGTTTTTCTTAATACAATTTTAAAACTTAAAATCTGTTTTTGTCATTTCCTCATCACCATACGCTCGCATGCAAATACGGTTTATAACAACTGGAATGATAGCATTTACATCGCCTTCGCATTCCGTCTAACAGCCATATTTTGTTAACTACTGACAACTCGTATGGATATTTCTATGGCTCTCTCTGGCGTTAGCTGGCTTGGTTTGTTTTGTTTTGCGGCATATCAACCTCGGTGGGTCATTTAATGCCGACTACGTTTTGGATTCGTAGCCATATTTTGGTAGAAAACAAATGTATTTATGTATAGATTTTAACTACTGTTCAATTACTCATATTTTTAGTACAATCCCATTTCTTTTAGGAAATGTAAAATCCTGGATGATCTTATTTTCATGAAAATTTCTTTAAAATTACTTGCTTGGTAGTATTTTGTTCGTACTAGATCAAAGTCTACATACTCTAACAGTGTATGATGTTTCACTGTAAATCTCTCTTGGCATGTAGTGCATATTGGGGGTTCTGTGCCCTTTAGTAAATGATGATGGGTGATGTAGATGTGGCCTATGTGAAGGCGGGTCAGCACAACCTGTTCTTTTCTATTTTTGTTGTATTTTAAGTTCCATTCTCCAATGGTAGGTTTAATGTTTTGAAGTTATTAATGAGTGCATTCCAATGATTTTGCCATTTTTTAATGATAATTTTTTTCACAACTGTTTTATAATCAGTATATGGTATTTTTGTTTTTGTTATTGTGTCTTTCATAGCTTTCTTTGCTTCCGAATCTGCCCTGTCATTTCCAGGTATACCAAGGTGGTTTGAGATTCAACAAAAGATTATTTCTTTATTTTTGGACAAGTGGTATATTCTGTTTAGTACTTGTGTAGTTAATGGATTTGGTATACGCGGACCGACAGGTTCACAGAATTTAATCTCTTATTAGGTTCTCCATGTCAGCGCCGAAATTGCAGTCCATGGCAATTTTCCAGAGCCGTGTGGCAAATTGTCTGCAGTTTTCTGTTTGTCGTGGTTTTGTTTCATGAAACGCGGGAAATATTCACACACAGTAAGAGATATTTATTTAGTGCCGCTACAGCCGCGTCGTAGTCTTGTTCCCGAGAATTAGTTGTTTTGCCTTTCCTTACCGAATGTTCAGTGTTAGTGAGTGAGCTCGTATATCAGTTGTTTGGATGTCGTGAACCCTTGTGATTCCGGCTGTGAAGTGAAGCGGGGAGTATCTGATAAACAGATTTTGGCTTTATTTATACCTGCTATGTGGACAAAAGCGGATCCGAATCTAAGTCTTTTTGGTTTTAGTGGAAACCATTCTGTTTGGTTATATAATGCAATTAACTTACCGAGCTCAACCGGAAAAGGGTGCGTCGATCCTCTTGCGAAAAAATGAACTTTCACCAGTTGTCTTTTAGCATATGAATTTTTTTTTATTAATAGCTAAGGTGGTGAGAAGCTAAGTTGTGAGCATGGTTGGTAATGTAATCCCTCTCTACTTACTTCACCACAATTTTAATTGACAAACAAAACTGCAGTGAAAAAAGTTTTGAAAATGAAGTGTATTTCTTCGGTAGTTAAATTAACAAAAAAACAACCCCCCCCAAAAAAAAAAACAAACAAAAAACAAACCCAAACACTATTGACAATTTTTACCATGACAGAAAAGGGAAAGGGAAGGAGAAGTGTCGGAAATAGTTGTTATTAGCTAACGGGGTGATAAATAGAAATTTCTCTCGCCTGCTGCTTTGGTGGTGGTGCCAGAGGTTTAATACCTGTGGTTGGGTTTATAGCCCATTGCCTGAGGCGCCTCAATAGAGGAATATCGAAGGGATACACGCAATTTTCCCCAGGCCACTCATGAGCTTCAGTTTGTGCGTAGTTCCCCACGTTAATGGTTTTTGTGTCCAACTGCCATGGTGGGGTGCCAGTAAATAACTGGGATTGATGGTAGGGTAGGAAAGGGTCCAATACCCTACCCCTTTTTTGGTCATAGGTCCACATAACTGTCAGCCAACCCCTCATTTGTTTATTGATGAATTTGTGGAGTGTTAACAGGGTATTTTAATGTGGGTCTAAGTTCGCTGGTTATTCCTGGTGCGTGTTCACAGGTTTTCCTTTTAACCCCATTATATTTGGTGGGCGAGCTGAAAAGGAATTAAAGGAAGGAAAAGGAAGAGACAAAGACAAAAGGTAGTTTTAGGATTCAGGCTTTATTTGTGAGTCATTGTTACTTCGCGGAGAGGAAATATCTTCTTGTCGAGTAATAGTGTTTGATCCCAGTCGAGGCCCGATTCCGAATGCCCGAGAGATCATCTTGGTGCTAGGAAGTGGGTTCTTTTTCCTGCATATGCTCAGAGGGTTCTTCCTGTCTGAAGGCTCATGGGAGATTGTTTTATTTTATTTTATTTTTTATTTTTATTTTATTTTAAGACCCACAAATTTACTTTATTCGAGATGGCAGGTAAGGAAAAAAAATCAATAAATCCGGTAATTGGTGTTTATAACATCGTATTCATTTACACATGGTCGACTGCACATAAGTTAATCCCTTGCAGCGACCCATAAGGGTGGAAAATACCCAGATTATTTACTACTAATCCCTTAAATATCGATTCAAATGATTACGATTAAAAAGAAAAATCCACTACGAGTGAACAAACAAACAAGAACTTGAGATGACACGAGTTAATCCTATTCCGTATGAAATAAAAACAAAACAAAAGAATTATCTGTGTCATATTGCCCCCCCCCACGCCCCCCCCGCCCCGCCCCCCCCAAAAAAAAACAAAACAAAAAAAAAAAAAAAAAAAACAAAACAAAAACAACAACAACAAGATTTTGAATATTTTTGACAGTGTATAACTGAATCACTCCGCAACAACTTTTCCAGGAAAAGTTGTTTTGCGTAGTGATTCAGTTATACACTTTTTGACCCCAGAACTGCAAAAGTGGACTGTTTTAATTCTTTTTTTTATTGTTACTCTGAAATAGAAATATCGTTAAATACTCGGCAAAATTACCATTGAATACAAATTTTCAGTTTATTTCAGGATATGACTTGATAAGTTTAATCTCAATTCCCTTAAAATAACAACGTTGAGGTAAAAAAAGAAAGAAGGTATAACTTAATCACTACGCAACAACTTTAAATCTATACCTCATATGCTGTCATTTAATAAAAAATAAATAAATGAATTATGTTTTCCTTAGAATTTCATTTTGATTAAAAGAATTAATCCTAGTTGTTGAGAAATTAAAAATATATATATTGGACTTCATTTTATATTCCACTATCATCTGTCCGGTAGACTATGATAAACATTTACGTTCCTGAATTCACAGTCTACCAGAAAACATGCATATCACACAGAAAACATTTTCGTTCCTTATCCCCCCCAAAAAAAAACAAAAAAACAAAAACAAAATAAAACAAAACAAAAACAAAAAAACTATAACCAGTGGGATAATCTTAGAGTTAGACTGATTGAAAAAATAATTAGGTGTGTCTCGTTACGTGATCACTAATAATACGCGTCAAAAAAGACTAATATAAAAAATGAAAAAAAATTAATAGATTAAACAAATAAATAAATAAATAAATAAATTAAGAAAAGAAAGAAAGAAAGGAAGAAAGAAAGAAAGAAAAGGAAAAAGAACTTTCCTAGATACCTTATTATCGATTTTTTCTCTCATAATTGATTTATCTCAACTTAAATACTCAATGCATTTACTTACTGCACATACATCTGAGTGGCTTAAAATTCAATATTTTGTTTTTAATGCAGGTGCCATTTACTTTAAAAACCTGCAGTAACCTTTCCCTTCGAAAAGGAAGGTTAAAGAAGATTAAGTAAACCCACCTGTAGTAGTTTCAACAACGATGGCTGGTAGAAGCTACGCTAGTGATGGTGACAAGAATTTTCTACGTCCAAAAACGGTAATTTATTTACTGGTTGCGATGTTTATGTTGGGGCCATACCCGTGCTCGTGCCAGGACTACTTGTGGCCAATGCCACAGAACATAAATACCTATCTAAAAACACTGCAGTTTATCTCTAATCGTTTTAGTTTCGTGGTCACCGGTCACACTTGTGATATTTTGGATGCTGCTTTGGAACGCTGGTGGCACCGGACATTTCCAAAGAGCGGTAAACAATGTTGCAGCGGGTATTCGACAAACCCTTCCTCTCAACCCGTACTAAAACCTTTGAACGTGGAGGTGAAAACACACTGCATCGGAATCAATCCTTCCCTGGAATCTGACGAGTCTTGTAAGTAGTATTTATTTTAAAAGAGGAGATGAATTGATAAATTAGTGCGTTGCCTGTTGATACATGCGAGGCGACAACTACATACAACGTAAAAAAAAAGAAAAAAAGAAAAAAGAAGCTAGCTTAAAATTCAGTAGACTGTGAATTTAGGGTTGTAAATTTTTATCACAGTCTACCGGACAGGTATTTAGTGGAATATGAAACGAAGTCCAACGTATATATTTTTAATTTCTAAATTGGGATTAATACTTTTAATAAAAATGAAACTCGAAGGAAACCATAACTTAACGTTAATTAATTTATAAGTTCTTTTGTTGTTGTTTTTTTAATTTAAACGACAGCATTAATTGATGTTGTAGAGATTTAAAGTTGTTGCATAGTGATTCAGTTATACACTTTTTTGACATCAAAACTGCAAAAGTGGACTGTTTTAAGTTTTTTAATTTTATTTTATTGTTACTCTGAAATAGAAATATCGTTAAATACCCGTCAAAATTACTAGCAAATAGTAATTTTCAGTTTATTTCAGTATAGGACTTGATAAGTTTATAATCTCAATTCCCTTTAAAACAACAACGCTGAAGTAAAAAAAAAAAAAAAAAAAAAAAATGTATAACTGAATCAGTACGCAAGAACTCTAAATCTATACAGCATCAATCAATAAATGCTGTCGTTTAATTTTTTTTTTAACTTATAAATAAATTAACGTTATGTTTTCCTTCAAGTTTCATTTTTATTAAAAGTATTAATCCCAGTTGAGAAATTTAAATATATACATTGTACTGTACTTCATTTCATATACCACTAATATCTATCCGGTAGATTATGGTAAAAAATTACGCCCCTGAAATCACAGCCTACTAATTCTTATGGGTAGCTAAAAGCGTGTTACTCTTGGTATCAGTGTGATATCTTATTATAATGGAGATTGTGGGTTTGTCTGTCTGTAACCGAAACTATATTACTATAAAGTCACAATTCCTTTAGTTATTTACATCATATTATCCATGATTTTATTTTTATTTAAACCTCAATTATTAATAAAATTGTTTTACATCATTAAGACTGTTGACCATCTACATACTAATAACATGCAATTGTATTTATATATACAACAAAATAGAGGTTTACAGTATGAATGGGAAGGCTAATTTGCATATTGAACTTTAAAAAATTGATTTTGATAAATATATGCTTAGTATTATTGATTTCTAATTGTTTGGTTTTATCTTATTGAATATGAGCAAAAATCTCTTCAATAAATCTTAAAAGAAATCCCTTAACAAGAAGAAATAACTGTAATATTATTCTTTACTTCCTATTTTAACTAAACAGTTTAATTAGGAAAATTTACCAATGAAAGACGGGAGTAACGGAAAATGATGGAAGAGTTAGTTTCAAAGTTGTTCTATTTTTCAATCCTACCCCCTCTGTTCAAAATCTTTTTATCTACATTCTTATTCAGTTTCATTATCCTTTCTAATTTAATATCATATTTTATTATAAATTTAACTGAAATACTTGCACCCGGAGGGTGCATATATTTGCTAGTTTGAATAATTTCAATTCGCACTGGAGTGTAATTGTTCAGTTTATTGATTCTACTTAGAAATCTGGAATTAGTTGATATTGAGAATATTTTTATTTTTTTCTTCTTAGAAGTTAGTAATATAAATATATATAATCTATTCAAAATATATATTTTTTTATTAATTGAAATAAATCACTAAGTAGGCCTGAGCCTATTCTAATAGTGACCACCCCAAGTGGAGATTTAAGAGGTTTGAATTCAGAGTTTTCCTTCTCCTAGACTGGTTGCCTAACCAAGGTTAAAGAGCCCAATCTGCCCTACTATTTACCAATAGCTGGAAGGAGAATAGTTGGATTCATACCTTTCCCAAGGGTATTAATGCTATGTGAACTGTAGTTTCGTCCAGGAATTGAACTCGGGTTGACGAGTCTATTTCCTACAACTCTTACCAGTACACCACCGCGTTTCACATTAAATAGTACATCTTAGTTTAAATAGTAAATTTTAGTTGAAAACGAAGAAGAGTGGTCGTAATAAAAATGTGCTCATCTAATTTGTTTTTGAGAAAGACAAATGTTACAATTTATTGATATTAATTTATTGTTTAGGGGTGGGTTTAGCTCAGTTGATAGAGCACCCGCCTAGGAATCACAAGGTTCCTGGTTCAATACCTGTCCCCACCAACTCAGTGCATAAGTAGCACAGATTAGGTAAGCTGATCTATGTGGTAAAGTGGGGAGCTGACGGTAGGTGTGGTGCTGCACCTCGGCAAAAAAAAAATCTCCCTGGTCTAGCACCAATGAGAAGCGGATAGACTTCCTTGCTGTCCGGCTGATACTGACAATAGGCCTGTAGAGTTTTGTTTTAGTGAGTTCTATGTGGTTTAGCTCGTTCATGGTAGTGTCTAAATCCCAATATAGTTGATTCTTCCTTCTCGTGGGCTGGTAAGCTGAAAGGGAATTTAGGAAAAGAAGCAAAAAAACAAAGATAAGGATAACTTTAGAGTAAGACTTTTATTAGTTCATTCACACTATTACTTTGAGGGGACATATTTTCCTGAGCAAGTCAATAGGTGTTTCTTCTTTAAAGTCTTGGAGTAAAAAGGCCGAGAGACCTTTTTGGCGTGAAGAATTTGGGGTTTTCTGCACATGCCTCAAGGCTCTTCCGGTCTCAGGGCTTCTGGGAGATTGTTATTTTTTTGTGTCTTTTTATTTATTTATTCTTTTAAAATTTGATTTTGTTTTATTTATTTTTATTTTGTTTAATTTTATTTTTATTAATCCTCACAGGCCTATCTGCTAACTTACTTACTTACAATGTTATGTCACCTACTGCAAGAGATTGGAAATTTGCAAAAATTGAAATGAAAATTCCATGAATGATTCCTCAGGGAAAATTTGTTCATAAATTTTTTTTTTTAAATCTCTGGGGAATTCCTTGTATGAAGCAAAAATGAAAAATTAAAAAAAAAAAAAAAAAAAAAAAGAAAGAAAAGAAAGCTTATAATTGTTTTAAGTTTTAGCTCAGTCGGTAGAGCGTTCGGCTAGAAACCACAAGGTTCCTAGTTCGATAAACTCAGCGTATGAGTATCTGTGCGGTAAAGTAAGGAGCTGATGGTAGGTGTGGCGCTCCACTCAGATGCTACTCCCTCGCTGACTGGCTGATATTGACTTTAGTTTACTTTTTACTTCCTCTATTTAAATTTATCCAGCTATGGGTCAAATAGTATTACTACTGTTCTTCTACAAGGATGGCTTTGGCATTAGATAACCCACAGCAGGGGTTGATATGCCATTAAACAAAGAAACCAAACCAAACTACTTAAATTTAATATAATTTTCTTTTTTTGATTTACAGCATATCTACCTTGGTGGGTCATCTAATGCCAACAAACTTTTGAAAGATTCATAGCGATAGTTTCGTAGAACTCAATTTTTTAAACACATTTTTCCTATTTAACCCATAGATGGGACCCTAACAGGTACTACCACTCTGGGTCAAAGTGGACCTAGGAGTAATGGTGATCAAGGGGTGCTCCACATTCCCCAGAGCTCCAGAATTGGAATTTCACCATCAGAGTTTAATGTCATTCCCAGGACATGAAGACCCTCAGTCACCACCTTCTAGCACATATATGATAAAAAGTGTTGGGGTTTGTCATAAGGGCAATAGGGTTGGGACAATCATATAGGCGCTAAGGCTTGACGTGACCAGCCAATTGATCAGAGGGGCCTCTACGACTGCCCGTCTAGCCTAAGTAAGGGCCTAAGTGGAGTGTTGCATGTCATGGACTTCTCATCCACCAGGATTCCGTCCTTAAGCATCATGGGTTGACACCCATGGCCAATGATATTGCAGAAAGATCAAAGTCTTTGATCCTTCTGTGATAAACAAAAAAAGGAAATAGGAATTAGAATTAATGGATCAGTAGAGTAACTTGAAGAATCAAAGACCAATTCTTTATGGTTATCATTCAGTGACCCCAGTGGCCGATGTTTGATCCCAGCTTAATACACAACTGTTATCAGAACAGTCTCCCTGACTTTTTTTTTTTTTACTTCATTTGCTCTCAAGTCCCCCCCCCCTTACCTTTAATCTTTTGTCTCTTGACATTTCTACTCCAATGGTGTCGTAGAGAAATGAAATCAGCACAGTAGAAAATCCAGTTGGCTGGTCTCGGCTGCTGGACAAATTAGTCACGTGATCCCAGGGGGCCGTCCTCTCAGGCAACACTTGCCCCCTCGATTTAAAGGGGCAGCACTGGGTCCACTGCCGGTGCCTGAGGCTCGTCAAAAGAGGAATGCCAACGGGACACATGTAATTTTTACACTGGATGAGCTTCAGTTTGTGTGTTGCCCCCACAATAATTGGACTTCATGTTCATCTGACATGGTGGGATGTCAAAAAATCAAGAGAAATGAAATTGGCTAAAAGCACTAGATCATTGAAGTTAAGCAGCGATGAGCCTGTTCAATGCTTAGATGGGTGACCACTTAAGCAACCGCAGGTACTGTGAGCAACCTGAGGTCTGTGTGCTCTACTTAAACAAAGCTTAGTAGATAACAACTGCATGGCCCTCCTCTGCTTCTGGAACTTGAATACTTGCTGTTTTACTCTTTCAGAGCTGGTTGACCAGCATTCTTTAAAAAAATGACTGAAGCACTTTATGTGTTGTACAGGTACACTATGTAGGAGTTAATCTATCTATATCTATACATATATAAAGGGCAGTTGGTGTGTATGTATGTATGTATGTTCAGGGGAAACTATAAAAATAAAACAACAACAAAGTAAATATATACACATTAAATATCACTCGTTCTTCCTTTTGTGCAAAAATTATGAAGATTTGATTTATATTCAAAGATATATTAAAATATACATAGAAATAGCATTGAAATTCTACTTAAAAATGTCTACCATTTGTAAATCTCAAAAGTAAATTAATCAATACACAAAAGTTCCCCCCTCTACTCAGGCGACATTGGGTAGCCACTTCTAGTAAGTGAATAAATTAAATATGAATAATTTTCATGAAATTAGTTTATAAGAAGTTTCAATTTTTAAAAATTGTCATTTTCAAAACATCAATTTGAAAATTTCATTAAAGGTAAAATTTACTTTTGAGAATTATCTAATAGAAGTAGTTCTGGATACTTGCCTGAAAAGTGGAATGTGGTGACGTATGTGCTGGTGTCACAAAGAAATGTTATTTCATTAAAATAAAGTTTATTTTACTTTAAAAATAAAACATTTACCACAATTTAAACCAGTGCTACATGACCATTTGGTGAAAGTAAAAAAATTGATAAGTTGGCAACTTCCTATCTCTCACCAAAAAATTCACACTGTCCTATCCAGTAACATACAATTTTAGCAATATTATCCATAGAGTGTGATCTTGTGCATAAAATTAATTTTAATGAAGTCATTCAAGATTTCACAAAGAGGAAGACATGTAAAATCTATTTATAAATTGTTTATTTTCATAATTCATTCA
>CM042145.1:100531755-100679255 GCA_023376005.1 Doryteuthis pealeii
CAAGTTGCAAAATCATATTTGTAATTTGGGTTTTTAGATTCGAAACAAACAACAGAAGTTTTGTTAATATGAAAACATCTGAGGATAAAAATAAATAGATTTTACCTCTTTGAAACTTGTCCTTATTCATCATGAAGTTGTGCTGACAGCATGGATCTCCATGAGACTTTCGTGCCATCCATCCCTATCAACTATCACTCCTGAAAGGTCCTCTGCACAGCATCCAGGATCTGTGCAGAGCTAAATTTACTAGTATGAGTCAAAAGTTTTGCAATATTTTGCTACATGTTAGTTTGCGCCACATATATCACATTACCAAAGCAGTTCAATCCATGATAGTTACCCACTGTGGTCAATACTATCATATTTACTGCTTCTCTATGTGTGATTTAAAGGCTGCACAGATGAACATGCAATTTACAACATAGTCCAATTTGGTAACTTATGCTTAACATGCTAGTTTGCGCCATGTACATCACATGACTAAAGCAGTTCAAGCTGTGGAAAGGTACCTGTGATAGTTGGTGCACTGAGGCAAGGCTAGGAATGCCTAAAACCATGGATTCAGAGTCTGTGCTCCAAGTCATAGATACAACTCCGGTGAGTAACACTCAGAGAGTATCAGGCAAGCTTGGTATCTCACAATCTAATGTGGTTCATCACATTCATGACTACAGCAAAAGCATCCAGAACTGCCGAATTGTGTCTCATGTTACCAAAATATTGCAAAATTTTTCACTTACCGTAGCAGATAAGAAAGTAGGTATCTACCCAACCTGTTCGCCATGGTAGGATTTGACACAAGGTTACAAGTATGGGTCATCCAGTGAGGATCAAACTCGCTATTCAGTAGTAATAGATCTGTGAGACAAGCTTGCTAACCATTACACCACGATGGGATACCCCAGCTGCATAATCATAGTATATATATATATATATATATAGTGACTATCATAAATATATTTTCATAACCCAAGGTATTTACCCAAACTGTTTGCCTTAGGTAGGACGGGACACAAGGTCACAAGTAAGGGGCATCTAGAGAGGATCAAACTCGCTATTCAGTAGTAATGGATCTGCGAGACTAGCTTACTGACCATTGCACACCATGATGGGACCCCTAACAGTAGGATCATAGTATATATGTAGTGACTATCATAAATATATTTTCATAGTAAATTAAAAACTTTCCTCTATTAATAGTTTTTGTTATTTTCAACTCTGCAATTATACTTTCAGGTTTCATAAAGCAATTTGAAAAATACGTTTTTGCTTTTAAGATAACAAATGGTAATATATTGAATACAAATAGGATATTTTGTCATGCTGGGAGACTAGCTTGTTAACCATTACACTATGATGGGATGCCCAAGGTATTTACCCAACGTGTTCACCATGGGTAGGATGTAACACAAGGTCGCAAGTATGGGGCATCCAGCAAGGATCAAACACGCTATTCAGTAGTAATGGATCTGCAAGTTTAGCTTGTTAACCATTAAACCACAATGGGATACCTAAGTAGTTAAGAGTGTAAGAATAAGTAGAATTTCATAAGCACTGAAATGAGTTTACGATGAAATATTTTTATCAAAAAGTCATAAAAAATATCCAAATTGAAAATAGACAATTCTGTTACATTTAATTATTCTCAGACTCAACAATGATTCCAATACATAATATTGTTTCCTTCGTCCTAATTCACAAAATCTATAGAGTATAAATACAAGGAATAAAATGACTTAACAAAAAGGTATAGACAGTTCCAGTATTGTCATATAGTTAGAATAATACTAGCTAGGTTTTATAGATTTTAAAAATACAAAAAAAATGTTTAGTTGCGGTGAGAAAAAGTTGGATGTATGCTTTTTGGAACAAACCGAAAAACAGGTGTTTGAAATCAATTATTTATTTTGCCAGATGGGTGGTAATAAATGATCCTAATTTTAAACTGATATCTAATTCGAGCTTAGATGTCGCATTAATAAAGAAGATATTCATTGCTTTGTCCTCTATTAGATAACTAATCAGAGTCTATGCCATGATCTAATTTAATTGTCATCATATTGGCAAAAAAATCATACATAAGTATAGATTTGGTAATCTGAACATTAGCTACATAAATGAGAGTAACCTCCCCTTGTTTGTTTCACTTTGAGGAAGCCGTATGTTTTGGTCGGCCATTTTCATTTCACCATAAATCTACACTGAAAATACGAATTTGTTTGAATCAATACACCTGCATGTTTTAACACGAAAATGTTAACAATAAGATGTATTCTTAATAACAATTAAGTTCATTTCAAATAATGCACAAGCACAATTAAGAACACATTTTATGATATTTTCGTGTTAAAACATGCAGTTGTATTGATTCAAACAAATTCATATTTTCAGTGTAGATTTATGGTTAAATTGAAAATGGCTGACCAAAACATGTCTTCCTCAAAGTGAAACAAACGAGGGGAGGTTACTCTCATTTATGTAGCTAATGTTCAGATTACCAAATATTCTAGGTAAAAAGAACATTAGGTTTATAAGTTCAAAATATTAATTCTGGATTGCAGGTTCAATCCTGACCATGGTGATAATAACAGTCTACTGATTACAGGGTTCAGTTGAAAGTTCCATGAAGGCTCCCAAGTTCGAGAAGAAGAAGGCCAGTAAAACTGTACGATATGACTAGTCCCCACTTGATATATACAATCCCTACTCAATAACTGTAAGAAACAAATTCAATATTCTTCAGGACAATTCAGAAAGTCATACACCAAATGATAAATATGAAAACTTGGCCACCGTCCACCTAAAAGCCAAATGCATACCAAACAAACAACCGAACATACGGTCCCACGGAAGTCAAATCCAGTTAGAGAAAAAAGAAAGGACATAAAAAAGCATCCCCACATAGTAAAAAAGTTTTTTTTAAATGCCAGTAGACAGAATCTTAAGAAAGCCCAGATAGAACTAACTAAAACTTACAAAAAAGACCAAGAATAAATCCAAAACGAAATAAATAAAATTAGAAATTCTATAGAAGATAGACAATCACAATTAGCATGGCAGATAGTAAAGGGGAATTAATGGTAGGAAAAGTGTCAGGAGGTCAAAGCTAAAAGTTGTTAGCCAAGAAGATAGACACCTGAAGTGGAAAGAACACTTCAAGAATCTGCTTGGAACCCTTCTAAAATCATGGATAAAAATACTCAAAAAATTAGTAATAGCCAACTAGACATCAAATTAGGACACTTTATGGAGGATAAACTTGGCAAAGTCTTAAAAATAATAAATTGAAAAGCTGCAGGCCTTGACGAAATAACTCCTGAAATATGGAAGACAAAGAAATTTGATGACATACTTCTTTGATTATGCAACACAGTGTATAAACAAAATCCAATAGAGAAATGGACAAAAGACTGCATCCTCCCATTCCAGGAGAAAGACAACCTCAGAATCAACAAGAACTACATAGGTATAATTCTTACTGTCATAGCTGCTAAGGTTAATAATGCCCTTCTTCTTAATCACATCTGACCTGAAGTAGAGAAAATGCTTATGAAAAATCAAAACTTTTGTAGAAATAGATCCCCAACTTCTCAGATTCTGACTATTTATGGAATCGTTGGAGGAGTATGAGCAAAAAATCTTGAGGTAACACTTTTGTTTGTAGATTTCTCCAAACCATTTGATTCCATACACAGATGAAAGATGGAGCAAATACTCCTAGTTTATGGTCTTCCCAAAGAAACTATTACCCGTATAATGATGCTCTACAAGGACACGAAAGCAAAGGTTCATTCACCTGATGGTGACACAGATTTCTTTGACATTGTTACTGGAGTCCTACAAGGAGATACACTAGCACCATACATATTTTATATGCCTAGACTAGATTCATTCCCATGACACTCCCTTGCTAGTTGTCCCTATTGGTCTCCCCTAAGAAACAGTTACCCCTATAATGATGCTCTACAAGGACACGAAATCAAAGGTTCATTCACCTGATTGTGACACAGATTTCTTTGACATTGTTACTGGAGTCCTACAAGAAGATACATCTATCACATGATACTATAAAGTATGTTCTGAATGAAAATTTCCCAGTTATTTTTGGTTTGTTGATTTGTTTTTGGTGTCAATGCTTGTGCATTTATCATTTTATTATCATTATCATAGCACAGGAAGTGATAAATGTTGTTGTTGTTTTTTTTTGGAGGGTGGGGACAAGTGTCATTTTAGATTGCACATCTTAAAAAAAAACCAGCTGTCTTTTTCTGTTCTCTATCATCTCTATCATATGACCTATATCCACCTTGTGTTGCATCCTGCCCGTGGAGGAAGAATTGGACAAAAACAAAACTCATTATCATAATCATAGCACGGGAAGTTGCAAATCTTTTGGGGGGCAGGGAAGAAGTGTTATTTTAGATTGCACATCTTAAAAAAACCCAACCTGGCCATGATAAACTCAAAGTAAAACTATTGATATATGTAAAAATTAGATAAACACTATATTTTTTTATCTTTTATTTTAAAGAATATTAAATGATATTTTCCATGAAGAATAAACATAAATTATAATAAAATTCTTTTAGCAGTTATATGATAACGAGAAAATTATGAAATTCTGAAGTCAGATTATAGTTGTACTCATTCATTGGCATTTCGGCCTCGGAAGACTTTAATGTAGTTTTTGTGCCCCTGAAGTTACAGCACCTCCTGTGACTGTAAATTCCAATGTTCGAAAAACATTTCTGACCACAGATGTCACATGTGAAGGCTGTCCCTGAAGATGTTGATGTGCTGGTGCTTTGTTGCCACTGCTTTCTTCTGGACCTCTTGACTTCATGGTGTTGTGCCATATAGTTGTACTATGAACATCAATAATAATAATAATAATAATAATAATTAAACCACTGGCTAAGGCGGGTATGAAAAAATCAAATTGAGTGAAATAGTAATAATAATAATCTCTGGTACTTTGAGATAAAGACAGATTGCGTTATCCCAGCCAGAAGACCAGACCTTGTATTGATTAACAAAGAAAAGAGAATTTGTCAACTGGTAGACTTTGCAGTTCTAGCAGATCACAGGGTGAATTAAAAGATAGACAAATACTTGGAACTTGCCAGAGAATTTGAAAAAGCTGTGGAATATGAGGGTGAAAGTGATACCAATTTTATTTGGTGCACTAGGAATGGTCCCAAAAGGTTTGGAAAAAAGACTGGAGGAACTGGAAATCAGAGGAAGAATTGATACCATCCAGACACAACTGCATTGCTGAAATTGGCTAGAATACTCGAAGAGCCCTGGCGACCTGAGGAGACTTGTTGTCATTTAGACTCCAGTGAAAAACCATCAGCTAATGCTGGTGTGAAAAACTCAAAAGGAGTGAAATAATAATAATAATAATAATAAGAAGAAAAGGTGGTGGATTTGAAGAAGAAGAAAATAAATTCTACAGACATCTTTTTGGAATGCAGATGTTTCTATAGACACAATGAAAGAGAATGAAAAAGAAAAGCTTTTTTTTTTCTTTTTTTTTTCATTTTAAGATTAACCACTTACTAAAGTAGTTATTCTTTTGAAGACGTTCATTAAAAATCTATTCATACATGATTGCATACAAATGGCATATACACAAACAGGAAACCAAATCAAACACTATATACACAGAATTCATGAGTATTTGCCTTTACACACACACACACACACACACACACACACATGTACTATGAATGTTAATAGATCTTATGAAAGAAAATGGTCTCACACTAAAAGAAAGGCTAGAAACAGACAATATCCCACAGAAACTATTATTGATGCAGACTACACTGATCATCTAGTGCTTCTTGCAA
This sequence comes from Doryteuthis pealeii, assembly GCA_023376005.1. Lineage (NCBI taxonomy): Eukaryota > Metazoa > Mollusca > Cephalopoda > Myopsida > Loliginidae > Doryteuthis > Doryteuthis pealeii. The sequence goes on from CM042145.1 coordinate 100,537,611, forward strand.
ATAGACCTGCTCAATCTGAATCTGTTGCATAGCTGGTTAGTTGGATTTTACGGCATGTCAACCCTTGGGTTATTTTATGCCGAACACGTTTTTGTTTTATTCATTCCCGCAGAAACGATTACTGATGCAGACTATACAGATGATCTAGTGCTTCTTGCAAATAGACTTGCTCAATCTGAATCTCTGCTGCATAGCTGGTTGGTTAATTGGATTTTACGCCATGTCAACCTGTGGGTTATTTTATGCCGATGATATTTTTGCTTTATTCATTCTTGTTGGATATTCAAATTTAAAAAAAAAATCTTTGTTTAAACACATTTTCAAACTCATTTTATAATTATTAAACAGGCTCATCGTTGCTTAAATAAATTGGTTGGTTGGTTGGTTGTTTTACGGCATATCAACCCTTTTGGGGTCATTTAATGCCAAATAAAGTCCTTTTGATAAACAAAGGCCTCAGGTTGCTTACAGTACCTTCTGTTGCTTATGTTGTCACCCAATTATTTATTGAACAGGCTCATCGCTGCTTAACTTCAGTGATCTATCGGGAATTGGTGCTTTCAGCATGACTTGACCGTAATATAAATATCAAATAAAATTATTTGGAGTGTATTTATTTATGAATGATACTGTAAGTTTGTAACATTTTTAAATAATAGATGCGTTTTGCATAATGATTATTGTCATAGGAAATGGAGTCAGTGACCCGAGTTCAAATCCTGGATGAGGCTGTTTGCATTTCACTTCCTGCTAATGCCCTTGGGGAAGGTATGAATCCATCTGTTCTCCCTTCAGCTATGGGTAAATAGTGTAATGAGAGAGAGAGAGAGAGAGAGAGAGAGAGAAAGAGAGAGAGAGAGAGAGAGAGAGAGAGAGAGAGAGCCAGTAGGTTAGCATGGAAAGTTTTTAAGGATGAATCAGCATAATACCACATGGCATTTTTTTTTCTACTGGTTGAGAAGGGTCATGTGGCAAAGTGGGAGAGAGGAAGAGTGAGATAAGTATACAACTATTAATTTTACTAGTATTATCTGCGTTATTCGGACTATTGTCCCCATCTTCATTGTTATTTGTACAACGTTTCGGCCGATGTACCCTCCGGCCTTCTTCAGGTATTTCTTGTCGGACTCGGGAACCTTCTCGGACTCGGGAACCTTCTTTTCGAACTCGGGAACTTTCTTGTCGTATTCCCGAGTCCGACAAGAAAGATAATACTAATCTTCAAGCCTCATCTCAAACATTCAGAGAAATAGTATTCATTTTACTATCAACACGTCATCACTCCATTCTGACATGAGAGCATCATGTTACAATAGTATGGCATTTTAGCCTTGATTAGGCAACTAGTCTATAAGAAGGGAAACCAACTTTACTCTGCTTAAAAATTGACCTTGCGTCACATCCTGCCTGTGGGGGAGGGGTTGGGTAAATGAATAGATTTTTGAATAAGCTTCTGTTTTTGAATTTGATATCCTATTCTAGGATTGAAATAATTGTGTAAGAACAGTCCAAAGTTCATGATATCAATAGATGTACAAATTCTAAGTATTTTCAACAAAAATTGGTCATCGTCAAAGAACCCCCAAAAAACAAATAATGAAGAGTTAAAGTCCAACTTAGTCGGTAGAGCGTCTGCCTGGGAACCACAAGGTTCCTGTTTCGATAGTGGCCCATGCCAACTCAGCGTATGAGTAGCACAGGGATCTGTGCAGTAAAGTGAGGAGCTGATGATAGATGTGACACACCAAGTCAGATGCAAAAACAATCTCCTGTGTCTAGCACTAGTGAAAAGGGGATAGACTCCCTCACTGTTTGGCTAATACCGACTTTAAACCACCCTGACGACTTTTATATGGTGCATATTGGGGACGTAAAGGTATTTTTGCGCACACACAAACACACACACACACACATATATATATATATATATATATATATATATATATATATAACACTAAAAGTGGAGGAATCATGTAATTTGGGAGAATATTTTATTAATGAATGAAATATAAAATAAATGGGGGGGGGTTTACACGAAGGCCTTTTCAACCGGTACTTGTCAAGTGTCACTGGTGTATCACTTGACAAGTACCGGTTGAAAAGGCCTTCGTGTAAACCCTCTCCATTTATTTTATATTTTATTCATTAATAAAATATTCTCCCAAATTACATATGATTCCTCCACTTTTAGTGTTATACAAATTCTCTTGTACCAAAAATATATATATATATGTGGGAGTAAAATAGGGAAATCAATCTGACAGTATGTGGAAAAATGTAGAAAAGTATGAAATTTTCCAAAGGCTGAATATTCATTCTCAATGGTAATGTCAATGCTATAACGTTTCGGTCTTGGCAACCTTCTTCAGGAAGAGTGGTGAGATCTTGTGTAGGAGACTTTAAAAAGTCTCCTACAACACAAGATCTCACCACATGTAAATATTCATCCTTTAGAACATTTCGTGTTTTCCTACATTTTTCCAAACACACACACACACACACACACACACACACACATATATATCTTTACTTTTTCTAGTCTTCTAGTCCTTTTTCATAATTCAGGATCTAGCTGGTAAAGGAACTGTCCCATACTTTTTACCCTAGTACTTTCAACCATTATGTTGGTCATCATCGAGGGATTGTAGGTTGTGGTGTGTTAGTTTTTTTTTCTTCTCATTTGAATTTATTCATTATTTCATTTTTTGCTCTTTCAAATTAGAAGAGTTTATAATATTTTTGATGGTTGCTAAGATTAGTGTGTTAATTATTGAAAATGTTTAGTTTATTATTGCCTGTATTAAATGCTATTTTATTAATGTCAGGTTTGTTATTTTTTATACAAATTGCCTCAAGAATTTGTAGGCATTTTTTATTGCTATTTTTATAAAGAATTTTTAAAATTTTTGGTGAGAATTTTCTTATGCTGCCAAAATAACTAACACATACATACACACACACACACACACACATATATATATATATATATATATATATATATATACACATGCACATACACAGACACTGTGTTTCAATGTTTCACGTCTCATCAGTGTGGCTTGACTTAGCAACTACTTCTAACCGAGAGCGAAACCCGACTGACTTTTCATCTGTCTGACTCTTTTCCCCTTGGCCTTCAACAGCTGGCATTAAAAGGCGAACTCAAATCCATAAACAACAGACAAGTATTATCTTACGCTAAATGGTGAAAGTTTGTTAAAGTCCCCTCTAGAGAGCTCTACCGAGTTTTGGGAGCATATAGTCATCCACAGACTCTCTATTTCAACGTTATATATATTCAGGCTGTTTTAAAACATTTGTATCATTTGAGATGTAGAGGGTGTTTCAGAAAAATCTATGTTATTTCATAATTAACGTTATAACGTTATTTATATATATATATATATATATATATATATATATATATATGTACAGGCTGTTTTAAAAAAAATTGTATCATTTGAGATGTAGAGGGTGTTTCAGAAAAGATTATGTCATTTCATAATTCTTGTTAACATTTTTTTACATCCTTTTCAGACCTTTTTGTGAATGTAAGCTAGAAATAAATTCTTGTTAAGTTTTAAATTTGTTTTCTCGTTAATTTCTGCCATTTCCTACACGCTAGATGACACGACTTGGATTTGTGACCTGACATGACATTGCATCTTACTAGGTATGTACAAATCATTACACTATATCAAATATCCTTCTTGAATATCTTATCTTCACTACCAACATTTTTGGTATCATCTTTTCAATATATCTAGTGTCAGGTTGCTCAATGTGCTACTGGTACTATGTAACCCAGTACTACCTATTTCATGGTCAAATCATCAGTGACTAAACTGGTAACCCCACAGATTTTGTCTGGTGAGGAAGGTGGTTAGACAGTGGTTAGGGCAGAGGAAGCTCTTTGCTCAATGGCCATCTAGCACATTATTTCCAAATTCCGACCCCCAATTCATTGTGGCAGAGCCATGTAAATTTGATAGTGTCAGAGTCATGCCGTCAGGAAATTAAGTTACTAGTAGGGTCATCCAAGCTGACAGGTCTGGCTGTCAGTGATATTAAGGCCACAACCCAACTAAAGGGGCTCTTGCGAAAATCCAAAAGGTGTCTCCATCATCATCAGGAATCAATGGCTTTTGGTGTAGTTGTCAATGTATCTGTGGGAAATCTGCGGCAAACAAAGGCATTTCCTTCCCCTGCATGTGGGATCTAGAGACAGCTTATGATATTCCAATTCCCTTGTTACTCATTCCATAAATTCACCATAGGTGATTTCGTTGGGTGGAGCTGGCTCAAACGACCCAAGGTGAATGTCGTAACAGAAACAGATAAACAAAAAACAGAAACATTAATTAAGATGCATATCATAATAGTATCATCAATTGTTGTGTTATAATAAAACAAATATATCTAAAATTATATTAGAAATTAGACACTGTTTATCATCATTGAAATTAATACTCACTTTCTTGAGAATGTCCATTAGAAAATACTACTTTTTGCATGAATAGTTGCATCGTTCATTACAGAGTCCTTTTCTGGTCTGCCTAAAGCTATTTATCTTTAAGTAAAAAAAAGGAAGAAAAAAAAGAAAAAAAGGCTGTCATCTACTCTGACATTTAACTTTAATGCATTTTGCAGTAATTTTGGTTAAATTGAACTTAAAAGGCCTAAATTCCACTATCATATGTCACCTTGCTGAAAGAAAAAAATACCAAAAATCAGGGTATTAACTGAATTTAATGAAATTTTCAGTGTTGATATATTAACGAATAAAAATATAATGCACCAGTTATTTTATTTAAAAACTTTTATGTTTTTTCAGGTCAGTTAACTTTGAACATATCTTTGAGGCATAACACAGATTCTCAAAGATATGTAGTTCAAAGTTAACTGACCTGAAAAAATGTAAAAGATTTTTAAATAAAATAACTGGTGCATTATATCTTTTATTGATCACTATATCAACACTGAAAATTTTATTAAATTTGGTTAAATCCCTGATTCTTGGGATTTTTTTTTTTTGCGGAGTGACATACGATGGCGGAATTTAGGTTCATTAAGTTCAATTTAACTAATTTTATTGGTTTTAATTGGTAGTAAGTTGGCAGAGTAGCCTATTGTCAGTACCAGCCGGACAGCAATGGAGTCTATTCCCTTTTCACTAACACTAGACCAGGGAGATTGTTTTTGCTGAAGTGGAGCACCTCCCCTACCGCCAGCTCCCCACTTTACTGCATAGATCAGATTACCCAATCCCTGCTACTCATGCGCTGAGTATCGAACCAGGAACCTTGTGATTTCTAGGCAGGTACTCTACTGACTCAGCTAAACTAAACTAAAGGTAGTAATAATCTTATATATATTTAAATCCATTTTAGTTTCCACCCTGTCAGCTGGAACAGAAGAATATGCCAACTGCACTTCTGCAGAGGGGAAAAATCTCCCCAATGGGGCCACCTGTTGGCTGTGGGTGGCAACCTGTGATACTTAATGATGGAATCCTGGTGGCTGAGCAGTCCATGACACTTTGACCCTTACTTAGGCTAGATGAGCAGTTGGAGAGGCCCCCTTGGCTGTTCATGTCAATATATGATTGTCCCAAGCCTATTGCTCTTATGGCAAATCCCCAACCCTTTTTATTATAAATGTGCTAGAAGGTGGTGACTGAGGGTCTTAGTTTCATGGGTAAACTGCATCTTCTGGGGAAGTTCCAATTTGGAGCTCAGGGGAGTGTGGAGTACCCCTCAATTGCCATTACTCCCAGGTCCTTCTAGCCCAGAGTGGTAGTACGTGTTAGGGTCCTATCTATAGGTTGAATAGAAAAAAATGAGTTAAAAAAATCCCAACCAGCCAACCAACCATTTTAGTTATATTTCTTCATACCTGTGAATTACTGGATGTTAAGTGATATTCTTTCTGTCTCTTTTTGGTAAGAAAATGAAAAACTTCAAATTTTTTTTGATAAATTTTGGAAATTATTTTTTTTTTGTAGATACTTTATATAGTTTACCGTGGAGGTGCATGGTCTATTGGTTAAAGTCGTAGAAAATGGACTCGTCAACCCGTCAACCTGATTTCAATTCCTGGACGAAGCTGTTTGCATGTCACATGGTGCTAATACCCCTGGGAAAGGTATGAATCCAATTCTCCCTCCAGCTATGGGTAAATAGCAGGGTAGCCAGGGCTCTTTAACCATGGCAAGGTAACCAGTCTAAGAGAAGGAAAACTCTGAATTCTAATCTATTAAACTCCGCTTAAGAAATTGACCTTGTGTCACATCCTGCTTGTGTGGAGGGGTTGGTAAATATGTATATAGTTTACTTTGTTATCCTCTGACTAAATACCAAACATGTACCATTGAGTGCTCATTGGTTTATGAAAATTCAGGCATCTATTTTTTTTGTCTATATTGTCTATATCTTTGTATATATATATATATATATATATATATATATATATATATATATTACGAACAAAAAGTATTAAGACAATCAGCAATATTTCTTGTATGTTGTTTATTCTCAACTAGTTTCGACCTTAGGTCATCGTCAGGAGAAAATTTCTTATTTGAAGAAATTGTTGATAGATTATTATAAAGGGAGCATTATAGAAGAACTATAAAAGTTGAAGTGTTTTTGTGGGTTTGACATGCTGTTAAAATCCGGGTAGACGAGTGTGTTAGTAGTAGCATGTCCATTTGTTCCGTGAAGAACCTCTATGAGGTGGGTTATTTTTTTAATGCTCTTATATATGTGAGGGGCGGTTCATGGGAGTTGTGTGTATGACTATATGTGTATACATATAAATGTATGTATATATATATATTTTTTTTTTTTATTTTAATATTAAATGTTTTTTTCTTTTCTTTCTTTTCCAGTATGTTGTGAATGAAAGTTCAATTGTTGATTTTCCAAGGTTCAAACATAGAGGATTACTCTTGGACACTTCAAGACATTTCCTGCCTAAAGAACTCATTCTACAGAATTTGGTAAGAAAGTATGACACTTTTAAAGTTACATATTAATCAGTATTAGTAGGACCTGTGGATATACCACAGTCTGATAATTTAATTATTACAACGTTTGATATCTTTACTTAAGAGCTAATGTTAAATAGTTCAATATGTAAAAAGTATAATAATCTTGATTTAACTCTCTCTCACTCTTTTTTTTCTTTCTTCCTTCTTTTCATCTTTCATTATGTTCAATTGAAACAGATTAGCGTTATTGTTTCCACTTGCTCACCCCCTTTCTCTATCTTTTCCCCACTCTCTTTCTTTCTTTCTTTTTTATATTTTTTCAGTGCAACCGGTCCTTTTTCTTACCTTTCTTTCTATATAAAAAAAATGGAATAGTCCATTATTTAGCTGAGGTGACAGCACTCATAAGAAATAAGAATTTATTGGATAAGCAACAGCAGATAATCAGGATTTACATTTTTGAATTTCATCTTGAAGGATTTGGATGGTCTCATTTTTAATCAAGAGGGTATTAGAAGATGATAACGGTCATACAATTAAGGAACACGAGTATTAATATATAAATGTTATGCTGTTATAGTATAGCTATATTCTTAAGTTCTTCTATTGAGTCGTTTTGAGGTTTCTGCTTCTCTCTTGGGCAGGAGATCTGCTTTTTATCTTCATCTGAGTTTTCTCTCTGAGTTCAGAGACATTTCTTGTGTGTATACACACTTTCATTTCTCTGAATACATTTTTGACCTAATGCATTCTTCACCCACACATGCATGGGGGAAATGGCAGAAAGAGAAACGTGTGTCTAGCCCAAACGGGTCACTGGACTCAACTCCACTAATTTTTAATTCTACTTTCCCAGTGTCACCTGGTCATGTGATCCTCTAAGCCAATGAGAGGCCTTGATGACCTTGAGTACAAAGCTGTTGCCATTCAAAATATATGAGAGTGATTTTCTACTGTTTACCATCATTTCAAATTACTCTACACTACTTTATAAAAATGATAAGCTCTGCCTATCCATTATGTAACAATACCTGTTTTGATTATATGATATTCTACAAGGAATTATAAAACCTTGGGGTTAAATTGAACTTAATGGACCTAAATTCCACCATTGTATGTCACTCTACTGAAAGAAAAAAATTACCAAAAATTAGGGAATTAACTGAATTTAAATGAAATTTTCAGTGTTGATATATTAATGAATAACAGATATAATGCACCAGTTATTTTATTTAAAAACTTTAACATTTTTTCAGGTCGGTTAATTTGAACTACATATATTTGAGGCATAACATAGATTCTCAAAGATATGTGGTTCAAAGTTAACTGACCTAAAAAAATATAAAAGTTTTTAAATAAAATAACTGGTGCATTATGTGTTTTATTCATTAATATATCAACCCGGAAAATTTCAATAAATTCGGTTAATTCCCTGATTTTTGTTATTTATTTTTCTTTCAGCAGGGTGACATACGGTGGTAGAATTTAGGTCCATTAAATTTGATTTAACCAATCTTAGTATCATTGGTTTAGAAGAAAATTCATTATGTGAGAAGAGATTGAAAAAAACATGTCTTCCACATTCAAGCCGCTTGTCTCAGCTATACAAGATTCTAAATCTTATTTCCCAGCATTGCTTGGTCACATGACTCTCCAAGTCAATGAAAGATGACCTTGGATTCAAGGCTGTTTCTATTCAAACTATATGTTGGATTATCTCTAGGTATAAGATGTACACCAAATCACCACCCCTATTTATAAACTTTCCCAACAGCAGCAGGAATTTCTGGTAAAAATTTGCCAATCAGGAATGAGTACAGAAGACATTTAATATTGTTTGCAATTGTCCTCAAATCAATTGCTAATTGAACTTTCTGCGAGCAAGATCTACAGACTAGTATTACAAAAACTACTGATACAACACTCTTTTCTATCTAGGATTTCAAGGAACACTACAGTCAAGGTTTAAAAGGAAGAACAACTGATACTACTCTTTTCTACAAACTAGGATTACAAGGATTAACCAACTGAGCTGCTACCATGGCAACAAAAACTCTAACACTATATGACAGTGATTTTCCACTGTTTACTGTTATTTCAAATTACTCTACACTACTTGATAAAAATGATAGGCTATGCCTATGCATTATGTAACACTTATTGACAACAATAATTCACTTTTCTTTTATTTGTCTTTCAATGCAGGATATAATGGCACAAAACAAATTCAATGTATTTCACTGGCATATTGTTGATGATTCTTCATTTCCCTACCAAAGTTACAGTTTCCCACAGCTAAGTGAGAAGGTAAGTAACCTTTATAAACCTTGAAATATATTTGTGTATATACAGTATTGGCCAGAATGGATGACTCACTGTTTAGTGGCAAATCATTTCTGACAGTTTTCCAAACTTTAAATCCATTGAAAATTAAATGACAATAAAGATTTCACAAATTTATTGAATGTATTTTTAAACTGAATTGTATACAGTATTGGCCAGAATGGATGACTCACATGATTTTTTTCCTGTACTTTTTCATATGCATTCATTTCACATATGATAGACTCATTTTGATTGGTCAAATTGATGAGAAATTGTTTTTTTCTGATCAAAAAGTATTCATTTTTATTGCACATTCTCATTCAGGTGGGATTTAGCTATGATTAGAGATGTGATTTAGCTGTGAATTATAGTGATACAATGTTTGGTAATAGTGACGCCGCCTAGTAACTACACTTTGTATCACATTTATTACTGTGTATATATATATATATATATATATATATATATATACGTTAATGTATGAGTAGTGGCTTACCGGTGGGTACGAGTACGATTGTTGGAAGCGCACAGTATCCAGGGGTTAAGACCGAGAAAAAATAAATACAAAATGCTCAATACAAAGTAGAGCAAAATTTATTTATAAAATGGATAAAAGTAACCTACTCGAGTTTCATCGCCTGAATCGTCAGGGTTACATCCGCTGAATTAATCGAGTTTTCGATTAATGTCAGTTGGTACCATGTATGACTGTTGAAATGGGTCTTAAAAAATAAGACCCATTTCAACGGTCATACATGGTACCAACTGACATTAATCGAAAACTCGATTAATTCAGCAATGTAACCCTGACGATCCAGGCGATGAAACTCGAGTAGGTTACTTTTATCCATTTTATAAATAAATATATATATAATCATCATCATCAGGTCGCACACTGTTAGCACGGATTCCCATGACTCTTTCTTGCCAACTATCCCTATTGGTCATTGCCCCTGGCAGGTCTTCCTCACAGCATCCAGAATCTGTTTTATTTTTGTGAATACTAGATATTTTTTTGTTTCTTATCCCCTGTTTGGTATTTTTTTCAGGGTGCCTTTCATCCAGTAACCCATGTGTACACCCAGAATGATATTAGAGAAATCATTGAAGCTGCTCGTATGTTGGGAATTCGTGTTATACCTGAATTTGATTCACCAGGCAAGTGCTAAACTGTGTTATCTTTTTTACAAATTTTATTTGAGTATCTTTTTTATATTTCTCCATTAAAAATATTCAATTACAATAGTTCCCCTTATCAAGGGTGGATATATTCCACAATCACCAGCAAATGCCTGAAATCAAGGAAAATAGCAAACTTGGCATAAAATAACCCACAAAAGTTGAAACACCATTAAACAAAGGAACCAAACCAAACCATCAACTTATGATAAATCTATTAATGATAGAGATTTGGTCTCTATTTGTCTGTAACCAAAACTACGTCACTGCTTAATTCACAGTCATTTTAGGAATCAGTTAAGTTTATCAATGAGTATTTAATTTATAGTCAGTATCATTACAACATAAAAATATTAAAATTCTATGAAAAATCAGCTAATTGTCAAATTTTCACAAAATTTTTATACTTATTCACCTTTTGATGAATTTATGTTTAAAATAGTTTTTTCTTAAAATTTATTAGGGGAAATATTTTTTTTACTAGATCGCCCCCCCCCTCCCTTAGTTAATTTTACGAAATCTGAACAAAATATATTTTACTCGATCGAAATGTTGCGTACGAGTCAAACATGAGCATGGGACTTAAATTTCTGACACGCTAGTAACACCACTATTAGTTGGCAGAACATGGTAATGTCCCTCGGGTGCTGACGGGCTGAGAAGCAAGACTTAATATTTTACTTATTCTTTATTAAAACCCATAGCTCAAAAGGGTCCTTAACTGCGCGGTGAGAAGTTGGCATCTTAGGAGCAAAGGACCCACACATCTGTTCCTTCTGACAAACGGCAAAATCTGACTAAATAAACTTAACTTCTGTTCTCACGTTTTCCCAGCCTGGGGGTCAACTAAAGGTCATTACCTATCAATAATATACCCCCCCCCCGATTTTGAATTTCAACACAATTTTAATTCAAAATCTAACTACACTTACAACAACATAATTTGTAGGCTACCCACGAATTATGTAACAGTAGGAACTAAAGTAAGCTTCAATAACAATTTAATCCTTTGCAGATAGCTTTTTGAAAACAGGTTTTTAATTAAAATTCATTGAAATTCAAAATCTAACTACACTTATACACATAATTTGTAGGCAACCCACGAATTATGTAACAGTAGGAACTAAAGTAAGCTTAATATAACAATTTAATCCTTTGCAGATAACTTTTTGAAAACAGGTTTTTAATTAAAATTCATTGAAATTCAAAATCTAACTACACTTACACACATAATTTGTAGGCTACCCACGAATTATGTAATAGTAGGAACTAAAGTAAGCTTCTATAACAATTTAATCCTTTGCACATAGCTTTTTGAAATTTTAAAAACTTTCTTGGATTTTAAGTGGAGAATGTTTTGAAAATTTCAAATCCAATCTACTGAAGACAGGTTCCGGGGTCACATTAGTAACTACAGAAAAGTTGGTAGCCATAGTTCTAACTGTCTTTGAGAGATGCAATAACCTTGTGCCACATCCTGCTCCTGCGGTGGGGTTGGGTAAATACACATAACTTTTTTGAGGTGTGTGGTGTAATGGTTAGAGTCATAGGAAATAGACTCATCAATGTAAGTTCAAATCCTTGAAGAGGCTGTTTGAATTTCACAAAGCACTAATACCCTTGGGAAAAGTATGCATCCACCTACTCTCCCTCCAACTATGGGTAAATAGTTGGGCTGACTGGGTTCTTTAACCTTGGTTAGGCAACCAGACTAGGAGAAGGAAAACTCTGAATTCAAACCTGTTAAACCAGCTTAAGAAATTGACTTGTGTCACATCCTGCTCCTACAGAGGTGTTGGTAAATACTTATAACTTTCTTTGATATAAAATGTTCTATCACAAAATTGTTTACTATTTTTAGTACATCTTTTAGCCATTGCAATGGCTTTAAAACGTTTTTATACTTTAATACATTGAAGAGGGGCCGGTTTAGCTCAATCAGTAGAGCATCCAACTAGGAATCGCAAGGTTCCAAGTTCAATACTGGTCCCCGGCAACTCAGCGTATGAGTAGCACAGATTGGGTAATCTGATCTGTGCGGTAAAGTCGGGAGCTGATGGTAGGTGTGGTGCTCTACCTCAGCCCTCCCCCCTCCAAAAAAAAACAATCTCCTTGGTCTAGCAAAAGTGAAAAGGGGATAGACTCCCTCGTTGCCAGCTGATACCAACAATAGGCCACCCTCCAACTTTACATTTTTTTTTATTACTTTTTTTACATTGCAGGTCATACGAAATCCTGGGGTGCTGCATATAAGGAGTTATTGACAGTATGTTATGAGGCGATGGGTTATTTTCCAAATGGTCAATACGGACCGATGAATCCAACGGCTGAATTTACTTATCACTTCATGCGAACACTCTTTATAGAAATTAGCCAAGTTTTTCCAGACCAATACGTTCATATTGGTGGAGATGAAGTTAATTTTGACTGTTGGTAAGTAATACTTCTTATTGAACCATTTTAACCCACACTAACTGATTATTGTCTCCAGGTAGAACATAAAGCATGCATGTCAAACTGAGTAGCCCCCTAGGGCCGCACGGATTACATATGTATGTCATGAGGGCCGTATGGATTGCCTATGTATGTCATGAGAGTTGCACATTACAACTAAGTCTTTAAATCTTTCTTCTATATCAACAGAACAAAGTGATGATTGCTATCATTAATTTCTTTATTATCAACTAAAAGCCAATGAATGCACATCTTAAAAAAAAAATGTTGCTAAAGGAAAAAAGAATATTACTGACGGACTTCAAATAATAAAACCCTAAAATTATGTACAAATTGTTTGTATTAGGAATAATTAGTTGAAACTATGATTACTTACATTAGTTACTTGAATAATTAGTTACTATGATTACTTATAAATGATTATATATCATTAGAGTTGAAACTATGATTACTTATAAATGATTATTATCATTAGTTACTTGAATAATTAGTTGAAACTATGATTACTTATAAATGATTATTATCATTAGTTACTTGAATAATTAGTTGAAACTATGCTTAAAATGATTATTATCATTGGTTACTTGAATAATTAGTTGAAACTATGATTACTTATAAATGATTATTATCATTAGTTACTTGAAACCATATAACTACTTTTAAAAAAAGAGAAAGAAAAAATACTGACTTCTGCATTAGATAACCCAACAAGAGTTGATATACAGTAAAACCAACCAGCCAACCAACTTGAATAATCTTAATCTTTTAATGTTTATTTCCTTTAGTTATATTGATTTTATTTCTCTTTATTTTAGGAAAAGTAATTCAAATATTATAAATTTCATGAGTAAGATGCGATTAAAGAGTGATTTCACTAAATTGGAGGAATACTACATAAAAAGGTAAGAATTTTTACTTTAAGAAATCTAACTCACATTAATTATGTCATATAGTAGAAAAATAATTTTATAAAATGGTAGATGCTGAAGGTAGATATTTACCCAATCTGACACAAGGTCACAAGTATAGGGCATCCAGCAAGGATTGAACTCACTATTCAGTAGTAATGGATCTTAGTAGATGCTGAAGGTATAAGTAATATAAATGGATGCTTAGAGCCTATGGCTAAAGGATCAATTACGAGAACTCTCAGGGTAGGTGCGAGAAATGGTCACACATGAGAGTTGTAGATTTTTTAGAGGAGTCAGACAGTTAATGAGCTACTGGCAGAGCGACTAGTAACAACCTAAATTTTGGAGAAAGTAAAACTGCCCCAGCCACATTGGTGGGGGTGTGTGTGTCTTTAAACAACATATCTTCCTTCAACGACTAGAGAATATCATTCAACATCTCCCTCTGTTTGAGACCGGTCCAGAGAGAATTTTAAGCATCAATAATAAAGTGAGTGATATTTTTTTGTGACCAAGTGTCTGATTTTTTCCTTTTCCTGAGGTGAACTTGTCATCTCTTCATCTTGTTTTTGTCTTTGCCAACTCTTTGAGACCCTGCAATGTCACACCACTGTTTTTCATCATCATTATGATGACGTGCTAGTAGCACAGATATCTATGACAATCTCTCGCCAACTGTCCCTGTCATTCATTGCCCTCGGGAGGTTCTCTGTGCAGAGATGGTCAATGCTGGATGGCCCGCACCGTGTTGGTTTCCACAGGAGAATGTCACTTATGAGTTCGTCTCTGCTTTTCCAGCAGTGTCCAGCATGTCTTAGTTTATCTCACACAGATGGTTTGTGTGATAGGGGGCAAGTGGCCATACAGCTCCTTTCTTATGAGTTGTTATTTCAATAATTTGTTTAAGATCACACACAGCATTCTTGTGCAGTTCCCATCCAGCTTATTCTCTAGGTGCTTCGTTAGGGTCCAAGTGATGCAGCCATACAGTAACACTGATATAATTACAGTGTTTTTAAAAAGCCTTAAATCTCTTTCTCTCATCATTGTTCTTGCCAACTTTCTTTGAGACCCTGCAATGCCATATCACTGTCCCATGATACAATTTAGAGACCAATTTTTTAAGCAGTGCTTAACAAGTTTGAATTCAGAGTTTTCCTTCTCCTATACTGGTTGGTTAAAGATCACAATCTGCCCTACTATTTACCTATAGCTGGAGGGAGAATATTTGGATGCATACATTTCCCAAGGGAGTCAGCCCTATGTGAAATGCAAGCTGTCTCATCCAGGATTTGAACTCATGTCTCTGTGTCTATTTGTTATGATGATAGCTATTGCACCATGAAAGCCTTTCTTTTTCTTTATATGTTGAAAATCATTTTGTAATATATTCTTCAATCTTATCAGATGATATATGGTATTTCCCAGGAAGAATTTGGCAGATGTTCAAGATAAATGGACACAGTTTTCTGATAAGAAAAAATAATCAGAAAATAAAAGTTAAATTCACAATGAGTCATAACTTAGAACAGTCTTCATAAATTCTTACAATGGTGGGCAAAAGAAATGAGCCACCTAGATAAATAAGATCAATTTGTTTATTTTTTACAAAGAACCTATAAGTGTTGAACAATGTACTTTCAGGAGTAGTAGGTACTTAACCAACCTGTTCACCATGTTATATATATATATATATATATATATATATATATGAATATGTAGAAAGTTTTGTAGAAAAACAACAAGATGTTAAAAGTTTTACTGACAGAAATCTGTTTCGACATTATGAAGATGTCTTTATCAAAGCAATATTGTAAACGGAAAAATGAAATAAATATATCATTAATCACAAGGCACAGAACGCTCTTGATCAGTACCGGAATTTTCAAAAAATTGTGATTAATGATATATTTATTTCGTTTTTCCGTTTACAATATACACACACACACACACACACACACACACATATATATATATATATATATATATATATATATAGAGAGAGAGAGAGAGAGAGAGTGAGTGAGTGTGTGCGTTTGTCCTGGGTATGACACTAAAATGCATCTGGTGACGAGTCTGGAGTTCTGGGTAGTTTGTTGGAATATCCTCTTCATTGACATTACTCCCAGGTTCACTATGACCCAGAATTTTCTCTTTGAGATAATCTTCAGAATGATTTTGAACATTGATATTGTAATGAAGTATGAAATGTTTTCCAGTTTAAAATGATTGGACTACATTTAATTGTCTGAATTTCTGAGACGAGGCTTGATGTGTATTATTTTGATTTTTCGAATTGTTGTCATCTTTATTGTGGTATGTAAAAACACAATGTTTTGAACACTTTATCCTTTGGCCTTCTTCAGGTATTTCCTGTCTATCCAAGAATAGCAATAACCCATTCCGAATAGTTTGACTGTTGATCAAACAAGGCATCAAAGAAATTTTGAAGACCTCATTCAAATAATGATGTCTTTGTTTTTGCATGCCTATCAATCTTAGAAGTGTCATGAGAAGCATCACAATCATTAAAATATATATATATATATATATATGTTGAAAAAATAAATAAAGGAAAGAAAGTATAGAACGTGAATTTTAAAAAAAGTTCTTTTTTTGAACATTTCAAAAATTCTCCGCTTTTTCCAACGAATTTCATTTCAAATAAGGATTTACTCTGATGAAGGTTGAATTTTCTTTGTGTGCGGAACATTTGTATATTTTTCTATTATTATTATTTCATTTCATTTGGTTATTTAAAAATAATAATAGTTTGAATAATGTACACATGGATAAACTCCTGACCGAAACACGTGTAAGTAAAATTGATTAAAATATCCTATTTTATCCATTCTATACTTTCTTTCCTTTATTTATTTTTTCAACATACCGTTGGCTTCACTTCCAGTTTCTTTTACATATATATATATATATTGGTGTTTCCTGCACAACTAGAACTATAAAATCTAATGGCATCAGTTATTTCCGATATTTTTATTTTCAAAGTAATTGATTTTAAAAACAATTTGATTTAGCCTTTTAATTATTGATTCCAATATTGTGTTCATCTCTATGCCACACATAGTGCTAATACCCATAGGAAACATACAAATTCAACTATTCTCCCTTCAGTTAAGGGTAAATAGTAGGGCAGACTGGGATCTTTAATCTTAGTATGGAACCCGGTCTAGGAGAAGGAAAATTGAATTAAAACTCGTTGGTCAAAACTACTTTGAGAGCTCCCGCTCCTCCTTCTCCTAACAGAAAAAAATAAAAATAAAAATGAAATAAATCCCACCCACATAAATCCCACCCACATTTAGTCACATTGTTGCTTTTATTGATATAATATTACTATTTATTATCTGAAATTTCTTTTTCAGAATCATTAAGATCATCAGAGATTTGGGGAAAAAATATATTGTTTGGCAAGAAGTAATTGACAACAATGCAGAGGTTTGTGATATTTAGTTTTTAATTTATTTTATTACTAAAAAATGAATCATTTGAGTTAATTACATTTAAAGTAAGTAAGTAAAGTCATCAGGGTGGCCTAATGTCAGTATGAGCCATACTAGCGCTAGACCAAGGAGATTATTTTTAACATCTGAGGTGGAGCGCAACACCTACCATGAGCTCCTTACTTTACCGCACAGATCCTTGTGCTACTCATACGCTGAGTTGGCGAGGGCCGGTATTGAACTAGGAACCTTGTGGTTTCTAGCCGAACACTCTACTGACTGAGCTAACCCGGCCCTTTTTTTAATCAACATATAACCAGAAGGTTTCAACTAGCGTTCAGTTGACAGACAAAAGCTGTAACCAAATACAGATCCTGTACTGACTGCCATAACAGTTAAATTTACAAAGAGTCATAATTCAGAGCATTCTTCATATATTCTTACAATGGTGGGCAAAAGAAATGAGCCACCTAGATAAAAGTTTCCAACAATGTACTTTCAGTAGTAGTAGGTACTTACTTAATCAAAGTATCCACACCAAACCCAGCAGCCAATAAGAACCCGGGGAATAAGCTTGGCAAAAGAGCATAATGGAATATCCCATCCTGCTATATAAAGCACCAAATAATTCACTCTGGGATTCTCAGAATAGACTCAACTTGCAATACAGCTGAATACTGATCTGTGTGTCCAACTAAATCCTACACAAGGTTTATCTATCATTTAGAGAAATAGTGTATAGCAGGAATTCTTAACCTTTTTTTACGCCCCCCCCCCCCAGTGTATCACCCATTATGTCTGGTTCTCATAAAGATGTCTGTAAATTTTGCTGACTGCTTTAAACAGCAGTAAATAAGTAGTCATGGACCAGTTCATTTACTCCCAGAAAAGGTATGATAGGCTAGTCCACAACACAACCCCGACTGTTCATAGTTCTTCTGTGTTGCAACGAAGAACAACTGAAACACTTCTCTATGTGTGAACATAATACTTTTATTTACAACAAACTAATATTACCTATTACAACTTACAAGGAATTCTAACTGACTAAAGATTCTAACTTCTTAGTGTCATCTGATCACATGACTTTTAATATATTCCATCTTCTTAATTTACATATGGAGTATATCATAGATAAATAAATATATGCAAACCTTAAGTTATCAGAAATAAATTTATTTCAGCTACCTTTGCCTCTTCAAGTCTTATTTTCTAAGATTTGAAAATCAGATTTGAAGAGGCAAAGGTACCTGAAATAAATTTATTTCTGATAAATTAAGGCTTTTATTTATTTATCTATAATATACTCCATATATGTAAAAAGAATATGCACATAAACTTATATTCATATATATACGCAAAATCTTTATTCATCAAATGATGAAATGATTGCATGACTTGTAAGCTTTTTGGAACATCAATGTTTTCGTTTTGAATTCAAATTATTTTCAGCTTGTCTCTCGATGAATCCAGAGTAAAAACAAGCTCTGATGATGATTTTTATAAATCAAAATATTGTTCAATATTAGCTATAAATATGATATAAGATATTTTCATTTTAACAGCATTGTGTTATATATATATATATATATATATTATATATATTATATATATATAT
The DNA here is from genome assembly GCA_023376005.1 of Doryteuthis pealeii. Lineage (NCBI taxonomy): Eukaryota > Metazoa > Mollusca > Cephalopoda > Myopsida > Loliginidae > Doryteuthis > Doryteuthis pealeii. Next base: position 100,556,550 of record CM042145.1, read on the forward strand.
CAACAGATAAACCAAGTCAATTATTATTAACATGACTTATGATTTTTATTGTGTACTTTTGATTTAGTTTATTCTTATTACTATGACAACCAAATATCTTTTCATTATCTTTTTTGTTTTCATTGTTAATTCTCTTGAGTCACATATACAAATCTCTTCTTTATGTTTTTTTTTATAGATACCAAAAGATACTATTATTCAAGTGTGGAAGCAAGAATATGAACAGGAATTAGCCAAAGTAACATCAATGGGTTACAAAACCCTCCTCTCATCCTGTTGGTACTTAAATTATATCAGTTATGGAAGTGATTGGCATAAATACTATATGTGTGATCCAGAAGATTTCCCAGGTACTGACAAACAAAAGGAACTTGTAATTGGTGGTGAGGCTTGTATGTGGGGTGAATATGTAGACAGCACAAACCTTATACCAAGACTTTGGTAAGTATTGTTTTTGTTTGTATTATGAATTATGAAAAAATAGAAAATTGAATAAAGAAGCAAATTGCGTACATTTGTACAGGGGCAACCATAAAAAGGCTGACACATAAAAGATTTTTTTTTATCTTTCCAGTCATAAAATATAGTCCAAGGAAATATATCTTTAGCTATTTGTGAAATTTGATATATTTGATATCTTGTAGATTGATTGTATTAAATTATTACAATAAAAAAAAAAAAGAAGATTACTGCATAATATTTTAAATTTATCAATATTTGAGATATTATCATTATCATTATAATTATCAAAAAACTTATTATTTAAAAATTTTCATTGACTGATAAGTAATAACAGTGGCCGGTTTAACTCAGTTGGTATAGCATCAGCCTTGGAACCACAAAGTTCCAGCTTTGATACTGAATATATATATATATATATATATATATATATATATATATATATATATAGGTTATTTCCTATAACTCCAACATAAACAAAGGGGGACCACTCTTGACTGATAAATTATTTATTTATTTTCCCATTAAACTAACCCTAACCCATGTCTTCTTTTTTCCTAGTAGATCAATAAATAAATAAATAATTCATCAGTCAAGAGTGGTTCCCCTTTGTTTATGTTGAAGTTATAGGAAATAACCTATATATATATATATATATATATATATTAGTTTAGTGCAAATGTTTCTAGCAAAAAAGTGTTTATTCAGTCTCTAGTTTAAAAAAAGAAAATGCCACTAGGAACTTTAGTTCATATCTAATATATATTTTTTATGTAATCTCTTTCTTTATTTAAGAATGATGTTGGTTAGTTTTAAGGCATGTCAACCCTTGTTGGGCTATTTAATGCTGAAGTCAGTCTTTTTTGCAATCAACTATATGATTTCAAATAATTAATGATAATCCTTTGTAAACAATTATAGCTTCAAGTAACTATTCTTAATACAAATAATTTGCACACAGTTTAAATATATAAGCAAAACAAAGTCTGATATTTTCATCTACATTTTATAAGTTTCATACTCTGTTTCCTTTTTATTCAATTCAGGCCACGTGCATCGGTTGTAGCTGAGAGATTGTGGAGTTCCAAAGAGGTTAAAGACTACAATGTAGCAAATAGACGCTTGATCAATCTCAGGTGTCGTATGATCAGGTATGTATCATCTATTATAAAACACCTTTTTTCTTTTTATCACAACTTTACTGTCTAACCCTATTGCCCTTATGGCAACCCCTCCAACCCCTTTATTGTCTAACCCTATTCCTCTTATGGCAACACCCTCCAACCCTTTATTGTCTAACCCTATTCCTCTTATGGCAACCCCCTCCAACCCCTTTATTGTCTAACCCTATTGCTTATGGCAACCCTCCAACCCCTTTATTGTCTAACCCTATTGTTCTTATGGCAACCCTCCAACCCCTTTATTGTCTAACCCTATTGTTCTTATGGCAACCCCTCCAACCCCTTTATTGTCTAACCCTATTGTTCTTATGGCAACCCCCTCCAACCCTTTATTGTCTAACCCTATTGTTCTTATGGCAACCCCCTCCAACCCTTTTTATCATATATGTGCTAGAAAGTGGTGAGAGGGTCTTAGTATCCTGGGTATGACATTATGTTGCATACCCTTCTCATTACTTCTTACTTACTTCTTCTCCTGTTCTTCTGACATCTTAAGTTCTTCTAGGTCTCTTTTAACGTCTGGACTTCTCTTGGGGACTTCGTGTCTGGTCTTCTATTGGGGATTTCTCTTTATCAGAAGCCCTGTGTCATTGTTTTTAGAGGTAATAACACAAGACTCCGATTTGCTTTGATCTTACTTTATTTTTAAATCCCCAACCAGACATCTGCGCAGATTAAGACGGGAGCGCGTGTAACGCGACTTACCCTTCCGTCGAGCTCGGCTGCTAGTCTCTAACTGACTGAAACTTACTTACTATCTAAACCAGAAGAGAGGGTCCTCTCTACCAGTTCTCACGGCTATCCCCGGAAGATAGGGTTAGGACTGAGGTCAAGCTTGTCACTCAATCTTCAAGGCCGTCAGCTGCACTTAAAACGCCATCTTGATTTCTACACTATTGCACATAAATATTAGGTATCTAATAATTATGTAACAATTAAACTGTCTCTGGTGGTGAAGTTCCAATTCTAGAGCTCTGGTAAATGTGGAGTACCCCTTCATTTCCATTACTCACAGATTCACTCTGACCCAGAGTGATTGTACTTGTTAGTCTGATCTATGGTAAATAGATCAAAAAATGATTTTATAAAAATGTGTTTGAAAAAAAAATTGAGTTTGAAAAAAAAAATGTGAATACCCATTCAGAATGAATAAAACAAAATGTCTTTGGCATAAAATAACCCAACAAGGGTTGACATACCATAAAATCAATCAACTAACAACAGTATATGGATGCACACTCCATTTTATATACTTTTGTCTATTATTTAAATCTGATATTTTCTTATCATTTCTTTGATGCATTTTCATAACATATCTTTGTGCTATTTGTCTGAATCTTTAAGAAGAGGCTTGATAATTTTTATTATTTGGATTTTTCGGACTATTGTCCTCATCTTTATTGTTATATACATAATGTTTCAGCCTATGTGCCTTCCTTATGTATTTCTTGTCGAACTTGGGAACTTCCTCTTTTCAATCGAGTACCTTCTTGTCAAAATCGGGAGTCTTCATGTCATAATCAGGAGCCTTTACGGAATTTCGAACCAAACCCTTTATTCAATCCACCAGGGTAGAAATGCTCTTATTCCACTAACCATCACTGGGTACAAGTGTTAAGCTATTAAGTGTTAAGTATTCTATGTTATTATCTCCCTTGGCCAGGATTAAACCTGCAACCTACAGATGACTGTCACTTAGAACTGTATTAACTCAAATAATACATATTCTTGTAACCCTGTCGGCTGGGGCGTTAGAATGCACCAACTGCACCTCAGCAGAGGGGTAAGACTCCCCCAATAGAGCCACCTGTTGGCCGTTGGTGGCAACCTGTGATGCTTAAGGATAGAGCACAGGTGGATGAGCAGTTCATGACATGCAATACTCCACTTTGGCCCTATCTTGGGCTAGACGGGCGGTCGGAGAGGCCCCTTCCGATCAATCGGCTGGTCACGTCAAGCCCTAGCACCTATATGATTTTCCCAACCCTATTGCCCTTATGGCAAGCCCCAACCCCTTTTTATCATATGGGTGCTAGAAGGGTGGCTGTGGGTCTACATGTCCTGGGAATGACATTAAACTCTATCTGATGGTGAGGTTCCAGTTTTGGAGGTTTGGGGAATGTGGAGCACCCCTTCATCACCATTGCTCCCTGGTCCACTCTGACCGGAGTGGTAGTACCTGTTAGGGTCCCATCTATGGGTTAAATAGAAAAATGTATTTATAAAAAAATTGTATTATCCATTAAGAATTGATTTATTTCAAAACTTTATCGGCATTAAATGACCCACTGAGGTTGATATGCTGTAAAACAAAACAAACCAAACCAAACCAAACCAAACCAAACCAAACATATTCTTATGCCTTTAATATTAAATCAATTGCTTATCTTTCCAGACGTGGTATTCCTGCTCAACCAATCTCAGGACCAGGTTTCTGCTCAACAGAATGGGACACCACAAATCTTTCTTCAATAAATCATTTTGAGTGGGGGAAAATAATTCTTGTATATATTTTTTTACTCATCATGTAATATTATATTTTCAAATGTATTTTTAAGAAATTCAATCAAAAAATTTATTTATTCATATATCAATTATTTTTTTTTTTTTTTTTACTGTTGTTGTTGTTTGAAATTCTATCATAATACGTTTATGAAATTCTATTTACACATTGATGGGTTGTTTTTGCATTGCAAATAAAGATAATTTTCTTTATTCAGCCTTTGAGTGTTGTTTATTGTAGTGAAATGGGACTAAAGAGTCCCAACCTACCTGATGCCAAGTGTCCTTGATGCTTGATTTGTTCTGTTATAGCCGCCATTTGCAATTCTGTCACTGTGCATGAGCAGAACAAGCCCTTTTAAGACCTTCAGTCATTTGCATGTGTGACCAAATAGTTAAATAAAATGCAAGACACTTGAATGAGGTGGGGGAGGGGCATTGCAGATTTGTAAGTGAGACAACTTGTGTTATTATTCATGGGGCCATTTTTAGACTGTAGGTGAGAGCAGTTTTACAGTGATGATCCCTTGTGGCATTAATTTTGATCCGTGTTAAAGAACCCTATAATCCTCATCTGTTCGTCCGTGTTAAAGAATCTTTGTCTGTTCATTCGTGCATCCCATGAACAATTCAGCAACAATCCACCAACATCTTTAAATAGTTAACCAACTACATATTTGAGTGTTTTGATTGGCCAATTCAGTCCACGCAACCTGGAAGAGTCTATAAATTCAAGTTGTCATCTTCAGCACACAAGAAATAATAAGGAGATTTGTAAGTGAGAGGACTTGGATGATGGATTTGTTTGTGAAATCAACTGCTACCAGGATCATTTATATATATCCATACAGTTTAATTATCAACTCTCTATCAAATCTATGATGTTTATTCATATTATTTTGGAGGCAATCATGGTGTAATGGTTACCATTGTGGGAGATGGACACAGTGAGACAAGTTCAGATCCTGGACAAGGCTCTTTGCATTTCACATAGCGCTAATACTCTTGGGAAAGCTATGAATCCAACTATTCTCCTGCCAGCTATGAGTAAATAGTAGGGCAGACTGGGATCTTTAATGAATAGGTTGGTTAAGTACCTACTACTCATGAAAGTACATTGTTAGACACTTATATCTTCTTTGTAAAAAATAAACAAATTGATTTTTTATTTATCTAGGTGGCTCATTTCTTTTTCCCACCATTGTAAGAATTTATGAAGACTGTTCTAAATTATGACTCATTGTGAATTTAACTTTTTTTTTCTGATTATTTTTTCTTATCAGAAAACTGTCCATTTGTCTTGAACATTGCCAAATACTTCCTGGGAAATACCATATATCATCTGATAAGATTGAAGAATATATTACAAAATGATTTTCAACATATAAAGAAAAAGAAAGGCTTTCATGGTGCAATAGTTATCATCATAAGAAATGGACACAGAGACACAAGTTCAAATTCTGGACGAGGTTGTTTGCATTTCACATAGTACTAATGCTTTTGGGAAAGGTACGAATCCAACTAACTTTCCTCCAGCTATGGGTAATTATTAGGGCAGACTGGGCTCTTTAACCTTGTTAGGCAACCAGTCTAGGAGAAGTGTTGTAGAGTGGGTAATACCCATTAAGAACTCTACCAGATGGACTGACTCATAGCCATAAAATAGCCTTCAATTAAAGTAGATTAACTAGCTGAATAATATTCAGACTGACTTTGCTGCATTGGCTATACCGAATTAACCCTCCTCTATTTAGTGTAAATTTGTCTTGTTAATTGTTTGTACTTATTTGTTCTGTGTTTGTATGTATCTGTTCAGCACTGGATGCTGGTGCTTAACAAATGTGTTAAGCACATCATTCATCTGTGTATCTTTCCAGCTCGCGATACAACAAGAAGGAAAACTCTGAATTCAAACCTGTTATACTCCACTTAAGAAATTGACTATGTGTAACATATTACACATGCAGAGGGGTTTGCAAATACGTAACAGATATCAAGTGTTACTGACTAATACTAATAATTTATAAACAAATATATGGTTCAAAAGAACTATTACTATTTGATAACTCAGCTTAAAAATTGACCTTGTATCGCATCCAGTTCCAATTCACTTGATATAAAAAAAAGTGGAGGCACTTGTGGTGTAATGGCTATCATCATAGGAAATGGACACAGCGAGATGAGTTCAAATCCTGGACATGGCTGTTTGCATTTCTCATAGTGTATGGGGTAACAAAAGGTTTTGGTGTTTTAAGGTTTAAAGGTAGCTGGATATTCTTGTTGCATGTTCTTAGGGTTTTGCTTTTAACCCCATCTCATTAGGTGGTCGTGCTGAAAAGGAAGGAATTCAAGGAACGAAAAGGGAAGGAGACAAAGAGAAAGTGGTTTTATGATTTGGGCTTTATTAACCAGTCATAGCTGCTTGTGGCAAGGGAATATCTCCCTGGCCAGTAGGAGTGTCCAGACCCAGTTAAGGCCTAAACTTGATGACCAAGAGATTTTCTTGGGGGCAGGAAGTGTGTCCTTTTTCTCGCATATACACGGAGGGTTCTTCCAGTGAAGGCTACTGGGAGTTTGTTATTTTTAAATTTTTTATTCTAATTTTATTTTAATTCACACAAGTACTAATACCTTGTGAAAGGTATGAATCCAACAAACCTCCCTCCAGCTATGGGTAAATAGTAGGGCAGACTGGACTCTTTCACCTTGGTATAACAACTGATATAATGAATATGTAAATACCTTGGTACCCCCTCACTATAATCTAATTGGACAGTGTCATGTATAAATAGTTGACACTGTGTTGGTCCAAGTATCTTATGCCTACAAACTAACTTTACTCGCTAGACGACACCACGACTGCACGACAGACGGATTGCTATTTCTATGTACCAATTACTACTGTGATAATATACCAAATACGAACTTCAGAATATATCCCTTAACCTGGATATATCAACAACCAATCTAGAATGAAAACTGTGAATTCAAACCAAAGGGGTTCTCTTCTCATTAATCAAAACTACTTTGTGAGCACTTTCTGCCCTTCCTCCTCCTAACCTAATATTTAATGAAAGCTATTTTATGCCAATATTTTTATATATGTAACTTTAGAGCTCATATACTTTTATGAAATCAAAATGATTATTATTAGGTAAACTCAAATGTATTGAAGTCCTGTCAACCGACTGCACCTCTGCAGAGGAGTAAAATCCTCCAAATGGGGCCACCTGCTGGCTGCAGGTGGTGACCAATCATGCTTAAGGACAGAATCCTATTGGCTGAGCAGTTTATGACATGCAACACTCAACTTTGGCCCTTACTTAGGCTAGATGGGCAGTTGGAGAGCCCCCCCCCCCACCTCCGATCAGTTGGCTAGTCATGTCAAGCCCTAGCACCTATATGATTGTCTAGACCCCATTGCCCTTATGATAACCTCCCAACCCATTTTATCATATATTTGCTAGAAGGTTGTGGGTGAGGGTCTTAGTGTCCTGGGTATGACATTAAATAGCATCTAATGAAGCTCTCATTCTGGAGCTCTGGGGGATGTGGAATACCCTTTCATCACCATTCTGATCCAGACTGGTAGTACTGTTAGAGTCCTATCTATGGGTTAAATAGATTTTAAAAAATGTGTTTTAAAAATGAGTTAAAAAAAAAAAAAATTAATACTCAATAAGAATAAATAAAATAAAATGTCTTTGGCATAAAATAACCCAACAAGGGTTGACATGCCATAAAATCAAACCAGCATTAACAGTATTGAAATTCTCTAATAAAAATATCTGAATATGTAGCAGTCAAAAAATAAGTAAGCCTTTTATATTTACTTATGTAAGTTTTAATGCTGTAGAGTATGGTAATACATAATACCTAATAACATCTGTTTTCATTGTATAATGTTCCACTAGAAATATCAAACACCTCTTTTCATAGTCGGATCATCGGCGACTAAACTGGTAACCCCACAGATTTTGTCTGGTGAGGAGGGTGGCTAGACACCCTACAGAACGAAAAAACAAGACTTGTAAAAGGGCGGAGAAAGCTTTTTGTTCAATGATCATCTAGCAAATTATTTCTAAAGTACAACCCCTCCTAATCAAGCAGGGCCATGTAAACCTGGTAGTGTCAGAGCCATGCTGTCGGAAACTTAAGTTCCTGGTAGGGTCATCCAAGGCGGACAGGTCTGGCACCCAGTGTCACAACCCGGTCAAAGGGGCTCTGGTAAAAAGCCAAAGTGTGTCTCTATCATAGTCAAGAATCAACAGCTTTTTGGCGTACTTGTCACTGTGGAAAATCTGCAGTAAACAAGGGCATTTTCTTCCTCGACCAGGATATGCATGTGGGGTTTGGGGGTCACTTATGAATTTTCTATTCTCTTGTTACTCCTTCCATGAATTCACCACAGGTGAATTTGTTGGATGGAGCTGGCTCAACCAACTCAGGGTGAATGCCGTCACAAAAAATAGAAAAAACAGAAAACACCACTTTGACAAATACTTATTTAAGTGTATAGAGAGGGGACAGGAAGAGAGCCATTTGACTTTTATAATGATTACTAAGAAAATGGGTAAGCACAGTGAAACAGACACAATGTTACAGTAGGGCAACAGTGAGACATAGAGGGTGAGAAACAGATCACAACTAATACGCATTTTCAGTCAGTTTGGTTTGGTTTGGTTTGTTTCGTTTTACGGCATATCAACCACAGTGGCCATTTAATGCTGATAAAGTTTTGAAATAAATTCATTCTTAATGGAGACTCAAATTTTATTTTATAAACAATTTTTCTATTTAACTCATAGATGGGACCCTAACAGATACTACCTCTCCGGATCAGAGTGGACCTGGGTCTTCAGTCAGATCACATCTTATAGTTTAAAACGTTTTCAAGGATGACCCTAAAAATGTTTAAGCATTTCATAGATCCTTAGATCTACGGACAGAAGGACATTTGGTGAATTATAATAAGATGTTTAATTTGAGAATTGTTGAAGTATCTAATGAGACCTGCATTATTATAGACTAGCAACAGAAAACACCCTCCGGGTGTCGTAAAAATTAATTTTTGAAAGACATTGACTGAGAGGGTGGGAGTTAAAAATTCAATGTCAGAGGGTTTGTATCATAAGTAAGCAAAATCCTCATATTCATTAAAGGGGTAAAAAAAAATATAAAACAATTTGAAATGAAAACTGAGCCCCATCCCTCTCAAATAAAATGTTGCGTGCATGTAGTAATCAAACAATTATTTTGAATATTTTCCACATCAATTTTCCACTAAATCGTAGGGATTTATTTATTTGTAAACTTTTTAGTTAACTTCTTGTTACTGTAAAAAAAAAAGGACGAGAGTAAAAAACAATTTTTAAAATTGCTTACTCAAATTTTGGGTGTATATAGCATAAGAATATTGTGACGTAAGCTGTGACGTAGAGCTATGACATAGTTTTTGTTACAGACAGAAATACAGACAATCTCCATTATTAATAGATGGGAGTTAAGTAACTACATATTTTTACCCGATTAACATAATTAAATCAATTTCTTATCAGTAGTTCGCAACCTTTTTCAGGCTAGCGCCTCCTTGGCATCCCAGTGGATTTCTAGCTGCTCTATCGGCTGGGGCTGTAGAATACACCAACTGCACCTATGCAGAGGGGTAAAATCCCCCCAATGTGGCCCCATTTAGCCATGGGTGGTGAACCGTGATGCTTAAGGACGGAATTCTGGTGGCTGAGCAGTCCATGACATGCAATACTCCACTTTAACCCTTATTTAAGCTAGACGGGTGGTCAGAGAGGACCATGATCCTATTGCCCTCATGGCAAACTCTGAACCCTTTTTATCATATATGTGTTAGAGTGCAGTGGCTGAGTGTCTTAGTGTCCTGGGTATGAGTTAAACTATATCTAAAGGTGAGGTTCCAATTCTGGAGCTCTGAGGAGTGTGGAGTACCCCTTCATTGCCATTACTCCCCAATCTATTCCATACTGACCCAGAGTGGTAGTACCTATCTATGGATTAAATAGAAAAAATGAGCAAAAAAAAAAAAAAAATAAATTGTTAAAAAAATGAATTTAGATAAGTTTTGAATACCCTTCAAGAATGAATAAAACATCAGCAGCATAAAATAACCCAACAAGGGTTGAAATGCCATAAAATCCAATCAATCAACCAACTAACCTATTACTCTCTACATACATACATGAGAACATACTATGAAAATGGAAAAAATTGGAATTTCTCAAAAGTAAAAACGAAAAAAAAAAAAAAATGGAATTTATCAAAAGTGGAAAGAGAATCAAGGTAAATTTTAAATGGAAAATTGAGAGCCCTACAAGATTGAAATTAATGTGAAGTGCTTATAAATCTGATTTGGTTTGGTTTGTTTTGTTTTACGGCATATCAACCTCAGTGGGTCATTTAATGCCGATAAAGTTTTGAAATAAATCAATTCTTAATGGAGAATACAATTTTTTTATAATAACATTTTTCTATTTAACCCATAGATGGGACTATAAATCTGAGCTGAGCTTTGACCCTCATGTTGCATACATTTCTTTGTGAAATTTTGGTACTAATGCAGAATAGTGCACACAAGATAATATTTGATTATGTATAAAAAGCATTACATTTCACGGAAATACCCGAAACCTTTGAGACGCTAAGATTAAGATTAGTTTTAGAGTTAGGGTTTGTGTTAGGATTAGCTACTTCTAGAGTTTCCATAATCTAATACTATTTATATGTAAAATGCAATTCTAATGATATTATATCCTGTGCACTATTCTGTATTTGTACGCAAATTTTTTTATTTCTTTAAAAAGTGGGCAGTTCAATTTAGTAAGTTTATTGATAAAAAAAACAACAACAAAAAAACAAAACAAAAAAAAAACTGATTATTACGCTTTTGGATCACCATAGTTTAGAAGAAAAGTCCGGTAATGTTGCTGATAATAAACAATTTTAGGAGAAAAAAACCCACATTAACATAGCTCAACTACTGTTCTGAGTACTGAAACCTATTTTTTGTTATTTCCTATAACTCCAACATAAACAAAGGGGAAACACTCTTGACTGATAAATTATTTATTTATTTTCCCATTAAACTAACCCTAAACCCTAACCCTAACCCCGTCTTCTTTTTTCCTAGTAGATCAATAAATAAATAAATAATTTATCAGTCAAGAGTGGTTCCCCATTGTTTATGTTGGAGTTATAGGAAATAACCCCTATTTTTATCCCTTTTACATAGAAAGCTGGGATCTATTCTATGTATAAAAAACGAAAACAAAGTTGAAAATGACATTTTCACATTGTCTATGTTTTTTGGTTTTTTTTTCTTTTTTATACGATTTAGATTTTTCCTCCATAAAAAGTGCGTATTATTTGTCCGTACCTACCTGTTAGTGTCCCATCTATGTGTCAAATCGATCTATTTAAAAAAATTATTCGTATTCGATAGGACCGTGTAAAAAAATCTCTTTAGAAATAATTGCATAAAAATGTAAATATAAACGTATAATGAACGCAATTTCCTAACGTCTATATGCATTAAATAAATGCCGTTAAAACCAATCAATCAATCAAAAAATAGAAACAGAACGTAAATACTCAAAAATAATATTTATATAATTTGTTAGAGTGATCTCCCTTGGACCAGTTGTCAAGGTATTTGCTTTGAGTTTGAATCACAAACACGTAGCAACAGCAACTTACGCAGCGTCGACAAATAATACAAATATCGCCCAGAATTTATGATTGTAACTGATTTTTTCGATTTAACCACAATTTTCGACTATAAACAATGTCACGTGTTCCAGTTTTAAACCGAATAGCTACACGGGCCATTCAACAATTAATTCTGATGATGAACAACACACGCATGCTTAATAAACCCAACGCTATTGTTTGGAGAAATTTTCTAGACTCGCCCTGGCCGGAGAACTTCCTCACGAAGCAGTCGATATCGATTATGTAATGTTAGACATCTTAAGAAAAATCGCAGGGATTGATTGATTTGAATTTTCGAAATTAACAACGACGAACTTTTCACATTTTTAAAAAAAATTTAATTTAATTTTTTATTTTAAATTTGTGCAGTAATGTGTGTGTATTCAAGTTTTATTATTTTAGTTTTACATCGTACCGGAATTTTAAAACTTTTTTTTACATATTTTTCTTTTCATTTTCCATGTTTTATTATAAATACACATACTTATTTCTTTTTGGTTTAAAGCATAATTTTTTTTTTAATAAAATTAATTCACAAATAAAATGACTTGAGGTTTCATTTTATCCGAAATAGTAATTTTTGATCTCAGTAAAGATGAATTTTATTTTTTCTCAGTACAAATGCAGAATAGTGTGCAAGAGATAATATCATTAGAATCGCATTTTATATAAAAATAGCATTAGATGTTCGAAACTCCCGATGTAGTCTAACCCTAACCTGAACACTGACCCTAACACTAACCCTAAAACTTACCCTTACCCTACACCCTAATCCTAGTGTTTCAAAGGTTTCGGGTATTTCCGTGAAATGTAATGCTTTTTATATGTAATCTAATGATATCATCTATTGCTCGCTATTCAGCATTAGTACTTTTTCTCTTTGACAACATTACCAACACAAACATTTAATTGATCATTGAAAATGTCAAAAAAAATAATCTTTGAGTCAATTTTGACTTTTCACTTTCTATAATAAATTTTTCAGAGTAAATTTCTTTTTTCTCTCTTTCTATTTTATTATCATCGGCATTGCAGTCTTGGAAGACTATATAGTTCTTGTGCCCCTAAAGTTACAACGCCTCCTGTGACTGTGAAGTCCAGTGTTCAAAAAACATTCTCAACCACAGATGTCCATGAAGATGTTTATGTGCCGGTGCTTTTTAGCCACCGCTTTCTTCTGGACCTCTTAGCTTCATGGTGTTGCACCAGGGTGATTTCAGACATGAACAGTCCACTACGGAGAGCCTGCTGCCACTGAGGGCGGTCCTGAGCCAAATTTTCCCAACTGAAAGAGTTATGCCAAAGCACCTGAGATCATTTTTTTTTTTTTATATAGGCATTGGAACTAAGTTAGGGGAAGATAACTCATATTTTTGTTTTCTCATATTTTTCATCTGGATAAAAAGATTATGCTTGGATAAAATTTACAAAGGCCTACGTGTGAAAAAATTTAATCTAGGAAAGTTACACTGCATAGCCAAATAAATGTAAGAAAATTAACAATACAAGGACCTGCATACTGTAACAGTTGTTGCCCTTCCCAGAGTGAAAATCTGAGTATTTTTAAATAAAAAGGGAAAAAACTCATTTGTAATTAAGGCAACTCTAATTTACCTTAAATGAAAAAGAACAATCATTAGTAATAATTTTACGACCAAGTTACCTTTAAGCACCCCAGGGGCAACCTGGATTCAGAAGGACATGTTTCGCTTTGCACCGTCAACATCCGGTTAGGGTTAGGGTTAGGGTTAGCAGTTAGTTTTATAATTTAAAAAAAAATGCGACTAAAAATCGTCTGGTAACAAACAACTAGATGTTGACGGTGCAAATCGAAACATGAATCCAGGTTGCCCCTTGGGTGCTTAAAGGTAACTTGGTCCTAATTTTAAAATATATAAAGGTACTAACGCACAATAGTGCACAAGAGATAATATTATTAGAGTATGTATAAAAAGTATTACATTTAACGGAAATACCTGAAACCTTTGAGATGCTAGGGTTAGGGTTCAGGTTAGTGTTAGAGTTAAAGTTAGGCTACTTCGAGAGTTTGCGGCATCTAATGCTATTTATACATAAAATATGATTCTAATGATATTATCTCTTGCGTGCTATTCTGCATTTGTACCTATATAAAAATCTTGGAAAATATGTTATGCAAAATTGCGCATTTTTAAACATATTTTTAGATTTATCTTTACTGAGATTGCCTGACTAGTGTGACCTTGCGCCAGACTAGTCTAAGATTATTAAAAACACCCTGATCCAATATTATACTTTTTACCATCTCTCTAAAGTATTTTTATTTGTTTGAAAAAGATATACAAGGTGGTTGAAAAGTAATTCCCTATTTCAAACTATCTATAACTTATAATCTGGCCAGTTGTCAATACTTGGGAGAATATTGAAGACTTGATTTTTATGCAAGATGGTGCTCCTCCACATTTTGCTATTGTTGTTCATGAATGGCTGAATTACCATTTTCCTGGTAGATGTGATCTGCATGAGTGGCTGGACAGAAGCCCCGATTTAACACCCAGTGACTTTTTTCTTTGGTTGAAGGAGCAAGTTTACTCTACGAAAACCAATGACATTGGAAGAACTTGAAGGATGAATATGAGAATTCATTTCTGAAATTCTGCAAGAGTTCCTGGGAAGATCAGTTGATGCAATTCCCAAAGTGGCTTGAGAGGCTGGAGGTGAATGTTGGTGCCCATATAGAATTTTAAATAAAACTCCATATTATGTGTGTTCTTCTCATATTTATTTTTTGCAAAAATAATGATTCAGAAATAAATCATGATTTTTGGATCAAGTCTCCAATAGGCACCCTGACTCAGACCAGTAATCAAAAGGACAGTTTTGCTTCTCACCGCAAACTTCTGCTGATTTGTAAACAAACCAACAGACGATTTTTTTACATTAAAATTTTGCCGTAAGATTTTATAAAAGGTAGTTCATGTTTATTTACAAACCAAAGACACGTTTTTATATTAAAATAGTTTTTGATTTTAATTAAAAAGATTAGTTATTTCATGTTGTTATTGTTAGCTATGTGAAAAATTAATCTTGCACTAAGGATAAATTAATATTGTTATTATTGTTCTTTTTTTCCTAATTTTTGGAAAATATTAATTTTTAGTTTGATCACATGGTTGGTACACATAATCAAATTAAAATTCAATAGCAAAATAATTTTTTTATATTATAAAACTTTAAAATGAATGACATGTTTTTATATTAAAATCATGTTTTATATAAATTTGATATTAATATTGATTGGTTGGTTGGTTGGTTGGTTTTTACGGTATGTCAACCCTTGTTGGGTTATTTTATGCTGAAGATAATTTATTTCATTCATTCTTGTTGGGTATTCAAATTTTTTTTTTAACTCAACTTCTTTTAAAACTCAATTTTTATCTATTTAACCCATAGATGGCACTCTAACAGGTACAATCACTCCGGGTCAGAGTGGACCTGGAAGTAATGGGAATAAAAGGGTACTCCACACTCCCCAGAGCTCCAGGATTGGAACCTCACCACTAGAAGCAGTTTACTGTCATACCCAGGACACAAAGACCCTCAGCCACCACACCTTCAAGTACATATATGATAAAAAAGGTTAGGGTTGCCATAATTATAATAGGGTTGGGACAATCATATAAATTAGAGATATAATAAGTGCATATATGATAAAAAGGTTAGGGGTTGCCATAATTATAATAGGGTTGGGACAATCATATAAATGCTAGGACTGGGTGTGAGCAGCTGATAGATTAGAGGGAGACTCTCTGACAGCCTGTCTAGCCTAAGTAAAGAGTGTTGCATGTTATGGACTGTTCAGCAACCAGAATTCCATCCTTAAACATCACAGGTTGCCACCCAGGGCCAACAGGTGGCCCTATTGGGTTTTTTCCCCTCTGCAGAGGTGCAGTCGTGTATTCTACAGTCCCAGCCAACATTGACAATTGAAGAGGCTTGGTCCAGCATAGATGCTAATGAATGATGAAAAGCAACTGATAGCGAATATCAGTCACTGGAAAATATGAAGATGTGGGACTCCTGCAAATGTAAATACTGTTGGCTGTAAATGTTTTTTTTTAAAAAAAACGAAATTCTGATAACTCTATTGATCATTTCAAGGAATTTCTTGTGGCCCAGTGATTCTCACAAGAAGGGATGATTTTTAAGATGTGCTATACAATAGCACTATTTTGTAGTCATTGAGAATATAACTTAAATAACTTAGGTAATCGTAACATAAGTGGTGATATAATTTCAGTTATAGACAGATAGCTACATAATCTCCATTATAATAAGATACTTAAATACTTGGGGGGGGGGCACGCATATTTTTGCTAGTGTGATTAATGATGTTAATATATATTTACTGAATGGGTAACTGAATTTCCTGAATAATCTTATACCATTCCTATTGAGAGGAAGTGTTGAAGGACTAGTGTCCATTTCGTGTGCAATGGGATGGTTTTGTATTGCTACTGACCATTATTGTATTCAACTGTGAATCTTTGACTAACTTGTCATAACTGGTTTGCATTTTTTGTCTTATGAATGGATGTTGTGCAGTTGTGATGCTTTTGGTCAGTGTGTTTGCTGGAAGTTGTCAAGACTTAACATAAAACATCACTGAACTTTGTAATGAATGTGTAGTGGTTGGTTGGTTGGTTGGTTGGTTTTTATGGCATATCAACCCATTGGGTCATTTTATGCCGAAGATTTTTTTGTTTTTATTCATTCTTGATGGGTACTCTTATTTTTTTAAACTCATTTTTTAAACACATTTTTTATCAATTAATGTTTTTCTATTCAGCCCATAGATGAGACTGCAATAGGTACTACCACTCTGGGTTAGAGTGGACCAGGGAGTAATGGTGATTAAGACGTACTCCACGTTCCACCCAAATTTTAGTGTCCTACACAGGACATGAAGACCCTCAGCCACCGCCTACTAACACATATATGATAAAAAATGTTGGCATTGGCATAAGGGCAATAGGATTGGGACAATCATATAAGTGGTAGGGCTTGACATGATAAGCTGATTGATCGGAGGGGGCCTCTCCGACTGCCCGTCTAGCCTAAGTAAGGCCAAAGTGGAATGTTGCATGTCATGTACTACTTAGCCACTAGGATTCCATCCTTAAGCATCATGGTTTGCCACCCACGGCCAACAGGTGGCCCCATTGGGTTTTTTCCCCTCTGCATGCAGTCGTGTATGTATGAATGTGTAGTGGTCATAAGTTTTGTTTGGTTGTTTAGTTGTTTTGTTTTATGGCATATCAACCCTTTTTGGGTCATTTATTACTGAATCAAGTAATTTTGATAAACAAAGGACTTGGGTTGCTCACAGTACCTGTTATTGCTTAAATGGTCACAAATTAAATATTGAACAGGGTCATTGTCATAATATGGTCTAAGGGGAATAACCAGAATCGTGATGAACTTTCATTTGTGGTATTTAAACTGATCCCACTTCTGACACCATATGTTAGTTTATTGTCGCAACAGTTAGTAATAGGAGGGAGATAAAAGATAAACAAGGTACGCTTTGGTTGTATCATAGACAGGAAGTGTCCTGTTTTGTTTATTATCCTTTTTACATGAAAGTTCATCACGATTCTGGTTATTCCCCTTAGACCATATTATGACAATCATCACTGTTTAACTTTGGTGATCTAGTGGGAACCGGTGCTTTCAATGTAACTTGACCATAATTGTGGTTGTAAGTAATTGCAGTAGTATTTTATACACTACTGTACTTTGGACTCTATATATAGTAATTTTATTTTCAAATTGTGTCTGTGGAAAATCTGCAGTAAACGGTAAATGCTCATAAGGTCATTAATCATCTCAACAACAGCAACCTTGAGCACCTTTTTGATCTGATTACAAAGTCAGAAAACAGCACTGTTCACGTGACTTTCAGTTTGGGGCATCTGTTGGGAGCACACACTTCCTGATGCCACTCCCACATTCATCCATATTACTACTGTGAACTGTTCATGTTCCTGGCACTTCCTGACATGTGGTTAAATTCGTTGGTTGGAGCCAGCTCAACCGACCCAGGGTGAATGCCGTAAAAGAACAGAATCACTAAAAATATGATTTGGGCAAGAAGAAAAAGAAGTGGTTTGGCTTAGGTGTTCAGGCCTAGTTCATTCCTCACTGGATAACCCATATTTTCAACCTTGTGTTACATCTACTACTATTACTACTGTAAACTGTTCCATTATTCTGTGTACTTGACATGAGACTTTGATGAGTTATGGTGCACCTGAGCACTGTACACAATAAATTTCATTATTATTATTATCATTTATTCTCCTTGTAGGGAATAATAGGTTGGGTAAAATACCTACCTCATGGAAATACTCAGCTGGTTGCTTACAGTACCTGTTATCGGTTAAGTGGTCACCCATCTAAGTATTGAAAAGGTTCATTTCTGTTTAAAAATGTCTATTAATGTTAATACTAACAGCCTGCATTTATTAATCTCCACCTAAAGAGGTCAAAATAGGTCAAGTGGAGACTCACATGTTTGAAGAGACAAAAATTGCTACGCCTCACTGGGGATGGAATGGGGATGGAAGAAGCAGACACTGCTTCTTCCATTTTTCTCCTACCCGGCCCTGTCAGTGTCAATTTTTGATTTATGAGATTGTCAGTGAGGCGTAGCAATTTTTGTCCCTTCAAACATGTGAGTCTCCACTTGACCTATTTTTGACCTCTTTAGGTGGAGATTAATAAATGCAGGGTGTTAGCATTAACACGATTTGAACAATTTATAAATAGTTTTTACATACCACATGCTTAAACGTAAAATTAAACAGGGTAACCTTTTTTCTCTTACACCGCCGAATAATTTACTAGCATAAAAAATTAAAAAAAAAATAAAGTTTTATAATTGAACTACCAGAAAATGGAAAAAGATAATTACTTTTTATTTCGGCTCGAAAATATTTGTTGGTGCAAATAACAAATAAAAGAAACAATATTCGTATTGAATTTGTTAATGTTTTACTTTTAAGTCTCTGCTGATGTGAATGACAGTTTCGGATTTAATATTTAAAAAATTAGAATTAAACTTGTTTGAACACGTGAAAAGATACATACGTTTAAAAACATGTTTTGAACACAATCAACATTTTTTTATAGTTTCTATACGGCAAAAATCTTTGAGATGCCTATTCTCAAATTAGCAGATAAAAATTACCAGAAAACATAAGATCCTTTTGAAATCAATTAGGTATAAATTTGGGTTTACACCGTGTAAATTTGGCTCGCTTAATAGGTTATGCAACCACAATAGTAATGGTGGTTAGGTAGTAAGTCAGTTGATTTAACGTTTCCGAAGGAGATAGGCTGTTGTTTTTAGATTCTAGCATCGTTTTCAGAAGTATTATCAAAACTTTTCCACCATGCCGCGTATTATGATTAAAGGAGGTGTCTGGAGGAATACTGAGGTAAGATTTTTACTATTTATTTTGCTATGCGTTGAACGCATTACTTTCACTTTGAAAACGTATTTATGAACTTGTCTGATAATGGTTGCAGTATTTTTTTTTCTTTTTAATTATTTATCTTAAGATTACTATTATTATTATTATTATTTTGTCAAGTACAAATACTTATTATATAAAGTATCAAATAAATTTAAACATTAAATATTTTATTCAATTGCGTTTTTAAATGTGTTTAAGTTATAAAAAACAAAAACAGTAATAACTACTACTACTAATAATAATTTAGGCATAGGCATTTTTGTCGTCTGCTAGGAATTTTAAAAGCGAATTAAAAATAATTAAATCTATTATTTAAAGTCAAACTTTGTCTAAATCGATAAGTAGTAACATAATAACCATCATTAAAAAAAAGAAAAATATCATTACATATGCAGTTTATTTTTAAAAGATTTAAAACCGTTTGTTTTGGTCAATTTCGACGCGCTCCGTCATTCAGCCTCTTTTTGATGGTTTTAAGTGCTTGTTTACAATTTTACTGTAACATTCGCGATTGCAAAAAAATTTACCAAAAATCAGGTAATTATCCGATTTTAATTAAATGTTCAGTATTGATTTAACAATTAATGAATTTTATAATGCATCAGTTATTTTATTTCAAAACTTTAATTTAGTATGTTTGCTATGAAAAATTAATATATAAAATTCATTTAAAATAAAAATATTCGGATTTTAAGTTTAAAATGTTATATTTTTAGATTCTAAAAATAAATATCTACTTAATGCAAACCTTATTTTAGGCGCAAAAAGTAATGTTTTGAAGAAAAAACTCTATTGAAAATTAACCTCCTCCCCTTTT
Organism: Doryteuthis pealeii; assembly: GCA_023376005.1. Taxonomy (NCBI): domain Eukaryota; kingdom Metazoa; phylum Mollusca; class Cephalopoda; order Myopsida; family Loliginidae; genus Doryteuthis; species Doryteuthis pealeii. The sequence goes on from CM042145.1 coordinate 100,576,769, forward strand.
TAAGCAGAAAAACTTCGATGTATAATTTTTTCTTTTATAAAATAATAGCCAATTAAATAATTATCGAAATGAGTAAAAAATAAATCTCCAAAAAATAAATTATCTATTATTTTTTTACATTTTATTTTTCGATTTTTGGTACTTATTTTCTCATAAAACAACAACCGTAATTTTTTTTTTTTTTTTATTCATAACTTCGGTCTTTTATCTCTTTGTTTATACTGTAATTAGTATCGAAAATGACCAATTCGCAAAACATTTTACGCCCCCAACATAAGGGGGGGGGGTAAATTAAGTGACCTGAAAAAAATGAGAAAGTCTTGAAATAAAATAAATAATGCATTATAAAGATCGTTCATTGATAAATAAACACTGAAAATTTCATTAAAATCCAATAATTCCCTGATTTTTGGTAAATTATTTTCTGTATGGGGGCTAAAGTCCCCCCCCCCCCGCAAAAAACATACCCCAAAAAACACTTTCCATTGTTTGGAGTTATTGTTAATGATTAACAAAAAGCCCAAACAATTTATAGTTAAAACATTACTCGTTGTTGCAAAACAAACTAATGAGGATATTGATCATTACTGAGTTAGTTGTGTGGCTCTTCGTCTTTATTTCGGTATTCGGAAATAGAAAGAAAGATGTTCTAATGCAAAATAGCACAAGAGATATTATTAGATTACAGATAAAAAAACATTACATTTCACGGAAATATCCGAAACCTTAGAGACGCTAGTTAGGCTCTTTCGGGAGTTTTCGACATCTAATGCTATTTATACGTAAAATGCGGTTCTAATGATCTTGCGCGCATGACCCCCCCCCCAAAAAAAAAATGTCAGAAGATTTTGAAGGCATTACAAAACATGTCATAATGATAATTTTCTTTGTTTTCATCTAATAATGCAAGATTCAATAATACTACAAAAAACAACAAAACATCCCGTCATTTTATTGATACGTGTGTTTCGTAGATTTTAATTTAATTTTGACTTTTTTTTTTCATTTGTAAAGATAAAAAAATAATGACGATGATAATATTCATCGACTTGAAATAGTAATCTCAATAATAAGCCACTCTCTCGTATATCTTATAGGGTAATTTGTTTTGATCATAACCCACTTAAAATATATATTTTGTTTTGAGCTCATTCTACCTTTTTATTTATTTGTTTTTAATGTAGTGGCCATACTGCAAAAATCTTTGAAATGCCTACTCTTACGCCTAAATAGCAAATAAAAATGAGCAGAAAGCAAAAAATCTTTTGTTTTCACATAGGTAGTTTTCCAGAAACCAGTTCCGGGATTGTGTTTACGGTGTTGTTAGGTCATAACCCTCGTAAACTTTTACAACCCTGATGTTTAAGGTAGTCGGCTAGTTGACTTGACTTGACTTGACGTATGTCACGGCGTGTTTTTAGGTTCTAGCATTATCACAAAACTTTTCAAATATGCCGCGTATTATGATTAAAGGAGGTGTTTGGAGGAATACTGAGGTAAGATTGTTACTATTGTGATTTTTAATTTAATTGTAATTTTATAGCAAACATGTTACTTTCACTACAAAAACGTAGTTTTACTTTTAATCTTTCTATTGATCGTTGTAGGGATTTTCACTTTTTTTCCTTTTCAATTTATATATCGCGAGATGAGTTGTTTTTTTGAAAATTGTTTATCATTACAATCAAATGCAAATTAATTTTAACATTATTGAAATAATTTTTTAAACGTACTAATAAACATTTTGTTTATTGGTTAAAAAAATGACAGTAAAAACATTGGATTAGACGATCGCATCAAAAGATTAATTTTCACATCCTATTTAAAAAAAAAAAAATAATAGAAAAATGCATAAAAATTACAAACATTAATAAATAATAATTGAATAATAAATGTTCTATTAACAAATTACTGATTTCTCTATAAATCACTACCGGAAATATTATCTTAGGTACTGTTTTAAGGGAGGTTAGTTCATGACCCCTAAGCTGGTAGTTAGGTAGTCACTCAGCTGACTTGTAGTTTCCTAAGGTGGCACACGTGTTCTTAGGCTCTCGCATCATTTCATCATAAACGTTTTCCATCATGCCCCGTATTATGATTAAAGGAGGTGTTTGGAGAAATACTGAGGTAAGATTGTTACTATTGCTATTTTTAATTTTAATTGTCATTTTGTAGCAAATATGTTATAAAAATGACAGCAAATATGTTAAAAAATGACAGTAAAAACATTGGATTAGACGATCGCATCAAAAGATTAATTTTCACATCCTATTTTTTTTTTTTTTAAGGATAATAGAAAAATGCATAAAAATTACAAACATTAATAAATAATAATAGAATAATAAATGTTCTATTAACAAATTACTGATTTGCATCTCAAAATCGTATGTTAACAAACAACTGGATTTTGACGGTGAAAAGCAAAATATGTCCTTTTGAATCTAGGTCTCACCTGGGGTGCTTATTGGTGTCTAGGTTCCAAAAACGTAGTTATCGACTTTTAATATTTCTAGTGATCGTTGTAGGGAGTTTCTTTTTTCCTTTTTCTTTGCAATTTATATATCGCGGAATGAGTTATTTTAAAAATATTTATCATTAAAATTAAGTTCAAATTAATTTAAACATTATTAAAAAATCTTTAACGTGCTAAACATTTTTTTTGTTCATTGGTTAGAAAAAAATGACGGTAAAAATAAACACTGGTTTAGTAATAATATCATAGTTACTTGGTCGATCGCATCAAAAGATTAACTTTCACCCCATAGTTTTTTTTAAGGATAATAGAAAAATGCAGGAAAATTAAAAATAAATAATAATAAATGTTCTATTAGCATCAAGTAATTTTTAGTTCTCTAGAAATAAGTAACGGAAGTATTATCTTAGGTACCGAGTTTAGTTTACACCGTGTTGATAGTAATTCACTTTAGGGGTTAGGTAAACTCAGTCGAGTTGACGTTTCCTAAGGAGGTGCACGTACTTTAAGGCTAACGAATCATTTCATAAGTATTATAAAAGTTTTCCATCATGCCACGTATTATGATTAAAGGAGGTGTTTGGAGAAATACTGAGGTAAGATTGTTACTATTGCTATTTTTAATTTTAATTGTCATTTTGTAGCAAATATGTTACTTTCATTACAAAAACGTAGTTATTGACTTTTTACACCCCCCCCCCAAAAAAAAAACCCATGATGGTTGAAAAGTTTTTTGTTTTTTTTAATTATAAGGACATGACTTGTTATTATTTTGTCAAATACTTATTCAAATATTAATTAAATATAACACGTTCAATGCGATATGATATTATATTGGATCGTGCAATATTTATTTTTGTATAGATTGACCCACTGGTAGATCGTGTCGCATAGAATGTTTGTTAGACATCAAATATACAATCGCGTTTTTAAATGTGATGAACATATTTGTTTCGATGTTTTCAGATAAAAGAAAAACAAATACAGCAAAAATAATCACTAAGTTATCGTAGTTAGACGGTCAGGATTAAGTGGTTAATTTCCAGTTTAAATATTTGGTTATCCTAGCAAAATAAACTGTTGAAACCCAGGTTTATGTAGTCTTTATTTCAGGATCCTCAGAAAAGAATAATTTTGGGATGTCTTGAAGGTATAAAAAAAATTGTGTTACTTCCAGCTGAGAATAAAACAATGATTTTGTGTTTCGTGTAATAATATTGTAAGATTCAATAAGACAACATAAGTTATTTGGTCGATTTGTGACCAGTTTTGTTTTCAATTACTCAGTTCTCCGGAAACCAGACCCGGAAGTATTATATTAGGTACAGAGTTGTCTTTTCACCGTTTTGGTGGGTTAGGTAAGAGTAAGTCAGCTAAGTTGACGTTGCCGAAAGAGATACACGTTGTGTCTCGTTTCTAGTATTGATTCAGAAGTATTATCATAAAACTTTTTCATCATGCCGCGTATTATGATTAAAGGAGGTGTTTGGAGGAATACCGAGGTAAGATTGTGGAGTGTTATTGTTAATTCTAATTTAATTGTAATTTTATAGCAAACGTATTACCTTCACTACAATAATATAGTTATCGACTTTTTATCTTTTTGATGATCATTATAAAGAGTTTTTCCCTTTTTTAATGTATCATTTGATAAGTTATTATTTACCAAAAAAATACAAATATTTATTATATAATAATTCAAATTGAATTAAACATCAAAGACGTTATTCAGTTGCTTTGTTAAACTTAATGGACATGTTTTTGTTTAGTGTTTTTTTGTAGTTATTTCAGATCGTCACAGTAACTAGTTTTACTTTTCATGTCAACTACTTACTCATCTAAATAAGCAAAATAAATTGATGATATTATACCGAAACAAAAACAAATTCCCACGTGGATAGTCCACGTGTGAATTTGTTTTTGTTTCGGTTTTCGGTAGAAAAAAATAAAATAAGAAACTTGCATAAAAATAGTAATTTCGTCAGGTTTTAAAAGCATAACATTTTTTTTAAAGCTGCGAAATGATTGATTTCGTTTATTTGTGGCTATATCTAAACGATTTAAAATCGAGATTTTCTTTTTTTTCTTTTTAAATTGAAATATTGTTTTTAAACGTACTAATAAACATTTTGTTTATGGTTAAAAAAAAATGACAGTAAAAACATTGGATTAGACGATCGCATCAAACGATTAATTTTCACATCCTATTTAAAAAAAAAATATGATAGAAAAATGCATAAAAATTACAAACATTAATAAATAATAATAAATGTTCTATTAACAAATTACTGATTTCTCTATAAATCACTTACCGGAAATATTATCTTAGGTACTGTTTTAAGGGAGGTTAGTTCATGACCCCTATGCTGGTAGTTAGGTAGTCACTCAGCTGACTTGTAGTTTCCTAAGGTGGCAAACGTGTTCTTAGGCTCTCGCATCATTTCATCATAAACGTTTTCAATCATGCCGCGTATTATGATTAAAGGAGGTGTTTGGAGAAATACTGAGGTAAGATTGTTATTATTGCTATTTTTAATTTTAATTGTCATTTTGTAGCAAATATGTTTAAAAAAAATGACAGTAAAAAATGACAGCAAATATGTTTAAAAAAATGACAGTAAAAACATTGGATTAGACGATCGCATCAAAAGATTAATTTTCACATCCTATTTTTTTTTTTTAAATATAATAGAAAAATGCATAAAAATTACAAACATTAATAAATAATAATAGAATAATAAATGTTCTATTAACAAATTACTGATTTTTGAGGGAGGTTAGTTCATGACCCCGTAGATGCTTACTATGCTGGTAGTTAGGTAGTCACTCAGCTGACTTGTAGTTTCCTAAGGTGGCACACGTGTTCATTTCATCATAAACGTTTTCCATCATGCCGCGTATTATGATTAAAGGGGTGTTTGGAGAAATACTGAGGTAAGATTGTTACTATTGCTATTTTTAATTTTAATTGTCATTTTGTAGCAAATATGTTTTAAAAAATGACAGTAAAAACATTGGATTAGACGATCGCAATAAGACAACATAAGTTATTTGGTCAATTTGTGACCAGTTTTGTTTTCAATTACTCAGTTCTCCGGAAACCAGACCCGGAAGTATTTTATTAGGTACAGAGTTATCTTTTCACCGTTTTGGTGGGTTAGGTAAGAATAAGTCAGTTAAGTTGACGTTGCCGAAAGAGATACACGTTGTGTCTCGTTTCTAGTATTGATTCAGAAGTAATATCATAAAACTTTTTCATCATGCCGCGTATTATGATTAAAGGAGGTGTTTGGAGGAATACCGAGGTAAGATTGTGGAGTGTTATTGTTAATTCTAATTTAATTGTAATTTTATAGCAAACGTATTACCTTCACTACAATAATATAGTTATCGACTTTTTATCTTTTTGATGATCATTATAAAGAGTTTTTCCCTTTTTTAATGTATCATTTGATAAGTTATTATTTACCAAAAAAATACAAATATTTATTATATAATAATTCAAATTGAATTAAACATCAAAGACGTTATTCAGTTGCTTTGTTAAACTTAATGGATATGTTTGTTGTTTAGTGTTTTTTGTAGTTATTTCAGATCGTCACAGTAACTAGTTTTACTTTTCATGTCAACTACTTACTCATCTAAATAAGCAAAATAAATTGATGATGATATACAAATAATTACAAATTATACAAAAGCAAATTCCCACGTGGATAGTCCACGTGTGAATTTGTTTTTGTTTCGGTTTTCGGTAGAAAAAAATAAAATAAGAAACTTGCATAAAAATAGTAATTTCGTCAGGTCTTAAAAGCATAACATTTTTTTGAGATTTTTTTTTTTTTTTTTAAGCTGCGAAATGATTGATTTCGTTTATTTGTGGCCATATCTAAACGATTTAAAATCGAGATTTTCTTCTTTTTTTCTCTCAATATACAGAAAACAACTTCGCTGTACTCTTGCGATTAATCAGTTTTGAGAAATATTGATTTTTATCGATTTTAGAAGTTTACAATGTTTTTCCTCTTTACAATGTAAATGCTTTGTCGAAACGACCTTAGTCTTTCCGACTAATATGTATCTTTCCCTCGGTTTTATTTACAAATGTCAACTTATAAAATTGTGATAATTTGTTCCTAATAATTTACTATGATAGACTTAGCGTAAAAAAGATACTTCTAAAATAAAATGTAGACACAGAAATTGGCCAATAATTAATATTTATTTTAGAAAATATCTCACTAAATTAAAAACAGTAATAATAATAATAATGAAATTTATTGTGTACAGTGCTCCACATCTCATCAAAGTCTCATGTCTAGTATAATAATGAAATTTATAGTGTGCAGTACTCATATAATGATATTGTCTTAAAGTTTCTCTTGAAGAATAAAGATTTTTTTCATTTAGTATTTATAAATTAGTTGATGGTAAATACAATGTATAGAAAATAGTTGATGAATAATAATGTTGAAAAAAAAATCGAGATTAGAAATGAAAAGTAAAATCAGGTTGAAATAGAAAACAAAAGTAAAAAGATTCTTTTATTCCATTCTCATTATTATTTAAATATTATATGATATCTTGTGATATCACATGTTAGATAAACATCTTGTGATATCACATGTTAGATAAACATCTTGTGATATACATGTATACATGTTAGATAAACAGAAATTTTATAATATATTCTAAATATTTATTATTATTTTTTCTGTTGACTTTGCTTTATTTTTTTTTGTTTGCTTTCTTTGTATTAAGATTTTTTTTCCTTTTTTTTGTATTTAAAACTAATTTTTTTCTTTTTGTATTGTCTTTTCAGGATGAAATCCTCAAGGCAGCTGTTATGAAATATGGCAAAAACCAGTGGGCACGAATTGCTTCTTTGCTTCACAGGAAATCAGCCAAACAGTGTAAGGCCAGATGGTAAGTAAAAATATTCTGCTTATATCCCCCCCCCCATGTATAACAAGGATAACTTGTTTAATCATCATTTTTCTTTGTACCTAATTTTAAAAAAAAAACATCATTTATTTCTTTGGTGAAACATATCACATGTAGTTTATTCTATCAATCTTATGGCAGTGCCAAACTAAAATTAACTTAGTCTGGTACAAGGTCACCTAGTTAGGATTAATCATTGCTTCGTAACTGCAAATGTATCATTAAAACACATTTTACCTATATGAATTATTTTGAGATGTATCAAACATAGATATAATTTAATTGTAATTTGACTTTATATATTGAATTGGTTACAGACCCTAGTCTCACTACCGAGTAATTCTTATTCTGTTTCTACCAGACACCAGTATGCAATTTATTTATTTATATATATATATATATATATATATATATATATATATATATATTATATATATATATATAATGTGTGTGTGTAACACTTTCTATGTCATCAGAAGAGTCTATGACATAGGGATTATTAGGAATCTTTTGGTGATGTGGAAATTTAATTATATATTTTGTTAAACTTGATAAATAAAATTCTGTAATTATTCAATAGTGATTTAGGATGTTCTTTATTAATTTTGGAGATGGAATTTTTATTTTTTAAAAATTTTTTATGAAAAATTATTAGACATTTAACCTATTGAAACTAGTATGAATTTTAGTTTCTTGATTGTAAATGTTAATTTTCTTTTTTATTCTTTCTCAGGTATGAATGGTTAGATCCCAGTATTAAGAAGACCGAATGGAGTCGAGAAGAAGAGGAAAAATTGCTGCATTTAGCCAAATTGATGCCCACCCAGTGGAGAACAATTGCTCCGATTATTGGTCGGACAGCAGCTCAGTGTTTGGAGCATTATGAATATCTTCTGTAAGTTATTTTTGATTGTCAGGGAGAATTTAAGATAGCTGTACCTGGTTTTAATTTTAGGCATTTAAATTACATTTCATTTTTATTTTTTTTTTTACTCCAGTCTTCTGGATAAGATGTACTTTTCTGAATAAATTCTGACTAAAATATTACAATTAAAGTAAATTCACCAAACATTTTATAATTATCTATAGTGAACATTTAATCTTTCTTTATAGTTATGTTGTGTAGAATGTATAGATATGTATATATTTTGATAAGGGGCCGGGTTAGCTCAGTCGGTAGAGCGTTCGGCTAAAAACCACAAGGTTTCTAGTTCGATACTGGTCCCCACCAACTCAGCGTATGAGTAGCACAGGGATCTGTGCGGTAAAGTAAGGAGCTGATGGTAGGTGTGGCGCCCCACCTCAGATGCTAAAACAATCTCCTTGGTCTAGCGCTATTGAAAAGGGGTAGACTCCCTCGCTGACTGGCTGATACCGACTTTAGGCCGCCCCGTCGACTTATTATATACTGAGAGTATCTGATATTGCCCAGGAAAAAAATAATCAAGCTCTGAAGGTAAAATAAAATTTTTAGGATTGTTTCACATGGTAAATAAAATTTAAATTTTCTAATTGGTTGAATTTGTAACAAATCTAATAACATTTTCTTTTGAAAAGGTCACATTTGTGAGGGAAAAGATCACATTTGTGAGTTTGAGTTTTTGTATTTTAGTGGTGTTGAGTCTAGTAACAATTTTTTTTCTTTCTTTTTTTTCTTTTTTTTTTTCTTTTTTTTTTTTTTTTTTAAACAATCAAAATCTAAATCTTAATTTTCCTTTTTCAGAGATAAAGCCCAGAATAGGGATCAAGATAATGAAGATGATCCAAGACGTCTTAAACCGGGTGAAATTGATCCAAACCCGGAAACCAAGCCTGCAAGACCTGATCCCGTAGACATGGATGAAGATGGTATGTTAAACATTTTTAACTTTTTTTGTTAAATTTAAAAAAAATAGATAAACAAAATCTGTTTTTTCATTTTTTGAAAATGCGTGAAAGTCTAGTTGTGGTAGATTTGTTTTGACAATTTAGAGAAAGTCATGTTTTCTGAAGTTATAATATTTACAGAGTACAAGAATAGAAAATAAGAATTTAAAATGATTTTTCTACAAATTTTATTTAGAAAAAATTAACTTTTTAAGGAACTATTTTCCCTTCCCAAATATCTTTTAACGTGTGTGTGTGTGCATGATAATAGATGGAATGTGAAATTGAATGATGCATTGTACTTTATTTATTTATTTATTTATTTATTTCTACATTAGTGAATTTCTCTGTATGAATTGAAATATTAATGATTTTTTTTTTTTTGTTTTTGTTTTGAACAGAACTTGAAATGTTGTCTGAAGCAAGGGCTCGATTGGCTAATACTCAAGGCAAAAAGGCGAAGAGGAAAGCTCGTGAAAAGCAATTGGAAGAAGCAAGGTATTTATTAAAAAAGATTTATTAGTTTCTTATGCACCCCCAACTTTTTTTTCTTTACAAGTCTTAAAAGGGAAAAAGAAAATTTTATAATTTTGGTTTGATATTCATTCTCTTAGAACATTTTAAGTTAAATCTCTTGCTATAGAAAAGTCTTGGTGTGATATACTATTTTTTCATGGATATATATATATATATATATATTCACACAAAATGTAATGAGAATTTTTATAATATAACTTTAATAATAGCAAAGTTAATGATTCCTAGTTCAGTCATATAATTTTTTTATATCAGAAAATCATTCCCATTCATAAATTCTGATTTAGAATCCAAGTTCTTGTATTATGAATAATTTTCTTTTAGAAATTCGATATATAACATAACTTTAAAAATCTTTAATGAAATGAAGGAAAGACATTTTTAAGAATAGGTTGCCCTCCTGAATGTTTTATTCATTTTGTTTATTTTCTTTTCCAGGCGTTTGGCTGCATTGCAAAAAAGAAGAGAGTTAAGAGCTGCTGGAATAGAGTAAGTTTTTTTTATATTTGTTGATTTTTCCTTAAAGTAATATTTTTTAATTTCTTTTCTTTTTGTAAAAGAAAGGAATGAAAACAATCTTGATTTCTTTTATTTATTTTTTCAAAATTTCCAATTGATTAGTAAATAATAATATAATAAGCATCAATAATTCACATGATAAAAATACAAGTGTATCCATTCGTCTATTCATCTATTATTTTAATGAGTAATTTGTCAGCTCTGACACTAAAAGATATTGGACATTATTATTTTAAAGAAGTTCTAACTATAGGTAGAAAAATGATATTACTAATATCACCTAAAACAAATTTTTCTTTATTGATATTAATTAGCTTAACTTATGGGTACTTGGTGAGGTTCAAACTCATTACAAATCATTCATAATGGATGTAAAATTAACTTAACTATTTCCCCATTTTGAGATACAAAAAGAGATAATATTGGATACTAATATTTTGCATGTTATTCTATCAAGATGTTTTGAGATATTTTTCTTGAAAAGATCCTTATATTTATATTTTTATTTATTTCAGGATCAAACAAAAGAAGAAAAAGAAGCGAGGTGTTGATTACAATGCCGAAATTCCTTTTGAAAAGAAACCTGCTCCTGGTAAGTACCAATCTTTTTTTTAAATTGATTTTTTTAAATAAAAAAAAAAATTATTTTTAACTTTCAATTTAGAATTAAATAAATGGCTTAATTATTATGTATGCATTTTTAAAAGAATTTTTATTAGGTTATATCAAAAGTATTTTTGTTTTTTAATCAACTGTTTTTGGAAACTCATGTAATACTCTATATATAATATTGATAATGGTATATATTTTCCATTGGTTAAAGAACCCCTGAAACTCTCCTTTTAATATGAGGCTGTACTATTATATTTCTTTTAATATCTTACACATCCTCAAATTTTTAGTTTAGGAAACAAGAAGAAATCTTATGGAGAGTGCTGAACTTGCACAATCCTGTGTTTCACAAAAGAAAACATTTAATTCTGGTTTCAAAATTCATCCAGACACTATCACTTTATCATATAAGTTGCACAGATGTTTCCATTTAAATTTTTAGATTAAAAATGAAATATTAAAAATGAAATATTAAAAACTTCAGTCTCAAAGCTTGCTCTTCTTTAAGCGACTTTAGAAGAAAAAAATACAGATTTTAAGTGTTCAAATTTCAATCATGTTCCTCCATGAATAAATATTAGTTTAAACAATCAAAATGCTGAATAGTTGTAAAGATGGTTAGCATTTTTTTAATTAGGTGATAAAAAAGAAAATATTTAACGGTATATGAAAATGTTATATTTATTTTATTAAAAATTTGTTACTTCCAGGTTTTTACAGCACTGCAGAAGAAGCATACAATCCTTTAGACCCCGATTACAAAAGATTGAGGCAGCAAAACATGGATGGAGAGTTAAGACGAGACAAAGAAGATGTAAGTATTACAATTTATTTATTACAATTGATATAAGTAATAAGTCTTTCATTTTAATTTGTTATTAGAATTTACTTTATTGTAGAATTTAATTCAATATTATAGCATCTAAGAAGACCTTATTCTATCTTGGACCTCTTTGGTTGATGACATAGTTGTATATTTTATACTGGCATAAGTGATTTGTATTTGAGTTCAAATACAAGCCAGGATTTTATATGCTGATTTTTAAGGCTAGCATTTCTTCTCAACTGAGAACTTTGGTATTGCATAATCTTTTTAACTCTCATTTATCCCTGTGTACCAAACTAAGCTAATATTAGTAAAATACTTCTTGCTTTATGTTATGGATAATATAGTTATGTATTTTCCAAAACATTTTTCAATCCCTAATGATACCTGCCTAGGAAAAATAAGGTCTAAAAAATTTCACCTTCAGATTATCCAGTGCTTTTAACTTTAGAATTTATTTTTGAGTAAATTAATCACAATTGGCAAAATTCCTGTGTAAATTAAAATCTTAAATCAGCTAATGTTTGATTCTATAATTTTTGCTTTGAGACTTTTAGTTGTTTTAGAAATGTCAGTGTTTAATTTATTAATTTTATTTTTCTACTTCCAGAGAGAAAGAAAGAAGGACAAATCACGACAGAAAAGGAGAAAAGAAAATGATCTTCCCGGTGTCATTACGAGCCAGAATAAGTAAGTTTCTTGATTTTTTTTATTTTTATTTAAAAATTTTTTTTTTTTTTTAATTATTTATTTAAAAATTTTTTTTTTAATAATCTATTTTTAATTATTTATTTAAAAAAATTTTTTTTCAATATTCAACAAATTATCCTATGCCTTATATGTAGTAATATATCAATATTTAATGTTGACTTTAGAAGACTTACATTTTTCCTTAATAGACCCAACTGATGGAATCTGACATTGAATACTATGATTTTTAATTAATCTGTATCTGTAGGTAAATGTAATTTTAAATAAAAAAATATTTTCACAAACCCAGTTAATCATGAAATTAACTAATTTTGATAAATCATATTTCTATAAGGGCTACTTTATTTTTAGATTTTCAATTGCAGTTAAAATGTTTTTTGGGGGGTTTTTTTTTTTTTTTTTAGATATCAATCATGTTAAAAGTTAATTTTTGACAAAAAGTTTAATGGCCTTTTAAATATATAAAAAAGTATTTTCTACAATTTCTTGCAACTAAAACCAAAATACTAACTTTTTCTTTTTTTCTTTTCCAGTTTTACAGAACCTATAAAGAAACGAAGCAAACTTGTATTACCATCTCCTCAAATATCTGATGCTGAACTGGAAGATGTAAGTTTAATTTAATTTCTCTGATAAAGTAAATAGATGTATTGTCATAATTGACGATATTAATAGCAGCAGTTGTTTGGACAGTAGTTATGTAAATTATTTGATTCTACACATCTTCTCTCTTTCCATATGGAAAAAGTTATCATTGACAAGAGTAAAAGACTGGCAATGGAACCAAAGAGAAATGGGCAGTTTTTGCCCTGTTTTGGGTTATATTTATCTATGAATCTATTTGAATATGTGGGCATCTCCGGTGGAAGATACATATCTCTCTTTTGAGAGAATTAGAATCAGCCGCCTAGGAATTGCAAGGTTCTTACTTCAATACTGGCCCCCGCCAACTCGGCATATGAGTAGCACAGATTGGTAATCTTATCTGTGTGGTAAAGTGGGAAGCTGACGGTAAGTGTGGCACTCTACCTCAGAAAAAAACATCTCCTTGGTCTAGCACTAGCAAAAAGGAGATAGACTCCCTTGCTGTCTGGCTGATATGGCCACTCTGCCAACTTTACTTACTTTTTAATAAGATATAGTGTGGCTTTTTAATTCATGTTATTGTAATCATTGACAAATCATCTTAAATTCATAATTTAAAATTTTTTTTTTTCTTTAAATATAAATTTTTTTCATTTGCTTATATTTATATGATGATAATTATGAATTTCTTTTAACTTATGTATAGGTTGTGAAAATTGGCCAAGCAAGTGAATACGCTCGTCAGCAGGCAGAAGATGGTGGCATCAAAGACGGTGCCTCACAGGCTCTTTTGCAGGACTACAATGTGACACCCCATTCAGTTAACCTACGAACACCACGTACTCCAGCATCAGAAGACACTGTCTTACAGGTTTGTTGAATATCTATTTCCTTTTCTTTTTTTCTTTTAATATACATCTTTAATTACATTACTAAATAATTTGTATAATATTTATATCATAATTTTAGTCATTTATATAATTTTTTTATAGTTGTATAATAATTTACACATTATTGTATAATAATTTATCATTTTAATCATATAATTTACACATTATTGTATAATAATTTATCATTTTAATCATATAATTTACACATTATTGTATAATAATTTATCATTTTAATCATATAATTTACACATTATTGTATAATAATTTATCATTTTAATCATATAATTTTTATAGTTGTATAATAATTTGTATTTGTCTGCTTTCTTCATGAGTAACTTAGAAATCTTTCCCTATTCCTCATTTTTAACTTTTGGTAAATTCTCTTTTCTTGATCACAATATATTTTATTTGTCTTGATATTTAAAATTTTTTTTTTCTGTTCATTTTAATAGGAAGCCCAGAACATTATGGCACTAACAAATGTTGATACTCCTCTAAAAGGAGGTTTGAACACTTCACTCCATGATAGTGATTTCAGTGGAGTTACACCAAAGCATGCGACCCCTCACACTCCAAATACCCTCATAACAACTCCATACCAAACCCCTGGACATAATGACCCTACAGGTAAGTTCACTTTTTATGAAAAATATGACAAAAATATCTATTAATACATAGTTATTTACTAAGCGTAGCTTAGATGTAGCACAAGGCCAGAAGTATGGGGCACTCTGAGAATTTAACTCACTAACAATGGTCTGTTAATCTAGCTTGCTAACCATTACACTACTTGAGGTGCCCAATCTATTATATATATATATATATATATATATATATATATATATAATGATGTCCCTATTATTTATGTATTTGCAATTAATCATAAATAATGCACTAGTTCCTTAATCTCCCAACTGTTATCTTGCAACACCCTCTGGTTAAAAATGAGACCATCCAAATCATCGAAGATGAAATGCAAAAAAATGTAAATCTTGTTTATCTGGTGTTGCTTGTCCGCTGAATTCTTATTTATTATGAGTGTCATCACCTCAGCTAAATAATGGACCATTCCATTTTTATTATAAAGAAAGAGAAGGACTTTCTACACAGAAAAAATATAAGAAAGAGAAGGGGTGGGTGATAACGCTAATCGGTTTTAATCGAACATATTGAAAAGAAGGAAAGAAAAATGACTTAAATCAAGATTATTACATATTGAACTATTTTGCAATACCTATTAAGTAAACATATCAAATGTAATAATTAAATTATCATATTGCTAGTTAATTATAAATAACAGATTACTTCATCTTATTTATTTAATTCTCAATTTTAATATAAATTTCATAAATGGAATGTGACATTGAATTTAATGCCATTTGAAAGTAGCTTTCTAGTAATGAGGCTGTTATAATTTTTAGTTTCTTAATTGAAAATTATTTTCTTTACAATTAATCATAATTAATACACTAGTTTCTTAATCTCCCGACCGTTATCTTGCTACATCCATTTTTATTTTTTTATTTTTTATTTTTTTCCTTCCAATTTTTAATTTATTCTATTTTTCAGGACTCAGCCCAAAATCAGCTGTTTCAACTCCACGGCAGACCCCAGGCACAACTCCCCTGAGGACACCTGTCAGAGACAAATTGAATATTAATCCAGCTGATTATTTTGAATCTGTGGAATATGGGAAACAGACACAAAGGGATTTGAAAGATCAACTCAAAAAAGGATTGGCTTCTTTACCAACCCCTAAAAATGATTATGAAATTGTTGTACCAGAAAATGAAGCAATGGAAGTGGAGGAAGTGACTGATCAGAAAGATAATTATGTTGAAGATCAGGCTGATATAGATGCTAGAGATGTACAAGATCAGATTGCTATGAGTAAGTATTTTCATTTTCATTTTTTTAAATATGAATAAAGACTATTCATTCAAAAAAGTACTATATATTGTGACAATCATTCATCATAGCCTACACCCGAGAAAGAACGTTCCTACCTCACATGGACCTCCCAGAATTGAAGTATTTAAAAAAAAAAAAATGACACTCTTGTCTACTGACTTGTGACCTTACTAGTGTGAAAAAACTAAATACAAATTATTAATCCTCATCTTAAAAATTCAGACAATTCTTTTCATTTCAGTTGCTAATTAGTTTCAAAGTATAAGAGGAAATTAAACTCTGTAATAATCTGGTGAAAAGCAGAATACATTTGACATTGCCTCTTTATTCATTCCATTGATTAGAAATGTTTAAGATAAACTTGTAATGAAAATAGGGAGGTGTTATATATAGGCCAGGTTAAAAGGCAACTTTTTTTTCTTCTTTTTATTTTTTTTGTAAGACCTTGAATGTTAACCGTAAGTTTTTTTAATTTTTAAAAATTTTTATGCAATTATTGTTTGACTTAAATGTTTGTTTTGTCTTTTACAGGAGAGAAAGAACTACGCATGAGTTCTCAGGTTGTACAAAGGAATATGCCCCGCCCAACAGACATCAATACCAACATCATGAGGATGGTTGGATCATCTGATCCTCCCCTTTCAGATCTGCAAAGGGTAAGTCACCAACACTTTAAAGGTGTATGTGAGAATGTTATTTTAACACCTTTATTAACTCCCATGTTTTAACCCTTTTTCCTTAAAATTGAAATTATTTTAACCTTTTAGAATATGAAAAAATTATTTGTACCAGTGGAGGATTTGGAACTGGGGAAGTTAAATAAATTGATAGTTGGGAAGGATAAATAGTTTAACAGAAATTTTAGAAGTAAATTGATAAGGGGGGGGGGGTAGTCAAAGTGGCTACTACACTTATTACAAAGGAGCTTTTTGGTAAAACATTAAAATGCTTAAGGGTCTGAAGTAACCAGAAAATATTTAATGGTCAGAAACTGTCTTTTAGTTAATCAAGGAATACAGATGAACTAAAGACATTTGCTAAATTAGAGTAAAATTATGAATACATTCACAAAATAAATAAATGAATATTTTTATGCAATTCTTATAGATAAATTTAAGTTTATATCACATAGCTGATAGATATGTGAGAATGTTATTTTCAGACCCTTATTAACCCCTTTTTTTTTTTTAACACTTTAAAAAATTTTTTTTTTATTTAGATGAGCTAAAAAGACATTGTTAAATTATAGGAAAATATGAATTCATACCAAAAACAAATAAGATTTTTTTTTATTCACAAAATAAATTAATAAATATTTTTATGTAATTCTCATAAATAGATTTCAGTTCATATCACAAGTTGAAAAAAATATTTCCACTAAAGAATATGATAATGTTATTGTTCCATTGTTGTTGTCTTTTCTTTTTTTTCCCTCTGAAATTTATACTGATCTATTGTGTTTTTTTTGTCTTTTGTTAGGCTGAAGAATTAATCAAGAAAGAAATGCTGATCATGTTGAATTATGATGCCGTCCATAGTCCAACACCTGCACAGATGGGAATACCTCCTGGTAGCAAAAAGTCTCAACCCACCCAGAAAGGGGTCATCAACCAAGCCCAGCATCTTGCATATTTGGAAAGTCACCCTTATGTTCATTTTGAGGAAGAGGAACTTATTTTGGTGAGTAGTTTTTGAAAACCTTGCAATGGGAATTTTATTAAATCATTTTTTTTTTTTATTTTTTTTTAATTAGCCCTTTGAACCTGTAAACCTGTTAATTTGGATTAAGCATTATTTTATTATACACTGTAAGCCCAATATTTTGGAGTCCAACTAATGATAAAAGATTTAATATAGGGATCATTCACATCCTTTTACTGGAATGAAATAGCTTTTGAATAAAGACTAGATGACTTGTGACACATGATACTTCAATTTGATGAAGAGTAATGAGCAAGAGATCCTGGAGAAGTAAGGACAAACTCTTAAGCAGTGGACTCCTACACATGGACACTCCAGTAAATACTTGGTAAAATATAAAATCTCAAAAGAGAATTATCGGAATCTTTGTATACTACAGTTGGATCTGAAACTATTTGAGGATCCAGAAACTGAACATGACATCTCTTCTTTTCATTTCAAATAAGGTCAGGATATGTTTGAGTTTTATGATGAATAAAATGTAAACTAGGATTTATTAAAAAGTATTCACTACAAAACTGCTGACTTATTTAGCTTGTTGCTATTTATTATGAGGCTTATTTGCATATGAAAAACACATACAACAAACCTTTTTAAAGGGTAATAACTGGTTGACTGAAAATGTTTGTCTGCTGTGAAAAAGATAGCAATCTTCATACATCTGAAAGTTAATGTGGTATAATATGTCAGCCAATAGATTCCCATAAATAAAATTTGAAAACTGACCAATTAACAGTAACAGTTCTGCTTATAATAGATGAAAGTAAATTTTGATTTGTGAGTTAAGGTACAGGGTATTTTCTATGGATCTAATTTAGCCTCACAGGTTACAGGATAAGTCTTCATTTATTTATATATTTTTTTCTTCTTTCTAAGCAAAAATTTGTAAATATTTAACCATTTTATTTTTTCCCCTTGTAGGCGAAGAAACATTTGCAAAGTGAAATGGATATTGTGAAGTCAGGTATGAATCATGGGGATTTGTCTCTAGAAGCTTTCAGTCAGGTGTGGGATGAGTGTTATTCACAAGTGCTGTTCCTGCCTTCCCAGAACAGATACACCCGGGCCAATTTGGCTAGCAAAAAAGATAGGATTGAATCTCTGGACAAGCGATTAGAGGTAAGTTGAAAGTTTCAAATATATATATATATATATGCTTGTATGTATGTATGAAAATAAAATAATTAATGACAAAGTAAATATATATACACATTCACTATCAGATCTTGCCTTTTGAATAAATATAGTGAAGATGATTAAAAAATAAAATTCAAATAGTAACAGCATGGATTTTTTTTTTTTTTTTTTTAGCATTCGATATTTTAAGTTGGAGACATTAATTTAGAAAAAAATTTTTTCTGGTGCCCCATCAGGCCAAATCAACGCAAGGTCTTTTTTACGTAGTGATCTTAATGGTGCATCCTGCGATGATCTAACTCACGATTCAGTAATAATGGATCTGCAAGACTAACTCCCCCCCCCCCAACTCTACCCAGGCAATGCCAGGTAGCTGCTTCTAGTATAGTATATAATCTTTAATTATATCTCTTTGGGAGATAACTTACATTCCACATAATGAATGCTGTATTTTGGTTTAAGGAAAAATATTTTATTAGTAAAAAAGCTAAAAAAATGTATTTAAATATTTATATTCTTAAAACCTTTTTGTTTTTCAGATAAACCGAAATCACATGACAAAAGATGCCAAACAAGCTGCCAAGCTTGAGAAAAAATTGAAAATTCTGTTGGGTGGATATCAGGCTCGATCTCAAGGTTTAATCAAACAGCTGCACGATATTTCTGAACAACTCGAACAAACTTACATGGAATTGAGAACGTTTGAGAAGTTACGACTGCATGAAATTGGAGCCATACCAAAAAGATCTGAGGTAAGTTGATATATTCTTTAATAATGTAGCGGGTCTGATTTGAAAGGAGTAATGTGTCGATAGAAGATAAGTATATTACAATTACTATTCTTGAGGCTGAAATCTGGTTAAATCCAATGTTTGGATGAATGGCATTCTTTGCTGTTTGAGTCTGGAACAACTTGGGATTTGCTTGAGGATATCTAGCCTTGTGCCATTCATAGTTTTTAAATAACACAAAGCTTTATTTTTAATTTTTTTTTTTACATTTTTTATTTTCCTTATTTATTATATCCCCAAGTCAAAATGTTTTGGGGAACAGACATGCATCTGCCCCCTTACACAGCTATGTTCTAACTGATCTTTTATCTTTCTTCTCTCACTGCCTTGTCCTAACCAATTAGAATTTGACAGGTGGCAAGTGCTTCATCATCAAAATCTTTTCATGATTATCTACACGTAACTTCTCAGATCCCTAGCTTTTCCACATT
The DNA here is from genome assembly GCA_023376005.1 of Doryteuthis pealeii. Taxonomy (NCBI): domain Eukaryota; kingdom Metazoa; phylum Mollusca; class Cephalopoda; order Myopsida; family Loliginidae; genus Doryteuthis; species Doryteuthis pealeii. The sequence continues at coordinate 100,596,703 of CM042145.1, forward strand.
ATGTTACACTTTTGTTGTGAAAATTTGAATTTTCACAAGTAGCTCTACTTGATTTTGAACAGCAAAAGAAAGACTTAGCAGGTGAATCACTTATTTGATTGTCTGGTTTCTTCATACAATATTTCAATTAACCCTTTATCAACCAGAATCCTCAGAGATCATCAGCTCTTAGAATTGGTTTAGAGTAATAAAAAATAAAAAAATTTTTTTGTCAGAAACTAAACTTCTGCACACGCCTCATAATTAGTGAAATTGATTTGATATTTACTTAACCAAATTGTCTCCCTTAGATATTTCTGATTTGAAACAGATTAAGATAATTCTGCTTCTTGAATTATGAAAAAATTACAACTTTAAATTCTTGTATTTTATATTTGATTTTAAATCCAAACCACATTTTAAATATGTATTTTTCTTATTTCAGTCCCTTACAGAAGATGTACAACGCCAGACAGACCGAGAAAAAGAACTACAAAAGAGATATGCTGAGCTGCAATACAAGAAAGAATTATTGTCATCATCTTCATAAATAGTTTTTTTTTTTATGGAACTTTTAACTTATCTTTAACACTGCTTTCACTTCTGTTTAAAAGAAAACAGAAACATTATTGCAGTTGATTGACTATCTAATTTTAACTGAACACGTCAAAGAAAGTCTTTATAGCATACATTTTTATATTGTCATATCATCACGCCATGTAAAGTTTTCCTGTCTTAAAATAAGGTGTCAACCATTGAAGAAACTGTGGCAGAATTTTTCAGCCCTCTGGAATTGGTGTTCTAATCCCTAATTCTGTACTTAGGTGATAAATAAAATTCATTTTCTTGGGCCAAAACACTTTCTATTTTTTTCTTTTCTTTTGTGTGTGTTTTTGTAGTGTTATCTATTCCTCTTACCTGGTTTTACAGGTATGTAGAGTATTTAAGATAGAATCTTCTTTACATTAGTTTAATACATTTTGATCATAATGCAGCGTGTGGTTAATATATCTGACCAATTGGGGAAAACCTTGTGCACCTTTTAAGAAAGCTAAAACGTTTTTGGTTCAGTAAAGCAATATATCTGGTTGGTTTATATGGCCATGAATAAAAGTATTTACTTTCTAATGTTATTTGGTAAATTTATGCTGTAAGGCATTTAAATATCAAAATCCTGAAAATAAGAGCTAAAACATCCATTCTTCTTTTAGCATAGATGTTTCAAGAGTAAAGTTCATAAAGAGCAATTTTATATAATTTCTCCACTCAGACCTTTGCAGCTTTTGGCTTTAACTTGATTTAAAAAGATATTTGATTGCATTGTCACAACTCCCCTGTCAGCATGCATTAAAGAAAAGTGAGAATGTTATAGCCACTTGGATATTTTCTTAAATACTTAAATGTATTGTTTTTAAAACTGATAGGTGAGGAGGAGTAGATACTTTACATAAAACAAGGTTGACAGACATTACACAAAATAAATGATCTATTTATTTTAGAAATTATTATTTTATTTGCAAAACCATTTAATACTTATCAAAACATACTAATTTCTTAAATAATAAATATAAAACCATTTAAAATAGTTTTGATATCATAAAATCAACATTATGCTTTTGTTTATTTTTCGGTGAAATGTCTGGCAATGGGAGAGAATCCTGTATTATGAGTTTTTGGAAAAAATCAAACAAATGATTCAATTACCAAATGAAGTCAGAAATTGATAAATCATCTAGAATTAGCTGAAACTATAATATTCACTCAACATAATAGACTAAAGAAATTAGTTTGTCTAGGAAATTTCACTTACAATATCTGATAAATACAGATTATATCTTATCATTTATTCCAGAATTCTATGTAAAAGAAAGGTAAGTAAGCTGAACTTTTTCTTAAATAATTTGGGGAAATAGTAAAAGAAAGTTGTGAAAAGGTTGTGTGTGTGTGTATATATATATATATATATAATATACAACACAACCTCTTTTGGCCAACAAAATATTTTCATAATTACATGTACTTAAAGGTAGCCATTAACTTTAATTCTAAGTCAGGATATATATTATATGATAGGTATCTCCCTTGAGAAATGTTTGAGGTTAGTGTGAATATAAACCCTAGAATTAATGGATTGAAAATTGCATTTTAATACCCATTGTGCAAACAGATCTGGCTATGATAATGAATAAAAAACCTGTAACAAATCAGTTTCTTTATTGAAAACAATATTTAGATAACAGAAAAGATTAAAAACAAACACTTGATATTTAGGTTTTATTTTGACAAATGTCACAGTTGATAATATTTTCATGACAGAAAAGGCCTATAACAACTTCATAATTGCATAGTTAGACTTGAAGCAGAAAGCTAGAGTCACCAACCTAGAATCCCCTTCCCCCCAACTGCATTTATTTATTGCTCCATGGATGATTCAGTTTGGATTGGGGGTGGGGGTAACAACAAAGACATGGATTGTTAAGAGAAATGGCTATTATAAACAGATGGTTCTTACATGAAAATAACTTTTTACACCATCTGATCTTTCTCCATTGGCCAAAATGGCTTGGCAGTTGTGTTTATCTTTTTAAAAGTCCCCCATACCAAAAGGAAATGGATATCAAACATGATTAATAAAAGTGAAACCAACACTTTGAAATGGAAACTCTTTTTTTGAAACAATAACAGCACAGATGAAACAGGATGGAAATTGGTTTCTATAAAAATAGTGTAAATAGAAATAAGGAATCATTTTGATATTTCAGACTGTTGTCCTCCTCTTTATTGTGTGGTATGTGTGGAGAAAATGTAGAATAAACACAGGATGTTACAATGGATGGAAATTTATTAGATGTAGTGTCCATGTTCAAGCCACTGTAACCTTGGGCCTTGTTTAGATGTCTCTTAATTAAGAAACACCTAAACAAGGCCCGAGGTTACTGTGGACTGAACGTGTGTGTGTAATATATATATATATATATATATATATATATATATATATATGAGAGGAGATGATGACAACAGCCCAAAATATCAAGATTATTCACATCAAGCCTCATCTCATAAATACAGACAAATATATCAATAAGGTAACCAAATGTTTTATCAAAACCATTTCATCTCTCATCATTGCAACAGAATTTGGTATGAGTCAGCAGTTAGAATTCTATCTCAGCAAACAAATCAAATGAATTTGAAGGCTTTTTTTTTTTTGTATTTTTTTTAAAACTAAGATTTTGTGCGTATATTGATAAAGGACGATTTTGGAAATTAGATTTTAACAATCAGGAACAGTTCAATTTTTAATTTTTTTTAATTATATATTTTTTTCATTCCACAAAAAAGTCTGCTGTCTGGAGGAAATGCTTTTGGTTATTTTTTTTTTTTTTTTATATTCAAAGTTGTAAGATGAATCTTCATTCTATAAAAAATGAGGTAATAGAATTTAGTGAAGGACTGACAAATTCTGTAAGAAACTGGGTTTTACTCATGAGGACAATTTTGATTAAAGAGGAAAGTTATTATTGTTAAGGATAAACAGGTTGGTCACAAGAGAATCAAGTTAAGAATTATTGAATGATAAATTGGCAGTATAAGAAGTTGAAAGTAGACAACTTTAATTCCTCGCTTGACCCACATGAATATTCACCAATAAGAAAATAATGTTAAACCAGTAAATGCAATTGTATATTACTCCAATCCTAATGTTGTCTTTCCATCCACACAAAAAAGTAAGGCTTCTTCATTTGCTAACCAAGGGAGGTTAAAAAAAAATTTTTTTAATTTTTTTTTTTTTCTTTTTCAGTGGTACTCTAACACCCACACCCACAAGCAAATACAAAAATGGTTGTTTTGTTTAAATCTAGTCTTATTGATACAATTTTTGTAGCCTACCAAGGCTTTGAAAAAAAAAAAGAAGCCTGTTATTAGATAACCGGAAAACAAAACAGCCAACAATAAAAATTAAGGTGCAATAAATTCAACCCATTCATCCTGAAAAGTATACATATTTCTTCTTTAGAGGATTAACAGATAAAAATCAACAACAAAAAATACTAAGAATGGTCAGGAATTAGACAATAAATAGAGACAACAACAACCGATAAAATGGTTGAGTTTTTAAAACATGACACTTGGAAGTTGATGGTATGGGACAAAAAAAAAAAAAAAAATAATCAGAACCAAAGTGAAATGTTAGATTTGATAACAAAAAGGAAAAAATGAAATTCATTCATTTCTGACTGTTGGTAATATGAAGGAAGTAAATTTAGTCTCCGTGTAAAATGGTAAGGAAAATTTAGGATTTCATTGATGGACTGGAACATTGTTTGGAGATTCTGGCATGTTGGATGGAGATTGTGTAGAATCCTCATTTTTGTCTTCTAGCAACAGGGTGAGAATCTCTTTGTAATATTGATGGTGAATGCCAAAATTGAGTCCAATGAGATGGGCAAAAGATTTACTAAGAGCAGTCAGTTCTTTCTCAATTGTAGACAGACCAGTTGGAATCTTTACTTTGTCTACACTGCCACAACTGATGCATTGGTAAATAAAATCATCCATTCTTTTCCCTGAAAAGAGAAAATTCAGTTTTAAAAAACAGTTTTGTTTAGATTACTTTGTATGTATCCAATTCTCAAGGAAAAATCATTTAACAAAGGCATTAAAGATTAATTGATTAAAATGGTTGATGAAAAGTTGAAATGGTCACAGAAAAATAATTAATTTCTTTAAATAAAAAAAATAAAAAAATTTACAGTAATGCCCTGGTTAAATATTTTTTGTAATAAAAATTATTAAATAAATTAGCAAGGATAAGTACCCTCCTGGCATATGTATCTAAGTTTTAATGTAATGAAATATATCAAATTAGAAAGACTAACAAAATTAAATACCAACGCATATAAAAATTACACTTATTTGAATTATATTTTAATTGGTTTCTATATAAAATCATTCATAACATTGATTTTAATATGATGGAGAATAGAACAATTATACTAGAGATCAGGAACACCAAGTAATTATTTATTAAACCCAGTTTTGTTAAAACCACTATGCAAATTAACCACACCATATATTATGTAAATCTTTATTTCTTAGTGATATATAAGACATTGCAGGATTTTAAACACACTAATAACATAGGCTGTTCTGAGGCAAATCTAACTCAGATCTTCATCGAGACAGAATATATCTTATTTATTAACGATATGTATTAATGATTTTGACTATAAAATAGTCATTAAAAAACTTACACAATTCCTGAGGGTATTGTGACATAAGCAGTGATCTAGTATCAATTACAGACAGAGTCACCAAATCTCCATAATAATAAGATATATACAACATTTTAGACAATGTGCCCTCCAGCATTTTTCAAGTGTTTCTTATTGAACTCAAAAGCTTTCATGAAACTTTGAACCAAACCCTTTATACATTGGAGTAGATTTCTACTTTAAATTTAAAAATATTCTCTTTTTTCTCTCTTAATGAATCCAGTAGAAAACAATTGCATAAAACAGTCACAATTATCTTCCTATTAATATGCTCTGAAGAAGATTTTTTTGGAAAAAAAAATCGAAATATCGGCAATGTAAAGTTTAAGAAATAAATTCAGTTAAACAACATCTGTGTTTTTTCATATCATCTTATATATATATATATATATATATATATATATATACACACATACATACATATTATACATATATATATACAGCCCCCCAACTCCTCCACATGAGCAGAATGTGACATAAGGTCAATTTCTTAAGTTTTACCAGGTTTTAATCCAGAGTTTTCCTTCTCCTAGACTGGTTACTTAGCCACGGTTAAAGAGCCCAGTCTGCCCTACCATTTACCCATAACTGGAGGGAGAGTAGTTAGATGCATACCTTTCCCAAGGCTATTAGCACTATTTGAAATGCAAACAGCCTTGTCCAGGATTTCAACTCGGGTCAACGAGTCCATTTCCTACAACTCTAACCATTACACTATGTGCCTTCAACCGTTGTGTATATAACAATAAAGATGAGACACAAGGGTCTGAAAAATCTAAATAATACAAAATTCTAAAGATTCAGACAAATAAGAAAAGTTTGACTTACACATCAATTTATGAACTGCATTTTGCGGAGAGAATACATCTTGCAGTTGGCCAAAAAGCAATTTTTGTTTATTGGCATCCAATTCCTCAAAGCCATGAGTCTTCAGCCAAGTGTTTGTCACAGAATTCACTTGTTCTGCACAGCTTAATGCCACTTCCAAAAGATTTCTGAAACAAGAGAATAAAAATTTGTAAACAATCAATTTCCTATGGAGTATGAATTAATCCAGGTTAAAAGTGCAAAGTAAGTAAAGTCGTTGGGATGGCTTAATGTCAGTATCAGCCAGATAGCAAGGGAGTCTATCCCCTTTTCACTAGCACTAGACAAGGACATTATTTTAGCGTTTGAGGTGGAGTGCCACACCTACCATCAGCTCCTCACTTTACCGCTGTGCTACTTGATGAGGAGGGCCAGTATCAAACCAGGAACCTTGTGATTCCTAGCCGAATGCTCTACCAACTGAGTAACGGTCACTAAATTGACCTGTTAGCTATACCTTATTTTTATACAAGTATGTCAGAAAAATTCCAGGTTGAGTGCATTTTTTGATATGAGGGGTATCATCCACTGCAAGTTCTTGCCACAGAACCAGACGATCAACTACAAAGAGATACTGCGGCGTTTGCTTCGTTCAGTGCGTGAGAAGAGGCGAGAGATTTGACAGGACAACTTGTGGGTGCTTTACCATGACAACGCACCTGCTCACACTGCCCAAAGTATCCGAGAATTCCTGGCCAGAAGACCATTACTGTGCTGAAGCAACCCCCCTACTCGCACAACCTGGCTCCATGTGATTTTTTCCTCTTCCCCCAGCTCAAGGGGTCATCAAGGGAACCTGTTTTGAGGATGTGCACGACATCAAAAAGGCTGTGACGATAGAGTTACGGAGAATCCTGAAAGAATCCTTCCAGGAGTGCATGCAAGCATGGCAGAGAAGGATGGAAAGTGCATTAGACTTCAGGGGGATTACTTTGAAGGGTATAAACTTGTAGTTTGGATTTGAAATAAATGTCTTCTGACACCAGTCCTGGAACTTTTCTGACATACCTCATATAGTTATTTATTTTTTATAATCTAACTATAGAAACTATAAAAATAGTCCCGGTTAAAAGTGCAAGTAAGGTTAACCCAAAGCCAAACTTTATTAGACCTTATTTTTCTGATGCAGGTATCATTTGAGAATTAAAAAAAATTGGTTGGCTGGATTTTAAAGCATGTCAACCCTTGTTGGGTTATTTTATGCCAAAGATAGTTTGTTTTATTCATTCTTGTTGGGTATTCAATTTTTTTTCAAAAATCAATTTTTTAAAAACACATTTTTAATAATCATTTTTAAAAAATCTATTTAATCCATAGATGGGCCCTAACAGCTCCTACCACCTTGGGTCAGAGTGGACCTGGGAGTAATGGTGATAAAGGGAAACTCCACATTCCCCAGAGCTCCAGAATTGGAACTTCACCACTAGATGTAGTTTAATGTCATACCCAGGACACCATTTGATTAGGAAATAACAAATTAAACATGCAGTCACCAGTTGATTGACAAATGGATAGAAGACAAATAAAAGCAGGGACATTTAAGCATGTAGACAAAGCAATGGGACATTTCAGCAGAAATATTTGAATGATATCACAGAGGTAGAATACAGATAATGTGATATGAAAACAACATTACTTGTAACCAATCTGTGGCTTCCTTTTCTCACATGGAAATCACTGCATTATAAATAACTCCTCAAAAAAATCAAAAAAACAAAAAGGAATTTATTTGGAAGGAACAGCAGTATATATACAATTAACATTTTAATCAACCAATAAAATCACTTTTTGACACAATAAATACAGTGAAGAGTACTTAAAATATAAAGTTCATATTTCAAAGTTTTATTATGTATATGTATAAATAAAGTTTTATTATGTATATCAAAGTTTTATTATGTATAAATAAGTTCATATTTCAAAGTTCTATTATGTATAAATAGCAAGAATATGCACCCTCTGGGTTTAAAAGTTTTAATGTAATTAAATATATAAAATCAGAAAGAATAACAAAATTAAATAAGAAAACATAAAAAGATTACTTATTTTAATTATATTTTAATTGGTTTCTATATAAAATCTCCATTATATTAAGATATAAGGAAAGTATAATATAGATTTGCATGTCTTCTGCTTAACTGTCCTTTATTTGCCACTGCTATTTTGGTTATTTCCTATAACTCCAACATAAACAAAGGGGAACCACTCTTGACTGATAAGTTATTTATTTATTTTCCCATTAAACTAACCCTAAACCTGTCTTCTTTTTCCTAGTAGATCAATAAATAAATAATTTATCAGTCAAGAGTGGTTCCCCTTTGTTTATATTGGAGTTATAGGAAATAACCGCTTTTTTTTGTCACCAGTTTCATTTTTAACAGACATTAACTGGAGAGGTTAAAGGGGAACTACTTATCATAGCACCCTGATGATTTAGGTAATAGGAAATGTCCAAGCATATAGCTTCACACAGAATTTGTCTACAAATTTTTCAGAATAAAAAAAGTGACGGCAGGGTAGGGGAGGTTTGAAAATAAAAACATTTTATGAAAATTAATTGTGTGCTAGATTACAGATGATATTGATAATTAAACAAAAAGTTTTCTTTTATCAGCTATAGTTTTTTGTTATTAACTCTTTGCCTACCAAATTTTCCCACTGTATGAGGGGTTATTTCAAAGTTCACTATCTATTCACCTCAGAACTCATTCTATTCAAATAAAGTCCTATTAGTTTGAATTTTTGAGATGAGGTTTGATAATTTGTATTATTTAGATTTTTTCGGACTATTGTCCTCAACTTTATTGTTATATACACAACATTTCAGCCGATGTGCCCTCTGACCTTCATCAGGTGTTTCTTGTCGAACTCAGGAACTTTCTCAACAGAATGAGAACAGTCTATCCCCGTGGACTGAATTAATGGTTCAGTTCAAAATTCTGTGAAGGCTCCCGATTATGACAAGGAGGCTCCAGAATTTGACAAGAAGGTTCCCAAGTTCAAAGAGGTTCCTGAGTTTCAACAAGAAACACCTGAAGAAAGATGAAGGACACATCGGCCGAAACATTGTGTATATAACAATAAAGACGAGGCCAATAGTCTGAAAAATCCAAATAATACAAAAAAGTCCTATTATTATTATTGTATCTGAGCTCTTCTGCTCAATTATAATGAACTAACCATCAGTTTTTATACTTTGCTTAGGTGTGGTGGGAGAGCCACTGTGAGTGGTTTAAAGTAGGCAAAAGTTAATTTTAGAAAAAATGTGTACAATGTCATTCAAGATATCTGCATTTTCTTTTAACAATTTGAGAAGAGACAAGAAAACTCAAACTTTGACTTTTGGTAATATGACCAGCAAGAATAAATAGAATTCAATTGAGGGATTAGTTAAAAAAGAAAAAAAAAAGCTATCTGTTTTCTTTCAATTGAAAATTCACGGATTGATTTTAATGGCATGTTAACCCATCTAGGGTTATTTTGAGCCACAAGGTTAGGGAATTGTGTTCATTGTATGTTCATATTTACATTTTTTGAGTAGTTGTTTAAGATATTTTTTTCCTTTTCTTTTTTTGCATGCATCCTATCAAATATGAATAATTTTAAACAGATCTATTATTTAGATTTTTCAGACTGTTGTCTTCATCTTTATTGTTATATCCATGTTTCGGCTGGTGTGCCCTTCAGTTTCTTGTCAAACTCAGGAACCTTCTTGTTGAACTCAGGAGCTTTCATGTTATAATCAGGAGTCTTCCTAATTACAACATGTAGGCTCCTGAGTCCGACAAGGAAATTCTGAAGAAGGCTAGAGGGCATATCGGTAGAAATGCAAAATAATAGATCTGTTTAAAATTATTCATAATCAATTGGACTGTATACAAAAAAAAAAATAAAAATAAAAAAACATCATAAAAACATCTTAAACAATTACTCAAAAAATGTAAATATGAACATACAATGAACACAACTCCCTAACCTCTCAGCTCAAAATAACCCTAGATGGATTGACGTGCCATTAAAATCAATCAGTGAATTTTCAATTGAAATAGAAGATATTTTTTAAATTTTTTTCTTTTTTAACTAATCACTCAATTGCATTCTATTTATTTCTGCTTAGTCGTTTTACCTAAAATCAAAGTTTGAGACAACAGTCTAAAAAAAATCTAAATAATTCAAATTATCAAGCCTCATCTCAAAAAATCTGTTATTGACCAATTAATACAATTTATGTTTGTTATTGTTTAAAAAAAGTTTTCTTACTTTTCATCTTTTGAATTCAACTTGTCTAGCAAAACGGTTAAATTCTGTTTCAACTGCTCTCTAACTTCAGCGACTCCAGAGATGGAAGTACCAATTGTATTGTACGTGACCAACAGCATTCCTGCCATCAAACGCAGCTTATACAGTTGTTCTTGCAACTTCTGGAAACGACGCTCATCCAAACACATGGTCTGAAATTAAAAACAGTAAATGTGGAAAAGTTAAATTTCTCAATATAAAATTCAGTGTTTTCATTTTGGCCAGTGATAAATCCAAACCAGGTGAGGGGGGGGGGGTCAAAGTTTAGGTACCAGACATGTATATATTATTATCTAGATGTAGATATATGAATAATTCATTTATATATCAAGATAATAAATTAAAATACTATCATTACGCCATAAGCACCTCCTATATTGAATATTTATCATATGTAAAAAGTTTTGTCCCATTTATAAGACTAAAATGTAAATGTAGAAATGTTTGTAAATGTTCCCCCAAAAAATGGGACAATGGGGCTTATTAGGTTAATAATAATAATAATAACTAGTATGACATGTAGAATTTCCATGAAATTAAACAAAAATCAAGAGGAGCTATTTAAGCCAGAAATGAGGATTTGTAAAATTTCATTATATATAAATCCTACTGTTGTCTTTGCAATAAATAATACAAAAATAAAAGTGACAAAAATACGAATCGGAAAAAAAAGTTGGGCTGAAAATTCACCTGACGCTGGCTCACTAAAACATAGCGTAAATTAGGGCAGGATACCAGTGATAGAACATATTTTATTATAATGGAGAATTGGTGTCTGTAACCAAAACTATGTCACTGCTTACATCACAATAACCTCGAGAATTGTGTAAGTTTATCAATAAGTATTTGATTTATAGTCAATATATATATATATATATATATATATATATATATATATATAAAAATAGTCATGTCCCTTAATTGTATGACTGTTATCATCTTGCAACACCCTCTGGTTAAAAATGAGACCATCCAAATCATCCAAGATGAAATGCACAAATGTAAAACCTGATTATCTGTTGTTACTTATCTTCCGAATTCTTATTTCTTATGAGCGTCGTCATCACAGCTAAATAATGGACCATTCCATTTTTATCATAAAGAAAGGGAAAAAAAGGACATGCTAGACAGAAAAATCTAATAAAGAAAGAAAAGAGTAGAGGAAAGTTCTTGCATTTTGTGCAAAAATTATAAAGATTTGGTTTATATTTGAAGATATTTAAAAATTAAGATATACATAGAATAGCACTGAAATTCTACTTAAAATTGTCAAGCATTTGTAAATTTCAAAAGTAACCAAATCAATACACCAGGGTTTTTTCTTGCACCCAACCTCTACCCAGTTGACACTGTGTAGCTGCTTCTAGTCTGAAAAAAGTTATTTCTGATAAAAGACGAAAATAAATTCAAGAAATTATCAATTACCTCTGGATATGGTTGTAGATCTTCCCAATTGATAAGTTCCAGGTAAGCCGTGTTGAGAATTACTGTTCCGGTGACTGATGCAGCAGGGTGCATATTTCCTGTCATGTTGGTGGCTCCAGCACAAGTTGCTCCCTCATCAGAAGTGGCACACTGAGTTGAAGTGAGTTTCTTATGGTTTCTTTGTAGCCAAGTCTTTGTTCTTTGCAGTGGATCTTGACCTTTCTCTGCAGAAAACACACAATTTTATTAGAGTACATTAGAAATTAACTATCAATGCTGGTTGGTTGGTTGGTTTTTACGGCATGTCAACCCTTGTTGGGTTATTTTATGCTGAAGACGTATTGTGTAATTCATTCTTGATGAGTACTCAATTTTTTTCTTTAAACATTTTCTTAAACTCATTTTTTTTCTTCTATTTATCTCATAGATAGGACCCTAATAGGTATTACCATTCCAGGTCAGAGAGGACCTGGGAGTAATGGCAATAAAGGGGTACTCCACATTCCCCAAAGATCCAGAATTGGAACTTCACCATGTATACAGGGTGACCCAGAAAAAACAGAGACAAAATTATTTATTTATTTTCCCATTAAACTACCCCTAAACCCTAGTTTTTTTTTTCAAGTGACACCGCTTTGGCTACGGACTTCAATCGTAGCTGGTGGTTTTTTTTCAGCAGCCACCGGCTAACGGTTTTTGAGGCAGGAGGCGGGACGGAACTCTGCGAATATTACCAAACATTGTAAAGAGATTCAATGTTATAAAGTTTTCAATCTCTACTTGACATGAATTGCATCCTCTGTAGAAGGAGTAAAAGCACCCCTCAAAAAAGGGGTGTTGCCATTACTCCCAGGTCCACTGACCCAGAGTAGTAGTTGTACCTATTAGGAACCCATCTATGGGTCAAATAGATCTATTTAAAAATTGTTCATATTTTATAGGAATTTGATAAAGACAGTCTGCTTAAAGCATGTCTAAGGATTTTTAGGCATGGAGGTGGTGCCCCACCCCCCATAAAAAAACCCAACAGTTTAAAAGGATATATTTAAGATTTAAGAAAAAAAATTGGTTTGTGTCAAATTTGGAATGGGGTAGTTAGAAATAAGAGAATTAAGATTAATTACTTTTTTGATATTATACAGGATTATATCTCAATGTTGATAGAGAGTTTTTGACTGTCATAGAATCATGTGTTTGACCATCAAATTGTCAAGAGTATTTGATCTCTCAAGTTGAAAGGACCTCATTTAGTATAGGGATGAGCTTTAAAAAGAACCCAACTATTAGCCACTCTCTATCTCTTAACCTATAGTCATTTGTGATTGACTACACTTGCCTGTGCTAAAAATATTTTCCAAAGTTCAAAGGTTTACTAAGTAATATATGATTGCCATTTTATACTGAAATCAAAAATACCATTCATTGTGCTTGGTCAGGTCTGGTTTTTAAGATATGATTGAATACTTCACAACAAGTTGTACATAATAATAACACTTATTCAAAAGCTTGGAGACTCTACTTGTCACAAATAAATTAGTTATAATATTGTTCTATACATTTCAAGAGCTTGTATCTTAAAAATATGATCTGATTAGAAAAAATGAGTATGATTTTTGGATTCAGCATTAAAAAATGCCTTAAAATCAGCTTATATATTCAACTTAAAACATCACAGGGCAGTGCTATCAACAGAAAACAAAAGTTGATAGTGAACTAAATTCCTGCGTTTGGTCAGTTGCTTTTACAAAATGAAAAGAACCATGAACCTGCTTACATTTCAAGAAAACAAGACAGAATGAAATGACTACCCCATCGAAGGAAGTACAGATGGAATAACTCAGCCTCAGCGACTCAAGAAAATAGAAGAAATCAACATAAGATCCTAAGATTAAGTGTTGAGCTTAGTGTGTTTCACGCTCCACTCACCAAACAATCCTCTGACACAGCAGTCTAGCACTGACCATCCAACATACATTTGTCTGCTGATGCTGAACACACAAAACAAATTTGATTTGGAACTTGTGCTTATATCACATAAACAGCACTGTTTGGTTGGTTGGATTTTATGGCATGTCAACCCTTGTTGGGTTATTTGATGCCGAAGATGTTTTGTTTGATTTATTCTTGATGGGAACTCAATTTCTTTTAAAACTCATTTTTTTCTCTATTTAACTCATAGATGAGACCCTAACAGGTATTACCACTCCGGGTCAGAGTGGACCAGGGAGGAATGGCGATAAAGGGGTACTCCACATTCCCAAAAGTCCAGAATTGGAACTTCACCATCAGTTTAACGTCATACCCAGGACATTAACATCCTCAGCCACCGCCTTCTTCCCCAGAGTTCCAGAATTGGAACTTTACCACTAGATGCAGTTTAACGTCATACCCAGAATGCTAAGACCACTGCCTTCTAGCACATATATGATAAAAAGGGTTAGGGCTTACCATAAGGGCAATAGGGTTGGGACAATAATATAGGTGCTAGGGCTTGATGTAACCAGTTGATTGATCGGAAGAGCCTCTCCAACCGCCCATTTAGCCTAAGTAAGGGCCAAATTGGAATGTTGCATGTCATGGACCAGGGTTCCATCCTTAAACATCACGGGTCGTCCCATTGAGAGAGTGTGTCTTACCCCTCTGCAGAAGTGCAGTTGGTGTATTCTAAAGCCTCAGCTGACAGGGCTTAAACAATATTGGTAGCCATGAAAGGGTTAAGCAAATGTCTTGTCTTAGACAATCTGTTGTAAATCTTGTATCAAGTTTTCTTTAACGCTCATGTGTAATGTTGCCAATTAAAATAATCAAATAATCTAAATTGATATTCAATAATTTTGCTTTGAAAGAAATATACTACATGTACAATTATGCAATATTGAATTGTAAATAACAAAGCTGTGTAGTACCTCTGGTGTATTCGACATATTTCTTGAACTTGTCTTTCTCTAGAGATGTATAATGTTGCTGCATATACGGCCGGGCTTGATTGATAGTGAAGTTGGCCATGTCCAGTTTCATGAGTTCTAAGGTTTCAATTATACTCCTGGAAAAGTCATTTAAAAACAAAAACTGTAAACAAAGAAGTTTTGAAGCTTTTTATTGATAACTGAGTTATCAAAAAAAAAAAAAAAAAAAAAAAAAAAAAATCTTGTAAACCAATGACATGAAAGTAATAGATCATTCTCTGTATTCTCATACCATCTATGTCCCATAATATTTGTTACATTTGCATATAAGTGTCATACACGAATGTAACAACTATTATGGGACAGAGGTAGTTTGGTTTCTTTGTTTAATGACATATAAACCTTCATGGTTTATTTAATGCCTAAGCCATCCTTGTAGAAGAGCATTAGTGGTACTGAATTAACCCATAACTGGAGGGATGAGGAGGTTCATGCCTTTCCTAAGGATATTAGTGTGAAAGTGAACGTAATAGTATAACTGGAGTTTGAACTCGGTTATTATGATATCGCAGTCCAGCACGTTAGCCATTTATGCCGCAGGGACTCCCCTGACAAAGGTAGTACTAAATTTTGAAGAACATTGAGAAGGAATGAAAAAGTAAGGAAAACTGATATTAAAAAAAGAAGTTTGGCACTTAAAAACTAAATTCATTTTAATACAATTTCAAATGATATTTTGAATTAATGATTTATTAAAATTACTATTTTCATCTCTGAATCTCTAATGTCATTTAATTCTGTGATAATCTTGTAGCACTGAGCTATTTAGTGGCAAATCATTTCTGACCGTTTTCCAAACTTTAAATCCATTGAAAATCAAATGGCAATAAAAAATTTACAAATTTATCGAATATATTTGTAAATTGAATTGTATATAGTATTGGCCAGAATGGATAACTAATGATTTTTTTCCTGTACTTTTCCATCACGCAGTGTTCAATCATTTCGCATATGATAGACTCCTTTTGACTGGTCAAATTAGATCACAAAGAATGTTCATTTTTATTGTTCAGGTGTGAATTATAGTGATACAAAGTGTGGGAATAGTGACTATGCTTGGTAAAAGAATTTCATCAGAGATGCATGTACAGATCAAAATTCTCAGTGAAGAAGAATACAGCACTTGCGAAATTACTGCCAGATTGCGACTAAAACAACCAAAATTTGCCAGGTCGATAAATAATTTCAAAAGTTCTAAAAATCATAACTATCACATTTGAAATGAATGAACATTGCATGATGGAAAAATACAGGAAAAAAAAAATCATGCGAGTCATCCATTCTGGCCAATACATTACATTACAAATACATTCGATAAATTAGAAAATTCTTTATTGCCATTTAATTTTCAATGGATTTAAAGCTGGGAAAACTGTCAGAAATGATATGCCACTAAACAGTGAGTCATCCATATTGGCCAATACTGTAAATGAATTATAAGTATTTATAATTTATAAAACTATTTATAAATCTTTTGGAAAACATCAATAAAATGTAACCAGGGCTTGATAAAAATAAAAAAAAGAAAATAAAAGAAAAAAAAGATAAGAAAAGAAAAAAAAAAGTTCAACCCACCTAAACAAAGGCACAACTTCTTTTTCACGGCGCAGTTTAGCTACATCTTCATCTCTGACTGGGGCACAGATTTTTTCCATCAAAGTGATAATATAATCTTCATAATAATTGATATCAAACACTTCATGTTCAATTTTTTGTTTGATTAACTCAATATCAAGAACTTCACTTATCTGGTTTCTCAGTTGATTTTGCCAGGGCATCAATAAGTCAAGTATCATCTAGAAAAAAAAAAAAAAAAAAAAAAATCAAAATACAGCTTTTAAGAATAAAATCTTTCCAGAATAAAAAAGCAGAACAATAAGGGTTAACCCACCCATGTTTCTGGATATGTAAAATCTGTTACAATTCTGGTTATCATTTTAGGCGTTTAAATCCAAAGGTAGAAAAAAAGGTGTAGTCTCAGCAGTAGAAAGTCTGTTGTATTCCTTGAAATCCTAGGTAGAACAACAGTGTATTCCTTGTAGCAGAGAAGCCAGTTGTCATCCTACTGGTATTAAATCCAGTTAGCAACTGATTTCAGAACAATTACCAACTACCTTAAATGCATTTCATGTCGTTTTTCATTGGTCAATGCCTGGGAAAGTCTATAAATAAAAGTGGTGATTTCTCGTACATCTTATATCAGGAAAAGATCAACAAAATCCAGGTAGATAAAGATGTTGGTTCTTGCCATTAATTTCATTTCAAGACATTAGATTATCCCAGGGTGAGGCAGTGCAGGAGCACACTGGGTCAGTAGAAGAACAGCATGCCATTATAAAAAGAATAAGCTGTTCAAGTCCCATGAAAAGACCAAAAAAGTAATCCTAAAATGTAAGTTTCAGAACTCACAAGAACAATAATTAAATTGTTTGGTTTGGATTGGTTTGTTTGTTTTACAGCATAGCAACCCTTTTCGGGCCATTTAATGCTGAAAAAAGTCATTTTGATAAAAGTTTCAATGTTTCAAGTTTTTAATATCTTCAAATTGGTATAAATAATTTTCATTAATTTCATTTGGTTTGGTTTGTTTAAGGTATAATAAACTTGTGGGTTATTTAATGCCAAAAACTTTGTGAGATAAAAGTTGATACTCAAATTTTCCTTTACAATTAAATTGTTTTGATAAAAGCAACAAAAGGTGAAGATATAGATGAGGAAAAAAACTGAGTATCGTGTAAAATAAGTGTACCTGTTTGATAACCTCTATGAGTTGAATGGCAGGTATATAATCAGGTGGGCTGGAATTCAGTTGTTCTTCAACATGGTCCCAGAAAGCCTTGTGAAACATTTCATGAACTCTTTTTTGGAGACTAGAAACACACGCACAAAAAAAAGAAACAACAAAAATAAATAGATAAAATAAAATATCAATTAAACAAAAACACCTTTAAAGATATTAATCTATTTTTTTTTAAAATCAATAATTTAGCTGTATTTAATATGGGGTAACTGGTCAGACTAATTGTATGAATCTGCTCTAAATACATCTGTAGTTTTTCAATTATCAACTAATATATATATTGTTACATAATTATTAGATTCCTAATATTATGTACAGTAGTGTAGAAACCAAAATGGCTGTTATAAATTCAGCCGGCGGCCTTGAAGGATTGAATGGCAAGGCTTGACCTCAGTCCTGATCCTTCCGGAGGATAACGTGAGAATCGGTGGAGAAGACCCTCTTCCGGTTTAGATTAGAAAGAGATTTTTAGTCAGATCGGCCAAAATCCACGAAGGTGGTAAGTCGTGTTATGCACGTAGCCGACTTAATCTGCGCAGGTAGTCTGGTGGGGATTTCAGAATAAAATATGATCTAAGTTAAATTGAAAGTCTTGTGTTATTATCTAAAAACTACCAATGACACAGGGCTTCTGATAAAGAGAAATCCCCAATGGAAGACCAGACACGAAGTCCCCAAGATGAAGTCCAGACACTAGAAGAGACGCTAGAAGAATAGAAAGTAAGGAAAGAGGTATGCAACAATATAACACAATGTGATTTACATTAATTAAACCCTTTCTATTTTTAGAAATAAACAGAAAATAACCAAATTTATATGAACTTATTTTATCATTTGCTTTTCATATCAGCCATGCATTGTCAATACACCAAAGCTATTTCACTAAATTTGTATTTTCTTAGGAGATATTCTACATCATGTACTGAAATTTTATGGGTGCCAATAATTGTAACCAGGACTGTACACATGTCTCACAACATAGTAATGAAAAATTCTATTATTCCATTATTCTAAGGGACCTGAAACAACCATGGCTTGTGTTACTATAACAATAGTTTCTAAAGTATTCAGCAGTGAAACTAGATTGCTAATACATTTCAGATGCAAAATTGACAGAATTTAGATAAAAGATTAACATCAATACAACAAATGCAAAAAAACAAAACACAAATCTTGATTCAATATTTATTTAATTTATTTAAATTTATTTATTGTATTACTAGAAGCAGCTACCCAGTGTTGACTGGATAGAGGGGTGAAAAAAAAAAAATAAAAAAAAAAAAAAACTTTAAAAAAAAAAACTAGTGTATTCATTTGTTTACTTTTGAGATTTACATTTTTAAGTTTTCAATGCTATTTCTATGTATATTTTGATATTTAAATATCTGCAAATATAAATCAAATCTTCATAATTTTTGCACAAAAAGCAAGAACTAGTCATATTTAATGTGTATATGTATTTACTTTGTTGTTAATTGTTTTATTTTCGTAGTTTTGTCCAGGCATTCATCCATACACACTAACTGCCTTTTATATATGTATAGATTAATCTATTGTCCAAATTTTGACAATTCAAAATTGTATGGTAAGTAGGCAGAGTGATCTATTGTTGGTATCAGCTGGACAGTGAGGGAGACTATCCCCTTTATGCTAAAGAGATTGTTTTTTTCATCTGAGGTGGAGCGCCACACATACCTTCAGCTCTCCACTTTACCACACAAATCATAGCTGTGCTACTCATGCATTGTTGGCGAGGGCCGGTAACAAACCCAGAACCTTGTAGTCCCAAGGCAGATGTTCTACTGACTGAGCTAAACTGGCTCTTGTTTAAGTATACTAAAATAATTTATAGTTTATAAATCATTTTCAATTTCATATTTATTCTATACTTTCATAGTCTAATTGTATATAGAATTGGATTCCAGTTGCAGACTGTGTCCACTAAAAAATATAATTTTAAACAGATCATAAATTGCTAGCCCACTAATTGTTGTGTTGGAAAATATCTTAATACTAAAATTATCTGATTAAAATACAGATAAATAAAAATCACTAAATAAAAGATAAAAATAGTTAGGATTTTAACCATTTTAAATTCTTCAAATATAAAAGCAGTTTTGTAAATGCAACTGATAATTGTAATTATTATATATTTTGATATCTATTAAAACAAAAACAAAAAAATGAAACTAAAAAAACAAAAGGACAATCTCAGTCTATGTAGACATTATGAACTTGACCATTTGAAGAAAGTTGTTGCCTTATTTAGTCATTTTCAGGGTCAGGTTTAGCTCAGTTGGTAGAGCACCCGTGTCGGGATCACAAGGTTCTGTGTTAAATACCAGTCCCTACCAACTCAGAGCAGGAGTAGTACAGATTGGGTAATCTGATTGTTGTGGTAAAGTTAGTTGACGGTAGGTGTGGCACTGCACCACAGCAAAAAAAAAAAAAAAAAAAAAAAAATAAATCCCTGGTCTAGTGCTAGCAAAAAGAGGGATAGCCTCCCTTGATCTGTCCAGCTGATAGTGATAAAAGGCGACTCGGCCAACTTTACTTTTACTTTATTTAAGTGGAAAGGGTCAAGTTGTTTATTTAAATCTAAATTAACAATCATATTAGAATTTAAGAGATTGACATCTCAATATTTACAATAATTAACTTTTTAAACAAAAAAGTAAAAAATCTTGACAATGTTAGAAAAGATAAATCAAGAACAAAATGCTAACAAACCTTTTGTCAGATGAATCTATTTTTTTCATTTCAAAATCATTGTTAATGACAATTTCATGAATCAGTTCCATATCCTTCAGGTATTTGTATACTGGAGGCACTTTGCTTGGAGAGGCTAAAACAAACAGACAAATAGGATTTATGTAAAAAATTAATCAAAATAAGAATAATTTTGAGATGATACACTAAAATTTATTGAAGATTAAAACCTTCAAATGTTACCCCCAGAACTTTGTAAATAAATGGTAACCATTCCTTGAAGTAAATCCCTGCAATTTCCCATGAAAAAAGATTTTTCTCTTATGTAGTTTGATCTGCACTGTGTAATGGTGACATTCATTTCTTTGCGAAATTTTTCTTTTTCTACAAAAATCAAATTAGAAAGTACGTTCTAAGATGTGAGTTTAATTTACAATATATAATATATATATATATATATATATATGTATGTATGTCTGTTTATAATATATATATTGTTTGGGATTTAGTATGAAGCATTAGGTATGGAATATAAGAAACTCAGTTTTTTAATGTTAAGTTTCGTTTTATTTCGTTAAATTTTCAAGACCGCTTGCATCTCTTCATCTGAACGTAGACTGACGGTTAGTCTTTTATATGCTGGTTTTGTTGGTGGTAGTATCATCTGTTGTGACCTCGTAGGGTGGTGTGTGGATGGTTGCTGTTAGTGACCTCCTTTCCTCTTTGCCGTCGCTATTCGTGTGATTGTTTTTATGTGTCGGTATATTAATTGGTTTATTTCTAGTTGTTTTTAGTTGTCGTCGGTATTCATCTAGGTTGGTTTTTGTGGCTTCCGTTGAGGCGGTGGAAAAATATTTGTACAGTATTCATTCCATGTATGTACGTGCATGGGCGTGTTACCCATCTAATTTCAATGTGTTTGCGTGGATGGAAAACCGTGATCGATTAAAATGCACTTCAGGTTTTTCAGGTTGTGCAATGGTTTGTTGAAGTATTATGCAATGCTACTTTGTTCTGATTTTAGTTTTATAGTGGATTTATGGTTGTTTAATCTAAATCTAAAGGGTGTTTGTGTTTCCCTATATATATATATATATATATATATATATATATATATACAGAGAGAGAGAGGGGGAGGGGGGAGAGAGAGAGAGAGACACACACACACACAATATATAGTTATATAGAAGATATATAATTTAATATGTTCTGACACGTGCATTTCAACAATAGAATGTCAATATAATGCAATCTAATTAAAATTATTTCAAAAAGTAAAATAAACCAATAATAGAAGGCATAAACCTATTGTCTTCATGAGAGCACAGTTAAATGAATAAAAAAAAGGTGAAAAACGTCCAACACAAGAAATCCAAAAATCTATTGTTTTGTTTTACTTTTTAAAATAATTTTAATTAGATTGCATTATATTAACATTCTATTGTTGAAACATGCATGTCAGCACATATTATATTTCTTCCATTTAACTATATCGTTTTTCCTTTTATCTTTCTCAAAATTTGTCAGATTTAATTCCATTTTTGTTACTCACACACACACACACATATATATATATATATATATAATATATATAAAAATAATAAAATGGGCCTTGACACTGTCCATATCTATAATAGCAGATATCCAATTTACAATATAAATTAATGCAAATTGAACCAAAGAAATTTTTATGATGTCTGAAGAGGGGAAAAATATCTGAGTTTAAGCATTTAAAAGTAATCTCTTTATAATAAAAAAAGAATTCCAGTTTTAAATGTTATACAAATCATTCAATCTAATATCTATATTATAATATCTGATTTATATATATATGTTAGTATAACACAGTAAAAATGGCACATCATAAAGAGATTTTTGTTAGACCAGGGCTGCCCAATATAGCAACTGCATTTAACCTGTAGATCACTTGCCATTAAAAACAAAAAAAAATTCTTTACAAATCTATCATAGTTGGACTATTGGTAGTATAAGATGTACAACAAATCACCACTTTTATTTATGGACTTTCCCAAATAGCAGCAGGCACTTTCAGTAAAATGGGCAATCAGAAACGAGCCCAGAAAATCATTTGAGCATTTAAGATCTTTTGCAACTGTCCTTGAATCAGTTGCTAACTGGATTTTCTGCCAGAAGGAACACTACAGGCGAGGAACTACTGAAACTACACCCATTTCTACCTAGGGGTCTAAGGAATACTATAGATTTGGGATTACAATAGATCAACTTAGACTACAATCTTTTCTATCTAGGATCACAAGGATTAACCAAAAGCACCAAACTCAATACAAATTTGGACTTACCAACGGCGAAACTAAACACCTAAAATGGCGACCAGAATCATAACACTTATTTATACATGTCAACCTTTTCTCATATGAAGATTATCAAGTGCAAATACTGTTACACACTGATTGATGATCATTTGCAAGTCTAATTGAGGCAAGCTACTGACCAGACTATGCAACTCTGGCTGACTCCATTCAGTGCAAATCATTTGAATAAGGTAGTGACCATAATTGTATTCTGCCATAAGGGTTCATACAGTGATGAAAAAGTATGCAAACATATTTAAGTTAGGGTGGTTGGACATGAAGTCAATGCTGTTTGGTAACTGACAGATTCTCACCAATGCAATTTTCAAATCAAGCACTTGGTTTGAAAATCGCATAAGCAAGAAACTGCCAGTGCAATTGACTTCATATAGACACAACCTGAACTTAGATATACATGTTCTATCAATGATTGAGCATACTATATATATATATATATATATATATATATATAGGAGTAAGATATGGAAATGAATCTGAGAATATATAGAAATAGAAAAACAAAGTGTTCCAAAATAAAGATGAATTATTTTGATGTCGATATTGACGCTAAACATTTCAGTTTATGGTACAACATCACATCAAAATAAATTAATCTTTTTTTAAACATTATTTCTCTCTCATATATATCTCAGTACATATATAAATAAATATATTCAGCATTTTTTAATATAGGTAGATCATTTTGACCAGATCATTTTAAAAGTAGCCCACAAGATGAAAAAGTGTGGCTGCTCCAGTGTTAGAGCAATAGTATTAAAATCCTATAACTAAAAAATATAAAGCAATTTTCAATCCAGTTTGAATAATAGCATGAAAGCAAGCAATCATTAAAATTTATCAAGGGAGATAACAATACTAATTATAGGGTACTTATTGATTAAAATATAAATCCTAAAAATAAAATATGACTCGATATCAAACTTAATGACTGTTGAATTTGATTATGAACAAAAGAAATTAAAATATCAAAATCATACAGGAAAAGGAAAGACAATTTGTGTCAATACAAAAACAATTATAAGAAAATGGAATTAAAAAAATAAGTCAGGAGAATTTCCAAAAGAAATGGTTAAAAAGAATCTGTAGGTGACTAAATGAGATATTTCAAAAGTTTTTGTTTTTGTTTGAATAAATGATAGTTAATAAATAACAGTGCACCAAACTGACAGACATTGTATTTAACTAATGTCATTCAGTAAAGAAACATTCACTTAAATGATTTTGTTGTAGAAAACATTTTTACTTAACAAGTTTATTAATTCAATCATTTGAATTTCTTCCAAGAAACTTGCCAAAATGGGACATAGCCAATTTTTTATAACCTATTTTTAAAAATGGGTATGCTGATCACATGACAACCATTAAAGTGTTCTGGATTTTGAAATTGGATTGATGTTAATAATTATTGTTTTTATCAATTAAGTTCTGCTTATATGTAACAATTTAGTTGGAAGTGCATGGTGTAATGGTTAGGGTCGTAGGAAATGGACTTGTTGACTAGAGTTCAAATCCTGGATGAGACTGTTTGCATTTCACATAGTGCTAATACCCTTTGGAAAGGTATGCATCCAACTATTCTCCCTCCAGTTATGGATAAATAGTAGGGAAAACTGGGCTCTTTAACCTTGGCTAGGCAACCAGTCTAGGAGAAGGAAAACTCTGAATTAAAACCTGTTAAACTCCGCTTAAGAAATTGACCTTGTGTCGCATCCTGTTCGTGTAGAGGTGTTTAACAATTTATCTATTTCTGTTTAAATTTAAATGGCCAAGAAAATTAAGAAAATAAATAGACACTCTCTTATGCCAGATCTGGAAATAACTAGAACAAATCTATGCTCAGAATTCACATCAGCCGTGATTGATTGATTTTAATAGCATGTCAACCAGTCTAGGGTTATTTTATGCATAGAGGTTAGGGAATTGCATTCAATGTATGTTCCTATTTACATTTTTTGTGTAGTTGTTTCATAAGGATTTTTTTCCCACAGTCTTATCGAATGCAAATAATTTTTAAACAGATCTATTTTATAGGAACCTAACAGATACTACTACTCTGGTCAGAGTGGACCTGGAGTAATGGCAATGAATGTGTATCCACATACCCCAGATCTCTAAGAACTGGAGCCTTATCATTAGATGCAGTTTAGTGTCACCCAGGAAACTCAATTTTTTTATTATTCTAAGCCCTGCCAACAGTGTGGTCACCTTCGTCAGAGTGCAATGATCCTATACTTTGCTGAAAAAATTGCAGATAAAGCAAATTTTTTTAAGTTTATTTATTTTTACTAACATTCAAACACATTCCGGAAGTAACAAAACAAGTGGGCTTTTTTTTGTTTTGTTTTGTTTTGTTTAATGGCATATCAACCTTCGTGGGTTCTCTAATGCCAAAGCTATCCTTGTAGAAGAACAGTAGTGGTACTATTTAAGCCACAGCTGGAGCAAGTGGGCCTGCTTTTTGGCTGAAATCAGGTGAAAAGCCGAAGCTTAGAATACCGATTTTCAAGGTGGAGAATCTTTCTCTGCTTAAGAAGATTGTGTTGTATCAATCTTCTATTGCTCTATTTGGTTGGTTCATTTGATTTTACGGCATATCAACTCTTGGGTTATTTTATGCCAAAGACATTATGTTTAATTTATTCTTGTTGGGTAGTCAAATTTTTTTTCAAATTCAATTTTTTTAAACACATTTTCTTAAAACTCATTTTTGATCTATTTAACCCATAGATGGGACCCTAACAGGCACTACTACTCCAAGTCAGAATGGACCTGGGAGTAATGGCGATAAAGGGTACAACACATTCCCCAGAGTTCCAGAATTGGAACTTTACCACTAGATGCAGTTTAACATCATACCCAGTTGCTAAGACCACTGTTTTCTAGCACATATATGATAAAAAGGGTTGGGAGTTGTCTTAGGGGCAGTAGGGTTGGGACAATCATATAGTTGCTAGGTGATTGATCAGAGGGGGGTCTTTCCAACCGCCTTTTTAGCCTAAATAAGGGCCAAAGATGAGTGTTGCATGTCATGGACACTAGGATTCCATCCTTAAGCATCATGGGTCACCACCCACAGACAACAGGTAGCCCCATTGTGGGGGGGGGGAGATTTTAACCCTCTGCAGAGGTGCAGTTAGTGTATTCTACAGCCCCAGCCAACAGGGTGATTATCTTAAAGAGATGGGGATTATAACTGAATAACATTAAAACAAACTAGTACTTGTTTTGTTACTATTGATATTTAGTAAGCTTAGCTTTGTATGGCACAAGGCCAAAAGAAGGAATGAAGATGATGTTGTTTTAGTCTTCTAAATAGAAAAAGCTTCCCCCTATTGAAAGTTATCATTCTAAATTCTGGGATTGAACATTGACTGATGATGCTGCTGAAATAGGAAATACGCAACTATGTCAGCCATGAAACAATGCCACTTTATTAAGCTTAATTTAATCTGGCACAAGATCAAATAGAGTGGAATCCTGGGTATGACATTAATCTGCATCTAATGGCCACAGTAATAAAGCACCTCATGATAATTGTTTTGTTTTTTTGTTTTTTTACAGCATATCAACCTCGGGGGGTCATTTAATGCCGACAAAGTTGTGAAATAAATTAATTCTTAATGCATAATACAATTTTGTTTATAAACTCATGTTTTTCTATTCAACCCATAAATGGGACCCTAACAGGTACTACCACTCTGGGTCAGAGTGGACCTGGGAGCAATGGTGATGAAGGGGTGCTCCATATTCCTGAAACCTCCAGAACTGGAACCTCACCATCAGATAAAGTTTAACGTCATTCCCAGGAGATGTAGACCCTCAGCCATCGCCTTCTAGCACCCATATGATAAGAAGGATTGGGGGCGTTGCCATAAGGGCAATAGGGTTGGGGGCAATCATATAGGTGCTTGATGTGGCCAGCCGATTGATTGGAGGGGGCCTCTCCAACTGCCCGTCTAGCCCAAGAAAAGCCTAAAGTGGAATATTGCAAGTCATGGACTGCTCAGCCACCTGGGTTCTATCACGGGTTGCTACCCACGGCCAACAGGTGGTCCCATTGGGGGAGTCTTACCCCTCTGCATAGGTACAGTCGGTGCATTCTAACGCCACAGCCAACAGGGTGGTCGTGATAATTGAATTGGTTTCTAACCATTGCATTATGGTAGACACTTAATTATGAAAGTTATTTGATCATTGCTATCTTCTTCTGTAAAAACAATGACATAATTGATTTTGAGAAAGGTATTTTGTCTATTTATATAATTAAGACAAATCTAAAAGTAATGAATACAAAAATCTTAATTGTATTCAATTAATGATGACATTTATAAGGTGTTGAATATCTTATGAGTGCTACACTAAAATCTTGTCTGTTTAGCTTTTTAAAAGAAATGTGACACAAGATACTGTAAATAATAAACATATCTATATTAATGATTGTAATGGAGGTGCGTGATGTAATGGTTAGAGTCGTAAGAAATGGACATGACAAAATGAGTTCAAATCCTGGAAAAGGTTGTTTGCATTTCACATAGCACTAATATCCTTGGGAAAGGTATGCATCCAACTACTCTCTCTCCAGTTAAGGGTAAATAGTAGGGCAGACTGGGCTCTTTAGCCGTGGTTAGGTAACCAGTCTAGGAAAACTCTGAATTCAAACCTGTTAAACTCAGCTTAAGAAATTAACCTTGTGTCATATCCTGCTTGTGCAAAAGGGTTGGTAAATATATATATTACTGATTGGAAACAGATAGAACTGAAAAAGCTATCATACATGAAGTCAGCTCGCTGACACCTGCTGAACACAACTACAGCCAAGTGGAAAAGGAAGTATTTGCACTGATTTTTATTTTTTGTGAAGAAATTCCACAAGATGCTATACAAGTGCCACTTCACACTCCTGACAGACTACAAACCATTACTTCCCATATTTGACTTCAAATAAAGGGGATTCTGGTATATTCAGCCAGTTGACTACACTGTGGACAATCATTTTATTGGGGTATGATTTTTAAATACAGTACCGTAGCACAAGAGAATTTGATCAGGCTGATGCTTTGTCAGGCCTCATCAGTTCATAATCAGTCCCAGACAATAGAACAAAGTTTATATCTGAGTCATTCCATCACTTCTGCAGTTCATGTTGCAACACACATGTTCAGCCACTACCCAGTCATCCACAATCCAAAGGTCAAGCCGTACATTTTGTGGATACATTGCTCTGTGTAGAATAAACATCATACTGGTAGAAAAGTTCCAATTACCATCGAATTGGTAAAACAAGGCAACAGGGAAGCTGTAACTTAATACGGATCTTAACTTGTTAAAAGCCCACTGCAGAATGCCAGAGTATTTATGAAGCATCATAACATCATAGAAACCAAGCAGCCAATCAGGACTCGAGGAATGGAATCACCCAAATACATGAATGGAGTATTCCTGAGTTCCATAAATACCAGCTGTTTTGGGCACCAGGGAGTAGTGCTTAGTTGCTGTTGTTCAAACCAACAGCATACTCAGCTTGGAACACAGTTGGATGCTAATCACCCAACAAATTTCTACACACTGCTCAAAACAAGTAGGAAGGAACAACAACAGAGAAGATACTACATGCATTCCTGCTTTTGTACTGAATAACAAATAGTGCAGAGAAAAATGTCCTGTCGCTAGCAGAGGCACTCATGCCTTACACTCACAAAAATAGCAACAAATGCAAAATACAAGCCAAAATAAAGGAAAAACATTTTCAGTTGGTACACTAGTTTTTACTAGGAATTAGTGGCCTGGACAGCTGAACTGGGCACCAGGCACCATCCATAGAATAAAAGGACAGCTTGTCTATGTTGGAAACCAATTCTGGGCACAACGAAATACACCAGAAACACTTGACAACAGAAAAATCTAAAAGGACACAGTAAAATCATATCCATGTGTCCCAGTGTTTTTCTTTTTTCTTCCCGCACCATTTCAAGCTAACTGTAAATACATTTCAATAGTTTCTTAGAAACAATTACACAAGATAGGTTACAAGGTAGGAGGTAGACGGCTTTAGTAAATTTTCCCGGGGATTCATTCAAAGCAAATATGTGCATCCCAGGACACACTAAATTAAAAAGATATCAGCATCACTGCAGGCCAATAATTTCATTTGACTTGCCAATGGACATTTTTGAACTACCATCACAGGAACTATCCAAAGTGCAATTGCACCAGAGTGAGGTACCTTCAAGTTAACCCCAATTGAAAGGTTAAACAGGGAGGTGCTAAGGCTTGACATGATGAGCCAATTGATCAGAGGGAGCCTCTCCAACCACCCGTCTAGCCTTAGTAAGAGCCAAAGTAAAGTATTGCATGTCATAGACTGCTCAGCCACAAAGGTTCCATCCTTAAGCATCACAGGTTGCCATGCATGGCCAACAGGTGGCCCTATTGGGGGTTTTACCCTTCTGCAGAGGTGCAGTCAGTGTATTCTATAGCCCCATCCAACTTGACAAGAAAGAAGGTGGAAGAATATCCCACTTGGCTGCAGGGAGGATATGTGGATCCGTGTATCAAATAAACAGATAAGCAGAATTATAATATAGATAGTAACGATTACTGTTGATGAAACTTTTTAATTGACAACAAAGATTATGAAATAGATATTTAGAAAAAGAAAATCAGTAGGAGGGATTTTTTTTACATTTTTCTATCAATCTCACTATGGCTGGGATCCAAGTCTCCCCGCCCCCTTATTTAAAAAAAAAAAAAATTTATTTTGTTTTTACTCAGCAGAGACAGTTATTTTAGCTAGTTATAAAGAAATCTAATAAACATCTGGAAATGCAATCTGTGACCTCTCGGTTATCAGACTCATGCTCTTACATTGGGCTTCCTTCCAAGTATAATGCTGAATTAGCAAAATGCATAAATCAAATTGTAATACAGAAACATTTTTTTGTTCCTCCCAACTTGAATAAATAACAAAATTCTGTGTCATCCATTAAATGGGGCATGGCAGTTGTTTATTAAACTTTGCTAAGTTCTGACACAAGGCCAACATAAATGGGATGTTCAGTGAGAATTGAACTCACTACACTACATAACGGTTATCATCATAGGAAATGGAATTGGTGACTCCAGTTAAAATCCTTGATGAGGATATTTGCATTTTTACACTAATGCTCTTGGAAAAGGCATGAATCTATCTGTTCTTCCCCTGGGTAAATTGTTGGGCAGACTTGGCTATTTAACCATGGCAAGGCTACCTGTCTAGGAGAAAGAAAACTCTGAATTCAAAACCAGCTGTACTTGACTTACGAATTGACCTTGTGTCCCATCCTGCTTGTTGGTTGGTTGTTTTATGGCACATCAATCCTTTTTGGGTCATTTAATGCTGAATCAAGTCATTTTGATACTCAATTTCTTACAGTACCTGCTGTTGCTTAAATGGTCACTCATCTAAATATTGAACAGGCACATTGCTGCTTAACTTTGGTGATCTGGTGGGAACCGGTGTTTCAATGTAACTGTAAGCCCCACCCTGCTTGTAGTGGAGGGGTTGGGTAAATACACTTGTAAGTAGGTGCTCTCAAAGTGATTGTACAGAAAGAAAGCTTTTAATTCTAATTGAATTGAGGGTCAGTTTAGTTTGATGATATGAGAACAGAAGACAATGTTTGACTGAAACTTTTATGTTAAAAACCTAAGAAATTCCACCATCATATGTCACCCTGCTGAAAGAAAAAAAAATACCAAAAATCAGGGAATTAACCGAATTTAATGAAATTTTCAGTGTTGATATATTAATGAATAAAACCAGTTATTTTATTTAAAAACTTTTACATTTTTCAGGTCAGTTAACTTTGAACTACGTATCTTTGAGAATCTGTGTTACGCCTTAAAGATACGTGGTTCAAAGTTAACTGACCTGAAAAAATGAAAAAGTTTTTAAATAAAATAACTGGTGCATTATATCTTTTATTCATTAATATATTAACACTGAAAATTTCAATAAATTCGGTCAATCCCCTGATTTTTGGTATTTTTTTTCTTTTGGCGGGATGACATACGATGGTGGAATTTAGGTCTGTTAAGTTTGATTTAACCTAAGATTTTATTCTGTAGAGACTTTGAAATGAGTTGGATGTTAGATTCTGAAGGACAGAAGAGAAGGTGTTTAAAAAAAAAAAAATAAGTGGAAATAATTTCAATGAAAATAAGAAAATTTTCAGCTTTAGCAATTTTTGTTGTATTCTCACAAGAGTTAAGATGGAACTTTTTGAGTTGATTTTTTTGTTATAAGATTCAAATTCAATCATTTAGAAATTAATGAAAAACTTGTTGGGCCAATATGTACAAAAAGATTATTTTATTTATCCTCCCTCCATTTTAATAAATAAAAATAAGTCTTATTATTCCAAACATTAAACTTTCTATTTCAAGGTTAATATGAATCAGATTATTAAACCATTTAAGCCTAGAATTGAAATTAAGTAATAATGTCATTAAACTATAAAAAGGTTCAGTGACTAAATTTATTCAAGATAAAAAGAAACAAACATTATTTGAAAAATGGAATATTTTTTGCTTGAAAATGCAAGCTTTATGATACAGAATCTTTTCATAGTTAAAATTATATTTAAAAAAAAAAAAAGAAAAAAAAAAAAAGAAGATTTTTAAAATCAATTATTAGGAATAAAAGTAAAATCATTTTAAAGAATTGATTCTTTTATGAAACATTTTTAAAAAAACAACAAAAACAAAAAATAAAAAGAATAAACAAATAATAAAATCTATGAATTGCTTTAAGAAGAAAAAAAAAAAAAAGAAGAAAAAAGAAAAAAAGATTATCTTACTTGGTATCATCACACAAAAAGGTCCATCTTCAAAAACATTATTCTTGAACGATTTCTCCTCAGGTTCCGAGTTCTCCCCATCAGGAGTTTTTCTTTTGTTACACTCTCTGCTGTTTGACATGATTATAGCTCAAATGATTCAAGAGGAATATAAATTGATGTCTACCATAGAAACAATCTGCAAGAGATAAAAAGAATTTACAAAATAAAAATTAAAAAGAAAAACAAACAAAGAATTCAGATCAATTCTTGTATAAACTATTCAAGTTAAAAGCTTCTAGGTAATTATCTAATGTGAAATGATACCTTCTAAAAAAAACATAAGTAAATAAATAAATAAAAATAGCAAGTTGAATATCCACCCACCTCTCTTTCCGTGTATGAAAAGAATTGAAGAAATGTTATTCATCTCTTTTCTTTTGATTCTGTCTCATTTAGCTCTAATATATCATGATGCCATTGATATTTACTAAAATTAGCTTAGTTTCACTCAAGGCCAACACAGTTGGAAGTTGGGGGTGGGGGTGGGGTGCTTGTGTTATGCTAACCTTTCAGGGTGTTTCTGCCTTAATAAAAAAAAAAAAATCAATATTTGGAATCTTAAGATTTAATACCAACATCTGGCATCAGTGAAAAAATACCTGGCAGGTGCTAGGAAAATTTGATCTCAGAAAATTAGGCTACGAAAAGTTTGGTAATAGAAAGGATAAATCTTTTATAATAATGGAGATTCAGTGTGTCAGTCTGTAACCGAAACAAGTCACTGCTAATGTCACAATACCCTCAGGAATTGCATAAGTTTATCAACGAATATTCAATTTATAGTCAAAATCATTAATATTAATACATATGAGGGTTAGTCAAAAAGTAATGCCATTTTTTTTTAAAGACAGGTATAATTACCAACACAGGAACATGTATATAATACATCAAAATAGAGCTGGTCCTCTGTGGATCACATTCCTATTTCTCCACATTCTCTCAATAGCAATGTTCCACCTTCGAATGAGACCATGTATCCCTGTCCTGTAAAATTCTATTGACTGTTCTTTGAGCCACTTCTTCACTACAGATCCACATCTTCCATACTCACCAGATTTAGCACCTTCAGACTATCATCTCTTCAGCCCCATGAAAGAGGGTTTGAGAGGAAAACATTATTCCAGTGATGAGGAAGTGAAATCTGAATATCTGCTATATTATTGTTTTATTATATAATCGATCCTATGAATGATTTTATATAGAAACCAATTAAACAATAATTAGAATAAGTGTAATCTTTTTATATGCGTTCTAATTTAATTTTGTTAGTCTTTCTAATCTAACATGTTTCATTGCATTAAAACTTAAATACTCATGCCCAAAGGGCTCTTGCTAGTATTATTAATACCTTAAATGCATTTGTTTTTAGATTTGAAGTAGTTTTTATATTATTTAAAACTAGCAGGACCTGTGGATATACACAGTATGATAATTCAATTATTACAATGTTTGATATGTTTACTTAAGAGCTATTACAAACAGTTCAATATGTAAAAAGTATAATAATCTTGATTTAACTCACTCCTTTTTCTCTTTCTTTCTTTTTTATCTTCATTATGTTCGATTGAGATACATTAGCATTATTGCTTCGCTCGCTCACCCCCTTTATCTTTCCCCTACCTCTTTTTCTTTCTTCTTATATTTTTTTCTGTATGGTATGTCCTTTTTCTTCCTGTTCCTTCTTTATAATAAAAACGGAATGGTCCATTATTTAGCTGAGGTGACAACATTCATAAGAAAAATAAAATTCGGCAATAAGCAACATCAGATAATCAGGATTTAAATTTTTGCATTTCATCTGGGATGATTTGGATGGTCTCATTTTTAACCAGAGGGTGTTGCAAGAGGATAACGGTTGTACAATTAAGGAACAATGAGTATTAATATATAGATAAGTAAACACAAAGACCTGGAAATAGAAATTGAAAAAAACCCAAAAAACTGTGGCACCTTAGAATGTCCCATTGTGGCGTAATTGCTAACAAGCTAGTCTTGCAGATCCATTACTACTGAAAATCACATTAGGTTATTGCTGGATGCATCATACTTGTGACCTTGTGTCACATCCGACCAATTGCGAACAGATTGGGAAAATACCTACAAGCACTGATATATATAGTAAGAACACAAGTATTATTATATAGATTGGGGACATTCTTTACAACCAATCAAATCTTGAGACCAAATTTTCTGACCACCTGTATACTTCAATCATCAGGTATCTAAGAATCAATTGCTATTTATCAAAGCGAGCTTTTAAAAGTTTTTTTCTTTTTAAATACTTTGAAACAAATTCAAAGTTTTAGAATATCACAGTGATAGTAAAAAAAAAAAAAAAAAAAAAAAAGAAAAAAGAAAAAAAAAAAAAAAAAAAGAAAAGGGGTGCATATTGCATAAATGTGTCCTGGCCTCCTGACCTAAAAAATGCTAAGCGGTGCCTGCTGAAAATCTAACCCGCGCTAACATTGAACTCCCTAATTGTTTGAAGGTGTTTTTCCTGAAAAGTTAATGTGATATGAAAGTAAATTTTACACACCACCCAAGTCTTTTCTTGGCATGTAAATATTTAAACCACCCCCTCTTTAATTTTTTTTTTTTTTAAGTGGTTTGAAGGCATTGTTATTGACAAATAACTTTTTAGCGGTTTGAAAGAATTGTTATAGACAAATAACTTTTTTTAGCAGTTTGAAGGCATTGTTATTGACAAATAACTTTTTAGCGGTTTGAAAGAATTGTTATAGACAAATAACTTTTTTTAGCAGTTTGAAAGAATTGTTATAGACAAATAACTTTTTTTAGTGGTTTGAAGGCATTGTTAGAGACAAATAACTTTTTTTAGCGGTTTGAAGGCATTGTTAGAGACAAATAACTTTTTTTAGCGGTTTGAAGGCATTGTTAGAGACAAATAACTTTTTTTAGCGGTTTGAAGGCATTGTTAGAGACAAATAACTTTTTTTAGCGGTTTGAAGGCATTGTTATTGACAAATACCTTTTTTTTAGCAGTTTGAAGGCATTAAAAGTAAGCCACCACCCAGGTTTTTTATCAACAAGTAAATGTAAATACTTAATAACCTCTTTAAAATATTTTTTTTCTTTTCGGTATTTTCATTTTATTTTAATTGAAAACAAATGTCATGTATTTTTAAATAAATATGACCAAGTTTCAAAAACACATTCAAACAGCTAGGGAGTTCAATAGTAGTACAGATTGGATTTTCACCAGGCACTGCTTAGCGTTTTTTAGGGCAGGAGGCCAGGACGCATTTATGCGATAATACCAAAAAAAAAGTCATTGCAGTTTTCAGTATTACTTATTAACCTATTTTGGGAGCAAAAAATCCTTCAGAAAGTTCATAAAAGACGAAAAGTAACTCGCTTAAAAGAAATTTTTATAGAATTGGTTTAGCTCAGTCGGTAGAGCACCTGCCTAGGAATCGCAAGGTTCTGAGGTCGATACCAGTTCCCGCCAACTCAGTGCATGGGTAGCACAGACTGGGTAATCTGATCTGCGCAGTGTGGGAAGCTGACGGTAGGTGTGGCGCTCCACCTAAGCAAGAAAAATCTCCCTGGTCTAGTGTTAGTGAAAAGGGGATATACTCCCTTGCTGTCTGGCTGATACTGACAATGCGCTACTTCGCCAAATTTACTTTTTACTGCTAAAATTATGCATTGATTTTAAATTCATATCAAACAAACAAAAGAATTTTATTTTGCAACAAAGACATTAAAAACAAAGTTTATGAACATACAAAGCAAAGCAGAAAATTTGGCCTGCCTAGTGGCTAAGATAGTTGTATATTTTTTTTTATTGTTATCAGGTTAGTGTTAGAACTAAAGTAAAATCTAAAATTTTGAATGATGATTTTCAAAGTAGACAAACTCTTCACACTTGAAAGACTGGTGAAACACAATCTTCCAATCTACCATTTCACCATATTTAGTTAACTTTACAAAATATGAAGAAAAATAATTCCTTTTTCTTCTTCATTTTAAAGATTTCAACAGAAAACTTCCTAAAGACAAAACTCAGCTATAAACATAAATTATAATAAATTATTTATAAATCTAAGATTTCATTCTTATTGACATGGTATTTTATAATTCCAAATTTATTTTAAGAGTATTTCAGTTTTTCTGAAGTTCTTTAATTTAACAAAGTTATCGGCACCCAATATAAGGTCATTTTATAGTAAAAATCCAAATATGTACAATGATTAACTTTTATGATACACATATTTATAAAGAGTACAAAAAAGTGTAATAAACACAAAAGTTAAAATGACTATAAATAACTTCAGATTTTCAACACAGCAAGCAATCCTTTAATGAATTATCATACTCAACCTTTTTACATAATAAAATACAGGCATTTTAATGCTATTTTTAACACATT
Source organism: Doryteuthis pealeii (assembly GCA_023376005.1). Classification (NCBI taxonomy): domain Eukaryota; kingdom Metazoa; phylum Mollusca; class Cephalopoda; order Myopsida; family Loliginidae; genus Doryteuthis; species Doryteuthis pealeii. The sequence goes on from CM042145.1 coordinate 100,632,650, forward strand.
TTTTGAAAACTTCATATTCTGTATCTGATTTTAGATGAAATTAAAAATCAAATAGATGAAATAAACATACAGGAAAAAATAGAAACAAACTTTGGAATTAAATGGCATTTAGCTTTTAATTTTGATTTAAAAACAATGCTTATAAGCTTAGATATTTTAGGAAATAAAATCTAAAATTAATAAATTGGTGATGGTTGTTGCATGTTTTCATAAATATGGGGTTATGGCTGAGAATATCATTACATGGGTGCGTCGAAAGCAAGGGAATTTGGGAGTGAAGGACATGATTGTGGAGTTCCAAAAACAGAAGTTCCACTTGGCTGGACATGTCACAAGGTTAGCAGACAACAAATGGACCTGTGCAGTTGTGGAGTGGTATCCAAGAGGCTGGAAATGACCACTTGGAAGACTTTCATGATGAAATTGTCAAGTGATTCAGGAAGAAGAAAGACAAGATAAATATTGGAATTGAAGTGCATTGTGCCTAGTAATGTGAAAAAAAAAAAAAAAAAAAAATCAGACAACCTGGTCAATAAAGGGATATATATATATATATATATATATATATATATGGCCAGTTTAGCTCAGTTAGTAGAGCATCCGGCTCAGAAAGACAATGTTCCAGGTTCAATACCGCCCTCGCCAACACAGTGCTTGAGTAGCACAGGGATCTGTGCGGTAAAGTGGGGAGCTGATTATAGGTATGGCGCTCCACCTCAGACGCAGAAACAATCTCCCTGGTCTAGCACTAGTGAAAAGGGAATAGACTCTCTCACTGTCTGGCTGATACAGATAATAATAGGCCACTCCATTGACTTAACTTTTATTGGACACTACGCCATCATCTTTAGCAGACGGAAGGATGCCAACAACAACAACATATACATATATATATATATATATATATATATATATGTGTGTGTGTGTGTGTGGAGTCTAAAGTGTAGATAAACAGAAAAAGAAACAAATTACCATGATAAGCTTTCTCCAATAAAAAGAAGGAAAAAAAAGAAAAAGAAAAGAAGAGTGATAGAGAGTTGGTTGGTTTGGTTGGATGGATGGATTTTACGGCATGTCAACCCTTGTTGATCGCATCTGTCCATAAATTATGCCAAAGACGTTTTGTTTTATTCATGCTTGATGGGTATTACAATTTTAAAATTTTTTTTTTTATTAAACTGAATTCTTTAACACATTTTTTAAAAACTCATTTTTTCTATTTATTCCCATAGATGGGACCCTAACAGGTACTACCCTCCGGTTAGAGTGGACCTAGGAGCAATGGTGATTAAGGTGTGCTCCACATTCCCCAGAGCTCCAGAACAGGAACTTCAACATCAAATAGAGCTTAACATCAAACTCAGGACAATAAGACCCTCAGCCACTATCTTCTAGCACATATATGATCATAAGGGCAATACAGTTGGGATAATCGTATAGGTGCTAGGGCTTGATATGACCAGCTGATTGATCAGAGGTGGCCTCTCTGACTGCCCATCTAACCTAAGTAAGGGGCAAAGTGGAGTGTTGCATGTCATGGACTTAAGCATCACAGGTAGCCACCCATGGCCAATAGGTGGATCCATTGCAGAGGTGCAGTCAGTGTATTCTAAAGCCCCAGGGCTGAGTGAGAGAGTTAAATCAAGATTATTATACTTTTTACATATTGAACTATTTGTAATAGCTCTTAAGAAAATATATCAAATGTTGTAATAATTAAATTATCATACTGTGGTATATCCACAGGTCCTGCAAGTTCCTTTCTAATACAAATAATTTGCAAACAAGTCTATTTGACCCATACATGTGATCCTAACAAGTAATACCACTCTGAGACAGAATGGACCTGGAAGTAATGGCAATGAATAGGCACTTCCATTCCCCAAAACTGGATAGTCACCACCAGATGCAGTTGAGTATCATACCCGGGACACCTTTTTTGGGTTGGTCTTACCTTTCTGCAGGGGATACAGTTACTGTATTCTAAGCCCCACTGAGAGAACAGTTCTTTTGTGAAGACAGGATTTTTAAATAGTATTTTTGTATATTTGAAAGTGTAAATAATTTTTATATTTAAATTACTCCTTAAAAGAAGATTAAATAGGATTCATTATTATCTAATAGAATAACATGCATGTATGTATTTGAAAGTTACACTTTCTCATCACCTCAGATAAATAGTGGAGTATTTTGTTTTGAATGTGAGGAAAGAAAGTGAAAAATGGGCGGTGGGGGCTATACATCGGATGCTTATCATCTGCTGAGTATAAAAATATATGAAGAACGTTTGTTTTATAAAAAGTGGAATTTCTACAGGTGCTGCTAGTAATTATTTGGTTTATTTCCGAGATGTTAGACTACACAACAACACTGGGTAGTGTATCTCGAAGGTTTAATATTGCAGTAAATTATAAAATTTTTCCTGATTTTTGGATTTAAAAGCTTTACACCAACAATTCTGCACATCTGCTGGCTGGATGAAGTACCCAACCCAGATATGCTGGATTGTGCCAACATGAACAGCATATTCTCCATCCTCTGCAAGAGGCACCCTCGCTGGCTTGGGCATGTCAGGAGGATGGAAAATGACTGCATCCCAAAAGATATTTTGTGTGCCAAATTAGTAAAAGGCTCCCAATCAGTAGGTAGACCACATCTATGCTTTAAAGATGTCTGCGTGAGAGACATGAGGATATACCATATTGACACAAACACGTGGGAGGGAGATGCAGAAAATCAAGTGGCCTGGTGCTTTAACGTTAAGCAAGGCATGAAGAGGAGTGAGGCGGAGAGAGAGTAGCCTCAACAGCAAAGAGAGTCAGAAAGAGGGAGAGAAAACAGCAGCCCCAGAAAGCATCACAGTTTGTGTGCAGTCAGTGCACCAAAGGCTGTCACTCAGGGATAGGCCTGCACAGACACTAGCGCAGATGCAGATTTTTTAAAAAATTTATTTTTTGGACACTACGCCATCGTCCTTAGTGGACGGAATGGTGCCAACAACATCAACAAGAACAATAACAAAAATATGGCAACAATATAATTTTGGAAATATATATAAGGAAACAAACAATATTATCCGTGATCATTATCTGCCAAATATGGATCCAATTTGCCGACTTCAAAAACTACATGATTGTTGTTCTGCTTTTTTGCAGCCATCAGTATTTTGAATCAAATAAATCGTTCATCTAAACAGCCAATACGATTTTTTTTTTTGTTCATTTTTTTTTTTTATATTTCAAATTCCTTTGTTTTTATTTTTCTTCCTTTGTTCTTTACTGACAGAAAAAAATCTTCCAGCAAAATTCGATGAGCGTCTTTGTGCAAGACGCTGATTGTCAAGGTGCGAATTTAAAAAAAAATTAATCTTAAAGCTCAAAGCAACACAGGGTAAACAATTGGATGGATGAGATCAATAATTTATATCGATTTCCCACAAAACTGCACACAACTAACGAACTAGATTTTATGGCAACGAACAAGGATTTTTTGTTGTTAAAAAACTCATACAAAAATCGAAAAAAAAAAAAAAAAAAAAAAAAAAAAAATGGAATTATTTTTTTATTGGTTTTTCTTTTTGTTAAATCAACCAACCGTAAGAAAGAAAGAAAATGTATTTTCTTCTTTGATTTTTGCATAACGCGAATAATTGGATTTTTTTAAAATGCTGCTTTTCAAGGCAAACGGATCATTCCTCTTTATTTGGAATATTGACGCAAGACAATCTCCTCAAAATATTTCCTTCCATTTATGTTTTTGACCGCATGTTGCGCTGGGCTAACAAACCCTTTCTGGGTGCTTTTACAAAATAGCTCAAGCTCACCCATAAAAATTAGCTAATTTTGATTCAATGTAGAAGAAAAGAGAAAAGTAATAATTTAATAAATATATATTGTATTTAACCCATAGATTGGGTACCCTAATAGGTACTACTACTCCGGGTCAGAGTGAACCTGGGAGTAATGACAATGAAGGCGTATTACACATTCCACAGAGCTGAAGTATCACCATCAGATGCAGTTTAGCGTCAAACCCAGGACACCCGTTTTTTTTCTGCAGGGGATACAGTCAGCGTATTCTAAGCCTCGTCGACAGGACAGATGGAATTTTGGAACTTAATTGTAACTGACCCCCCCCCCAAAAAAAAATAATAAATAAAAACAAAATATGAAACAAATAACTGAAACTTACTCTTCTTATCTGGATAGTGACTGTTAAGAAAGAAGCGCATATATATATTTTTTTATTCATTAAAACAAAAACAACAAATGTTCATGGTTGGGCTATTAATGTACAAGAACCCACCATTTAAATGTGTTAATTTCGTTTTCTGAAAAGTCGGAGGTTCCACCCTTGGTGGCCAAGTATGGACATTTTATTTGCTCAGAGCGATAAGACAGATTTAAAAAAAATGATAACCGTCTAAAATTCTAACGAAAGACACATGGTATAATGAATGAATGAGTAAATAAAATAATTTTTTCGTTGACTTTAGTAGGACGTGAAAAGAGAAAATAAAAAGTAACTGCTTCGTGTCAGAGATGTCCGATTTCATATCTGAACAGTGAACAAACATCACCGATGACGATGTTTGAATAAATGTAGTGTTTTGTTTTATTTTTCCTTTTTTTTTTCGGTGGGTAGGATCTCTACAGATTGGCACAACACACTCTTCTCAGCACATATTCATAAATAATCTTTTTTAGCCTTCTAAACTTGGTAAATATCCTTAAACTAAATTTTTTCTACAGTAAAAAGTTCACTTTTTCAGGTTTGTAAGTAGTGGCGGTGGTCCTTACCGTATGTTATTATTATTATTATTATTGGCAATGTTTAAAAGATTTCATAAAGTCTTCAATAAATAATAATAATAATAATAATAATAATAATAATAATAATAATAATAATAATTAAAAAACAGTCCTTAAATGTTTGAGTTTGACTAATGAAAAAAATGGAATTTCATTAACTTTTAAAAAGAATACAAGAAAGATGCATTTCTACCTGTAATTTGACAAAAATTCTGTCCCGGGGGTTGAAAATCCAGAAGGAAAGTTAAACAATCGCAGCAAACAACAGTTAATTCAAATAAAATGACAGAAGCCGTAAAATAAACATTTGAATAACTTATTCACTTTTTTGTTACTATTGGAAGCAACAAATCAGAATGTTTTTCTTTGGATGCAAACAAAGAAATAGAATGGGACTCAAAACTAATAATGGAAGTCTAGAGGGATTTAAAAAAATAATCAGATGTTTATGAGGAATACATTTTTGGATTATTCTCTAAAATCACTATGCAGAACATGAATTATTAGAGAATCTAAAGTGTATTTCTTTATTGGAGAAATCAAAACTAAAAACATTGAAATAAATTTAAAAGGCTAAAAAAAAAAGATTATGTCACCACTGGGCTTCCGTAACATTAAGAGATTCCTCCGTTTACTGCATTCGAAACTCGTAAGATGATATCTGAGAGAAATATTTGGTTATGGCAGTAAAAAAGGTAAAAGAAAAGTAGAGCAGGTGGTTCTCTAAAAGTAAGTACTAACAACTAGTAGTAGAATAAGCTTTGTTACTATTTGAGTCTCAAGGAGTGGCAATCAGTCAGTCAGATTGTTGAGAGAGAGAGAGAAAGAAAGAGAGAGAGAGGGAAGAAAATGCAAGTCATGAGTTCTAAAAATGGTGTTAGGCCTTGAAAACAATCGTTGATGAAAATAAACAACAAACAGAAACTTAAGAATTATTTTCCGAGAGAAAAATCTTCAATTTGTTTCCTAAAAAATCGACTTATAATCTACTTTCTTTAGGCGAGAGGGGGTGGGGGCAAGTTTCCAACACACAATCGTTAATTAATTAATTCCTCCTCTTGGCGAAGTGCAAAAGCACCCGAAGATAGTCCGAGAAGAAATCGATCAATCGAAATTTCAACTGAAAACATAATTTTTATTAAGTTTCATATTGAAAAAAACAAAAAACAAAAAAAGAAAAAAAAAGAAAAAAAACTTCAGTAATGAATTTAGAAAAGTTAACAGCTGCGATGCAAACTTTAAAAAAATTATTATTACATGTTGAATAAATAATGGTAAATGTATTCCATGGGAAGGGCAAGTGTACGTGATCATTACACATCTTATACATTAGAATCAGTGATAAGGATATATGAGTGACCTTATAGTGAATTAATTAAATAGTCGACAAACAAGTTAAACAAATATTGACTAAATTTGTATGCATTTTAAAATTAAACAAAGATGGGACACTTGGTGTCCGTGTGATTATTATAAAATAGAAATTTTAATCTGTCTTTCACTATCTCTAAAATATCAATAATGGAATTCGTTATGGTATTGTTAAAATACCATACTATTTTAAAATTCAAAAGAATATAGAAATTTTCAATGATACTACACAACACCGAAGGATAAATAAAAAATAAATGTTTTTGATGATCCAGAATAATTTGCCATCCGATGGCGAACAACAAAAGAAATATGAAAAATCGAACCAAATTATTTTTGCGAAGATTGTTTTAGTTTTAGTTTTGTTTAACATTTGAAACATTTAATAAGAATTTTTTTTTAAAACTTGCAAATAAAATTTGGCTAGTGTCACACTATGTGGTGATGATAAAATTCCTAATATAGTTTTCCTTTTTTGTCCTGTCTTTCCGACAGCAGAAACAAAAAGGGAATTAAAAACAAAACATTATTTTGTTACAGAGGAAACATTTAGATAGTATTAAAAGTTAAGGATGACCCTTAAATTTCAAGGACCTGTAATTAAAAACCATTGATTGAAGCTACCAATGGTTGTTTATTATAGGTGCTTGAAATGTAGAAGTGAAGAATGGTATCATTGCAAGAAAAGGCCAATAAAGAAATTGTTTTTTTTTAAAAAGAGTTTGGGACATTGTGTGTTTGTGAGAGAGAGAAGAAAGGAAAAACAAAAACTCAAAACAAAAACAGCGTGCTTATAAAATATATCAGAAAATGAAGCAAGTGTTTCGAGAAACAAACAAAATTTTCCTTAACAATTGTTAATGTATTTGTATTTTAATATTAAAAAAATGCTAATTTCTACATTTTGTTTCGTTTTATTTAAAACAAACATAAAAAAAAACCGATTTTTCGCACAAAGTTAAGTTATTCATTGTTTAATGTTTATATAAAAAGATTTCTTAAGATTAGCAAAAACAAAAACAAACTCATTTGTTGTACACGATGTACACATTCAGTTGACTTTTTAATAAAAATGAACCAGCTGACTTCATTTTTTTTTCTGTATGTTACTAAAGTAGTAACTTTACTGAAAAAACAAAAAAATGTTGAAGTCAGCTGGTTCATTTTTGTTGTTAGATTGAAGTGAGATTAGTTCTTTTATCATTGGTCAGTTTCTCTTAAAAACATTAAAAAAAAACTTGTTGGTTTGTTGTAATTAAAAATTAAAATACAATATCGTTGTCTAGTGTTAGGTAAGTCATTAACATTATTCTCAGATCCGTGCCATTTCTTTTTTGCATTTAATTGACTCATTGAGAGATTCTGTCAAAAATAAACAACTATTTTATTTTATAAATGACGCAATAAATTAAAAGAACGAATAATAAGTACATAGAAAACAAAAGAATGAATGAGGATTTTACTCTGAAATAAGATAATCTTACAGATTTTATATTTAATTTCTTTTAAATGTACATAACAGCTGAGATATAGGAGGTGGGTACCCAGAATTGGGACAAAAACGATATTCAAACGTTTTGTTTATATCTATTACCATCATTATCATCAACAACAACAAAAAATAGACTCATTTGTTGATTATTATCTAACAAATGCTGGTATGAAAATTCATAAAGATTTTGACTCCAGAAGAAAAGAATCTAATTCTAATAACTATCTGGAGATCAAGCGACACCAGGTATATTCATTATTATTCCAGCATTCTCATTATTCAGTCCTCATTAAATTTTATGTTTACCCGAATAAGTTCTTCCTAGAATTTACAATTCTTTCAGTATTGTTTATTTATTTATTTTTGGCAAAGAATTTCGAAACAATTCCAAGTTCTCTTGAATACTTTCGTCATCTGATTCCATGTATTTTTTAGTGTGTGTTGTGTACGTAACAATTCAAGTTATGGCTTTCATTTTCTTTAAATTCATTATGATGGAATTAAAAATTACCAAAATAAAATTACATAAATAAAAAAAGATAAGACTTTTGCCCAATTTCTTGTTTTTAATGATATTCACCCGTAAAAGAATAAAATTGAACAAATATTAAAAAGTGACTATTTAAAACACTGTTTTTCTACTTTAGTAATGATGGGGTCATTATAAATAATTTTTAACGAAATTTTGAGTGATATTTCCTGTTGTTGATAACATCTTGTAGAGAAACAATTGGGTGATCTTATTGAAGAAAAAAAAGAAAGATAAAAGTCTCAACTTAATGTTTATGTTAATTCAATATGTAATTCAACAGAAATATTTCACAATGAGAAAATAAAGTATTATATTTTTATTTGTGATAAATGAAATATCGGTTTAGATTTTAAACATCCCAAGAATATCAGATAATTCTCAATGAAATTGTTATGTTAAAAATAATTATAAAAATAGTAACCAAAAGATTATGCACAAATTTGGCTGAATATTTTTTACAAACAATCAAGAAGTTACACAAAAAAATCAACCAAAAAACAGACAATGAAAACAAACAATAAAAAATCTAATGTTTTCTTACCTGTTTATGAATAATGAACAAAGATATGTTGTTTATGGTGTGTCATGTGTAATAAATTTTATCCTTTTAAAAAAGAGAGAGGCAAAACTAAAATTCGTTCATAATAAAAAGACAAAAATCCTGATGATCGCTTAGTTATTTTAAAACGAATACAATCATCAAGACAAGCGATTGACAACGACCTAAGGGAGGACGCTGGATTTTTGTTTACGGAAGTGACGTCATTAAAGAATACTTAGCACCAATTGGTTGATTCGCTCTTCAATATTTTGAAATTCACAACATCAGCTTTCTTTAAGAGGTCAAATGTCACTTGGCTTTTTGACAAGAAAAAAAAGTCGTTTTAATAAATACATTTAACCTATTTGTTGAATGTGTGTGTGTGCGCGCGCACACACACACACACACAATGTCTAAAAACAATAATTAGAATAGTGCTAAGTGCATTAAGGCATAAGTTTAGAAATAATAAAGTTAATATTTGCTTTTTTCTATTCAATTTATGGTTTGTTTGTTGTGAGTAATACACATAATAAAAAGCTTTGCTGACATCAGACTTTTTTTTTCTTTTAAGATTAAAAATAGATTATTAAGCACAGTGATTAATAGAAATAACATTAATAGCAAACTTGACACACCTTTTCTCGGAGCCTAAACAAATATTCTTGTCTTCAGTATGTTTTGAAAATAATGTTTTCTTTTTTTTCTCTCTCTCTCTCACACACACTTATAGGCCGCCTTCAGGAGGCATGAAGTTTGATGTCAAGTCAATCCTATTTATAGAATTTATATAATTAACACTAAATTAACAAAAGAAAATGATGTATGTAAAAAGTTGGTGAAGTGGCCTATCGTCGGTATCAGCTGGACAGCGAAGGAGTCTATCCTCTTTTTCACTAGCACTAAACAAGGGAGATTGTTTTTGCATCTGAAGTGGACCGCCATACCTATCATCAGCTCCACAGATCAATTCTATAACCCTTATGAGCAATACCCAATAGAAAGTACTGTTCATAAGTATTTGAACAAAGAGACAATTCTATAACCCTTATGAGCAATACCCAATAGAAAGTACTGATCATAAGTATTTGAACAAAGAGACAATTCTATAACCCTTATGAGCAAGATGAGCTCAGATATTCTCTGTTGTCTGAACTTTAATACGGATCAATAACCGATCTGTTTTGTTTGGATTCTATAACAAAATGGTGGATACCCATAGAAAATTTGTGAAGATTAAATTAAGAGTAATTATAAGATTAAGATATAAAGTTGAATGGCAGGTGACTTTTTGGTCTAATCTACTTTATATATTAAAATTAGTTGGTATAACCACTGTGTTTAAAAACTAAAACAGTGGTTAAAACAGTAGTTGGTTGGTTATCTTTTATGGTATGTCAACCCTTGTTGGGTTATTTTTTGCCGAAAATGCTTTGTTTTATTCATTCTTGTTGGGTATTCAATTAAAAAAAAAAACATTTTGTAAAATCATTTTTAGAACTATTTGACCCATAGACCCTAACTTGATCAAGAAACACCAAGTCTTGTTGTTAATTAATTATTAAACAAGCAATGTCCAGCCCTGTAAGAGGAATTAACGAAGAAAATCAACCCCCAGTAGAAGCCTTGGATAGTAGTCATCCCAGAGAAGATGGCGGCCGAAGTAGAAGCAGTAAGAGGAAATGTAAAGTAAGAAAGACCACCTATCATCTCTACTCTAACTATCTGTCTCTCTCCATTATATACCCGCCCTGTCGGTGGGGCAGTAGAATGCACCAACTGCACCTCTGCAGAGGGGTAAGACTCCTCCAATGGGGCCACCTATTGGCTGTGGGTGGTGATCCGTGATGCTTAAGGATAGAACCCAGGTGGCTGAGCAGTCCATGACTTGCAATATTCCACTTTAGGCTTTTCTTGGGCTAGATGGGCGGGAGAGGCCCCCTCCAATCAATCGGCTGGCCACGTCAAGCTCTAGCACCTATATGATTGCCCCAACCCTATTGCCCTTATGGCAACCCCCAATCCATCTTATCATATGGGTGCTAGAAGGCGGTGGCTGAGGGTTTATATGTCCTGGGAATGACGTTAAACTATCTGATGGTGAGGTTCCAGTTCTGGAGGTTTGGGGAATGTGGAGCACCCCTTCATTACCATTGCTCCCTGGTCCACTCTGACCCGGTGTGGTAGTACCTGTTAGGATCCCATCTAGGAGTTGAATAGAAAAACATGAGTTTATAAACAAAATTGTATTATGCATTAAGAATGAATTTCACAACTATGACCCACCAAGGTTGATATGCCGTAAAACAAAACAAAACAAATCCATTATATACACAAATCATGTTAAGGGTATATAACATCCCATCTGATTGTTGACAAAGGTTCCTGTCCAATTGTTGCAGAAGGTTCACGTCCAGCTGTTGTTGAAGAAAGTTAGGAGGGCATGCAGTACCACCTCTATTTGCCAATACCTTCCCCAAGGCTATTAGAAATATGTGAAATGCAAATAGCCTCATTCAGGATTTAACTTCCTATGACGATAACCATTACGTGATGAGTGCTTCCATTAATCTCAAAATAACTTTAATTAAATCTTTCCAATCTATATAATAATATTGGTGTTCCTAAAAAGTACGACTGTTATCATCTTGCAACACCCTCTGGTTAAAAATGAGACCATCTAAATGAGTGTTGTAACCTCAGCTAAATAATGGACCATTCCGTTTTTATCATAAAGAAAGAAAGGGAAGAAAAAGGACATGCTACACAGAAAAAATATAGAAAGAAAGAAATAGAGTAGGTGAAAGATATAGAGAGGGGGGAGCAAGTGGAAGCAATAATGCTAATCTGTTTCAATCGAACATAATGAAAAGAAGGAAAGAAAGAAAAAAAAAAACAGTGAGAGAGAAAGAGAGTTAAATAAAGATTATTATACTTTTTAAATATTGAAGTATTTTGCAATAGTTCTGAAGTAAACATATCAAACGTTGTTATAATTGAATTATCATACTGTGGTATATCCACAGGTCCTGCTAGTCATTATTATTAACTGATTATGGAGAGTGTTGTCACACCTACCATCAGCTCCACACTTTACCACACAGTTCAGATTACCCAAGCTGTGTTACTCATGCGCTGAGTTTCGAACCAGGAACTTTGTGGTTCCAAGACGGATACTCTACTGACTAAGCTGTGATACGATGAGTTCTTTTGTTGGCACCAACTAATTGTTAATGAAAAAGAAACGTGTAGAATAATTTTTTGTGTTAGTATAGTTGGGTTTGTTAAGGTGCTGGATGTAAAAATATCAAAATATCATATGCATTTTGGTTTTGCGTATTGTTTAAGAAAAGGTTGCAGTGCTAACCTGGAGTTGAGATGATGTGTTTATCTAGCCTTCACAAGTGTGGCCTTGGGCTGGGAGCTTTTAGCACTTATTTAATCCAGTCAAATTGACAGATAAAGATAGTTATTTTTTATAAAATTCTCGTTTTTGAAAACAAACAGACAGTCAGCCAGAGTCAGGCACGCAGACACCGACACGAACAGTCGGGCCCCAGGGATAGCCGAGTTCGGATCGAAAAAAACGGAATTTGTCACAGGCTATGGGAATTTCTAAAATAAGAGGGTTGCCACTAGTAAAAATTGACTTTTGCTGCTAAAATTAATTCCAGAATTTCACATAAAACAAAACGCCAAACAAAGCTCTTTGTGTCTTTATTTATCCAAACAAGTGTGCAAAACATACTCATATATTACTCCTATTCATTATATATGAATAAAAACAGTTGTTATTGTTGATGGTGTGTTGCCTGATTTTTTTTAGAGTTGCCAGCAAACCCGGCAGCTCATTTCTACTAATTTCTCAACCCTGTAAGATTCAAAGTGATAATACTTGAACTCCAACAAAGGTTGATAGACAAAACATTTTATATACAGCACAGAATAAACAGGGTACATAATACATAGAGGTGTACATAAACATACATACAAAAGTAGAGATAATGACACATTCATGAATGGTAAAATACAAGATATTTAGGTATCAAAGAGATACCTAAATGTACATAAAAACATAGTTACGGATACATGACAAAAGGATAGTCATATATCGTATACAAGACTTACTAGCAGTGAGTGGCCAGTGTTAAGGGCCGAAGCCCCAACGAGAAGAGGGTGGTCATAAGACTACCTCATTGTGTCTCGTAGGTCGAGCAACAGGAAAAAGAGAAAGAGACGTTCAAATCAGCCGCTTAAATATCAAAGGCCCCTAGCGGGAACCAGCGAAACTAAACGGGCAAACAACTCCCCAGGCGAATACGAAAATAACGCCTACCACCCTTCACAAAGACACTCCAACCAAGTTTTGTCGATCCCAGTTCTGCAGAGGGTATTGAAAGAGCAGCTGGCCGGAGGCTCATGTGGTAGTCATGGAAATAATTTATACAGTGACCATCATACTATCACATTTATACAGTGACCATCATACTATCAAATAATTTATATAGTGACCATCATACTATCACATTTATACAGTGACCATCATACTATCAAATAATTTATACAGTGACCATCATACTATCAAATAATTTATACAGTGACCATCATACTATCACATTTATACAGTGACCATCATACTATCACATTTGGGGCCCATAACCCAGGATAGTATCACAAAGCTAAACTGGCCCAATCCAACTTTATAGTAATTTCACTATTTTATTGGGTGTCATGCTAGTGCTTAGATATTTCAGGGAGATTTTATCAATATCTTTATAACATGTGTACCGTATTTGGAAGCATGTGGAGTAATGTTTATCGTTGTAGGAAATGGACGCAGAGAGACGAGTTCAAATCCTGGATGAGGCTGCTTGCATTTTACATAGCACTAATACTCTTGAGAAAAGTATGAATCCAACTATGGGTAAATAGTAGGGCAGACTGGGCTCTTTAGCCTTGGTTAGGCAACCAGTCTAGGAGAAGGAAAACTCTGAATTCAAAGCTGTTAAATCCTGCTTAAGAAATTTACCTTGTGTCACATCCTAATCGTACAGAAGGGTTGGTAAATATGTATAAAATGTGTAGTGCAGTATAAAAAATATAAGACATTCTGGATCCAAAAACTGTTTATTTCTTTTTTTAAACTAAATGCCAATCCAGCAAATTCTAGATAGAAAGGAAAAAAGAAAGAAAAAAAAAATGGTAAAAAACACTAACTTTGAATTAATTTATTTGTACTGCAATTTTTGAGAGTGGGAATTTGGCACAGGGCCACACTTTGTTAAATTTACTATTTAGATAACAGAAATATTTAATTCTAAGCAATTATTTTTTCCAACTAGTGGGACCTGTGGATATACCACTGTATGATAATTTAATTAGTATTATTTGGATTATTCAGACTTTTGTCCTCATCTTTATTGTTAACTGTACAACATTTCGGATGATATGCCCTCCGTCCTTCTTCATGTATTTCTTGTCAGACTCGGGAACCCAACCCTTTATTCAATTCACGGGAATATCTTGTTTTCATTCTGCTAACCATAGCTTGGGTACAGGTGTTAAGCTGTGTTTATTATTATTCTAAGTTACTACTGCCCCTGACCAGGATTGAATGTGCAGCCTCGAGGTAACTGTCACTTAGCTTTTATCTACTATGCTATGTGTCCAATTGTCAAAGCCTCATCTAAAAAAATTCAGAAAAATAGATGATTTAATTATTACAACATTTCATATATCTACTTAAGAGCTATTTAAAAATACTTCAATATGTAAAAAGTATAATCTTAACTCTCTTACTCTTTTTTTTCTTTCTTTCCTTCTTTTTATCTTCTCATTATGTTTGATTGAAACAGATTAGCGTTACTGCTTTCACATGCTCACCCCCTCTCTCTATCTTTTCTCTGCTCTGTTTCTTTCTTTCTTATATTTTTTCTGTGTAGCATATCCTTTTTCTTCCCTTTCTTTATGATAAAAATGGAATGGTCCATTATTTAGCTGGGGTGACGACACTCATAAGAAATAAAAATTTGACCGATAAGCAACACCAGATAATCAAGATATACATTTTTGCATTTCATCTTGGATGATTTAGACGGTCTCATTTTTAACCAGAGGGTGTTGCAAGATGATAACAGTCATACTCTTAAGGAACGCGAGTATTCATATGTAGATATTCCGGATTCATTAATATGCAGTCAGAAGTACCAGGCGGCAATGCACCCATAGCTCCACAGACCCACGTCAACATATTCCCTACCAGAATATAAAACTTGATATGACTAGAGAGAGTGTATTCTTATCAAAATGTATTAAATATAACAAGATGAAACCAAATATCATGATATAAAATTCAAGATATGTTATCTAAGGTTATCAAGATTTGTTATCTAGTGTAGGTTTATAGCTTAAAATGAAGAAATATTTCCAACTTGTACATTTAGTACAAAAGTGTCACCAATAGAAAGAAGGGAAACATTACATGGGTGAAATAGATAAGATTCCAAGTTAAATGATACAAGATATCCCAAGGTATTTAGATTTGGATTGTTGGATTTTACAGCATGTCAACCATTGTTGGGTTATTTTATGCTGAAGAGGTTTTTTTTTTTTTTTTTTTTTTTTTAAATTTATTCTTGATGGGCACTCAATTTTTGTTTAAACATTTTTTTTAAACTCACTTTTTTCTATTCAACTTATACATGGACTGTAACTCGTACCACCACTCCGGGTCAGAGTTGAACTAAAAGTAATAGTGATGAAGGGGTACTCCACATTCCCCAGAGTTCCAGAATTAGAACTTCACCATTGTTTAACCTCATACCCAGGTCACTAAGACCCTCAGCCACCGCCTTCTAGCTCATAGAAGATAAAAAGGTTTGGGGTCTGCCATGATGCTAATAGGTTTGGGACAATCATACAGGTGCTAGGGCTTGATGTGACCAGCCAATTGATCCAAGGGGGCATCTATAACTGACTGTCTAGCTTAAGTAAGAGCCAAAATGGAGTGTTGCATATCATGGACTGCTCAGCCACCAGGGTTCCATCCTTAAGCATCACAGTTTGCCACCCACGGCCAACAGGTGGCCGTATTAGGGGGGGGGGGTCTTACCCCACTGCAGAGGTGCAATTGGTGTATTCTAAAGCCCAAGACAAAAGTCACCAATAGAAAGAAGAGCAACATTACAGGGGTGAAATAGATAAGAATCCAAGTTAAATGATACAAGATATCCCAAGGTATGTAGATTTGGATTGTTGGATTTTACAGCATGTCAACCCTTGTTGGATTATTTTATGCTGAAGAAATTTTTTTTTTTTTTTTTTTTTTTAAATTTATTCTCAAGGTATGTAGAGTAGAATGAGAACAGTGTACATAGATTGAATAAAACATTCAGTTTGAAATTCCCTGAAGAAAAGCAAAACTAAAATTCATTCATAATAAAAAGAAAAAAATCTTGATGATCACTTAGTTATTTTAAAATGAATACAATCATCAAGACAAGCGATTGACTTCAACTTCAAGGGAGGATGTGGGCAGGTTGGTTGGTTGGTTGGTTTTATGGCAAAAGACATTTTGTTTGAGTCATTCTTGATGGGTACTTAAAATTTTTTAAAACTCAATTCTTTTTTAATCGCATTTTTGCAAACTCATTTTTTAATCTATTTAATCCATAGATGGGACCCTAACAGATACTATCACTACGGGTCAGAGTGGACCTGGGAGTAATGGCAATGAAGGGGTACTCTACTCTCTCCAAAATTGGAACTTCATCATTAGATGCAGTTTAATGTCATACCTGGGCCACTAGAAATCTTCTATGAAGATATGAACAATATGAAAACATGTTATTTGCAAGAGCACAGTAATGTTATTAGTAAAGTGTAAAACTTTGGCATTCGATAGAATGTCTAGCATTTTTGGCAAAGTATGAAAAACTTAATTCTGATTTTATATTCTTTACCAAAAATTTTAATAGAATACCTTGGCATTCTATAGTGTTTAGAATGTTTGCCAAAGTATTGACAATAAGAATTGGACACTTTAATAACGAATTAAAATCTGTGAAACCCGAATTAAAAAATACTAGTAGAACCTGTGGATATACCATAGTATGATAATTCAATTATTACAATATTTGATATGTTTACTTAAGAGCTATTGCAAAATAGTCCAATATGTAAAAAGTATAATAATCTTGATTTAACTCTCTCTCACTCTTTTTTTCTTTCTTTCCTTCTTTTCATCATGTTCGATTGAAACAGATTAGCATTATTGCTTCAGCATGCTCACCCACTCTCTCTATCTTATTTTTCCTGTGTGGTATGTCCTTTTTCTTCTCTTTCTATCTTTATAATAGAAATGGAATGGTCCATTATTTAACCAAGTTGACGACTCATAAGAAATAAGAATTTGGCGGTTAAGCAACACCAGATAATCAGGATTTACATTTTTGCATTTCATCTTGGATGATTTGGATAGTCTCATTTTTAACCAGAAGGTGTTGCAAGATGATAACAGTTGGAAGATTAAGGAACAGGAGTATTAATATATAAATAATGATAATAGACAACAGAGACAAGAAAATTTTATTTGTAAATTGATATCTGAAACTGGAATTAAATTGAAAAACATTTTGATGAATATTTAATCATTTTAGTTTTTTCATTTATTTATTGCAGAACATAAAAATGTTGTTTTATTTTATAACCCCCTCTGCATGAGTAGGATGTGGCACAAGGTCAATTTCTTAAGTAGAGTTTAACAGGTTTTAATTCAGAGTTTTTCTTCTGCTAAACTAGTTGCCCAACCAAGCTTAAATAGCCCAGTCTGCCCTACTATTTATCCATAGTTGGAGGGGGAATAGTTGGTTGCATATCTTCCCCAAGGGTATTAGTGCTATGTGAAACACAAACAGCCTTGTCCAGGATTTTAACTCATCTTGCCGTGTCCATTTCATAGTAACCATTATACTACATGCCTTTATTATATATACAGGTTCACTAAATGAATGAGGTGTAAAATGGAAATATCATTGTGAGGCAGATTTGAATGAAACAGAATCAAAATTACAAAAGGAAAAAAATTGATGCATTGGTGATGTATAAACAAAATAAAAGTTTGATAACAAATGGCTAATAATAATGAACTTCTTTGTAGTAATATAATTGTTTGACATTGTCTAAAACAAACTTGGTAATTTACAGATTGCCTGCAAAATGAGTACATATGATTTTATTTACTTTTATGGAAACTATACCATTCCAAATCAATAAAGTTGGTTACAAATTTTGAATCTGGTTCCCAACCATTAAGTTAAATTCAAGATATTTATATGATTATGGATAATACATGTATATGTAGTCGAGAACAGGTCAAGTGACAACTAAATCAATTAAAGAGCTAATCAAAATTCCCTAGTTCTTTCTTCATTTTAGAACCAAGTCAACTGATATCAATAAAAAGGTAGGGAAATAGCTATTGATTATACCCCAATGGATTAAATAGAGGGTTTGGTTCAACGTTCCAGGCTCCTGATTATGACAAGAAGGTTCCCATCTTTGACAAAAAACAACTAAAGGCCAGAAGACAATTCAGTTGAAATATTGTGTATATAACAATAAAATGTAGGCACATGGTGTAATGGTTAGAGTCGTAGGAAATGGACTTGTCAACCTAAGTTCAACTTCTGGACAAAGCTGTTTGCATTTCACATCATGCTAATACCCTTGGGAAAGGTATGAATCCAATTACACTCCCTCCAACTATGGATAAATAGTAGGGCAGACTGGGCTCTTTAACCTTGGTTAGGTAACCAGTTGAGGAGAAGGAAAACTCTGAATTCAAACCTGTTAAACTCTACTAAAGAAATTGACCTTGTGTCACATCCTGCCTATGCAGAGGATTGGTAAATATATACATTTGCTAATGGTCAGGAAGAAAAAGCTTGTTTAATCATTGTGCTATGGCAATATAATGAGAACAGAAATTTGTTGGGCCTGACAGCCGGTTCTCTCCACTGAAAAAGACATTCTCCCCACTGCCAAAGTCCCCTGACCAAGTCCTTCTGTCTGCAACAATTTTCCAGCAGTCCTCCACCAAAACTCACTCACCTCTTGTTCGTAGCACCTCTGTGTTCTTGTTAGCAAGATCAAAACACAATTCACCCGGTGTGGGAAGGCAGGCCTTAAATAATCATAAACTGCCCTGACCAAGATCCCATATCCAGGTCAATCGCACCCAGTGCTTCCATCGCAATGCACAAATTTGCATACGCGCCAATGAGGTTGTCTGACTGCGAGCCACAACTCATGATCAGGAGAATGCGAGTTCAATCTCTGTAGTCGCCCACTACACTCCCCTCTGATCTCCTCATTTTGCATGCCAGACACATTCGCGCTCGCTTTGAGCTCCCACGTAAGTAATTTCTCTCGCTACAGGCAAATTTAATAGTACTAAAATTGCAGACTGCTTTAATAAAAGTAAGAGTACATGGCATCCTTACTCGTGGAGTGGGGAGGGGAGGGGAAGAGGAAGTGTTTTTGGTCACATGATCATATTAAAAAAATAAAAAATAAAAAAAAGAAGTCTTTGTGCAATTTCTGAATTTATCTTTGTTATTTGATAACTGCAAACAATATAAAGACTAGTAAATAAAAATAGATGAATAAAAGAAAAAAAGTGATGTAAAGTTAGGTTTAAAGAAAAGAAAATAGAAAAAACATTACACAAATGACTTAAATAGCTAATCACAAATGCTAATCCTTATAATAGAAATAGAAGATAATTATTATCATCTTCCAGCCAGATAATTGCACCGAGTCATTAATCATTATTAGGCCTTTGTTATTTAATTAGATAAAAAAATTAAAATACTGATGGTGACAGATAGGGGGTGGAGGAGGATAGGCAATTGAGCACAAATTTATTCTCTCTCTCTCACTCAGAAGTATAGTGTCTTGGTCAGTGATTCTGATAGCTTTTTGATTTAGTGCATCCTGGGAGGTACATAGTTGCTTTGAATGAGTCCCCGGGAAAGTTTATGAGTACCAACTAAAGCCATCTAACTCCTACCTTATAACCTATACTGTATAATTAATTTCTAAGAAACTATAGAAATGTATTTACAGTTAGCTTGAAATGGTGAGGGAAGAAAAAAGAAAAACACTGGGACACATGGATAGGATTTTACTGTGTCCTTTTAGATTTTTGTGAGTCAGGGACGCAGGACGCATACCTATCAGCATCTCTGATCTTGGGTATAATGTTAAACTGCATCTAGTGGTGAAGTTCCAATTCTGGAGTTCTGTAAAGTGTGGAGTACCCCTTCCAAGTCCACACTGACCTGGAGTGCTATCACTCCAGGTCAGTTAGGGTCCCATTAGTGGATTAAATAGATTTTTTAAAAAGTATATAAAAAATGTGTTTAAAAAAAAATTGAGTTCGAAAAAAAATTGATTACTCAACAAGAATGAATAAAAGAAAACGTCTTCAGCATAAAATAACCCAACAAGGGTTGACATGCTGTAAAAATCAGCCAACCGGTTAAATCGAACTTAACATCCTAAATTTCACCATTGTATGTCACTCCGCCAAAAGAAAAAACAAACAAAAACCAAAAATCAGGGAATTAACCGAATTTAATGACATTTTAAGTGTTGATATATTAATGAATAAAAGATATAATGCACCAGTTATTCTATTTTAAAAACTTTTACATTTTTTCAGGTCAGTTAACTTTGAACCACGTATCTTTGAGAATCTGTGTTATGCCTAAAAGATATGTGGTTCAAAGTTAACTGACCTGAAAAAATGTAAAAGTTTTTAAATAAAATAACTGGTGTATTATATCTTTTATTCATTAATATATCAACACTATTAAATTCGGTTAATTCCCTGGTTTTTGGTACTTTTTTTCTTTCAGCGGGGTGACATACGATGGTGGAATTTAGGTCCATTAAGTTTGATTGATTTAACCAACCAACCAATTAGAAGCATAGGCACATCTCTTAAGTCCACATCCTAATGATGAAAAAAAAAAATGATAGTTACAGATTGGGGGTAGCGGAGGGTAAGCAATTGGGACCAAATTTATTCTCTCTCTCTCTCTCTCTCAGAAGCATAGGTAGTCCACACCAATGAGCCTGTTCAGTACTCAAATAGGTGACTACTTAAGAACAAACAACAAGTACTGTAAGCAACTTGAAGCCTATGTAAAAGACTGACTTTGGCATAAAATAACCCAATACAGGTTGATATGCCATAAAACCAACCATCATTCCAAGTTGCCATCCTTATTTACTTAGTTTAGTCTGGCAAATCCACAAACGTAAGGCACCCGGTAAGGATCCAACTCACCCATTTTGCAATTTGGCAACCACTGGCAGGGCAAGTCTCAGCAAGCGTTCTTTGACAGCTATCATCTGTCTTTTACGAATGAGGCGCACCAGAGGAGATTTTGGTTGACAATGTCACCGTCTTCTGCAACCAGCAAGTAAAGCAGTTTCCGCATGAATGGGGGGTCCGACTGGCTGCAATGTGCGTATGTACTATCAGGTAATGGTATTGCAGAAAGAAGTCACCACAGCATCAGGATTGCTGCTAGGAAGCAGTACACTATTGTAGAGGCAGCATACTAATACAATGTTATGCCGAAGGAGGGGTGTTCCCGGTAAACGCACCCGAAAAAACCATCTACACATACCAGCTTCGGGTAAAGGGAATTGGCATTGTGCAGTCACCTGACGACGAGGAGGCTTGCAGGCCATACACTGTGGGAATCCCATCTGGATGAAACCCCCAGGCAGTCGATGTACCACCAGATTCAAGTGGGGGCGAGTGACTGGTGTGGTCAGTCAGCAATCTGTCCTGGTCAATGGGACCATTCCACTACTGATGAAAATGATGAGTCCTCTGGCATCAAGCTATTAATAGATGTCGCCAGTGGTTCCCCTGAAGATGTAACCGCTAACTCGTTGGACAATTCAGAGGCAGAGGATGTAGGGCACGTCCTGCTTTGAAGGAGTGTACAGACCAAAAGACCCGTATTTTGTGTGATCAGGATATCAGGGTGGAGTGTGACAGAGAACACGAGTCAAGTGGTAGAAATGAGGACTTACCATATTCTCAAAGGAAGCGGGTTAGGCTTTATCTGGCATGTAGGACTATGATCTAAGATCGAACCCGCGTCCTTCTGAATATGACTGTGTGACAGCTACAAGCATGTGGGCGCTGGGTGTATAAATAGACCAGCAGAAACCCAGGTGGGAGCAAGGAAAAAGCGCGTTTCAAGATCAGAGTGACAGTAGCAGCGAGAGGTTTGGAAGAAGAAGAAGAAGAAACAACAAGTAGAAGTCAACTGCGACGAGATAGGAAATGGAGAAGACAAAGGAAAGGAAAGATTAGTCTGGCAGTAAGCGTTGGACTCTATTGTTTGACCCCCTCCCCTCAAAGACAGTTTTTTTTTTAACTTAAATTTTATTTTTCCCCTCAACACAGGTCACTTAACTTTGACCCCCCCCCCACTTATTTTTAGGGCGCAAAATATTTGTGGGGTTATATAAAGTTGAAACTAATTACAATATAAATAAAAAGACAAAAGACTGAAGATATGAATAGAAGAAAAAAAAATTTATAAGAGCTATCCTGGTAGAAAATAAGTACCGAAAATCAGAAAATTAAATGTAAAATAAAAAATTAAAAAATAATTTTTGGAGATCTTTTTACTCTTTTTGATAATTATTTAATTGGCCGTTATATTATAAAAGAAAAAATTATACATGGATATTTGTTCTGTTTAAAGTGTGTGTGTGGGGGGGGGCTAAATTTTCAATAGAGTTTTTCTACAAAAATGATTAGATAACAATAATAAACAAAAGTAGTTATTAAATAAATATTTCTTTTTAGAATCTGAAAATATGAAATTTGAAACTTAGTATTAAGCGTTTCATATTTTAATTAATTTTATCTATTAATTAGGTATGATAAATTATTTCTGCTATGGCAGTCAGCAATGGTAATATTTATTTTAAAGAATTTCGATTTATTTCCATTGAATCAGCTTGATTGAAATGATTCAGTATTAGAAAAAAAATTTTTTTAAAGTGATTAATAGTCAACACAGAAAATTTTATTAAAATCAGATAATTCCCTGATTTATGATAATTTTTTTATCAATGTAGGTCCTCCATAGGAGGACATTTTCTTCAGGTCATTTTTTTTTTGTAAACAAATGCGCAAAATTTTTTTAGAGCGTCTTTTTTTGTGTGTTTAGACCAAAAAGAAAAATATATTTCATTTAAAAGTAACCAATTCTTCTTTAATTGAGTGTATTTGTTTTTTAAAATTTATTTTTGATTTTTTAAAATTATTGCTGATTTCTAAGAAACTGTTATAAGCCTTAAAATCCTAAATATCATGGTTTATTTTTACTTCGGACGTACATAAAAACAGCGGCCATGTTTACGATATATTTAAGCAACCACCAAAATACGTCACATGATGAGTTTAGGCCATATTGAAAGAAGAAACGTAAATATTTTTGAACTTTTTGAAAAAAAAAATCTTGCAAAAAAGAAATAACGAACATAAAGAGTTGTTGCAAAGAAAAACAGTTAATTAGAAGATCAAATTATCCGACAGGGGAAAAATTACTCGCCGTTATCTTGAAAAATAAGTAAAACTATTTTTTTTACAACAGGGTCAGTTTCTTTATTGATATTTTTTAGCAGAATTCTGTATTCATGGTTCTTTTACTAAAAAGCACTCGCATCGAAACTTATAAAAATATTCTGATATAATCATTCAGACTCTTACCTTCATAGTAAAAAAAATAAAAATCGTTTCTTGTCGGTTCATTTTTTCATATTTCATAAAATAAAATAGTGGGGGTAGACCTCGTAAAAAAACATATATTTCCCCTAAAATATATTTAGGAAAATATTATTTCAAACATATTTTCATCCAAAAATAAGTAAGTATAGAAATTTTCATGAAAATCGGACCATTAATTGATTTTTCATAACATTTTTTTAAAAGCCAGGAGTCATAACTTGTTTTTGGCTACATTAGATTTCAATTAATTTAACAGTGCAAAAATGTAAACATCGATCATAATTTTCCTTATTTCTGTAAGCTGAAAATTAAAAAAAAAAATAATCAGGAGTTTTTTAAATGTTTATTCTTTTGAATGGACAAAAAAATTTCAAGAAAATATTTTTAACCTTTATGCAAGTTTCATTGTGTTGGGGGGGGGATTTCACAGGGAAAATTGGTGGTACCTATGAACAAAATTGTCCGGAAAAAAAAAAAAAAAAAAAAAAAAAAAAAGAGGAAAAAGTTTAAAAATATTAAAAAAAATTAAATAAAAAAAAACTGAATTCCCCAATAAATGTTTATTTTTTTGCGCTTCTATGAGAAAAATATAAAATCGAAAAATAAAATGTAAAAAATAATAAATAATTAATTTTTTGGAGATTTCTTTTTACTCATTTCGATAATTATTTGGCTATTATTTTATAAAAGAAAAAACATCGATGTTTTTTCTGTTTAAAAAGGGGAGGGGTACATTTTCAATCGAGTTTTTCTTCAAAACTTATTACTTTTGTCACCTAAAATAAGGTTTGCATTAAGTAGATATTTATTTTTAGAATCTAAAAATATAATATTTTAAACTTAACATCGGGATTTTCATATTTAAATGAATTTATATATTTAATCTTTCATAGCAAAAATACTAAATTAAAGTTTTGAAATAAAAATATGTATTATAAAATTCATTAATTTTTAAATCAATACTGAAAATTTCATTAAAATCGGATAATTACCTTTTTGGTAAATTTTTTTGCAATCGCGAATGTTACAGTAAAATTGTAAACAAGCACTTAAAACCATCGAAAAAGAGGCTGAATGGCGGATATCGTCGAAATTGACCAAAACAAATAGTTTTAAATCTTTTTAAAATAAACTGCATATGTAATTATATTTTTCTTTTGTTAAATGTTGGTTTATGCTACTACTTATCGATTTAAACAAAGTTTAACCTTAAATAATAGATTTAATTATTCTTAATTCGCTTTTAAAACTCGTAGTATCCGATTTTTTTTGCTACTCTCTAGTTTGTTTTATGGTAGGAATTTACGAGGAAATTGTTCTTCTTTACCATGAAAATGAGCAAAGCAATTGGCAGTGCCTATAAAAAATCCCTAAAATCCTTGATCTCAAGTCACATCTAAAGCATCTGGTCCCATCTAGAAAGAAAGATTTTTTTTTCTTTTTTGAAAACACCGACCAGGTTACACGATGGTTTGTTTATTTTTAAGTAAGCCAGCTAATAAGTCAACAACTTTGTTTAGTGTTTTTTTTTTTTAGGGACAAACAAGTGGTTCGACCTTTCTAAGAGTAAGGGACTTTGTTTTTCTTCTTCTTTATTAAAATTTCAGTATTAATTGGTACTTGTCCATAATATCTCGCTAACTGATGAAGAAATGTTTGCGGTGATGCAAAAAATAAATTATATCGAATTGTAATACTTTATATTCACCATCCATCCAGATAAGAGCAAGTTTCAGTGATTTGCTTTGTTTTTTTTTTCTTCTTTTTTTAACAGAACATTTTTTTTTAAAACCCGTCTTCATCTCAGTACAATTCACCCACCACCCTTTCTCTCTTTCAACCGCTAAGATCGTGAGTTATGATCGATTTTTTTCTCAGCTAAAGAATTCAATTAAACGATCGAAAATTACTCTTATCTTGATGGTGAATATAACTTTTACATTTTTTTAGAAATGTAAAACTTATATGAAATATTATATAGTATAATTAATAGTATTATTTCTTTTGCTGCAAAAGTATAGAGTATTATTATAATACTCTATACTTTTACAGCAAAAGAAATTTCTTCAGTGGGATATTCTTGATAAGTACCTCATGAGAGACTAAAGAAAAATGCTCAGTTTGTGAACCAAAACAAAAACAAACAAATGAAAAAAAAACGTGTTTTTATTTAAATTTTGCATTTTAAATTTATTTAGTTGAGATCAGATTTATTTCATTATTATTTATTTAGATGGACAAGTCATTTAAAATTATTTTTTAAAAATTGATTTTATTTACAAGTTTTCAATTTTTTTCCAACGGCGCATAATGTAAGGAACTTTCGCAAAACAAAAGACGAAAACAAAAAAAAAGTTATTATTGATTTACACTTCTTTTTGCGATGCAAACGATTATTTTATAATAAAGCTTATATATTCAAATGTTTTGTTAAGAAAAAAAGTTTGGTTATTTTTACTTACATGGCCGAGTGATAGATTTCTTCTTCTTTTGTTTCTTTTTATAGACCGCCGCTATTTTTAGTTAGTGGTTCTTATGTCAGATTGATTTCTAAAATAAAAAGTAATATCTAGCTTCCTTTATTGCTCAATGCAATGATTGAATTTGCTTTCTAAAATCGGTTTCGCCCGCCTAAACATGTTCAATCATGTTCTTTAGTAAAGAACACTTGCTTTTTTTCTAAGTGCAAACATGTTTTCGTCTCTCACAATGTTATAAAAATGTGAGACTCACATAAGTAACTATTACCGATTAAAAAAAAAAAAAAAATTGAACAGTTTTTTGATGACTGAAAACAACTGATTGCTTTTGAAAAAAAAAATCTAGTAGATACCTGTTCTTTGACATGAAATGAAAATGAATGAAGTAGTTTTTTTTATTTGTCTCATACCCCACCTGTATGAATGAAGTAGTTTATATCCCCGCTCACAACCCTCTCATATATACACACGGTAGTCTCATTTTTTTTTAGATTAATTTTTTCAAGGGGTTAAAAAGAAAGAAAAAAAAGACATAAAAAAAACAATGAATCAATTTCAAATGGTTTGACCCATGTTTTGGCTATATCTTTTATTGGCCCAAATGGTCAGAGTTCGATCCCGGGTAAGAGCTACGATTTCAGTACCTTTGAAAGCAGAGAGAGGCAGATCCTTTCCAATTATTGGAGAAATTAAATGGTAAAAGTTTTACCGTAAAACGATCTTTTTTCTTTTTACTTACTATGGTCAGTTTTTCAATAAAACCCATTATATGTGTGTAAACTTTACAGTGAAACACACATATAATGGGTTTTTATTCATTTACTTTACACTGTAAAGTAGATCTTTATTTTTGCACGCGTGCGTGCGTGCACACGTGTGTGTTGTGTGTGTGTGTGTGTGCGTGCGCGCGTGTAAAATTAAAATTTATGCAGTAGTAAACAACTTAAAAAATATTTATTAAATAAATAGATAAACAAATGAATGAAAATAAGAGTTTAAAACATCGGATTTCGTTTCTTAAAAAAAAAAAAAAAACAGATTTCCAACAGGCGCGTGGTGTAATAATGGTTATCGTCGTAGGATATGGACAAGGCGAGACGAGTTCAAAACTTGGACGCGGTTGTTCGCATTTCACTAGGAATACCCAAAAATCGGCTGCTAGAGTCAGCTAATGTTTTTTTAAAAACGAATTAAAATTAATTAAATCGATTATTTAAGGTCAAAATTTTGTATAAATCGATAAGTAGTAACATAATGACCATCAATAAGCAAAATAATATTACACATTTAATTCATTTTTAATACATTTAAAACGAATTTTTTTGATCAATTTCGATCGCGTTTGGCCATTAACTCTCTTGAAATATGGCGTGTTTACAAAATTCATGTAACATTATCGATTTTTAAAAATTTACCAAAAGTCAGGGAATTATCTGATTTTAATGAAATTTTCAGTAAATATTTATTGATTAATGAATTTTCATTAATGCATTAGTTATTTTATTTCAAAACTTTAATTAAGTATTTTTGCTATGAAAAATGAATATATAAAATTCATTTAAAATATGAAAATCCTGATGTTAAGTTTAAAATGTTATATTTTTAGATTCTAGAAATAAATATCTATTTAATGCAAACCTTATTTTAGATGCATAAAGTAATAAGTTTCGAAGAAAAACTCTATTGAAAATTCCCCCCCCCCTTTTTAAGTGGAAAAAATATCGATGTATAATTTTTTTCTTTTATAAGATAATAATAGCCAATTAAATAATTATCGAAATGAATAAAAAAGAAATCTCCAAAAACTTTTAAAATATTTTTTTAAATATTTTATTTTCTGATTTTCGGTACTTATTTTCTCATAGAAAATCCCCCGTAAAAAATGTTTTTCTATTCTTTTTTTTCTATTCATAACTTCGGTCTTTTATCTTTTTATTTATACTGTAATTAGTACCAAAAACTGACTGAATGTTACACCCCCAAAATAAGGTGGGGTGAAAATCAAGTGACCTGAAAAAAATGAGAAAGTTTTGAAATAAAATAAATAATGCATTATAAAGTTCATTGATTGATAAATCAACACTGAAAATTTCATTAAAATCCAATAATTCCCTGATTTTTGGTAAATTATTTTCTGTAGAGGGACTAAATTCATTTTGTCAAAAACGGATTTATGTCAATTTTGGGTATACCTACATTACACATACCTTTGCGAAAGGTACGAATACAACTATTTTCCCTCCAGCTATGGGTAAGTAGAGCAGACTGGGCTCTTTAACCTTGGTATAGCAACCGGTGTAGGTGAAGGAATACTGAATTCAAACCAATGGGGCTTGTGGAGATAAAAAAATACGAAAATAAAAATGAAATAAGAATAAAATGAAAAACAACAAACTCCCATGGGGCCTTGACCGGAAGAACCCTTCTGCGCATATCCGACAAAAATGATTGAGTCCCTACCCCAAAAAGGATACCCCCGTCATTTTTGAATTTAGGCCGCAACTGAGTGCAGTCGTTTTCCTGGCCAGGGGTATGTTCCCTTGCTACAGCCGACTATGCCCCATTCAATAAAGCCTAAGTCGTAAAACTACCTCTTGCCTTTGTCTCATTCCTTTCTCATTCCTATTCGTTCCTTAAGTTCCATTTCAGCTTACCAGCCCACAAGAACAAAGAACCAGCTTTATTGGGGACAAGATACCAGTACAAACAAATTTAACTTAGCCCCATAGGCTCTCTTCTCATTAGTCAAAAGTACTTTGAAAGCTCCTCCTCTATCCTCCATCTCCTTCTCCCTCCTCCTCTACCCTCCACCTCCTCCATTTTATGTGTTTGCTATAATAAGAGTTTGATTATCTTCAAGAAGACTTTTGTTTTTTTCATTCTTGATGGGTACTCAATTTTTTTAAAAACTCAGTTTTTTTAAAAACTCAGTTTTTTTTAAAAACTCAGTTTTTTTAAAAACTCAATTTTTTAACACATTTTGTTCCATTTAACCCATAGATGGGACACCAACAGGTACTACCACTCCAGGTCAGAGTGCACATGCCCAGTCTACAGCATGCCAGTAAGTATCCTTTTACCATAGAAAGACGCTAATGTATTTCAATGATTTTTATCCTACTTTATTCCATTCCAAGGGCGACTCTGAATGTGTGGCTTTATAAGCAGCAGGTTTGGAAGGAGGAAACTCTTGGCTAACAATAAATTCTAACTCCAGAATTGACCCCCCCCCCACACACACACACTTCTAAAGTTGCTTTGAGTGATGTTGGAATATTTTGTAATATAAGGTGTGCTGAAGTCCACCACTTAAACTTATAGTCTCTGCGTGAATTAAAGCCAGCCAATCAACAGCTTGAATACGTGGTTAGTTAACTATTTAATCGCTGATCTTGAAAGCCATTCATTTGCACGTATTCGCCACGGATGAACAGATCATCAACCAAGGAGCAACCAAAGGATTTTACCTAACACTAAGGAACACCAAGGAACAACCAAAGGATTCTACCTAACACTAAGGAACAACCAAGGATTCTTCAATAGCGAACACAAGGGATTTCCACTGTAAAGTGCTCTCACCTGCAGCCTAAAAATAGCGAGAAAGATCGTGACAAGTGAACCATGTTATTCATTCATTCTTCAGTGGTTGAGGCTAGACTCATATCTTTGTCTTTCTCTGTCTTTTCCCTATCGTGTTGGTTGATTGGATTTTACAGCATGTCAACCCTTGTTGGGTTATTTTATGCCGAAGATGTTTTGTTTTATTCATTATTGATGGGTATTCAAATTTTTTTTAAAACTCAGTTTTTTCTTAAACACGTTTTTTAAAACTCAGTTTTTTTCTATTTGACCAATAGATGGGACCCTAACAGATATCACCACCCCAGAGTAATGGCTATAAAGGGATACTCCACACACCTCAAAGCTCCAAAATTGGAACTTCACCATTAGATGCAGTTTAACATTATACCTAGGAAACTCCCTATCATGTGATCTGGTTGTACCATTCAGATACACTTGACCCAAAGTAGTTTATGCTCTTGGTTATCATCATAGGAAATGGACTCAGGTTCAAATCTTGGACAAGGCTGTTTGTATTTCACATCACACTAATCTTGGGAAATGTATGAAACCAATTATTCTCCCTCCAGCTCTGATAAAATAGGGCAGACTGAGCTCTTTAACCTTTGACAACCCATCTAGGAGAAGGAAAACTCTAAATTCAAATCACATATATATATATATGTATATATATATATATACCATATTTCCTTGAAAATAAGACCTACCTGCAAAATAAGATCTAGCATGATTTTTCAGGATGATTTTAATATAAGCCCTCCCCTTGAAATAAGCCCTAGTTGAGACTGGCAGACAGATGTAAGAAACAAGCTTTCCTCACAATCACATCATGTGACACAAACACTCGACATCCCCTGAAAATAAGTTCAAGTATTATATTTTAGAGTGAAAATTAATTTAAGCCCTGCCTTATTTTGGAGGAAACATGGTATATATTTATAAAACCCGTTTGATGAGGCTAAGACTCATTTTTTTTAGTTTCTGGTTGAAATAAAAATATAACAGGATGACGGTTTGTTAATTTTTCTTTCTTTGAAAGTTAAATACTGCTCTGTATATAATTTAATTTATTGATTATTATACATTGTGCACTTTTTAGGGATTTATAAAAATCCTTGTATGAGTATATATGTTTGCACCTACAAGAGCATACTGTATGGTTGCACAGTGAGATCTGATGACCTCAAATAGAATCATCCCTGACTTACCAGTCATTTGGATTACCTTACATTTATATATATATATATATATATATATATATATATTACCAACCCTCGCAATATATATTATATATATTATATATATATATATATATATATATATATATATTGACTTTTGAATGATACAGACAATTATCTAGCATTCGTTTTTGCTGCAGACCTGTTTTTTTAATGGCTAAATGTTTTATGTGAGGCTATAATAGTATTATACATTTCTGCAGTTGTCTTTAATTAATCAGTTATTTTGATTAATTCATTACGATTATCCCTGATGATCCATTTTTGATAAAACTTACGTAGGTTATTTATCTGTACCTTTCTATTATATATATATATATATATATATATATATTATATATATAAATAAATAATTATATAAAATAAATAAATAAATATATATATAATATATATATATATATATATATATGTAGTAATTAATACATTTTGTATTATCCTTGTTCAGACAGTATACTCCTCAATTAAAGATATTTTTTTTCAATAACTTCCCCTTGTGATTTCTGGAGAGTACAAATTTTAATCTATAGTGAATGTATAAGAATAAAATGTGTGATTCTCATAATACGATAGAAGGCTCAGAGTAACCTTCCAATGTAGGTGAATATATATATATATATATATAAGAGAGTTTCATAATTTGCTTGAAGCATTGTGTATGTATTGGTTAGGAGGTAGATTTAGAAGGCCATCACAATGCAGTTTGGAATAAATAAAAAATAATAATACGGTAACAATGGTGGTGTGTGTTGACCTGTATTTTTTTATTATTTCTTGAATTTTCGAGGTAATACCTCTTTATCAAAAGAATTGAACTGAAGCAGTACAGCTATGGCATTTCTTCCTAAATGAATTTTTTTTTTTTTGAAAATGACGTTATTTTTGAAATAACTGTATTCCCGTGTGAGCGTGAATGCGTTTATTTTTATTTTTATTTTTTTTTGTACGTGTGCGTATGTTGTAATGCGCGTGACATTGAAAATGCGTGTTGGCTGTGACGTTAAGACTGTATCCTAGCGCGGGATTTTGTACGTGGGTATGTGCGAATGAAAAAGTGTATTTGTGTTTTGTGACGTTTCCTGTTGGATTTTACATCAATTTAATCATTTAATATTATTAATATTATTATTATTATTAATATTATCATATTTATTTGCTTATTTACTTATTTATATCTAATTCAATTTATCTTTTTATATTTTATAATATTTTTAAATATATATATATATATATATATATATATATATATATATATTTATTATTTATTTATTTAATTTATTTTCCTTAACAACTAGTGTGCAATGGCTTGTGTGTTTGTATGTGTGGGCGAGATGTTGGGCTATAGATTTGAGTGCGTGTTTCGTATTAGTCTTCTCGTTGTAGATTTGTTTCATTAGTAATTCTCCATTGTGCATGTGGGTATGTGTTATGTGTGTGTGTGCATATACTGTTACATGTGTGCGTAGGTTGTGGGTTTATTGTATGATGAACTCTGCGCTGAGTTCACTCCTGTTATTGATCTCTGGGTGTAATCTAGCGATTAGCAAGGCCTCTTTAATTCTGAGATTACCCAAATTTCTCTCTCGAGCCTCTATATTGACTGTTATATTTCTTTCTGTGTTGTTGCATTTAACTAAGTGTTTACGGAAAGTGGATGCTTGTGTGTGTAAGTGTTCTTTGATTCTAATGTGTAGTGGTCTTGTGGTGCTACCTATGTAAAATTGGTTACATATATTACATTTTGTGCGGTATACCACATTCACTTCGTGGCACATACCTGTGTCGCGGATGGGGCAGTTCGCTAGTGTACAACTAGTGGCCTCCTTATGGCGGCTTTTGGAGAGTTTTCTCCTGAGTGATGGTCCGTAATGGGCAAGTTGTATGTCCAGGCCCTCCTTCCGTATCGCCCTACGTATTGCTGTGGTTATATTTTCGTTGAAATGTGGAGAAACCTTACAATATAATTCCCAACACAATCAGAAACATCCACCTACCAACATGCTTCCAACTACCAAATTTTGAGCGGACACTGCACTACCTTCATACGTTCCTGATCAAGAAAATGATACAACACCTACATCTCACTCTACACAAACACATAAACACATACAACGTAACAACACTACCCACTACAACTATACCCATACCACAAATTATAAACCAAATCTACCACTACAGCGTGGACCATGAAAAAAACGTCTAAAACAAAAATTCCAATGGACTCAGAACAAACAACACCAACGCAACACACAACGCAAATATGCAGGAAAAACGAATGACTTTAAAGATGAACCACACAACACAATACCACAAAATCAGCCACGTGTTACGGACTTATCACACTCCCTAACTAATGAAGAAAAGGAGCTACTTAGTCTAGGACCCAAGTTTATATTGTCTCAAAAAATAAATGACAAACTACTACTGGACCTTGAGACGAACTTTTGTCGAACTGCATACCAACTAAAATGGCTAACCTTCATCGATAACACACCCAACCCCACAGATACAACAAATAAAAACAACCAACTCCCTACTTACACATTAGATAACCCACTACACCCACCTCCAGCCAACCAAGTACTAGATTCAAAACTATCTAGACTCAAACAAACAATATTCCAAATCATAAAAGGAAACAAAAAAATAACACCCAACCTTTCTAAAGCACAACACAACACTATTAAAAAACTAAAAGAGAAAGAATTAATTTACCTGCCCTCTGATAAAGGAAAAGAGTTCTGCATAATCCCTAAGGATACGTACAACAACTTGGCATTCGAACACCTTAACAACAACGAACTCTATACAGAGGTCACAGATACAACGCCTACCCAAATAGAAAACCGCATAAACACCACATGGACCAAAATCTGCAAAAATAGAAAACTCCCCAACAGATACAAGAACAACTTCACTAGCAAAAATAGCACCCTACCAAGGTTTTACCATCTAATAAAAACACATAAAACCAATTCAACACCGCAAATTAGACCAATAGTCTCCAGTGTGGAAGGACCACTATATAAGACATCATGGCTCCTTTCAAAAATACTGAAACCAATATTAGCGACTCTCCCTGGACATGTCAGCAACTCTGACGAAGTCATTCACAAACTGCAACAAACCCCATCAAATATACTCGAAAATAATAAATACGCATTTAGCTTGGACGTTACCGCTCTATACACATCAGTACCAGCTCAACCAGCGGTCGACCTGTTGACTGAACGGATAGCATCATCCGGCCTATACTGCTACAACCTCACCCCTCAAGACATACACCAACTTCTATCAATAATCGTAGACAACACATACTTCACGTTTCAAGAACGAACATATAAGCAAATAAAGGGCCTGCCGATGGGATCCAGCCTCTCGGGCTTACTGGCCATCTCCTACATGGACAGACTTGAACGCCAAGCACTTAATATTTGCCGCTCTTGTGCCTTCTTCACCAGGTATATAGATGATATTCTCATCCTCACATCTTCCCGTGAAGAAGCCAACAAAATCGCATCAACATTCAACAACATAGACAACAACATACATTTCACCATAGAACATCCTGACTGCACAGGATCATTATCACTGTTGGATTTCCGACTTAAGGTATTAAACAAGGGAGAAATCCACACCGACTTCTATAGAAAATCGGCCAGCAGAGACTTGTTCGTCCACCACAAATCGGCACTCCCCCTTGGGGCAAAGACTGGATACATAAAGAACGAACTTGCCCGTATCCGAAACAAATGCAGCAAGAAGCAGGACCAGATCACACACACCAGACAATTTATATCCACACTAAAAGACAATGGTTACCCACTTCAATCACAAAACGACTCAAGCAAACAGAATCCACAAAACACCATCTCACGTCCAATGCCTGTTTTTTAAGGTTACCACATTTCAACGAAAATATAACCACAGCAATACGTAGGGCGATACGGAAGGAGGGCCTGGACATACAACTTGCCCATTACGGACCATCACTCAGGAGAAAACTCTCCAAAAGCCGCCATAAGGAGGCCACTAGTTGTACACTAGCGAACTGCCCCATCCGCGACACAGGTATGTGCCACGAAGTGAATGTGGTATACCGCACAAAATGTAATATATGTAACCAATTTTACATAGGTAGCACCACAAGACCACTACACATTAGAATCAAAGAACACTTACACACACAAGCATCCACTTTCCGTAAACACTTAGTTAAATGCAACAACACAGAAAGAAATATAACAGTCAATATAGAGGCTCGAGAGAGAAATTTGGGTAATCTCAGAATTAAAGAGGCCTTGCTAATCGCTAGATTACACCCAGAGATCAATAACAGGAGTGAACTCAGCGCAGAGTTCATCATACAATAAACCCACAACCTACGCACACATGTAACAGTATATGCACACACACACATAACACATACCCACATGCACAATGGAGAATTACTAATGAAACAAATCTACAACGAGAAGACTAATACGAAACACGCACTCAAATCTATAGCCCAACATCTCGCCCACACATACAAACACACAAGCCATTGCACACTAGTTGTTAAGGAAAATAAATTAAATAAATAAATAAATTAAATATATATATATATATATATATATATATATATTTAAAAATATTATAAAATATAAAAAAGATAAATTGAATTAGATATAAATAAGTAAATAAGCAAATAAATATGATAATATTAATAATAATAATAATATTAATAATATTAAATGATTAAATTGATGTAAAATCCAACAGGAAACGTCACAAAACACAAATACACTTTTTCATTCGCACATACCCACGTACAAAATCCCGCGCTAGGATACAGTCTTAACGTCACAGCCAACACGCATTTTCAATGTCACGCGCATTACAACATACGCACACGTACAAAAAAAATAAAAATAAAAATAAACGCATTCACGCTCACACGGGAATACAGTTATTTCAAAAATAACGTCATTTTCAAAAAAAAAAAAAATTCATTTAGGAAGAAATGCCATAGCTGTACTGCTTCAGTTCAATTCTTTTGATAAAGAGGTATTACCTCGAAAATTCAAGAAATAATAAAAAAATACAGGTCAACACACACCACCATTGTTACCGTATTATTATTTTTTATTTATTCCAAACTGCATTGTGATGGCCTTCTAAATCTACCTCCTAACCAATATATATATATATATATATATATATATATATATATATGAATTAATTGGACAAAGAAGTAAAACATAACAATACAGACTTTATTGTCTGAGCACGTGGGGAATGACATATATAACATAATACAGATACAAAACCAGATAGGACTAAAGTACTTCGGAAGTAAGAAAGAGTTCATAAAGAATAAGAGAGTCACTTACTGATAGTTGGGGGGCAAAGCCCACCACTTAATGGACAGAGACACCACGTGTCTAGCCCATGTTTTGTAGATGATAGACCAAGAGAAAGAGAGTGAGAAATTCCCAGGCTGATATTTAAATACCCAGCCAGTAGTGTCACATATTGGCAAAACCCTCGCGGTAAGGGAAGATGACCCTTTTGAATACAAGTCCATCTCAGCAGGGGCAGACAATCGCTACAAGTGTATCTATAAAACCTTATGAAATATCTAATAATTCCTCACCAAAAAAAAAACAATTAATGAGATGTGAAGGAGAAAAAAAAAAAAAAATGAATTATTTCTAAATCTGTCTGTTATGATTTTTGTGGCCATTTTTAGGTTTCAAGTGAGAGCACTTTACAGTGCAGATCCCTTATGTTCCTTATGAAGAATCCTTTGGTTGTTCCTTGGTGTTCCTTAGTAAAATTTACCATGTGCTCTTTCTTGCTTTTTATCGGCAAAATTATTTAGATATTTTACAATGCCCCCTAAGTGATATTTTATTATGCCCGATAGAATACAAATAAAAACTCAGATAATTTTTTTCAATATATTTTTACAAAGAAAAAATTCAAAATTCAAAATTCAAAACAATTTTCATACTGTGTGCTCTCTCTGTCTTTGGATATCCTTTTTTATTGGGAAAATTGTTTATTTCTGTGACCATTTTTAGGCTTCAAGTGAGAGAACATTACAGTGGAGATTCCTTGTGTATCCTTAGTGAAGAATCCTTGGTTGTTCCTTGGTGTTAGGAAGAATCCTTTGGTTGTGCCTTAGTGAAGAATCCTTGTGTTAAGCAGAGGCTAATCCACTCATCTGTGTCGAATACATGCAAATGAATGGCTTTCAAGATCAGCAATTAAGTAGTTAACTAACCACATATTCAAACGCGTTGATTGGCTGGTTTTAATCCACGTGCCCACACAGAGTATAATTTTAAGTGGTGGACTTCAGCACACCTTATATATATAAAAAAAACTCCAACAAAAATAATTTAGAGATTTTTTTTTACCATATTTTACAATGCCTAAATTATTTTCCCAATAAAAAGCATATCAAAAGTGAAAGAGTGCACGCTATGAAAATTGTTTTGAAATTTGAATTTTGAATTTTGAATTTTTTCTTTGTAAAAATATATTGTAAAAATTTAATTTAAAAAACATTGTCTGAGTTCTTATTTGTATTTTATCAGGGGTAAGGGTATTGCAAAATATCTAAATAATTTTGCTAATAAAAAGTGAGAAAGAGTGCATGGTAAATATCTAAGGAGTTAGGTTTTTACGCCTGCAACGATCAATGAAAAACATAAATAAGGGCAGGGATGACAAAATGTTTACAGTCCCCATTCTTCTAAGTCATACATCTGCTGCTTTGGATCTGATTGCTCTGCACTTAGTAACAGCAACATCACTATCATCCTGATGTAACAGAAGTATGAATGGTGCAATACATTATTTTTTCTATGTTTAATTTTGTTATAGCTTTCATTAATAGTGTTGGTTTGTTAAAATTGTATGATATTCATAATGGCATGAATCCAGCTATTCTTCCTCCAGCTATGGATAAATAGTAGGGCAGACTGGGCTCTTACATACATACATACATACATACCTTTGTAGACATATTTGCATTTCACATATCACTAATACCTTTGGTAACTATTCTCCCTCTGGCTATAGGTAAAATAGTAGGGCAGACTGGGCTCTTTAATCTTGGTACAGCAACCAGTCTAGGAGAAGGAAAACTCTGAATTCAAACCTATTAAACTCCATTTAAAAATTGACTTTGTGTCACATCCTGTTTGTGCAGAGGGGTTGGGTAAATATGCATATACACTTATACTCCTACACTATCTGTGCCTGTGGTGTAATGGTTATTATCATAGGAAATGGACACAGCGATACAAATTAAAATCCTGGATTATTCTCCCTCCATCTATGGGTAAATAGTAGGGCAGACTAGACTCTTCAATATTGGTATGGCAGCTGGTCTAGGAGAAGGAAAACTGAATTCAAACCTGTTAAACTCCACTTAAAAAATTGACATTGTGTCACATTCTGCTTGTGTAGAGAGGTTGGGTAAATACATATAGTATTGGTAATGGTTAGGTAACCAGTCTAGGAGAAAGAAAACTCTGAATTTAAACCAGCTGTACTGTGACACAATGGTTAAGTGAAAATACGGTCAGAAAAAAAGAAGGAAAATAGAATGTCTAGACCCATGTGATCAGTCAGATAAAGAGTCATAAAAGGTATACGGCCACCATGAAGTTAAGCCAGTTAGAGATAATATCTTTAGGTGGCTAATTTCAAGAGAAAATGGGTCTTGAAGAAGTTAATGGTTTGAAAATTGGGGGACACTGAGACTGATAAAAAAATGTAATGGCTATAATTTTAGGAGAAATTGCAGATACAATGTCTGAGAAGAAAAGTTAGTATCTACTTTCTGAGTGGTCGTATCCATGGGAGTGTATAGGGGTGGAATCTGCATATATATTTAGCTGGCTCAAGCCCCTTCAGCAGTTTCAGACCAACCATTGGAGTGAGAATGTCATCCCAGTAGCAGTAGATAGAAAATAGGCAGGGACCCACATCAGTGAAGCCAGCAATCAACTTATAGTTAAAACAACTTCTTGCCAGCTAACAACATAGACTTAAGTGTCCTCTGCTCCACCACAAACTGCACAAAGTATCACACCTTCCTCCTTCATTAGTGTCCTGTTATCAAACTTTGTATTGTGTTTTTTTTTTTTATCCTTGTGAACCTGTCTCTGGCTTCTACCCTTCAAATCGGACAGCACAGAACATTACGTGGAGTCATCGACGTTGTGCAACAAAGGTGCGCGAATGCAGACCAAGTATTACCATGGCACTCTGCTTAACAAATTGACTTTGTGTCACATCCTGCCTGTGATGGAGGGGTTGGGTAAATACATACATCTCATGCATGAAGGGTAAGTTATCATATATCTTAAAGAGATGGAAGGAGAGAGA
Source organism: Doryteuthis pealeii (assembly GCA_023376005.1). Classification (NCBI taxonomy): domain Eukaryota; kingdom Metazoa; phylum Mollusca; class Cephalopoda; order Myopsida; family Loliginidae; genus Doryteuthis; species Doryteuthis pealeii. Next base: position 100,671,912 of record CM042145.1, read on the forward strand.
AAGAGGCAGAGAGAGAGGAGAGAGGAGAGAGAGAGAGAGAGAGAGAGAGAGATATACATGTCAATGAACTGTAGATATTTACTCAACCTGTTCGCCATAGGTAAGATGTGACACTAGGTCGCAAGTACAGAGTATCCACCGAGGATCGAACTCACTATTCAGTAGTAATGGATCTGTGAGACTAGCTTGCTAAATTTCACACCATGATGGGACACCCATCAATCATTACTTGCGTATATAACTCTAAGAATGTATTGTATTCAAGTTTCACTTAATTTTATATGAGTTACCTCCCTTGCACCATGTTCTCCAATAAGATAAAATGAAAAATGGATTGATAAAAAAATGTAAAGGTTTTCATCTCATCCAGTGCACATTGTGTCAAAAATGGTTTGATACCCCCACCCCCCAAAAAAAGATCAACTGAAATAATAAAAAAAAGTTGGCAGTGTGGCCTATTGTCGGTATCAGCTGGCAGCGAGGGTGTCTATCCCTTTTTCGCTGGCACTAAACCAGGGAGATTGTTTCTACTGAGGTGGAGCGCCACACCTACTATCAGCTCCCCACTTTACCGCACAGATCAGATTATCCAATCTGTGCTACTCATACGCTGAGTTGGTGGGGACTAGTATCGAACTTGGAACCTTGCAATTCCTAGTCGGGTGCTCTACCGACTGAGCTAAACTTGCATTCTTTGTATATTATTTCAGTTGATTGGGGCCGTTTCAACTGAAATAATATACCAAGAATTAATAATCTTTTTTTTTGTTTTTAGCTTCAAGACTGAATATACAGTCTAGAAAAACGTTGTTTATTTTTTAATAAAAAATAAATACTGATAACTTATGTACACACATTACTTATGAATATTAAGTTCATTCAATCATATAATCATGGATTCTAATTGGGAAACTAATTTTTCTGTTGCCTGTTATCAAATATATTGGCTGTTGTTCTAAGATATCACAGCACACATCCACATCCAAGTCCAGGAAATTATGATACTTTGACGAATAAATGGAAAGCAAAACAATATATTGAAACTGAACAAAAAGTTTTATTCTCAATATTTTGCAGTTGCAAATTCTTGAACAGTTTTACTCATTTATGTATTTTATTGGCACAATAAATATTTATACACACATGAAAATGAACAAAGAATTAAAATGACAAAAAAAAAACGGAAAAAAAAAAAAAAACTAAAAAAAACAAACTTTCAGTTGTACAGAAAGCAAACATTTCAGAGATGCATTTGAAATTTCACACAATTTGAAGAAAAAATCTTTTATTTAAATAAACAAAAAAAACTACTGATGAGATATTGCACTGATTTAAAGCAAAAATGACTACAAAGATAATGAAATTTTGTTTTGGTTGAAGTTAAGTAATCTTATATAAGGATTTTTTTTTAAAGAGTTAATTTTTCCCTTTTTTTTTTTCACATAATTTGTCTAATGTGATACATAATGTCTTTTCTCAAAATCATACCTTCTGTAAAGTAAAAGTAAAGTCGAGGATCAAAATAACTGTTCAGTAGTAATGGATCTGTGAGACGAGTTTGCTACCCCCATGGAGGTAGGGTATGGTATAAAGATCTTTCATGTGGGAGATCTCACATGCACACCATGGGATCATTGATATAATCAATTTAAGAAATAATTATTACTAAAATGTTTTGTCAAATATTTTTCTTAGACAGTGGTTACGTTTATTTGAAACAAAACAACTTTAAAAAAAGAATTTCTACTGATATAACTGCAGTTGTTTATCTTATTAAGTATTAACTGTGTATCTTATTATTATTATAATGGAGATTCTGTGTTTTCTGTCTGTAACCGAAACTATATTACTACTTCAAGTCACAATTACCTTAGTTATTAGTGTCACATTCTCCATGATTTAATTTTTTTCTAAACCTCAATTATTAATAAAAATTGTTTTACATTATTTATGTGATCATATCTACATACTAGTAACATGCTATTGTATTTATATATATACAACAAAATAGTGGTCTACAGTGTGAACGGAAAGGCTAATTTGCATTGATATTAAAAAATTTGATTTTAATAAATATGTGCTAGGTATTATTGATTTCTAATTGTTAGTTTTATCTTAATCTTATCAAAAATCTCTGGGATAAATCTGAAAAGAAATTGATTAACAAGAAGAAATAACTGTAATTTTATTCTTTACTTCCTATTTTAACTAAATAGTTAAATCAGGAAAATTTAGCAATGAAAAATGGGAGTGTGAAAAGAGTAGTTTTAGTTGATCTATTTTTCGATTTACCCCCTCTGTTTCAAATCTTTTTATCTGCATTCTTATTAGTAGTTTCATGAGCCTTTCTAATTTAATATAATATTTTATTACATTAAAACTTAAATACTAGCACCTGGAGGGTGCATTTTTTTGCCAGTTCATATAAACAATAAAATATGAATCATTAGGGTGAGAGCAAGTTGGCTGAGTGGCCTATTGTCTGTATCAGCCAGAGAGTGAGGGAGTCTATCCCCCTTTCACTACTGCTAGACAAGGGAAATTTTTTTTTTTTGTGTCTGATGTGGTCACCACACCTACCATCAGCTCCCTACTCCACCACACAGATCCAAGCTGTGCTACTCATAGTGGCTTATTGTGGATATCAGCAAGGGAGTCAATCCCCTTTTTACTACTACTAGACCAGGAAGATTTTTATTTTTGTGACTGATGTGGAGCGCCACACCTAATATCAGCTTCCCTCATAGATCTGAGCTGTGTTACTCATAGTGGTCTATTGTCAGTATCAGCTGGACAGTAAGGGAGTCTATCACCTTTTCACTAGTGCTAGACCAGGGAAATTATATTTTTTGTGTCTGATGTGGAGCACCAACCTAATATCAGCTCTCCACTTAACAGCACAGATCCAAGCTGTGCTACTCATGTGTTAATTTATCAAGGGCCAGTATCGAACCTGGAACCTTGTGGTTCCTAGCCAGATGCTTTACTGACTGAGCTAAGCATGGTGAGAGTAAAAGTATTGAATTTTTGTCAAAATACTTGTAATGATAAACGAACACATGGATAGACTTAAGAAAGCTTTATTCTACTTAGAATAATGTTACAGTTTACTGAGAGCTTATATACTCTTAGAATCACCAAAGAGTTCCACGAAGGGGAGGTAATATAAAATAGGGGAGGTAACTCTCAATACTTATTACAATACTGCAAATTATGCTTTGAAAGTGTATAAATAGTCTGTATAAAATCTTGATATCAATCAGAACAAAATTCATAACTCATCATCATTTTATTAAATGCTCTTCGTAAGCGAATGAAAGTCCATACAATTTCTTCTAAAAGAGAAAGACGATCAGTACAGCCAAATAAGAATTTTACTATTGAGAAAAAAAGTTTATGTTAAACAAATAATAAATAAATAACAATATACATTTGACATGTTAATAAATATTTTTTTTTTCCAGTGAATCGAGTCAACAACAAAAATGTTGAAATTGAAATAAATAAGATTTACATTAACAAAATTGAATTTATATCAACATAGATAACAATGAACAATTGTGACTGTTTTAAACTGTATCACATTTAACAAGCAATGAGGAAATTGGTGAAAAGACATGATCATTTTATACATGGAATTCTTTCTTTTTTTTAAATGGGGGGAATAAATCATTTTGGCCAGTAAATAGTCATTACTATAATTACTAATCTTAAGTTAGTCTGGTATAAAATCAAATAGAGGCTAAAAGAGGAAGATTATGATACTCCAATCTTTAAAAGAGGTGGAGCAACCTTGCTGCCTTCAAATTAACAATAAAAAATTCTGGTCTTAAACTAGGCTTGAACACTGTTCCCTGCATCAGTGGAAAATATGCAAGTATCTCAATCACAAGTCAAGCCATCTTTGTTTGTTTGTTTGTTTTCTTTGTTGATGGCATATCAACTTTGTGGGTTATTTAATGCCAAAGCCAATCTTGTAAAAGAACAGTAGTGGTACTATTTAACTTATAGCTGAGAGGATGAGGGGGTTTATACCTTTCCCAGGAAAGTTCCCAAATGACCATAATGACGTAACTGGAGTTTGAACTCACTGATCTCTCAATCCAGCATGTTAGCCACTATACATACCATAGGGATTCCCCCTACTTAACTAAATTCAGCAAAATCTGATACAAGGGCAAAGATGAAGGCGAAGGAAGATTGTGTTGCACCAATATTCCAGGTGGGAAAAAGCTTGACTGACTATCTGCCTGCTTTGACAATGAGCATTTAAAAATCCCGAATTTTACTTGGGATCAAACATAGCTCGTTGATGATAAAGGAAAATATGAAACTATTTTAGCCATTGGGGAAGGTCGCCATGATCCATGATCCAGCAGAACTATAACTAGCTTAATTTAAGTCTTAAGAGTTTTTATTTAAGTTTGGGGGTCTGTCTATCTTTGATTTAGCTACTGTCCAGCAGTAGCCTGCTAACATTAGTAGTGTGCTCTGTCAATAAGAGATCTGTTACATAGAGTTGGCTTCAGAGTATACAGCACCCTAAACTAGCCCTATAATGTGCACCCCTTATGTAAAGATAATTGTTTGTTTGGTTAATTGGTTGGTTGGTTGGCTGGTTTTTACAGTTATAAAGTACGAAAGTGTGGTCTGTGGTATTCAGCACCAAGAGCCAAAATACAAATGGCCACTTCCATGGTTGTATTTATACTCTGTCCTGGTCAAGGGCAGATCACCCTGTTCAGCCTATACACAGGGGCAGCATGTCAAACTTTGTTGTTTATCTAATACCAAAGTCAGACTTTTTTTGCAACAATCCTATTTTTGAAGTAAATGATAATAATCATCATTTGTAGTCAATTATAGCTTCAAGTAACTATTCTTAATACAAATAATTTGCACACAGTTATATGGTTTCAATTATTCCTATCTACATTAATAATTTTCTAGCAATTATATGGTTTCAAGTAACTATTACTATTCAATAATGATGATAATTTCTTGTACACAACTATATGGTTTCAAGTATTCCTAATATAATCATTTTTTCAACAGATCTATTTGACCCATAGATGGGACCCTAACAGGTACTAGCACACTGGGCCGAGTGGATCTGGAGTAATGGCAAAAATGGTGACTCCATCCCCTCCAAAATTCCGGAACAGGAGCCTCACCACCGGATACAATTTAGTGTCATACCCAGGACCTAGATATAATTTAATTTTTACATAGTTTGCCAAACTGATATAAAAGAAACATTTCTGAGTAATTCAGCTATTGACCAGAATTAATAGATATTCAGAAAAATAATGAATTTTTCAGTTTAACTTTTTAGTAGAGTTAAAAACATTTTCTCTTTTTCAAATTAAAACTCCAATCTTAACTAAATTTAACATGTAATATTTTTGGTGCTTGTATAGAATGATTAAATAAAGGAAATTTCTGTGGCATTGTACAATATATATATTATATATATTATATATATATATATATATATATACATGTATGTGTGTGTGTGTGTGTGTGTGTGTAACGAATATAAAGGAAGATGAATAACAAACACAAACAATTGATTTAATTAATATTTTGTCTCTGTTATATATATTATATATATATATATTATATATATTATATATATATACACAGAATTATTGATTCTGAAGAAGTTTCTGAGCTAATAGAGATGAAATATTAATGGAATCAATTGTTGTTGTTTGTTATTCACCTTCCCTTTATATATATATATATATATATATATATATATATATATATATAATGTAATACCATCACCATCAAGATAAGAATATATTTCAATCATTATCTTCATTTTTTACTGAACAATTAATTCCCAAAAGAACATCTTTCAACTTGCTAAAATTCACCCAGTGGCCATATTTCTTGAGTCTTTCTCTCCTCCAAACTAAAATGTAACTGTTCATAGATAAAATGAAGCAAATGACTGAACTCACTCTTATTTGGATGGTGAATGTAATTATTACATTTTTATATAATCTTTTTGTACATTACTACAGAAATAGTGAACATTCTCTTTATTAGACTATTCTGCACCAAGAACCATTATCTTCAATTATCAAAGACTTTTGTATATCAGAATTCTAATACAAGTTAAAATATTGGGTAAATATTTGTTTGACCAGTATCAACGAGGGAGTGTCGATACCCTGTAATTGTTAGGGTCAGGCTTCACTCGAAGTATAAGTGTGTCCCGTGACGCACCATGTCATGGGCTTCTCAACGGTCATCTTGTCTGTGGGGACACCATTGATTCCAGAATTTGATCACCAATTGCAAGAAGACAGCAAACATCTTTGCAGGGTAGCCATCACAAAATCTAGATATATAAATACCTAGGAAAGAATCAAAAAGAAAAAAAAAAAGCAGGGTTAAAATTTAAAGATAAAATAAGTAAATAAATGAATGAATAAGCAGTCAGACTTTCCAAAGTAAAGTAAAATACATGGTTGGCTGGTTGGTTGGTTTTATGGCATGTCAACCCTTATTGGGTAATTTGATACCAAAGTCAGTTTTTTTTTGCAAGTAATATAGTTTCAAGTAACTAATGATAATTATTGTAAACAATTGTAACTTACAAGTAACAATTTTTAATATAATATATATAACTTATAAGTAACAGTTGTATATATATATATATATATATATATATATATATATATATATATATATATAGTTAAAAATCAATGGCAAAATGAGTGAATGGATGAAGCAAGAATGAATGAAATGAGCGGGATAAATGAAAAATCCTTTCCAAGGCACCCCTCTCAAAAGTATTAAAACACTTTTTGAGAGTGGGGTCCCTGATAGAAAGTTTTTCTCATCTATTATTAGACTCCTTTGAAGCATTGAGTTAATATAATTATACGACACCTGTATAAAAGAAAAAATGCTGCCTAAATACACTTATATATATATATATATATATATATATATATATATACACACATAACTTATAACTAATATATATATAATATATACATATATATAATATATATGATATACAATAAAATATATAATACATAATAAATATAATATATATATATATATATATATATATAATTTATAAGTAACAATTTTTTAATACAAGTGATTTATACACAATTATATATATTTACCAACTCCTCCGCTTAATTTCTTAAGCAGAGTATAACAGGTTTGAAGTCAGAGCTTACCTTCTCCTAGACTGGTTGCCTAACCAAGGTTAAAGATCCGAGTCTGCCCTACTGCCATAACTGGAGGGAGAATAGTGTGATTCATACCTTTCCAGAGAAGTGAATGGGAAACAGCTCGTTCAGGATTTGAACTCAG
>CM042145.1:100681755-100691939 GCA_023376005.1 Doryteuthis pealeii
CATATAATTGCTAGAAAATTATTAATGTTAGATAGGAATAATTGAAACCATATAACTGTGTGCAAATTATTTGTATTAAGAATAGTTACTTGAAGCTATAATTGACTACAAATGATGATTATTATCATTTACTTCAAAAAATAGGATTGTTTGCAAAAAAAGTCTGACTTTGGTATTAGATAAACAACAAAGTTTGACATGCTGCCCCTGTGTATAGGCTGAACAGGGTGATCTGCCCTTGACCAGGACAGAGTATAAATACAACCATGGAAGTGGCCATTTGTATTTTGGCTCTTGGTGCCTGAATACCACAGACCACATCTTTCGTACTTTATAACTGTAAAACCAGCCAACCAACCAACCAATTAACCAAACAAACAATTATCTTTACATAAGGGGGTGCACATTATAGGGCTAGTTTAGGGTGCTGTATACTCTGAAGCCAACTCTATGTAACAGATCTCTTATTGACAGAGCACCACTACTAATGTTAGCAGGCTACTGCTGGACAGTAGCTAAATCAAAGATAGACAGACCCCCAAACTTAAATAAAAACTCTTAAGACTTAAATTAAGCTAGTTATAGTTCTGCTGGATCATGGATCATGGCGACCTGTCCCCAATGGCTAAAATAGTTTCATATTTTCCTATTATCATCAACGAGCTATGTTTGATCCCAAGTAAAATTCGGGATTTTTAAATGCTCATTGTCAAAGCAGGCAGATAGTCAGTCAAGCTTTTTCCCACCTGGAATATTGGTGCAACACAATCTTCCTTCGCCTTCATCTTTGCCCTTGTATCAGATTTTGCTGAATTTAGTTAAGTAGGGGGAATCCCTATGGTATGTATAGTGGCTAACATGCTGGATTGAGAGATCAGTGAGTTCAAACTCCAGTTACGTCATTATGGTCATTTGGGAACTTTCCTGGGAAAGGTATAAACCCCCTCATCCTCTCAGCTATAAGTTAAATAGTACCACTACTGTTCTTTTACAAGATTGGCTTTGGCATTAAATAACCCACAAAGTTTGATATGCCATTCAACAAAGAAAACAAACAAACAAACAAAGATGGCTTGACTTGTGATTGAGATACTTGCATATTTTCCACTGATGCCAGGGAACAGTGTTCAAGCCTAGTTTAAGACCAGAATTTTTTTATTGTTAATTTGAAAGGCAGCAAGGTTGCTCCACCTCTTTTAAAGATTGGAGTATCATAATCTTCCTCTTGTTAGCCTCTATTTGATTTTATACCAGACTAACTTAAGATTAGTAATTACTAGTAATGACTATTTACTGGCCAAAATGATTTATTCCCCCCCATTTAAAAAAAAGAAAGAATTCCATGTAAATAAAATGATCATGTCCTTTTCACCAATTTCCTCATTGCTTGTTAAATGTGATACAGTTTAAAACAGTCACAATTGTTCATTGTTATCTATGTTGATATAAATTCAATTTTGTTAATGTAAATCTTATTTATTTCAATTTTCAACATTTTTGTTGTTGACTCGATTCACTGGAAAAAAAAAAATATTTATTAACATGTCAAATGTTATATTGTTATTTATTTATTTATTTGTTTACACATAAACTTTTTTTTCTCAATAGTAAAATTCTTATTTGGCTGTACTGATCGTCTTTCTCTTTTAGAAGAAATTGTATGGACTTTCATTCGCTTACGAAGAGCATTTAATAAAAATGATGAGTTATGAATTTTGTTCTGATTGATATCAAGAATTTTATACAGACTATTTTATACACTTTCAAAAGCATAATTTGCAGTATTGTAATAAGTAATTGAGAGTTACCTCCCCTATTTATTATTACCTCCCCTTCGTGGAACTCTTTGGTGATTCTAAGAGTATATAAGCTCTCAGTAAACTGTAACATTATTCTAAGTAGAATAAGCTTTCTTAAGTCTATCCATGTGTTCGTTTATCATTACAAGTATTTTGACAAAAATTCAATACTTTTACTCTCACCATGCTTAGCTCAGTCAGTAAAGCATCTGGCTAGGAACCACAAGGTTCCAGGTTCGATACTGGCCCTTGATAAATTAACACATGAGTAGCACAGCTTGGATCTGTGCTGTTAAGTGGAGAGCTGATATTAGGTGTGGTGCTCCACATCAGACACAAAAAATATAATTTCCCTGGTTAGCACTAGTGAAAAGGTGATAGACTCCCTTACTGTCCAGCTGATACTGACAATAGACCACTATGAGTAACACAGCTCAGATCTATGAGGGAAGCTGATATTAGGTGTGGCGCTCCACATCAGTCACAAAAATAAAAATCTTCCTGGTCTAGTAGTAGTAAAAAGGGGATTGACTCCTTGCTGATATCCACAATAAGCCACTATGAGTAGCACAGCTTGGATCTGTGTGGTGGAGTAGGGAGCTGATGGTAGGTGTGGTGACCACATCAGACACAAAAAAAAAAAAATTTCCCTTGTCTAGCAGTAGTGAAAGGGGGGATAGACTCCTCACTCTCTGGCTGATACAGACAATAGGCCATCAGCCAACTTGCTCTCACCTAATGATTCATATTTTATTGTTTATATGAACTGGCAAAAAAATGCACCCTCCAGGTGCTAGTATTTAAGTTTTAATGTAATAAAATATTATATTAAATTAGAAAGGCTCATGAAACTAAATAAGAATGCAGATAAAAAGATTTGAAACAGAGGGGGTAAAATCGAAAAATAGATCAACTAAAACTTACTCTTTCATCACTCCCATTTTTCATTGCTAAATTTTCCTGATTTAACTATTTAGTTAAAATAGGAAGTAAAGAATAAAATTACAGTTATTTCTTCTTGTTAATCAATTTCTTTTCAGATTTATCCCAGAGATTTTTGATAAGATTAAGATAAAACTAAACAATTAGAAATCAATAATACCTAGCACATATTTATTAAAATCAAATTTTTTAATATCAATATGCAAATTAGCCTTTCCGTTCACACTGTAGACCACTATTTTGTTGTATATATAAATACAATAGCATGTTACTAGTATGTAGATATGATCAACAGTATTAATAATGTAAAACAATTTTTATTAATAATTGAGGTTTAGAAAAAAATTAAATCATGGAGAATGTGACACTAATAACTAAGGTAATTGTGACTTGAGTAGTAATATAGTTTCGGTTACAGACAGAAAAACACAGAATTCCATTATATAATAATAAGATACACAGTTAATACTTAATAAGATAAACAACTGCAGTTATATCAGTAGAAGTTCTTTTTTTAAAGTTGTTTTGTTTCAAATAAACGTAACCACTGTCTAAGAAAAATTTTGACAAACATTTTAGTAATAATTATTTCTTAAATTGATTATATCAATGATCCCATGGTGTGCATGTGAGATCTCCCACATGAAAGATCTTTTATACCATACCCTACCTCCATGGGTAGCAACTCGTCTCACAGATCCATTACTACTGAACAGTTATTTTGATCCTCGACTTTACTTTTACTTTACAGAGGTATGATTTTGAGAAAAGACATTATGTATCACATTAGACAAATTATGTGAAAAAAAAAAAGGGAAAATTTAACTCTTTAAAAAAAAATCCTTATATAAGATTACTTAACTTCAACCAAAACAAAATTTCATTATCTTTGTAGTCATTTTTGCTTTAAATCAGTGCAATATCTCATCAGTAGTTTTTTTTGTTTATTTAAATAAAGATTTTTTCTTCAAATTGTGTGAAATTTCAAATGCATCTCTGAAATGTTTGCTTTCTGTACAACTGAAAGTTTGTTTTTTTAGTTTTTTTTTTTTTTCCGTTTTTTTTTTGTCATTTTAATTCTTTGTTCATTTTCATGTGTGTATAAATATTTATTGTGCCAATAAAATACATAAATGAGTAAAACTGTTCAAGAATTTGCAACTGCAAAATATTGAGAATAAACTTTTTGTTCAGTTTCAATATATTGTTTTGCTTTCCATTTATTCGTCAAAGTATATAATTTCCTGGACTTGGATGTGGATGTGTGCTGTGATATCTTAGAACAACAGCCAATATATTGATAACAGGCAACAGAAAAATTAGTTTCCCAATTAGAATCCATGATTTATGATTGAATGAACTTAATATTCATAAGTAATGTGTGTACATAAGTTATCAGTATTTATTTTTTATTAAAAAATAAACAACGTTTTTCTAGACTGTATATTCAGTCTTGAAGCTAAAAACAAAAAAAAGATTATTAATTCTTGGTATATTATTTCAGTTGAAACGGCCCCAATCAACTGAAATAATATACAAAGAATGCAGTTTAGCTCAGTCGGTAGAGCACCGACTAGGAATTGCAAGGTTCCAAGTTCGATACTAGTCCCACCAACTCAGCGTATGAGTAGCACAGATTGGATAATCTGATCTGTGCGGTAAAGTGGGGAGCTGATAGTAGGTGTGGCGCTCCACCTCAGTAGAAACAATTCCCTGGTTTATGGCCAGCGAAAAGGGATAGACACCTCGCTGCCAGCTGATACGACAATAGGCCACACTGCCACTTTTTTTTTATTATTTCAGTTGATCTTTTTTTGGGGTGGGGTATCAAACCATTTTTGACACAATGTGCACTGGATGAGATGAAAACCTTTACATTTTTTATCAATCCATTTTTCATTTTATCTTATTGGAGAACATGGTGCAAGGGAGGTAACTCATATAAAATTAAGTGAAACTTGAATACAATACATTCTTAGAGTTATATACGCAAGTAATGATTGATGGGTGTCCCATCATGGTGTGAAATTTAGCAAGCTAGTCTCACAGATCCATTACTACTGAATAGTGAGTTCGATCCTCGGTGGATACTCTGTACTTGCGACCTAGTGTCACATCTTACCTATGGCGAACAGGTTGAGTAAATATCTACAGTTCATGACATGTTATCTCCTCTCTCTCTCTCTCTCTCTCTCTCTCTCTGCTCCTCTCTCTCTGCCTTTCTCTTTCTCCTTCCATCTCTTTAAGATATATGATAAACTTACCCTTCATGCATGAGATGTATGTATTTACCCAACCCCTCCATCACAGGCAGGATGTGACACAAAGTCAATTTGTTAAGCAGAGTGCATGGTAATACTTGGTTGCATTCGCGCACCTTTGTTGCACAACGTCGATGACTCCACGTAAATGTTCTGTGCTGTCCGATTTGAAGGGGTAGAAGCCAGAGACAGTTCACAAGGATAAAAAAAACACAATACAAAGTTTGATAACAGGACACTAATGAAGGAGGAAGGTGTGATACTTTGTGCAGTTTGTGGTGGAGCAGAGGACACTTAAGTCTATGTTGTTAGCTGGCAAGAAGTTGTTTTAACTATAAGTTGATTGCTGGCTTCACTGATGTGGGTCCCTGCCTATTTTCTATCTACTGCTACTGGATGACATTCTCACTCCAATGGTTGGTCTGAAACTGCTGAAGGGGCTTGAGCCAGCTAAATATATATGCAGATTCCACCCCTATACACTCCCATGGATACGACACTCAGAAAGTAGATACTAACTTTTCTTCTCAGACATTGTATCTGCAATTTCTCCTAAAATTATAGCCATTACATTTTTTTATCAGTCTCAGTGTCCAATTTTCAAACCATTAACTCTTCAAGACCCATTTTCTCTTGAAATTAGCACCTAAATATTATCTCTAACTGGCTTAACTTCATGGTGGTATACCTTTTATGACTCCTTATCTGACTGATCACCATGGGTCTAGACATTCTTTTTCTTCTTTTTTTCTGACGTAATTTTCACTACCATTTGTCACAGTACAGCTGGTTTAAATTCAGAGTTTTTTCTCCTAGACTGGTTACCTAACATTACAATACTATATGTATTACCCAACCTCTCTAACAAGCAGAATGTGACACAATGTCCATTTTTTAAGTGGAGTTTAACGGTTTGAATTCAGTTTTCCTTCTCCTAGACCAGCTGCCATACCATATTGAAGAGTCTAGTCTGCCCTACTATTTACCCATAGATGAGGGAGAATAATCCAGGATTTTAATTGTATCGGTGTGTCCATTTCTATGATAATAACCATTACACCACAGGCACAGATAGTGTAGGAGTATAAGTGTATATGCATATTTACCCAACCCTCTGCCAAACAGGATGTGACACAAAGTCAATTTGTTTAATGGAGTTTAATAGGTTTGAATTCAGAGTTTTCCTTCTCCTAGACTGGTTGCTGTACCAAGATTAAAGAGCCCAGTCTGCCCTACTATTTTACTATAGCCAGAGGGAGAATAGTTACCAAAGGTATTAGTGATATGTGAAATGCAAATATGTCTACAAAGGTATGTATGTATGTATGTATGTAAGAGCCCAGTCTGCCCTACTATTTATCCATAGCTGGAGGAAGAATAGCTGGATTCATGCCATTATGAATATCATACAATTTTAAAACCAACACTATTAGATGAAAGCTATACAAAATTAAACATAGAAAAATAATGTATGCACCATTCATACTTCTGTTACATCAGGATGATAGTGATGTTGCTGTTACTAAGTGCAGAGCAATCAGATCCAAAGCAGCAGATGTATGACTTAGAAGGAATGGGGACTGTAAAACATTTTGTCATCCCTGCCCTTATTTATGTTTTTTCATTGATCGTTGCAGGCGTAAAAACCTAACTCCTTAGATATTTACCATGCACTCTTTCTCACTTTTTAATTAGCAAAATTATTTAGATATTTTGCAATACCCTTACCCCTGATAAAATACAAATAAGAACTCAGACAATGTTTTTTAAATTAAATTTTTACAATATATTTTACAAAGAAAAAATTCAAAATTCAAAATTCAAATTTCAAAACAATTTTTCATAGCGTGCACTCTTTCACTTTTGATATGCTTTTATTGGGAAAATAATTAGGCATTGTAAAATATGGTAAAAAAAATCTCTCTAAATTATTTTGTTGGAGTTTTTTTTATATAATAAGGTGTGCTGAAGTCCACCACTTAAATTATACTCTGGTGGGCACGTGGATTAAAACCAGCAATCAACGCGTTTGAATATGTGTTTAGTTAACTACTTAATTGCTGATCTTGAAAGCCATTCATTTGCATGTATTCGACACAGATGAGTGGATTAGCCTCTGCTTAACACAAGGATTCTTCACTAAGGCAACCAAAGGATTCTTCCTAACACCAAGGAACAACCAAGATTCTTTCCTAAGGATACACAAGGAATCTCCACGTAATGTTCTCTACTTGAAGCCTAAAAATGGTCACAGAAATAAACAATTTTCCCAATAAAAGGATATCCAAAGACAGAGAGAGCACACAGTATGAAAATTGTTTTGAATTTTGAATTTTTGAATTTTTTCTTTGTAAAAATATATTGAAAAAAATTATCTGAGTTTTTTATTTGTATTCTATGGGCATAATAAAATATCACTTAGGGGGCATTGTAAAATATCTAAATAATTTTGCCGATAAAAAGCAAGAAAGAGCACATGGTAAATTTTACTAAGGAACACCAAGGAAAACAAAGGATTCTTCATAAGGAACATAAGGATCTGCACTGTAAAGTGTCTCACTTGAAACCTAAAAATGGCCACAAAATCATAACAGACAGATTTAAAATAATATTTTTTTTTTTTTTCTCCTTCACATCTCATTAATTGTTTTTTTTTTGGTGAGGAATATTAGATATTTCATAAGGTTTTATAGATACACTTGTAGCGATTGTCTGCCCCTGCTGAGATGGACTTGTATTCAAAAGGGTCATCTTCCCTTACCGCGAGGGTTTTGCCAATATGTGACACTACTGGCGGGTATTTAAATATCAGCCTGGGAATTTTCTCACTCTCTTTCTCTTGGTCTATCATCTACAAAACATGGCTAGACACGTGGTGTCTCTGTCCATTAAGTGGTGGGCTTCTGCCCCCCAACTATCAGTAAGTGACTCTCTTATTCTTTATGAACTCTTTCTTACTTCGAAGTACTTTAGTCCTATCTGGTTTTGGTATCTGTATATGTTTATATGTCATTCCCACGTGCTCAGACATATAGGTCTGTAGGTTATCTTCTTTGTCCAATTAATTCATTATATATAATATATATATATATAAATATATAATATTTGGTTAGGAGGTAGATTAGAAGGCCATCACAATGCAGTTGGAATAAATAAAAAATATAATACGGTAACAATGGTGGTGTGTGTTGACCTGTATTTTTTTTATTATCTTGAATTTTCGAGTAATACTCTTTATCAAAAGAATAACTGAAGCAGTACAGCTATGGATTTCTTCCTAAATGAATTTTTTTTTTTTTTGAAAATGACGTTAGTTTTTGAAATAACTGTATTATCCCCTCGTGTGCGTGAATGCGTTTATTTTTATTTTTATTTTTTTTTGTACGTGTGCGTATGTTTAAATGCGCGTGACATTGAAAATGGCGTGTTGGCTGTGACGTTAAATGTAATCCTTAGAGCGGGATTTTTGTACGTGGGTATGTGCGAATGAAAAAGTGTATTTGTGTTTTGTGACGTTTCCTGTTGGATTTTACATCAATTTAATCATTTAATATTATTAATATTATTTTATTATTAATATTATCATATTATTCTTATTACTTATTTATATCTAATTCAATTTATCTTTTTTATATTTATAATATTTTTAATATATTATATATATAATTATATATATAATATATATTTATTTATTTATTTATTTATTTTTCCTTAACAACTAGTGTGCAATGGCTTGTGTGTTTGTATGTGTGGGCGAGATGTTGGGCTATGATTTGAGTGCGTGTTTCGTATTAGTCTCGTTCGTAGATTTGTTTCATTAGTAATTCTCCATTGTGCCATGTGGGTATGTGTTATGTGTGTGGCATATACTGTTCATGTGTGCGTAGGTGTGGGTTTATTGTATGATGAACTCTGCGCTGAGTTCACTCCTGTTATTGTCTCTGGGTGTAATCTAGCGATTAGCAAGGCCTCTTTAATTCTGAGATTACCAAAATTTCTCCTCCTCTAATTGACTGTTATACTTCTCTGTGTTGTTGCATTTTAACTAAGGTTTACGGAAAGTGGATGCTTGTGTGTGTAAGTGTTCTTTGATTCTAATGTGTAGTGGTCTTGTGGTGCTACCTATGGTAAAATTGGTTACTATATTAAATTTTGTGCGGTATACCACATCACTTCGTGGCACATACCTGTGTGCGGATGGGCAGTTCGCTAGTGTACAACTAGTGGCCTTCTCTATGCGGCTTTTTGAGAGTTTTCTCTCCTGAGTGATGGTCCGTAATGGGCAGATGTATGTCCAGGCCCTCCTTTTATCCGTATCGCCTATACGTATTGCGGTGGTTATTTTTCGTTGAAATGGGTAACCTTAAAAAACAGGCATGGACGTGAGATGGTGTTGTGTGATTCTGTTTGCTTGAGTCAGTTTGTGATTGAAGTGGGGTAACCATTGTCTTTTAGTGTGGATATAAATTGTCTGGTGTGTGTGATCTGGTCCTGCTTCTTGCTGCATTTTTCGATACGGGCAAGTTCGTTCTTTATGTATCCAGTCTTTGCCCCAAGGGAGTGCCGATTTGTGGTGGACGAACAAGTCTCTGCTGGCCGATTTTCTATAGAAGTCGGGTGTGGATTTCTCCCTGTTTAATACCTTAAGTCGGAAATCCACAGTGATAATGATCCTGTGCAGTCAGGATCGTTCTATGGTGAAATGTATGTTGTTGTCTATGTTGTTGAATGTTGATGCGATTTTGTTGGCTTCTTCACGGGAAGATGTGAGGATGAGAATATCTATATCCTGGTGAGAAGGCAAGAGCGGCAAAGTATTAAGTGTTGGTTTCAGGTCTGTCCAATGTAGGAGATGGCCAGTAAGGCCGAGAGGCTGGATCCATCGGCAGCCCTTTATTTGCTTTTGTTGTTTGGAAACTGGAAGTAGGTGTTGTCTAGATTATTATAGAATTGTGTGTATGTCTTGAGGGGTGGGTTGTAGCAGTATAGGTCCGGAATGATGCTTCGTTCAGTCAACAGGTCGACCGCTGGTGAGCTGGTATGAGTGTATAGAGGGTAACGTCCAAGTAAATCGCGTTTATTTTTCGAGTATTTTGATGGGGTTTGGTGCAGTTTGTGATAGATTCGTAGAGTTGCTGACATGTCCAGGGAGAGTGCTAATATGGTGTTCAGTATTGAAAGA
>CM042145.1:100692039-100919539 GCA_023376005.1 Doryteuthis pealeii
AAAGTACTGAAATCGTAGCTCGTGACCCCGGGATCGAACTCTGACCATTTGGGCCAATAAAAGATATAGCCAAAACATGGGTCAAACATTGAAATGATTCATGTTTTTTTTATGTCTTTTTTTTTTCTTTCTTTTTAACCCTTGAAAAAAATTAATCTAAAAAAAAAATGAGACTACCGTGTTGATATAAGAGAGGGTTAGCAGCGGGGGATTATAAACTACTTCATTCAGTACAGTGTGGGGTATGAGGACAAATAAAACTTACTTCATTCATTTCATTTCATGTCAACTCCAAGAACAGGTATGCTACTGATTTTTTTTTTTCAAAGCAATCAGTTTTTTCGTCATAAAACCTTGAGAAGAAAAAACTGTTCAATTTTTTTTTTTTAATCGGTAATAGTTACTTATGTGAGTCTTCACACTTTTATAACATTGTGAGAGACGAAAAATGTTTGCACTTGCATAGAAAAAAAGCAAGTGTTCTTTACAAAAGAACATTATGAACAGGTTTAGGCTGGCGAAACCGATTTTAGAAAGCAAATTCAATCATATGCTTCATTGGCTGAGAAAAATAAAGGAAGCTAGATTTACTTTTTTATTTGTGAAATCATCTGACATAAGAAACCACTAACTGAAAATAGCGGGCGGTCTATAAAAAGAAACAAAAGAAGAAGAATCTGTCACTCTGCCATGTAAGTAAAAATAACCAACTTTTCTTCCTAACAAAACTTTGATATATAAGACTTTAATTTATAAAATAATCGTTGCCATTCGCAAAAAGGAGTGTAAATCAATATAACTTTTTGTTTGTTTTTGTTTTGTCTTTCTGTTTGCGATGCAAACGATTATTTTATAATAAAGCTTATATATTCAAATGTTTTGTTAGGAAGAAAAGTTTGGTTATTTTTACTTACATGGCCGAGTGACAGATTTCTTCTTCTTTTGTTTCTTTTTATAGACCGCCGCTATTTTTAGTTAGTGGTTCTTATGTCAGATTGATTTCTAAAATAAAAAGTAATATCTAGCTTCCTTTATTTTTCTCAGCTCAATGAAGCAATGATTGAATTTGCTTTCTAAAATCGGTTTCGCCCGCCTAAACATGTTCAATCATGTTCTTTAGTAAAGAACACTTGCTTTTTTTCTATGCAAGTGCAAACATGTTTTCGTCTCTCACAATGTTATAAAAATGTGAGACTCACATAAGTAACTATTACCGATTTAAAAAAAAAAAAAAAATTGAACAGTTTTTTCTTCTCAAGGTTTTATGACTGAAAACAACTGATTGCTTTTGAAAAAAAAAAATCTAGTAGATACCTGTTCTTTGAGTTGACATGAAATGAAATGAATGAAGTAGTTTTTTTTATTTGTCTCATACCCCACCTGTATGAATGAAGTAGTTTATATCCCCGCTCACAACCCTCTCTTATATACACACGGTAGTCTCATTTTTTTTTAGATTAATTTTTTCAAGGGGTTAAAAAGAAAGAAAAAAAAAAGACATAAAAAAAACAATGAATCAATTTCAAATGGTTTGACCCATGTTTTGGCTATATCTTTTATTGGCCCAAATGGTCAGAGTTCGATCCCGGGTAAGAGCTACGATTTCAGTACCTTTGAAAGCAGAGAGAGGCAGATCCTTTCCAATTATTGGAGAAATTAAATGGTAAAAGTTTTACCGTAAAACGATCTTTTTTCTTTTTACTTACTATGGTCAGTTTTTCAATAAAACCCATTATATGTGTGTAAACTTTACAGTGAAACACACATATAATGGGTTTTTATTCATTTACTTTACACTGTAAAGTAGATCTTTATTTTTGCACGCGCGCGTGCGTGCACACGTGTGTGTGTGTGTGTGTGTGTGTGTGTGTGTGTGTGTGTGTGTGTGTGTGTGTGTGTGTGCGCGTGCGTGCGCGCGTGTAAAATTAAAATTTATGCAGTAGTAAACAACTTAAAAAATATTTATTAAATAAATAGATAAACAAATGAATGAAATAAGAGTTTAAAACATCGGATTTCGTTTCTTAAAAAAAAAAAAAACAGATTTCCAACAGGCGCGTGGTGTAATAATGGTTATCGTCGTAGGATATGGACAAGGCGAGACGAGTTCAAAACTTGGACGCGGTTGTTCGCATTTCACTAGGAATACCCAAAAATCGGCTGCTAGAGTCAGCTAATGTTTTTTTAAAAACGAATTAAAATTAATTAAATCGATTATTTAAGGTCAAAATTTTGTATAAATCGATAAGTAGTAACATAATGACCATCAATAAGCAAAATAATATTACACATTTAATTCATTTTTAGTACATTTAAAACGAATTTTTTTTATCAATTTCGATCGCGTTTGGCCATTAACTCTCTTGAAATATGGCGTGTTTACAAAATTCATGTAACATTATCGATTTTTAAAAATTTACCAAAAGTCAGGGAATTATCTGATTTTAATGAAATTTTCAGTAAATATTTATTAATTAATGAATTTTCATTAATGCATTAGTTATTTTATTTCAAAACTTTAATTAAGTATTTTTGCTATGAAAAATGAATATATAAAATTCATTTAAAATATGAAAATCCTGATGTTAAGTTTAAAATGTTATATTTTTAGATTCTAGAAATAAATATCTATTTAATGCAAACCTTATTTTAGATGCATAAAGTAATAAGTTTCGAAGAAAAACTCTATTGAAAATCCCCCCCCCCCTTTTTAAGTGGAAAAAATATCGATGTATAATTTTTTTCTTTTATAAGATAATAATAGCCAATTAAATAATTATCGAAATGAGTAAAAAAGAAATCTCCAAAAACTTTTAAAATATTTTTTTAAATATTTTATTTTCCGATTTTCGGTACTTATTTTCTCATAGAAAATCCCCCGTAAAAAAAATGTTTTTCTATTCTTTTTTTTCTATTCATAACTTCGGTCTTTTATCTTTTTATTTATACTGTAATTAGTACCAAAAACTGACCAACTCGCCAAAATGTTACACCCCCAAAATAAGGTGGGGTCAAAATTAAGTGACCTGAAAAAAATGAGAAAGTTTTGAAATAAAATAAATAATGCATTATAAAGTTCATTGATTGATAAATCAACACTGAAAATTTCATTAAAATCCAATAATTCCCTGATTTTTGGTAAATTATTTTCTGTAGGGGGACTAAATTCATTTTGTCAAAAACAGATTTTACGTCAATTTTGGGTATACCTACATTACACGTACCTTTGCGAAAAGTACGAATTCAACTATTTTCCCTCCAGCTATGGGTAAGTAGAGCAGACTGGGCTCTTTAACCTTGGTATAGAAATCGGTGTAGGTGAAGGAACACTGAATTCAAACCAATGGGGCTTGTGGGGATAAAAAAATATGAAAATAAAAATGAAATAAGAATAAAATAAAAAACAACAAACTCCCATGGGGCCTTGACCGGAAGAACCCTTCTGCGCATATCTGACAAAAATGATTGAGTCCCTACCCCAAAAAGGATACCCCCGTCATTTTTGAATTTAGGCCGCAACTGAGTGCAGTCGTTTTCCTGGCCAGGGGCATGTCCCCTTGCTACAGCCGACTATGCCCCATTCAATAAAGCCTAAGTCGTAAAACTACCTCTTGCCTTTGTCTCATTCCTTTCTCATTCCTATTCATTTCTTAAGTTCCATTTCAGCTTACTAGCCCACAAGAACAAAGAACCAGCTTTATTGGGGACAAGATACCAGTACAAACGAACTTAACTTAGCCCCATAGGCTCTCTTCTCATTAGTCAAAAGTACTTTGAAAGCTCCTCCTCTATCCTCCACCTCCTTCTCCCTCCTCCTCCCTCCTCCTCTACCCTCCACCTCCTCTACCCTCCATCTTCTCCATTTTATGTGTTTGCTATAATAAGAGAGTTTGATTATCTTCAAGAAGACTTTTGTTTTTTTCATTCTTGATGGGTACTCAATTTTTAAAAAAACTCAATTTAAAAAAAAACCTCAATTTTTTAACACATTTTGTTCCATTTAACCCATAGATGGGACACCAACAGGTACTACCACTCCGGGTCAGAGTGTACATGCCCAGTCTACAGCATGCCAGTAAGTATCCTTTTACCACAGAAAGACGCTAATGTATTTCAATGATTTTTATCCTACTTTATTCCATTCCAAGGGCGACTCTGAATGTGTGGCTTTGGAAGGAGGAAACTCTTGGCTAACAATAAATTCTAACTCCAGAAATGACCCCCCCCCACACACACACTTCTGAAGTTGCTTTGAGTGATGTTGGAATATTTTGTAATATAGTTATTTACTAAGCTTAGCTTAGATATGGCACAAGGCCAGAAGTATGGGGCTCCCAATGAGAATCGAACTCACTAACAATGGTTTGCGAAGCGAGCTTGTAACCATTACACCAAATGAGGTGCCCTAAAAAAACTAAGCTTTGCTTAGATATAGCACAAGGCCAGAAGTATGGGGCACCCAATGAGAATCGAACTCACTAACAATGGTCTGCTAAGCTAGCTTGCTAACCATTACACCAAATGAGGTGCCCTAAATATTTTGTAATATAAGGTGTGCTGAAGTCCACCACTTAAATTTATAGACTCTTCATGAATTAAAGTCAGCCAATCAACAGCTCGAATACGTGGTTAATTAACTATTTAATCGCTGATCTTGAAAGCCATTCATTTGCACGTATTCGCCACGGATGAACAGATCAGCAACCAAGAAACAACCAAAGGATTTTGCCTAACACTAAGGAACACCAAGGAACAACCAAAGGATTCTACCTAACACTAAGGAACAACCAAGGATTCTTCAATAGGGAACACAAGGGATTTCCACTGTAAAGTGCTCTCACCTGCAGCCTAAAAAATAGTGAGAAAAATTGTGACAAGTGAACCATGTTATTCATTCTTCAGTGGTTGAGGCTAGACTCATATCTTTGTCTTTCTCTGTTTTTTCCCTATCGTGTTGGTTGATTGGATTTTACAGCATGTCAACCCTTGTTGGGTTATTTTATGCTGAAGATGTTTTGTTTTATTCATTATTGATGGTGTAGCGTTGGTTTCGTATTTGCCTGGGAGAGTTGTCTGCCCAGTTTAGTTTGCTGGTGCCCGCTAGGGGGCTATAGTATTTAAGCACCGGGTTCAAACCCTTTCGGCCTCTTTTCCTGTTCCTGATACTACGAGAATCATGGGCTAGACACGGTCTATCCCTTCTCGTTGGGGCTTTTGGCCCCACTTACATTACTGTAAGTTCTTCCCACACCATGGACTATCCCTAGTCTCATGTCTGTGGCTTTTATATGTTATCTTGTACCATTCATGAATGTGTCTTCATCTTTATTTATGTACTCTTTGTTTATGTACCCTTTTACCTATGTACTTTGTATCTCGTCATATCCATGTGCTGTATTATATTAAATGTTTTGTCTGTTAACCTTCGTCGGAGTCATGTATATCAAGTATATAACCATTGAACAATTTCTTACAATGGGTATTCAAATTTTTTTTAAACTCAGTTTTTTCTATTTGACCAATAGATGGGACCCAAACAGATATCACCACTCCGGAGTAATGGCTATAAAGGGGTACTCCACACACCTCAGAGCTCCAAAATTGGAACTTCACCATTAGATACAGTTTAACATTATACCTAGGAAACTCCCTATCATGTGATCTGGTTGCACCATTCAGATACACCTGATCCAAAGTACTTTATGCTCTTGGTTATCATCGTAGGAAATGGACTCAGGTTCAAATCTTGGACAAGGCTGTTTGCATTTCACATCACACTAATAATCTTGGGAAATGTATGAAACCAATTATTCTCCCTCCAGCTCTGATAAAATAGGGCAGACTGGGCTCTTTAACCTTTGACAACCCATCTAGGAGAAGGAAAACTTTAAATTCAAATCATATATATATATATATATAGGGGCTGGGTTAGCTCAGTCGGTAGAGCGTTCAGCTAGAAACCACAAGGTTTCTAGTTCGATACTGGTCCTCGCCAACTAAGCGTATGAGTAGCACATGGATATGTGCGGTAAAGTAAGGAGCTGATGATAGGTGTGGCTCCACCTCAGATGCTAAAAACAATCTCCTTGGTCTAGCGCTATTGAAAAGAGAATAGACTCCCTCGCTGACTGGCTGATACCGACTTTAGGCCGCCCTGTCGACTTTACTACTATATATACCATATTTTCTTGAAAATAAGACCTACCTGCAAAATAAGATCTAGCATGATTTTTCAGGATGATTTTAATATAAGCCCTCCTCTTGAAATAAGCCCTAGTTGAGTCCGGCAGACAGATGTAAGAAATAAGCTTTCCTCACAATCACATCATGTGACACAAACACTCGACATCCCCTGAAAATAAGTTCAAGTATTATATTTTAGAGTGAAAATTAATTTAAGCCCTGCCTTATTTTGGAGGAAACACAGTATATATTTGTAAAACCCGTTTGATGAGGCTAAGACTCATTTTTTTTAGTTTCTGGTTGAAATAAAAATATAACAGGATGACGGTTTGTTAATTTTTCTTTCTTTGAAAGTTAAATACTGCTCTGTATATAATTTAATTTATTGATTATTATACATTAAGCTCTTTTTAGGGATTTATAAAAATCCTTGTATGAGTATATATGTTTGCACCTACAAGAGCATACTGTATGGTTGCACAGTGAGATCTGATGACCTCAAATAGAATCATCCCTGACTTACCAGTCATTTGGATTACCTTACATTTATATATATATATATATATTTACCAACCCCTCCGCATATATATATATATATATATATATATATTGACTTTTGAATGATACAGACAATTATCTAGCATTCGTTTTTGCTGCAGACCTGTTTTTTTAATGGCTAAATGTTTTATGTGAGGCTATAATAGTATTATACATTTCTGCAGTTGTCTTTAATTAATCAGTTATTTTGATTAATTCATTACGATTATCCCTGATGATCCATTTTTGATAAAACTTATGTAGGTTATTTATCTGTACCTTTCTATTATATATATATATATATATATATATATATATATATTATATATATATATGTAGTAATTAATACATTTTGTATTATCCTTGTTCAGACAATATACTCCTCAATTAAAGATTATTTTTTTCAATAACTTCCCCTTGTGATTTCTGAAGAGTACGAATTTGAATCTATAATGAATTTATAAGAATAAAATGTATGATTCTCATAATACGTTAGAAGGCTCAGAGTAACCTTCCAATGTAGGTGAATATATATATATATATATATATATATATATATATATATATATATATGAATTAATCGGACAAAGAAGTAAAACATAACAATACAGACTTTATTGTCTGAGCATGTGGGGAATGACATATATAACATAATACAGATACAAAAACAGACAGGACTAAAGTCCTTTGGAAGTAAGAAAGAGTTCATGAAGAATAAGAGAGTCACTTACTGATAGTTGGGAGGCAAAGCCCCCCACTTAATGGACAGAGACACCACATGTCTAGCCCATGTTTTGTAGATGCTAGACCAAGAGAAAGAGACTGGGAAATTCCCAGGCTGATATTTAAATACCCAGCCAGTAGTGTCACCTATTGGCGAAACCCTCGCAGTAAGGGAAAATGACACTTTCGAACACAAGTCCATCTCAGCAGGGGCAGACAATCGCTACAAGTGTATCTATAAAACCTTATGAAATATCTAATAATTCCTCACCAAAAAAAACAAAAACAATTAATGAGATGTGAAGGAGAAAAAAAAATGAATTATTTCTAAATCTGTCTGTTATGATTTTTGTGGCCATTTTTAGGCTTCAAGTGAGAGCACTTTACAGTGCAGATCCCTTATGTTCCTTAGTGAAGAAACCTTGGTTGTTCCTTGGTGTTAGGTAGAATCCTTTGGTTGTTCCTTAGTAAAATTTACCATGTGCTCTTTCTTGCTTTTTATCGGCAAAATTATTTAGATATTTTACAATGTCCCCTAAGTGATATTTTATTATGCCCGATAGAATACAAATAAAAACTCAGACAATTTTTTTCAATATATTTTTACAAAGAAAAAATTCAAAATTCAAATTTCAAAACAATTTTCATACTGTGTGCTCTCTCTGTCTTTGGATATCTTTTTTTATTGGGAAAATTGTTGATTTCTGTGGCCATTTTTAGGCTTCAAGTCAGAGCACATTACAGTGGAGATCCCTTGTGTTCCTTAGTAAAGAATCCTTAGTTGTTCCTTGGTGTTAGGTAGAATCCTTTGGTTGTGCCTTAGTGAAGAATCCTTGTGTTAAGCAGAGGCTAATCCACTCATCTGTGTCGAATACATGCAAATGAATGACTTTCAAGATCAGCGATTAAGTAGTTAACTAACCACGTATTTGAATGCGTTCATTGGTTGGCTTTAATCTACGCACAAACTCAGAGTCTATAATTTTAAGTGGTGGACTTTAGCACACCTTATATATATAAAAAAAACTCCAACAAAAATAATTTAGAGATTTTTTTTTACCATATTTTACAATTCCTAAATTATTTTCCCAATAAAAAGCATATCAAAATTGAAAGAGTGCACGCTATGAAAATTGTTTTGAATTTTGAATTTTGAATTTTTTCTTTGTAAGAATATATTGTAAAACTTTAATTTTTAAAAAATTGTCTGAGTTCTTATTTGTATTTTATCAGGGGTAAGAGTATTGCAAAATATCTAAATAATTTTGCTAATAAAAAGCGAGAAAGAGTGCACGATAAATATCTAAGGAGTTATGTTTTTATGCCTATTACGTCAAGGAAAAACATAGCGTAAATAAGGGCAGGAAAAACATAGCATAAATATGGGCAGGAAAAACATAGCGTAAATAAGGGCAGGAATCCAGGATGACAAAATGTTTACAGACCCCATTCTTCTAAGTCATACATATGCTGCTTGTAACAGAAGTATGAATGATGCAATAAATTATTTTTTCTATGTTTAATTTTGTTATAGCTTTCATTAATAGTGTTGGTCTGTTAAAATTGTATGATATTCATAATGGCATGAATCCAGCTATTCTTCCTCCAGCTATGGATAAATAGTAGGGCAGACTGGGCTCTTACATACATACATACATACATACCTTTGTAGACATATTTGCATTTCACATATCACTAATACCTTTGGTAACTATTCTCCCTCTGGCTATAGGTAAAATAGTAGGGCAGACTGGGCTCTTTAATCTTGGTACAGCAACCAGTCTAGGAGAAGGAAAACTCTGAATTCAAACCTATTAAACTCCATTTAAAAATTGACTTTGTGTCACATCCTGTTTTTGCAGAGGGCAGAGGGGTTGGGTAAATATGCATATAAACTTATACTCCTACACTATCTGTGCCTGTGGTGTAATGGTTATTATCATAGGAAATGGACACAGCGATACAAATTAAAATCCTGGATTATTCTCCCTCCATTTATGGGTAAATAGTAGGGCAGACTGGACTCTTCAATATTGGTATGGCAGCTGGTCTAGGAGAAGGAAAACTGAATTCAAACCTGTTAAACTCCACTTAAAAAATTGATATTGTGTCACATCCTGCTTGTGTAGAGGGGTTAGGTAAATACATATAGTATTGGTAATGGTTAGGTAACCAGTCTAGGAGAAAGAAAACTCTGAATTTAAACCAGCTGTACTGTGACACAATGGTTAAGTGAAAATACAGTCAGAAAAAAAAGAAGGAAAATAGAATGTCTAGACCCATGCGATCAGTCAGATAAAGTTCAAGAGAGTCATAAAAGGTATACGGCCACCATGAAGTTAAGCCAGTTAGAGATAATATCTTTAGGTGGCTAATTTCAAGAGAAAATGGGTCTTGAAGAAGTTAATGGTTTGAAAATTGGGGGACACTGAGACTGATAAAAAAATGTAATGGCTATAATTTTAGGAGAAATTGCAGATACAATGTCTGAGAAGAAAAGTTAGTATCTACTTTCTGAGTGGTCGTATCCATGGGAGTGTATAGGGGTGGAATCTGCATATATATTTAGCTGGCTCAAGCCCCTTCAGCAGTTTCAGACCAACCATTGGAGTGAGAATGTCATCCCAGTAGCAGTAGATAGAAAATAGGCAGGGACCCACATCAGTGAAACCAGCAATCGATTTATAGTAAAGACAACTTTCTTGCCAGCTAACAACATAGACTTAAGTGTCCTCTGCTCCACCACAAACTGCACAAAGTATCACACCTTCCTCCTTCATTAGTGTCCTGTTATCAAACTTTGTATTATGTTTTTTTATCCTTGTGAACCTGTCTCTGGCTTCTACCCTTCAAATCGGACAGCACAGAACATTACGTGGAGTCATCGACGTTGTGCAACAAAGGTGCACGAATGCAGACCAAGTATTACCATGGCACTCTGCTTAACAAATTGACTTTGTGTCACATCCTGCCTGTGATGGAGGAGTTGCGTAAATACATACATCTCATGCATGAAGGGTATGTTATCATATATCTTAGAGAGAGAGAGAGAGAGAGAGAGAGAGAGAGAGAGAGATACATGTCAATGAACTGTAGATATTTACTCAACCTGTTCGCCATAGGTAAGATGTGACACTAAGTCGCAAGTACAGAGTATCCACCGAGGATCGAACTCACTATTCAGTAGTAATGGATCTGTGAGACTAGCTTGCTAAATTTCGCACCATGATGGGACACCCATCA
The DNA here is from genome assembly GCA_023376005.1 of Doryteuthis pealeii. Lineage (NCBI taxonomy): Eukaryota > Metazoa > Mollusca > Cephalopoda > Myopsida > Loliginidae > Doryteuthis > Doryteuthis pealeii. Next base: position 100,702,726 of record CM042145.1, read on the forward strand.
ATCATTACTTGCGTATATAACTCTAACAATGTATTGTATTCAAGTTTCACTTAATTTTATATGAGTTACCTCCCTTGCACCATGTTCTCCAATAAAATAAAATGAAAAATAGATTGATAAAAAAAATGTAAAGGTTTTCATCTCATCCAGTGCACATTGTGTCAAAAATGGTTTGATACCCCCACCCCCCAAAAAAAGATCAACTGAAATAATAAAAAAAAGTTGGCAGAGTGGCCTATTGTCGGCATCAGCTGGCAGCGAAGGTGTCTATCCCTTTTTCGCTGGCACTAAACCAGGGAGATTGTTTCTACTGAGGTGGAGCGCCACACCTACCATCAGTTCTCCACTTTACCGCACAGATCAGATTATCTAATCTATGCTATTCATACGCTGAGTTGGCGGGGATTAGTATCGAACTTAGAACCTTGCAATTCCTAGTCGGGTGCTCTACCGACTGAGCTAAACTTGCATTCTTTGTATATTATTTCAGTTGATTGGGGCCGTTTCAACTGAAATAATATACCAAGAATTATTAACCTTTTTTTTGTTGTTTTTAACTTCAAGACACAGTTTAGAAAAACGTTTTTATTTTTTAATAAAAAATAAATACTGATAACTTATGTACACACATTAGTTATGAATATTAAGTTCATTCAATCATATAATCATGGATTCTAATTGGGAAACTAATTTTTCTGTTTCCTGTTATCAAATATATTGGCCGTTGTTCTAAGATATCACAGCACACATCCACATCCAAGTCCAGGAAATTATGATACTTTGACAAATAAATGGAAAGCAAAACAATATATTGAAACTGAACAAAAAGTTTTATTTTCAATATTTTGCAGTTGCAAATTCTTGAACAGTTTTACAAATTTATGTATTTTATTGGCACAATAAATATTTATACACACATGAAAATGAACAAAGAATTAAAATGACAAAAAAAAAAAACGGAAAAAAAAAAAAAATGAAAAAAAATGAAAAAAACTTTCAGTTGTACAGAAAGCAAACATTTCAGAGATGCATTTGAAATTTCACACAATTTGAAGAAAAAATCTTTATTTAAATAAACAAAAAAAAACTACTGATGAGATATTGCACTGATTTAAAGCAAAATGACTACAAAGATAATGAAATTTTGTTTTGGTTGAAGTTAAGTAATCTTATATAAGGATTTTTTTTTAAAGAGTTAATTTTCACCTTTTTTTTTTCACATAATTTGTCTAATGTGATACATAATGTCTTTTCTCAAAATCATACCTTCTGTAAAGTAAAAGTAAAGTCGAGGATCAAAATAACTGTTCAGTAGTAATGGATCTGTGAGACGAGTTTGCTACCCCCATGGAGGTAGGGTATGGTATAAAGATCTTTCATGTGGGAGATCTCACATGCACACCATGGGATCATGGATATAATCAATTTAAGAAATAATTATTACTAAAATGTTTTGTCAAATATTTTTCTTAGACAGTGGTTACGTTTATTTGAAACAAAACAACTTTAAAAAAAGAACTTCTACTGATATAACTGCAGTTGTTTATCTTATTAAGTATTAACTGTGTATCTTATTATTATTATAATGGAGATTCTGTGTTTTTCTGTCTGTAACCGAAACTATATTACTACTCAAGTCACAATTACCTTAGTTATTAATGTCACATTCTCCATGATTTAATTTTTTTCTAAACCTCAATTATTAATAAAAATTGTTTTACATTATTAATACTGTTGATCATATCTACATACTAGTAACATGCTATTGTATTTATATATACAACAAAATAGTGGTCTACAGTGTGAACGGAAAGGCTAATTTGCATATTGATATTAAAAAATTTGATTTTAATAAATATGTGCTAGGTATTATTGATTTCTAATTGTTTAGTTTTATCTTAATCTTATCAAAAATCTCTGGGATAAATCTGAAAAGAAATTGATTAACAAGAAGAAATAACTGTAATTTTATTCTTTACTTTCCTATTTTAACTAAATAGTTAAATCAGGAAAATTTAGCAATGAAAAATGGGAGTGATGAAAGAGTAAGTTTTAGTTGATCTATTTTTCGATTTTACCCACCTCTGTTTCAAATCTTTTTATCTGCATTCTTATTTAGTTTCATGAGCCTTTCTAATTTAATATAATATTTTATTACATTAAAACTTAAATACTAGCACCTGGAGGGTGCATTTTTTTGCCAGTTCATATAAACAATAAAATATGAATCATTAGGGTGAGAGCAAGTTGGCTGAGTGACCTATTGTCTGTATCAGCCAGAGAATGAGGGAGTCTATCCCCCTTTCACTACTGCTAGACAAGGGAAATTGTTTTTTTTTTGTGTCTGATGTGGTCACCACACCTACCATCAGCTCCCTACTCTACCACACAGATCCAAGCTGTGCTACTCATAGTGGCTTATTGTGGATATCAGCAAGGGAGTCAATCCCCTTTTTACTACTACTAGACCAGGAAGATTTTTATTTTTGTGACTGATGTGGAGCGCCACACCTACTATCAGCTTCCCACACAGATCTGAGCTGTGTTACTCATAGTGGTCTATTGTCAGTATCAGCTGGACAGTAAGAGAGTCTATCACCTTTTCACTAGTGCTAGACCAGGGAAATTATATTTTTTGTGTCTGATGTGGAGCACCACACCTAATATCAGCTCTCCACTTAACAGCACAGATCCAAGCTGTGCTACTCATGTGTTAATTTATCAAGGGCCAGTATCGAACCTGGAACCTTGTGGTTCCTAGCCAGATGCTTTACTGACTGAGCTAAGCATGGTGAGAGTAAAAGTATTGAATTTTTGTCAAAATACTTGTAATGATAAACGAACACATGGATAGACTTAAGAAAGCTTTATTCTACTTAGAATAATGTTACAGTTTACTGAGAGCTTATATACTCTTAGAATCACCAAAGAGTTCCACGAAGGGGAGGTAATAATAAAATAGGGGAGGTAACTCTCAATTACTTATTACAATACTGCAAATTATGCTTTTAAAAGTGTATAAATAGTCTGTATAAAATTCTTGATATCAATCAGAACAAAATTCATAACTCATCATCATTTTATTAAATGCTCTTCGTAAGCGAATGAAAGTCCATACAATTTCTTCTAAAAGAGAAAGACGATCAGTACAGCCAAATAAGAATTTTACTATTGAGAAAAAAAAGTTTATGTGTAAACAAATAAATAAATAAATAACAATATAACATTTGACATGTTAATAAATATTTTTTTTTTCCAGTGAATCGAGTCAACAACAAAAATGTTGAAAATTGAAATAAATAAGATTTACATTAACAAAATTGAATTTATATCAACATAGATAACAATGAACAATTGTGACTGTTTTAAACTGTATCACATTTAACAAGCAATGAGGAAATTGGTGAAAAAGACATGATCATTTTATTTACATGGAATTCTTTCTTTTTTTTAAATGGGGGGGAATAAATCATTTTGGCCAGTAAATAGTCATTACTAGTAATTACTAATCTTAAGTTAGTCTGGTATAAAATCAAATAGAGGCTAACAAGAGGAAGATTATGATACTCCAATCTTTAAAAGAGGTGGAGCAACCTTGCTGCCTTTCAAATTAACAATAAAAATTTCTGGTCTTAAACTAGGCTTGAACACTGGTCCCTGGCATCAGTGGAAAATATGCAAGTATCTCAATCACAAGTCAAGCCATCTTTGTTTGTTTGTTTGTTTTCTTTGTTGAATGGCATATCAAACTTTGTGGGTTATCTAATGCCAAAGCCAATCTTGTAAAAGAACAGTAGTGGTACTATTTAATTTATAGCTGAGAGGATGAGGGGTTTATACCTTTCCCAGGAAAGTTCCCAAATGACCATAATGGCGTAACTGGAGTTTGAACTCACTTACTGATCTCTCAATCCAGCATGTTATCCACTATACATACCATAGGGATTCCCCACTACTTAACTAAATTCAGCAAAATCTGATATAAGGGCAAAGATGAAGGCGAAGGAAGATTGTGTTGCACCAATATTCCAAGTGGGAAGAGCTTGACTGACTATCTGCCTGCTTTGACAATGAGCATTTAAAAATCCCGAATTTCACTTGGGATCAAACATAGCTCGTTGATGATAATAGGAAAATATGAAACTATTTTAGCCATGGGGACAGGTCACCATGATCCATGATCCATGATCCAGCAGAACTATAACTAGCTTAATTTAAGTCTTAACAGTTTTATTTAAGTTTGGGGGTCTGTCTATCCTTGATTTAGCTACTGTCCAGCAGTAGCCTGCTAACATTGGTAGTGGTGCTCTGTCAATAAGAGATCTGTTACATAGAGTTGGCTTCAGAGTATACAGCCCTCTTAACTAGCCCTATAATATGCACCCCCTTATGTAAAGATAATTGTTTATTTGGTTAATTGGTTGGTTGGCTGGCTGGTTTTACAGTTATAAAGTACAAAATATGTGGTCTGTGGTATTCAGGCATCAAGAGCCAAATGCAAATGGCCACTTCCATGGTTGTATTTATACACTGTCCTGGTCAAGGGCAGATCACCCTGTTCAGCCTAGACACAGGGGCAGATCACTCTTGTTGTACTTATACAACAGCATGTCAAACTTTGTTTTTTATCTAATACCAAAGTCAGACATTTTTTTGCAGACAATCCTATTTTTTCATGTAAATGATAATAATCATCATTTGTAAACAATTATAGCTTCAAGTAACTATTCTTGATATAAATAATTTGCACAGTTATATGATTTCAATTAACTAATAATAATCTTTGGTAAAAAATTATAGTTTCAAGTAACTATTCTTAATACAAATAATTTGCACACAGTTATATGGTTTCAATTATTCCCATCTAACATTAATAATTTTCTAGCAATTATATGGTTTCAAGTAACTATTACTATTCAATAATGATGATAATTTCTTTGTACACAACTATATGGTTTCAAGTATTCCTAATATCATTCATTTTTCAACAGATCTATTTGACCCATAGATGGGACCCTAACAGGTACTAGCACACTGGGCCCGAGTGGATCTGGGAGTAATGGCAACAAAAGGGTGACTCCATCCCCTCCAAAATTCCGGAACAGGAGCCTCACCACCGGATACAATTTAGTGTCATACCTAGGACACTAGATATAATTTAATTTTTTACATAGTTCTGCCAAACTGATATAAAAAGAAAACATTTCTGAGTAATTCAGCTATTGACCAGAATTAATAGATATTCAGAAAAATAATGAATTTTTCAGTTTAACTTTTTAGTAGAGTTAAAAACATTTTTCTCTTTTTTCAAATAAAAACTCCAATCTTAACTAAATTTAACATGTAATATTTTTGGTGCTTGTATAGAATGATTAAATAAAGGAAATTTCTGTGGCATTTTACAATATATATATATATATATATATATATATATATATATATATATGTGTGTGTGTGTGTGTGTGTGTGTATGTAACGAATATAAAGGGCAGATGAATAACAAACACAAACAATTGATTTAATTAATATTTTGTCTCTGTTATATATATGTATATATATATATATATATATATATATACACACAGAATATATTGATTCTGAAGAAGTTTCTGAGCTAACAGAGATGAAATATTAATGGAATCAATTGTTTGTGTTTGTTATTCACCTTCCCTTTATATTTGTTATATATATATATATATATATATATATATATATATATATAAATGTAATACCATCACCATCAAGATAAGAATATATTTCAGTCATTATCTTCATTTTTTAGTGAACAATTAATCCCAAATAACGTCTTCAACTTGCTAAAATTCACCCAGTGGCCATATTTCTTGAGTCTTTCTCTCCTCCAAACTAAAATGTAACTGTTCATAGATAAAATGAAGCAAATGACTGAAACTCACTCTTATTTGGATGGTGAATGTAATTATTACATTTTTATATAATCTTTTTGTACATTACTACAGAAATAGTGAACATTCTCTTTATTAGACTATTCTGCACAAGAACCATTATCTTCAATTATCAAAGACTTTTGTATATCAGAATTCTAAATACAAGTTAAAATATTGGTAAATATTTGTTTGACCAGTATCAACGAGGGAGTGTCGATACCCTGTAATTGTTAGGGTCAGGCTTCACTCGAAGTATAAGTGTGTCCCGTGACGCCACCATGTCATGGGCTTCTTCAACGGTCATCTTGTCTGTGGGGACACCATTGATTTCCAGAATTTGATCACCAATTGCAAGAAGACCAGCAAACATCTTTGCAGGGTAGCCATCACAAAATCTAGATATATAAATACCTAGGAAAAGAATCAAAAAAGAAAAAAAAGCAGGGTTAAAATTTAAAGAATAAAATAAGTAAATAAATGAATGAATACAGCAGTCAGACTTTCCAAGGCAAAGTAAAATTACATGGTTGGCTGGCTGGTTGGTTGGTTTTATGGCATGTCAACCCTTATTGGGTAATTTGATACCAAAGTCAGTTTTTTTTTGCAAGTAATATGGTTTCAAGTAACTAATGATAATTATTGTAAACAAACTTACTGTAAATTATTGTAAACAAACTTACAAGTAACAATTTTTAATATAATATATATAATTTATAAGTAACAGTTGTATATATATATATATATATATATATATATATATAGTTAAAAATCAATGGCAAAATGAATGAATGGATGAAGCAAGAATGAATGAAATGAGCGGGATAAATGAAAAATCCTTTCCAAGGCACCCCTCTCAAAAGTATTAAAACACTTTTTGAGAGTGGGGTCCCTGATAGAAAGTTTTTCTCATCTATTATTAGACTCCTTTGAAGCATTGAGTTAATATAATTATACGACACCTGTATAAAAAAAAAATGCTGCCTAATACACTTATATATATATATATATATATATATATATATATACACACATAACTTATAACTAATATATATATAATATATACATATATATAATATATATGATATACATAATAAATATATATACATAATAATATATATATATAATATATATATATATTTATAAGTAACAATTTTTAATACAAGTGATTTATACACAATTATATATATTTACCAACTCCTCCGCTTAATTTCTTAAGCAGAGTATAACAGGTTTGAAGTCAGAGCTTACCTTCTCCTAGACTGGTTGCCTAACCAAGGTTAAAGATCCAAGTCTGCCCTACTGCCATAACTGGAGGGAGAATAGTGTAATTCATACCTTTCCCAAGAGTATTAGCACTATGGGAAATGCAAACAGCCTCGTCCAGGATTTGAACTTGTCTTGTCGTGTCCATTTCCTATGATAGTAACCATTACACAATACGCCTTCACTTTATACACAATTATATGATTTTAAGAAGGTGTGCTTAGCGTAATGGTTATCGTCATAGGAAATGGCAATCTAGTTCAAATCCTAGAAGGGGTTGTTTGTGCCTCACTTCACTTGGGACAGGCATGAACCCATCTGTTCTTTCCCTAGTTAAATAGAAGAGTAAACCATGCTCTTTAGCTTTGGACTGATAACCTGTACAGGAAATGGACTTGCCACCTGATTCTAACGGCATGCCAACCTGTCTTGGGTTATGTCTAGTGGTTAGGGAATAGCATTCATTGTAGATTTATATTTACATTTTTTGTGTAGTTTCTAAAGAGCTTTTTGCACACAATTATCAGATCATCTAGGCCATGTCACCCACTCCTTCAATTTTTCTGAAATTTTGTCCAAATTGAATTATGTTGATTTTTAGCTCTCCAAATTTGAGGGGGTCACAAAAAATGGTGACTTTTTGTAATCTATTTTTGTCTGTAAAATGAGTTCTAGAGCTTGCCTACTCGTAAAAAAGATAGTTTGATATTTGCTCAGAACTGAAGCTACATTTTGCAAAAATTTGTTAAAATTTTGCACTTCAATTTTTTTGAAATTTTGTCCAAGTGTGGATTATCTTAAAGTTAGGCAATCCCCAAAATTTGAGTTTCCAATTCCAAAAATTGGCAGAGTTATGTTGATTCTAAAAATCGACATAGCTCTCCAAATTTGGGTGGGGAGGTTGCAAAATTTTTTTTTTGTAATCAATTTTTGTCTGGAAAATGAGTTCTAGAGCTTTCCTACTCTTAAAAATTGGTTTATAAAAGCATTTTAGCCCAAGGAATCCAAAAATGCAATAAAAAAAGTCTTAAAATTAACCAATTCTAAGTTATTAATGATTTCTGATTTGCAAAATTTTAACTGATGTTGTAGCTTAGGTTCTGAGCAAATAACAAACTATCTTTTTGGTACAAATAATGTTCAATGTATGTGAAATAATAATAGAAAATATCTCTGAATGTTTGAGATGAGGCTTGAATATTAGTATTATTTGTGTTATTCGGACTATTGTCCCCATCTTCATTGTTATTTGTACAACGTTTCGGCCGATATACCCTCCGGCCTTCTTCAGGTATTTCTTGTCAGCCTTCTCGAACTCGGGAACCTTCTCGGACTCGGCTTTCTTTTCGAACTTGGGAATTTTCTTGTCATATTCAGGAGCCATCACGGAACTTTGAATATCCTGTTCTTTAAGCCGTCAAAGTTCCGTGATGGCTCGAATACGACAAGAAAATTCCTGAGTTCGACCCGAAAGAAGGTATGAATATCGACTGAAACATTGTACAAATAACAATGAAGATGGGGACAATAGTCTGAATAACGCAAATAATACTAATAGAAAATATTGTTGTCGTAAATGCAGTGCCACATTGGGATATTGATCTTGCTATGAAAAAATCAGAAATCATCAATAACTTAAAATTGGTTGACTTTAAAACTTTTTTGATAGCATTTTTGGATTTCATGGGCAAAAATGCTTTTATAAATCAATTTTTACGAGTAGGGAAGCTCTAGAACCCATTTTACAGACAAAAATAGATTACAAAAAGTCACCATTTTTCGTGAACCCCACCAAATTTGGAGAGCTAAAAATTGACATAACTCTGTCAATTTTTGGAATTGGAAGCCCAATTCTGAGGATTGTTTAATGTTAACATAGTCCGCACCTGGAAAATTGAAGGGGGTGGGTGACAATTTTACTTTTTTCTGGATGATTTGACATGGAATTACCCTATTCCTATCTGATACTAATAATTTGCACAGTTGTATGGTTTCAGGTATTCCTATCTAATACTAATAATTATATGGTGTCAAGTAATTATTCTATTTAATTATTGTCATTTGTTTGTATACAGTTATATTCAAACTGACAGGTTAAAGTGACAATTCTTCCAAGCTGTAGTTGTATCAGTGCTACTGTATGGCTGCACCACCTAGACCCTAATGAAATGCCTAGAGAATAAGCTAGATGGGAGTTGCACAAGAATGCTACGTGCAATCTTGAACAAATCGTGGAAACAACACCCCACAAGAAAGCAGCTGTACCGCTACTTGCCCCCTATCATACAAAACATCCGAGTGAGATGAACAAGACATGCTGGACACTGCTGGAGAAGCAAGGATGAACTCATAAGCGACATTCTCCTGTGGAAGCCAGCACATGGGAACACTAGTGCGGGCTGTCCAAGAAAGACTTACATTAACTAGCTCTGTGCGGATGCAGGATGCTGTGCAGAGGACTTGACAGAGGCAATGAATGATAGGGATGGTTGGCGAGAGGTTTTCATGGATATTCGTGCTGTTGGCATGACATGATGATGATGATGATGATGATGATGATGAGATGATGATGATGATTTGTAAACAATTTAGCTTCAAGTAACTATTCTTAACACAAATAATTTGTACACAGTTACTCAGTTGGTTCAATACCAGTCCGCATCAACTCAGCACATGAGTAGCACAACTTGGCTAATCTGATCTGTATGGTAAAGCATCTGGGAGCTGATGATAGGTGTGGCGCTTCACCTCAGCAAAAGCAATCTCCCTAGTCTAGTGTTAGCAAAAAAGGTGATAGTCTGTCTTGCTGTTCATCTATTACTGACAATAAGCCACTCTGTCAACTTTATTTTTTATATGGTTTCAAGTATTCCAGTCAAATCTTATTAATAATGGAGATTCGCTTCCAGTTTTTGTCTGTAACAAAAATTATGTCACTGCTTAATCACATTACCCAAAATCGTCATAACATAGAATAAATACACTCAAAATTTGAACATGCAACATTAGACAGTCCTCATTGTTTTTTAAAACAAGTTTTAATAAATACATGACTGGTATTATATATCTATATATAGTTTGTTTTATTTTGATATATCTTATTATAATGGAGATTGTGTGTTTTTCTGTCTGTAACCGAAACTATATTACTACTCAAATCACAATTCCCTTAATTATTTACGTCAAATTCTCCATGATTTAAACCTTCAGTTGTGACCATATCTACGTACTAATAACCTGCAATTACAGTTTGAACGAGAAGGCTAATTTGCATATTGATATTTTTTATTTTAATAAATATGTGCTTGGTATTATTGATTTCTAATTGTTTGGTTTTATCTTAAGAAATATAAACAAAATCTCGTGGATAAATCTTAAAAGAAATTTATTTACAAGAAGAAATAACTGTAATATTATCCTTTACTTCCTATTTTAACTAAATAGTTAAATTAGGAAAATACCAATGAAAGAGGGGAGTAATGGAAAATAATGGAATAGTTAGTTTCAAAGTTGTTCTATTTTCCGATGCATTCTTAGTCAGTTTCATTAGCCTTTCTAATTTAATATAATATTCATTAAAACTTAAATACTATATTTGCTAGTATATTTAAAGTTTATATTTCAAATTGTTTTATTTTTTAATCCTTTAATGAATTTGATGATTTTACTTACTTAGAGTACAAACTCACTGACATTGAATTTTTTACTCCCCTCAGGCAATATGTTTCAAAAATCTATTTTTACATACAGGGTGTTTTTTTTTAATCTTGTACTAGTACAAATAATTTGTACTCAGTTGTGTGGTTTTAAGTATTAACAGTAGTACTTTTCAAACATATCTATTTGACCCATTGATGTAGTACCAATTGATGTAGTTCTAATTTTGGGTGAGAGTAGTCCTGGGGTAATGGTAATGAAATGGTGACTCCACACTTCCCAGAGCTTCAGAAATAGAACTTTTTACAGGATGCAGTTTAATGTCATCATACGCAGGTCACACCTTTTTGATGGGGGGTCTTAACCCTCTACAGAAGTTACAGTTGGCATATCCTAAGCCTCACTCACAGAGGAGAAATTACATAGACAATAAGTCTAAAGATTAATAAGGAAAAAAAAGAAGACTAAGTTGCCATTTCCCTAAGCAGGCCTATTGTTTGTAAAGTAAATAAAGTAAAGTTGTCGGGGCGGCCTAAAGTCGGTATCAGCCAGACAGTGAGGGAGTCTATTCCCTTTTCACTTGGGCTAGACCAAGGAGATTGGTTTTGGGTCTGAGGTGGAGCACCACACCTACCATCAGCTCCTCACTTTATTGCACATATCCTTGTGCTACTCATTCGCTGAGTTGGCGAGGGTCGGTATCGAACTAGAAATCTTGTGGTTCCTAGTTGAACGCTCTACTGACTGAGCTAAACTGGCCCTAAATGTTAGATAACTTGATACTTTCCAGAAGTCATTATTACTTTTTTTAGTTCCTCAAGGTGTTATAGACAAGCGTATGGTTGCAAGAGAAAATATGACAGATGAGAGGATTAGATTTAATAATGAAATGAAATTTATTGCATACAGTGCTCAGGTGCACCACAAAGGCTCATGTAAAGTACATAGAATAATGTACTAATGTCAGGAATATAAATAGCATACAGTAATAATAAACATGTGTGTACATATGGAGGGGGGATATCAGGTATAGTGTTGTTGAGTTACAGGAAGCATGGAGGTTTTGAAAGATGCAGTGTTTTGGCAATGGATGCAGCAGTTTATTCCATGCCTCAGCAACTCGGAGCATGAAAAAATGTTTCCAAAAGTCATGTGAGCTATGCTGTTTTCTGACTTTGTAGACATGCCCACGTGTATTAGAAACGTGAAAATCAAAAAGGTACTCAAGGTTGCTGTTGGTAAGATGGTTAATAACTTTAAGTGTTTACCAAGTCAGTTGCCAGATGCCGGTTTCAAAGAATCCATGTCCAGTGCAGCAACACATTCAGAATATGGTAGATGCCTCTGCAAGAGCAGTGTTTCAATGACCACTACTTCCCTCAGATCAAGTCACCAATAGGCACCCCAGCTACAAATGAAATTTTGCTTTTCACCGCTAACTTCCGGTTGTTAGTAAACAAAATCAACAGACAATTTTTTTGACATTAGAATTTCATACAAACCAAAGACACGTTTTCATACTAGAATAGTTTTTTGATTTAATAAAAAAATAGTTATTTTATGTTGTTGTTAGCATATATGAAAAAATTAATTTTGCACTAAAGATAAATTAATATTGTTTTTTTTTTTAAATTATAAAACTTTAAATGAAAGACACATTTTTATATTACTGGACTGCCATGTATCATTCTCTACATTCAAAATAATATATTTATTGAATATACAAAACATCACATCAGATAAGAAAGAAAATAGGGTTATTTCCTATAAGTATAACATGATCAAAGGGCAACCACTCTTGACTGATAAATTATTTAAACTAACCCTAAACCCTAACCCTAACCCTAACCCAAACCCCATCTTCTTTTTTCCTAGTAGATCAATAAATAAATAAATGATTTATCAATCAAGAGTGGTTGCCCTTTGATCATGTTAGACTTATAGGAAATAACCAAAAATAGATTTTCAAATCCTATTGTGTTGTGTTTAAAAAAAATGGCCGCCTAATATAATCCCCAGAAATCGAGTCATTATAACCTTAAATTATTGTTATTTACTAAGCTTAACTTAAGATGGTTAATGACCTTAATTTCATTCCTTGGACTTTGCCCCACTTTGGGAAACTGGAGACCAGCCTTTAGAAAGTCCAGAAAGGAACAAGTTATTGTGTCCCAATTATGTTTTGATCACACAAGACTTACACACTCCTTTATACTCAAAGGAGAACAACAACCACAGTGTGAAACATGTCAAACACATTGCACTGTCAATCACTTCCTCATAGGTGTGGAGCTTTTGCCCTAAGCAGAAAGCGCTTTTTTTTTAATGCAAATAATATGAAAGATCTATTTGAAAAAGTTAAAATAGATGACATTCTATCCTTTTTGAAGAAATAGAATATACCAAAAAATATGAATACAAACCTGATCAATACCATGTTAAGTAACCCCTTAACACAATGCTCGATGATGCTAACATATCATTAAAGCCATTTACTACAAAAGTGTTGTATATACAACATATATTGTTTCCTAACCTCTAGGTATGAAATAACCCTAGATGGGTTGATATGCCGTTAAAATCCATCAACCAACCAACCAACCAGCCTTGGGCTCTGCTTGCACGTTTGATGCCAATATATATATACATGTATGGTAATGTAAGTCGGCCCGAAGCCAACACATGGGCATGCTAGTGTGGGCCGCCCAGCAAGGACCTACATTGACCAACTATGTAAGGATGTTGGATTCTGCGCAGAAGAACTGCCAGAGGCAATGAGTGATAGGGAAGGTTGGTGAGAGACTGTCATGGATATCCATGCTGCTTGCGCGACATGATGATGATGATGATGGTAATGTGAGGTCGGAGACACAGTGAGGAAGAAAGGGTAAATAATGAAAAAAGACAAACAACAAGAGTTAAAACAAGGAAAGGTATATTTATGTAAACCACATTAAGGAAGATGTACAAAAGGAGAATTTGTCAATGAATGATGAAAGAGAGTTCATTGATGAAGAGTTCTGCATGTGTTTGTAGGTTGTGTACTGGATGTCGTCATTGGTCGTTTCTGAAGTTGATGTTTGGTAGTCAGGGTGTAGTGGGTTCTTCTGTTTTACCCCAGGTCTGGGGCAGCTATTTGAGTGGCTGGATATGGATAGAATAGATCGCATGGGAGAGAGAATGATGGGATTAAGCTGTTAAGGGTAGATTAAGCGGTTGTATCTTCTGGTCTCTTTTGCTGCACATGGTGATGTGGGAACGAGATATGACGGGATTTGACTGTTTGATGGGATTATAGGTAGATTGAGTGGTTGCATCTTCTAGCGTGACATAATCTGAACTGCTAAGTGACTAGCCGTGTGTGCATGAGGGTTCTGCTTGATTGTCTGTCATGTTGTTATGGGAAGATACACCGTGTATTTGTTTGTCAGAGACCAAGTGAACACGTTTATGTAATTTGCTGCCAAGAAAAAAAAAGAGGGTGATATATATATATATATATAGAGAGAGAGAGATAGAGAGAGAAGACAGAGAGAGAGAGAGAGAGACAGAGACAGAGACAGAGACAGACAGAGAGAGAGAGAGAGAGAGAGAGTTCGCTGGGTGCGCTGGGACATTTGGCCTAGCACATGTCTTCTGGCCAGCAACCAGGAGTAAGAGAGAGAGAGAGAGAGAGAGAGAGAGAGAGAGAGAGAGAGAGTGGGGGGGTGTACTGCTGGTGACGTCTTCCCATTGGTCATGGGGTGTTCACACGACATTCCCCCCCCCACCTCGGGTCGGTAAGGTAAGCAGCTATCTGCTGTTCGCTAGGGGTATATACTGTTCTACTTTTTGGTCCCCGACAAGGAGTCAATAATCATGGTTAAATTTAACTTGGTATATAACATAGGTCTGGTAAGTATGGCGGGTGCTCTATTTGCACAATCCTGTGTTTCACTATAAACATTTAAAAGTACTGAGACTAGCTTCATACTTTTAAAATTGGCACTGACGTCTAGACTTCTAGACATCATCATCTTATTATACATATATACCAACTGATCCACTATTAAGAATTCTGGGGTATGGGGTTATCGTCCCTTGTCTGTGAGCCTCTGTTTCAAACCAACCAATCATGAGCCAGCATACTTTGGCGGTAAACCCAAAGTGTGAAACTCAGCCTCTTCTGTACCAGCAACGAAAGGGAACAGACCGAATAAAAGGTCGCTCCTACTATTCTTCAACAGAACCACAGAACTGGAGTCGGACGCAAACAGAAGTCCATCTATATCCGAACTATAGCAGAAGGCCGTAGCAAGGGGCTCTGTTAATACCCCATATCCCAGGATAAACAGCTAAGTGACAATTATATACATATTATATACATATTATATATTTGTGCAAACGAAACTAAAGTTTGCAAGTTCTTTATATCTAATACAGTCTTTTATTCACTATCTTGTTGTTTGTTTTACTTCTTAGACTCTTAACCTGTCTGCCACATTTGCGGTTAACTCCACATTCAAACCTAGGAGTACTGCCGCTAGTGTCTTATTCTTTATACCACATGAGTAGGATGTGACACAAGGTCAATTTCTTAAGCAGAGTTTAATAGGTTTGAATTCAGAGTTTTTCCTTGTCCTAGACCAGTTGCCATACCTAAGTTAAAGAGCCCAGTCTACCCTACTATTTACCCATAGCTGGAGGGAGAATAATTGAATTCATACCTGTCCCAAATGTATTAGCACTATGTAAAATGAAAATAGCCTCGTCCAGGATTTGAACTCAGGTCGCTGAGTCCATTTCCTACAATGATAACTATTAAACCACAAAAGCTACCTCATATGTATGTATTAAGAATTAATTTCATTTATTTTTATTGATTTATAGCAAAGCGACAAAGCCAATTGATATATTCAATTTTATTTTTAGTTTAACATTCAGAAAAGGGTAATCCCAAAAGTAAGACCTCCAAAGTGCTGCGGATACAAGGAAATTGTTCTTGTGGCTATTGGCAACACTGTTGTGTTTACTGTACATGAGGTTCTACGCTTCCTCAATGACATGACAGTGTACTGATATGACATAAGCATACACAAACTGCCACAGAGCCTACAAAAAGGCATTGAGCGAAATAGAATTTTTATGTAGAAAAATAGATACATGTTCAAAGTTTAAAATGATGTAAACATCATTGACAATAAACAAACGTTTCTGGATTTCTAAATATTTTGGAGACCTTACTTTTGGAAAAACCCTTGTAAAATTGAGAGCAACATAAGTTTTTAATATCTAATAAATTGCAAAATAGCTTAGCTATATTTTTTTCATGGCACAGATAAACTAGTTACAGTATAACTTCTAAAAATAAGATATGATTCAACATTGAGCTTAATGACAGTCGAAGGCGGCTTTTAAGTAACTAAATGATAAATAAAAGTTGATAGTTAATTTGGTACAAATGCACAATAGTGCGCAATATCATTAAAATAACATTTTACATATAAATAGCAATAGATGTCAGAAACTCCTAAAGTAGCTTAACCCTAAACCTAACTAACACAAACCCTAACATTAACCCTAACCATAACCCTAGCGTGTCAAAGGTTTTGGGTATTTCCGTGAAATGTTATGAAATGTAATGTTTTTTATATGTAATCTAATGATATTATCTACTGCATGCTATTGTGAATTAGTACCATTAATTTTAACAGTGATTGTCTTACCATAGCCATACGTGTGCTTGACTCTTGTCATATAAATCCCACATAAACCATGAGGAGGCTGGGTTAGCTCAATGATACGGGTACCATCCAAACACATCTCCAAAATACGTCCAATCACTCGAAAATGTGTGGGCAGATCAACATCATCTGAGATAAGCGTTGGCTTCTTTTTGCGTTGGAAAATATCAAAGAAGGTGGAAAGTCTGGATCTGTAATGGAAATATATTAAAAAGATAGATATTAGATAAGTATTTATTTATCTTGGTATATCAGATTTTAATTGTCATAAAATGTAGTGACTGTTTAGTGAGGTAGACATATTATGTTACATCTGCTTTTTTATCAAGGAGGAAGGACCTACTTGTTTTAAAAACCAGATCGGAAACAATATTATATATATATATATATAATAATATATATAGTTGTAGAAAACCTTCCTGAGGAGAACTAGTTCTCCTGAGGAAGGTGTACCTTAAACACCGAAACCGTGGTAGAGAGAAAAACTTTTTTCTACAACTATAAATGCTTTATATTTTACGAAATATATTGAATCCTTTTGGATTAACTACTTATGCTACTACAATGAAAACGTGGTAGTAACTTTTTGAAGGTTATTCCAATGCAAGTGTAAAGAAACACGAGGTAACTATGATATTGTTCATTGATTTATTTTCTTAATATTTCGGATGAAAAATCCCTTCGTCAGAATATTTCTAAAAACACAGAGCTCCTAAATAGAGATGTTGACTTTCCTAGAATCTGCTTATTCGGTTGTAGTTTGTGATTGCGTGTATGCTTGTAAAATAATGTCTTATTCTTCTGAATTTTTTGTGTGTGTGTTTCATAATGAGGTTTCCCACCATTATATATATATATATGCCTTCAAGCAAAAATATAAATAATAATTTATTCAATGCTTCTAAAAAACAACACATCCAAAAAATTTTATTCACTTCGCGAAGAGCTTACGGCCTGGTTTGTTTACTACTCATCAACGTCCCCTTACCTACTATGGTAGAGGCGTGTAAGTATCATTGACAAGGTTAATTTGGCAGGGATTGTTTGCTATGTACCGGCAGCCGAAGTGATATGGTCTCTAACTATGCCTGCTGAGGTCCCAGTTTCGATTCCTGTCGGAGGGGAGTCGTTAATATACATCGCTGATGAGACTTAATAAAGTCGAAACAGTCTGTACTGTGTTCTGCATAGCGAGTCATCCTTTGCCGAGATTCACTTGTCAAGATTATTTTCTATAATTATCGAATTTTATGCGATACATGCATTATAATTGCCTTCAAGCAAAAATATAAATAATAATATATATATATATCCACTCTACTTACGTATTGAGCACCTTATATTTGTTATAATGCTAACTTATCCAGGTAAAACTTGTACCAACCAAATATTTGGACCAAGCCAATATTTTCACTAGTAAGTCATTTCTTCATATATATATATATATATATATATATATATATAATATATGTGTTTTTATATATAATAGGTTTTGGGAAGCCTTGGTATAAAAATAAGCTGACTCAAGGTTCTTTCTTAGCTAAATTAACAATTGAATTTTCCCACCATTCGTTTTTAATCGTATATTTAGCTATTTTCATTGAGCACTTTTACATATTTATTGAGCTTTGAATCCCGGAATGGGTATTAATTCATTCTGGATTTTAGTCGTCGACTACGCTATATATATATATATATATATATATATATATATATATATATATATATATAGAGAGAGAGATAGAGAGATAGAGAGAGAGAGAGAGATATAATGTGCATAGAGCATAAAATATAGCATCATAACACATTAAAATGATTCACAATAAAATAAAAATTAAAATATATTCAAGGGAAGTAACTATGTATTTAAGAGTTAGCTTTCTTAGTTATGCTAAGAAACTCTTAGTAGAATTATTTCCCTTAGATTAATTGTAACGATTTATTTCAAACTTAAAATTAAATGGTTAATGATTTGATCCACTTACCTTTTCCGATTTTTCTTGTCAATGGCTTTTCCTGGTAATTCAATATTTGATAAAGATGCCGCTCGTCGCCTCCGTGGTATGTTTTCCAAGTTTCCATCTCTAAATGAATTGCTGCTTTCAAACGTGTTATGTTCAGCGCTATTCTTGGCAATGGCATCAAGTCCCCCAGCCATACTGTTAGACAGGTTGTATCTGTACCTTGAATTCGCCAGTGAACCAAGGCTACGGTCGATGCTGGCCGACTCGATTATATAAGGGTCTGGGGAACCAGAATGGTCAGTTGAGGTAGCACTGCCAAGGCTGTATTCACTGGGTGAAAGTAATTGAATACTTTGACAAGAAGCTGGTTTTAAGTCGTAGAGACGGGCTTGACCTTCTTCAACCACCATTAATTGTTGTACATGTTCAGTGCTGAAAAGAAAGATTTATTATCATTATCATTACTAGTATAAAATAAAAAAAACGCCCCACGGGCGATGTAAAAATAGATTTTTGAAACATATTGCCTGAGGGGTGGCAGTAAAAAATTCAATGTCAGCGAGTTTGTACCCTAAGTAAGTAAAATCATCAAATTCATTAAAGGATTAAAAAAATAAAACAATTTGAAATGTAAACTTTAAATATGTATTAAAATAAAACAAAATATATATAGATATATAATACCAGTCATGTATTTATTAAAATTGTTTTAAAAAACAATGAGGAATGTCTAATGTTGCATGTTCAAATTATGAGTGTATTTATTCTATGTTATGACGATTTTGGGTATAGTGACGTAAGCAGTGACGTAGTTTTTATTACAGACAAAAACCGGAAGCGAATCTCTATTATTAATAGATATATTGAAAAAATCCTCGTATAAGTCTATAGGTGAACATCTGCATGGGCATGTATTGTGAATATACGGAGGATAAGTAAATAGTGTTAAATATCATTGATAGAGCATGTGTATTTAAGTTAGGGTATAGTGGACATGAATTCAACGGCTCTTGGTAACTGACAGTTTCTCACCTATGGGATTTTCAAACAGTGCTTGGTAAAAAAAAAATATTTTTGTGTGTGTGTGTGTGGGGGGGGCAAACTTATGCCAATAGAAATATCTAATCCTTTACATAACCTTCATTGCTTCTTAGAACCTCATACCATCTGCCAACAAGCTTGTATATGTAATGCTTGTAAAATCATTTAGGTTTCGATTCAAAATTTGATACCAGCTCGTGTTCAACATATCTTGTTTGATTTGGTTTGGTTTGTTTTGTTTTAAGGCATATCAACATCAGTGGGTCATTTAATGCCAACAAAGTCTTGAAATAAATTCATTCTTAATGGATACTGAATTGTTTTATAAACACATTTTCCTATTTAACCCATAGATTGGACCCTAACAGGTGATGAAGGGGGGATCCACATTCCCCAGACCTCCAGAATTGGAACTTCACCATCAGATAGAGTTTAACGTCATTCCCAGGACATGAAGACCCTCAGCCACTGCCTTCTAGCACCCATATGATAAAAAGGGTTTGGGGCTTTCCATAAGGGCAATAGGGTTGGGGCAATCATATAGGTGCTAGTGATTGACATGACCAGCCGATTGATCGGAGGGTACTCTTGTTGTTGTCAACCTAAGATCACCCAAATGATTCTGTAATCGCTTGTTGTGAATCATTGGTTGGTTGGATGTCAACCCGTTTGGGGTTATTTTATTCAGAAGACGTTTTGTTTTATCCATTCTTGATGGGTATTCAAGATTTTTTTTTATTTAATTAAACACAATTTTTTAAACTCTCATTTAAAAAAAATTTAACCCATAGATGGGACCCTAACAGGTACTATCACTTCGGGTCAAAGTTAACCTGGGAGTAATGGCGATGAAGATGAATTATTGACACCCGTATGTAGGTAGGTAGGTAGGTAGGTAGTAGGTAGTATTACTAGCGTATTAATATATAGATTAAGATTATAGGCATAAGTTTTGTTTTTTCATTTATAATATATACTCTAAAACCGAACATTACATTCGTTCCATTCTGATACATCATAGCACATAATTAGTACAATATAATTCACTTTCCAAATTCGTATTCTTGATTCGATGTTAAATTTCTGTTATTCAATTTTCTAAATGTTGGTAAATGTTGGTACTTTTATAGCAAAGGGTGCTGAAAAGTTCACGACCTGACCAAGAAGGGAATGGTTTGGTTTGGTTTCTTTGTTTAATGCTTTAATCAAAGCCATACTTGTAGAAGAACATTAGTGGTACTATCTAACCAATAGATGGAGGTATGAGGGGGTTCATACCTTTCTCAAGGTTATTAGTTATTAGTTCGAAGGTGAATGCAATAGCGTGACTAGAGTTCGAACTCGTTTACTATGATGTCACAGTCCAGCACTTTAGCCACTACGGAACGTGGACAACCCACAAGAAGGGAATGTCTTAGGGACATGAAATCATATCTTATTATAATGGAGATTATGTAACTGTCTGTCAGTAACCGAAACTATGTCACACACTGACGTTACGATTTCCTTAGTTATTTAAGTTATATTCTCAACAATTATGAAATAGTCATTATTTAATCTTAATTATCATCATGTTTATTAATGTTTTCTCTATTTAAAGTCTATCTGAGTTAGATTTATCGTAAAACTGCCAATAATATAAATGCATTTAAAATCCTGAAATATGTGTTATATATCTCTAAGAAATAAAGATTTATAGTATATGGTGGGAATAATTTGCACAATGATTTTTACGAACCTGAGTTTAATTGATAGTTATTTGCTGTTGCTCATTTCTGATACTATCATATAATTCTCAAACGTGTTAAAAGCAATTCTATATATAATTTGATATAGAAATCAATTAAAATATCATTAAAATAAGTGTAATATTTTAATATTCATTCTTATTTAGTTTCGTTAGTCTTTCTAATTTAATATAATACTAGAATAAACCATTGAGCTCTGGGTAGATAATTGTGATAAAAAGAAAGTTAGTTAAAAATTAAATTTTAAAAAAATATACGAACTGAGAATTAAAAAACAACAACATTAAAATCCTTTTGCTAAAATTTGCAATTAAGTCAAAAATTTAACCGTATTATATACAAGCCAGGCGTAAGCTGCTAAAAATTAACTGGTCACATTCTCTCTATATATATGTTGATTAA
Source organism: Doryteuthis pealeii (assembly GCA_023376005.1). Lineage (NCBI taxonomy): Eukaryota > Metazoa > Mollusca > Cephalopoda > Myopsida > Loliginidae > Doryteuthis > Doryteuthis pealeii. Next base: position 100,724,430 of record CM042145.1, read on the forward strand.
CTACTCTTTATATATGTTATTTTTCCGAGTGTAAAGAGTGAGAGATTGGAGAATGTGAGCGGTATATATATATATATATATATATATATATATATATATATATAATAAGATATTTGAAGGCAAAATAATGCAATTTATGTTGAAAAATATATTTATTTAAATATATTTTTCAACATAAATTGCATTATTTTGCCTTCAAAAAAATATCTTATTATATATATATATATATATATATATATATATATATATATAATTTATTCATTCCAAAGTTCATAACTCTTTGCTCATTATTTCGAAAATTTCTTTAACCGTAAAACGATTTTTTTTAATCAATGAAATGGGCACTTCTTTTGGTTGGGCTAAGAAACTTTTTTAGCACCTTAATTCAACAAGAACAAATTAGTTCCAGTGAAATGTCAGATTTATTCTCAAGGTAAGACCCTCTGCATTTACCATCCTGCCGGTGGGGCTTATAATCGTGGATTCTCCTATGATATTAGCCCAGCCTTGCTGCGAGCTACGAAGCCACACTGACAGATGAAATGTTCTAAAGCGGGAGTTAATCTATTTTATTCAAAGCTTTTTAATTTAGTGAAACATGATTGTTTATAATACGCTGACTCTATCCCCTACATATGGGTAAGACTCTCCCCCTACCAAAAAAACTGACGAGGCCTCAGTTTTGGATCTTTAGGGAGTGCATAGTAACCTTTCATTGCCATTGCTCCCAGGTGCGTGCGTGTTGGGAAGGAATGGAAATAAATCTGACAGTATTCGGAAAAGTAATATATAAAAAGGAAAAACAAGAAACGTGAGGATTTTTTTAATTGATATTTAGAAAATAAAATGTCGACTTTGAAACGTTTTGATTGTTAATTGCATATAAAATATTTATCTATAATTAAATGTATATCAAATATGTATACCAAATCTTCTTCAGGACATTTCAAATATCAACTGTTACTTGAATTACTTTTACACCCCCCCCCACATATATATATATATATATATATACTCTTGTGCAAATTAATTGAAACAACCATTTTAGTTTTCTTTCTTTTCACGATACGGTCAGTTTTAGACCCACATGAGTGACAGGGTGTAATTGATTTCTACCCCCCACCCCATATAAGGTGTTTGCAGTAATAATGAATCTATTTTCCGTGTGTATGACGAAATTCGTTTGGCCTTGAAAAATATTGCAAATAAGAATTGCAAATGAGAAAGGTTTCATAAAATTAATTAAATAACCTGGAGACATCACACAAGCCTAAAATGATCTACAAGAGCCTGCAATGTGTCTCAGATGTTGTTCGCCAAAGGAGAGTGAGATTTGCAAGCAGGATGTCTTAAAATGTTAGTTTTTTTAAGCGGAGTTTAAATTGTTAAGCTGGTTTGAATTCAATATTTTCTTCTCATAGACTATTTCCCAAATAGGTCTATTTGACCAATAGATAGGACCCTATTATGTACTAAAAAAATGCCGTAATGGCCTATTGTCGGTATCAGCCTAGCAGCGAGGGAGTCTATCAACTTTTCGCTAGCGCCAGACCAGGGAGATTCTTTTTGCTGAGGTTGAGCGCCACACATACCGTCAGCTCCCTACTTTACCACACAGATCAGATTATCCAATCTGTGCTACTCATGGGCTGAGTTGGCGGGGACCTGTATCGCACCAGGAACCTTGCGATTCCGAGGCGGGTGCTCTACCAACTGAGCTAAACCGGACAATGTACTAACACTGGAACAAAGTGGACCTGGGAGTAATGGCAATGAAGGAATACTTTACACTCCCCATATCTCCAGAACTGGAACCTCACCATAGGATGCAGTTTAGTGTCACACCCAGGACACCTTTTTTGTGTAGAGGGAGGTCTTACCCCTCTGCCGGAGATACAGGGCACATACCTAGTTGCCTTTGGGAACTACATTTATTACAATTTATGAGAAATCATAAATTGTGAACGTACCTGTAAGTTAGAATATTTAAATTAAGGACTATTTGATTTAAAATCAAGGGTCCCTATGAAAAGTTACCGGCAATGGACGGTTAATGACCTTGACCCCTTGAAAAAGGCGCACGATTGGACGCCATTAAAATATAGTTAGTTATTTAGATGCGACCCAGATTTCAAGGAGCGTAGACGTTGTTTGTCCGCTCCCGGGCCAGTCTCACCCCCGCGGCGGAATCAATCATGGGCTAAATAAAACTTGATCAAGTAAAACCAAGTCCTGTAGTTAATTCAATCTAAAGACGATGTTAAGCCCAGCCAGCCCAACGAAAAACAGAAGAAGATCAACACTCAGCAGAAGAGCTTAATAGAAGTCAACCGGATAACATGGCGGCCGACAAGATAGAACCACTAGACGACCGAAGTAGAGTCAACAAGCAGAGAAGCAGTAAGAAGTGTACCAAGTAAGATCTACCATCTCTAATCTAATATGCCCCTCTGTCTCTCTGTAGTATATACCCGAGAATGTTAGAGGGGTGTATGCGGCTATACAACACATTAAGGGGGGTTAAAAATTTATAGACATCAGTGAATTTCGTGAACAAATCAAATGTATCTCCGTCGATGATTCAAACTGCGAAGTTTACATCAAAACGCGACACCTATCATCGCATTTTAATCAACTCATAACATTTCCATGTTGACCTCAGTTTGAACTCTCAGCGACTTGTCTGTGTCAAGCTGACCGAACTGAGTGAACTCTCTCTAACATTATCAACGTGTCACGACATCTTATTAATATATGATATTATACATAATATTATTAACAGTATAAATAGTATAAAAAGTAAAGTCGTCGGGGTGGCCTAAAATCGGTATCAGCCAATCAGCGAGGGAGTATATCCCCTTTTCACTAGCGCTAGACCAGGGAGATTGTTTTGCATCTGAGGTGGAGCGCCACACCTACCATCAGTTCCTTATTTTACCGTACAGATCCCTGTGCTACTCATACGCAGAGTTAGCGAGGGCCGTTATCGAACTAGGAACCTTGTGGTTTCTATCCGAACGTTCTACCGACTGAGCTAACCCGACCCTTACATATAAATTTTTCCGACAATTCTAAATCACTTCATTGATTATTTTTTGTCAATCAAGTCTTCAATTTCTTTATCTTTTCCGCCAACTATACATTACTACTCGGCGACCCGAGTTCAAATACTGGACGAAGCTGATTACATTTCACTTCGGGCTAATACTCTTGGAAAAGGCATGAATCCATCTGTACCCCCCTCCCAGCTATTGATAGATTGGACAATCTGGTCTCTCTAACCTTGGTATGGCAACTAATCCAGGAGAAGGAAAACTCTGAATTCAAACCAGCTGTATTCAGCCGTAAAAAATTCCCTTGTATCACTCGTCATTAAATTCCATGCCTTAATCCGGCACTGACTTGTGGGCGGGTTGGTTGGTTGGCCGGTATGATTTTACGGCATGCCAACCTTGTTGGGCTATTTCATGCCGAAGACGTTTTGTTTTATTCATTATTGATGTGTATTCAAATTTTTTCAAACTGAATTTTTAAAAACATTTTAAAACTCATTTGTATCCTATTTAACCCATATATGGCACCTAAAAGGTACTACCACTCCGTTTCATGGTGGGCCTAGGAGTAATGGTGATGAAAGGGTACTCCACACACCTAGAGCTCCAGAACTGGAACTTAACCTCTTGATGCATTTTATCGTCATACCCTGGACATCTGACTGGTGGGAGAGTGAGTATATATATATATATATGTGTGTGTGTGTGTGTGTGTGTGTGTGTGTGTGTGACACAAGGTCAATTTCTTGTTTAACAGCTTTGAATTAAGAGTTTTCCTTTTCCTGGACTGGTTATCTTGCAAAGGTTAAAGAGCCCAGTCCACCCATAGCTGAAGGGAAAACAGTTGGATTCATACCTTTCCCAACTGTAGTAGCGCTATGTGAAATGCAAACGGCCTCGTCCAGGATGTAAACTCGGTCGACGAGTCCATTTCCCACAACGATAACCATTACACTACGAGAGGTAAGTATATGTGCGATATATGAAAGTATGTGCGTGTAAACCTGTACATATTTTTTTTAATTGAAGGGGGTAGGTGACAATTTTACTTTTTTCTGGATGATTTGACATGGAATTATCCTAATAGGTTCTGCTTTGGAAAGCAGAACCTATTAGGATAATTCCATGTCAAACCATCCAGAAAAAAATAAAATTGTCAGCTACCCCCTTCAATTAAAGGTGATACCAGTTATGTTTAATTTATATTTTATATATATATATATATATATATATATATATATATATATATATATAGTTAGATACCAGTTATATTTAATAGATAGGGAATATTTTCTGAAAAAAATAAGCACTTACTAGCCGCCGGGTAGTTCCCATCTATGTTCCAATGCTCTGCTCATGTGCTTTGTACCATTGGCATCAGGCTGGTCTGTGTTAGCCCTTGCCCTTAATGCAGCTCCACCCATTTTTATTTGGTGGGGTGTCTGTCTTGTCACAATCGGAATTGGGACTATTCCACAGACAGCGGTAGAGAGTCCCGTTTGAAGCTCATTTTCATTAGTCTGTGCCGCCATGTCTTGTTTCAGCGTAGACAGTAACGCTGCGCCTGTAGTTACGACTTTGTCAACCTTCTGACTGATTTCGTCAATCGACGTTTGAGCAGCAGCATCCTGTTTCTTTATCTCCCCGACTGAAGATGGACTTTCTTCAGTTTTTTCCTTTGTCACTAACGAATTTGGACTGCTCGCGTCTTGCTGAAGCATCGATTTTATTGGGGTATCTGTCGGGGAGCCGGACTCCGCCTCGCAACTCATTGTCTTCACCAGAAGATGCCTCTTTCGCGATGCGTTGATATCCTCCCGCGAAATTTCCAAAATCCCCACCCCGGGTTCGTCGCTCGCCACGTCGCCCTGTTCCAGTTCGAAGGTACTTCTCGTCGATTTGAAATGCGAATCGGCGACGGGAGACAATTTCGCTTCGTGCGACGTTATGTCTTTTTCGAGATCATTGTATATTGACCTTGTCGAATTGCTTAAAGAAGTTTTGGTTGTTGGCTGATGCGTTGGCGATCCGGTCTCTGCTTCGCAGCTCATCGTTCGTGGAAGTCCGGGTCGCTCCGACACACCTACCACAGAAGATGGTATACGCGTTTCTTCAGAACGAGACTGTGGATATTTGGCATGCGCAGAAGCGGGGCGTACTGTCTTGGTTGATTTGAGAGACTTTTCAGTGGGAAGATGTGGATTCGTTAATCTGTTCATTGCCAGTCGCCCACTCTTTTTAGGAATGACGTCTGGGCGCGTTGGTTTACAAACTGGTATTCGACTGTTCTTCGAAGGATCTGTGCTTATTGCCTTGGCCCCCGGGGCAGGCAGGGGAATCACTTGTAGTCCAGTGTTCATGTTGACTCTCTTTGGTGTCATTACTCGGCTAGTCTTGGCGACCCCTGTTTCCGGATTGATTTGCTTTCCCGTCGCCGTCGTCGTCATCCGGGAATTTTTTAGCGGCGCCGCTTCTGAAAAAAGGATCTTGTTACAGCTTGCTTTGGCTGCCGTGGACGCTCCTTCGACATCGGGATCTTTCGCCGGTACTTCAGTTTTTCTCTCCAAATTCATCGTTTTCTCCGCTGCAAGTCGCGAACGTTTCGGAGAGCCGGGTTCGAGACCTGGTTGTCTGTCGGTCAACGGCCGGGAAATTCTGCTCGAAATTTCAGGACTGGAAGGGATGTTGGTTGTGGTACGAGTGGTTCTTTTTGGTGTGGATTCGGGACTTGATGACAAACCGCCAGCAATTCGTAATTCCCGCCTTGCGTTCAAATCCGGACTTGATGGCATACTCTTGCTGGCGCGCAGCGGTTTCGGTGAGAAATTTCGGTTCGGTAACGGAGAAACTGGCTTGGTGATCTTTCTTACCTTAAACGGACTGACAGATTTTTCGCAACTTCCAGTGTGAGTATCTTGATTGCTGATATTCTTGCGAGAAGTCGGTATTTTGGTCAATGACGGGCTGTCTAGTTCTTTCCTATCTTTACCTCTTTCTTCTTGGACGACTGGACTTTTAGATCTGCTCGATGCTAACGCGGGTTTCTTTAATATACTCGGACTAATAGTTGGTTTTCCTTCGGAGTTTTCTTTTAGTCGTCTTCGGGGAGGCGGCACGGGCGATAGTTCTTGATCATTTGAAATGGTTTTCGAATCTGAGACCGAATCTGTATCTATCACCTTTGAAACGTCTTCGAGGTTATATCTTTCGCTTTCCGGTTCCTTTTTATCCGTTGTCTTATCCGATTCGGATTTTGGAGTCGAAGACAAAGCCGAACGCGCGTTTGAACCAGTCTTCCCAGACGCTATATCGACGTCTCTTCGCGGGTACCTTGTGGTCACTGAACCAGGGCTGACTGACTTACTTGGAACCAAGTAGGTATTCCGTGTTGCAGTCGCCTGGTCCGGGCTGAGAAGGCGACATGATATTTCTTGGGTTCTTCTGAAACCATCGGTAAAGGTATTTCTAGTTATACATTGCAGTTCCTCGGTTTGTAATCTCTTGTTCAGCGAAGCCTCTTCGTTCGGCGGCAAAACGTTCTCTTTCCCCATCTCGCTGCTCATCGGACTCGTCGCTTTGTTAGCTATGGTGACGCTGCCACGCCTCGCCGCAAGATTCGCGGTGACTCCCCGCGACGTGGTCTGATTATCTTTGTCGGGTCTTCCACCGCCAAATACCGCGAGCCCCACCGCGAAATTCATACCTCCGTGCGCCTTCGCGTATTCCTCGAACGTGGGCGAAACGGTGGCATCGTCGCTTGATGTGGTTGTACCGCTGCTGGTGCTTGTTGTTAGATTGTTCGAAGTTGTACAACTGGATAATTGGCTGGTGGGAAAACTAGACACGTCCTGACTGGTCGAAGTGTTGGTCGTTGGAGTAGAGGTTAAGGTGGTCGAGGCGGAGGCAGAGGCGGAGGCAGAGGCAGAGGCGGAGGCGGAGGTGGAGGCGGATGTGGAGGTGTAGGCGGAGTTGAAGGTGGTCGACGTGGAGGTGGAGTCCGGGCTAACGTTGATTAGTTGAAAACTACTGCTTGACGATTCACTGCTTACAGAATAGAATTCCTCTTTTGGGACATTTTTTTCGGTGGATACCTTTTCTTTCTTTGGTGACGCAGTTTCTTCTTTGAGCTGTAAATATAAATAATAATAATAATAATAATAATAATAATATTTAATTATTTTAATTAAATTAATTAAAAATAATTAAAATAATTTCTAATTATTTTAATTAATAATAATAATAATAATAATAATATAATAATAATAATAATAATAATAATAGTGAAAGTGATACCAATTATAGTTGGTGCACTTGGAACGGTACCAATAAACTTGAAAAAAAAAAGACTGGAGGATCTAGAAATCAGAGGAAGAATTGAGACCATCCAGACTACTGCACTGCTGCAATCGGCTAGAATACTCAGAAGAGTCCTGGAGACCTGAGGAGACTTGTTGTCACTCAGACTCCAGTGAAATACCATCAGCTAACGCTGACGTGAAAAACTCAAAAGGAGTGATGATAATAATAATAATAATAATAATAATAATAATAATAAATTATAAGATAATAGAAAATAAAATAAATAAACAAATGAATAAATAAATAAATAAATGAAATCAAAATATTTTTTTAGATACCCAAGAATTAATTTCTGAAAAATTGAAAGAAATGAAATATATTTTCAAGTGTTTATGTTTGAATTACATTAGGTTCACACACACACACACACACACACACACACACACACACACAGATATATATATATGTAGAAATATTTCTTACCTGTGATTCTGTTCGAGAAGATTCGAGTGACTTTGAAAGCTGTTCCCTTTGAGACGCATGCGCATTTGGAGCAGAGCTGTTTGCTATGGGAATGTCAGCAATGGACGATCTTCGGTAGTTCTCACGATTTGGATCAATTACATATTTTTGAAAGTCGATGCGATGTGGTGCTGTTTGGGAGAGACCGTTCGATTTCAGTGGCACATTGGATTTTGACGCCACTTCCGATTCACTGGTTGGTTCGTATACAGAATTCTTATCCGATTTCGATTTCTTACCGGAAGATTCCGAATAATCTGTGAATTTATTTAAAAAATAACAAAAATGAGGCTCTAACGACAGCAGAAATGAGCGATATGCAACGGAATAGAACAATGGAAAGACAAAACCAAAACCATAAAAAGGGTTGGGGCTTGCCATAAGGGCAATCGGGTTGGGACAATCATATAGGTGCTAGGATTTGGCATGACACGTCAATTGATCGGTGGGGTACTCTCCAGCTGCCCGTCTAGTCTAAGTAAGGACCAAAGTGGAGAGTTGCATGTCATGGACTGCTCAGCCACCAGGGTTCTATCCTTAAGCATCAAGGGTCGCCACACACGACCAACCCGTGGCCTCATTGGGGAGGTCTTACTCCTCTGCAGCGGTGCAGCTTGTGGGGCTTGCTCTGTACCCATAGGATGTATTGATAGTGATGAAAAGTAAAAACCCCAGTGTTTTACTCCCTACACACTAACTTCCTACCAGACTATCAATTTACTACGATGGTAATAAATGAACCCATAAAAATACCATGCCTCCGTTTGACAAATAAACCCATCATTTTTTCTTCCCTTTTTTTCACTCCTTACCACACATCCAGCCCTCCTCTCTTTCCTTTCCTTTCGCCTCACGCCTTCCTCTCCTTTTCTGTCATTTCCAATTACATTTTCAGCATAAAAGCAGACTGTAGATCTTAGTTGTCTTTAAAATAAATTTGACAAAGCTTCGTAACACATCGAGGCGAAATAACATTTGAATTTAGTTGTTTTCTGTTTTATCCGCATTTTCCACCACATTTTGTCGGATTTACTCAACCCGTTACTCCATATATATATATATATATATATATATATATATATATATATATATATATGATGTTGCTAGGATGTCCAGGTATGTTTCTTTATATATATATGCCAATAGATGTGGGGAAACCCTTTTGGTTGAATTGGAAACATGGAAAAAATATACGGGTCATACTACAGAACCCTTTGACAAAAGGTCGAGGGCCACCTGAAATATTAGGATTAATAAATAAGATTAAAATTAACACAATATTCATTGAATTTTGGTTATTATTCCTTATTTTATATTTCCATACTTCCAATATAACAAAAAACCGTTCTCAACATCCATATATATATATATATATATATATATATATATATATATATATATATATATATATATATAGAGAGAGAGAGAGAGAGAGAGAGAGAGACCATTTTAAAAATATTTATCCCTTTTCCACGAGATTTATTATAATCGTATGCGAAATATTGGTTGGTTGGTTGGTTGGTGGATTTTAACCACATATCAACCCGCCTAGAGTTATTTCATGCCAAGAGGTTATGAAATAATATGTTGTATATATATATTTACATTTTTGTAGTTAACGAATGTTAGTATCGTTGGGGATCATGTTGAGGGATTACTTTTGTATGGTATTGATCAGGTTTATGTTTATATTTTTTACCAAGAATTATTGAAAACTTGGACCATATGACCTTTAGGCACCCCTTCCGAGATCTCGATTCGTGGGGACACTTTTCTCATTTACACCGTCAAAATCCGGTAGTTTGTTAGGGGTTAGTGTTAGGGGTTAGGGTTAAGGGTTAGTTTTATAATTTAAAAAAAAAAACAACTCTAAAAATCGCCTGTTAACAATTAACCGGATTTTGACAGTATAAATGAGAAAAGTGTCCCCACGAATCGAGATCTCGGAAGAGGTGCCTAAAGGTTATATGGACCGAAAACTTTAACTTCGTAGTCAGTAAATTTCGTAATTTGACTTTGAAATGTTTAATTCCTTTAATTTCAGTAACAAAATAAGGCCCGGGACATTTTCTTTGTGTTTTGAGTGTGCTCTTTATTTGAATGGGAAATAAATCACTGTAGTGAATGAAATAACAAGCGATGCTGGTGCCATCTATCAGTAAAGGCCGGTAACTCTCTGTGGCTAGAGGTTTCAATAAACAAAGTATTATATAATTTGAATCCTAACACTAATAATCTGCAATCGGGCAAATCTTTTTAGGTCAACAAATGCGATCAGTGTTTTGCTGACTCGTTGTAACAGTAAAATCAAATAAACAAAACATTAAAAATAAATCCTGATGTTTACTTGTACCATTTTTTTAATAAGCAGCAGTTATCCCCACATAAAATTCTCACCAGAGGGCGGGTCAAAGTTTAGGTACCGGACATGTATACCGAAAAGGGGAGAGGGGTTCCCTTAATGAAAAATTGTGATATTGTGAAAAGTAACTGGTACTTATTACTTAATCTTAACATTTATTATCTAGATGTAACTATAATATAATAATTCATTTATATATCTAGATAATAAATTAGATAATTTATACTAAACTATTTCAATTTTTTAAATGCATGTTGTTGTTATTGTTTCTATTAACTTTAGCCCTTACTTAGGTTAGACGGGCGGTCAGAGAGGCACCCTCCCAACCAATCAACTGCTCATGTCAAGCCCTAGCACATATGATTATGCTAACCCTATTGCCCTTATGGCAAACCCCAACCCTTTTATCATATATGTGTTAGAAGGCGGTGGCTGAGGGTCTTAATGTCCTGGGTATGACGTTAAACTATCTGTTGGTGAAGTTCCAATTATGGAGCTCTGGAGAATGTGGAGTACCCCTTCAAGACCATTACTCCCAGGTCCACTTTGACCCGAAGTGGTAGTATCTGTTAAGGTCCCATCTGTGAGTTTAAAAACTTAACTTAGCTAATCAAGTCATTTTATAATTCAACTGGGGCATATGGAAATCTTATAGATTGCAATGGAGTTAACAGAATAACAATTGGTTAGAATAATTTTATTTATTTTGTTATTGGGACCACATGACCTTTAGGCACCCCTTTTTGATCTAGATTAAGGAAGGACATGTTTTTCATTTACACTATCATTATCCGGTTGTTTTAACAGACGACTTTTAGATTTAAATTTTTTTAAATAAACTAACCCCTAACCCTAACTAACCCCTAACAAACAACCGGACATTGACGGTGTAAATGAAAAACATGTCCTTTCTTAATCGAGATCAAAAAGGGGTGCCTAAAGGTAATATGGTCCTGTTATTGTAAAAAAAAAAACTACAATGGTTAAATTACAAAAATACTAATAGTACCATGTACTCGCTTGGTTACCTCATTTCAGTAATGAAGCTCTCTCCTTTAGAGGTACCCGATACTTTTTTAAATATCACAATTTTTTAAGGGGACCTCCCACTTTTCAGCATACTTTTCCAGTACCTAATCTTTGACCCCGCCGGTTTTCACATTGATTTTTCTTTCTGCTAAAATTAATGGGATTTATTGCCATCCAGAAAACAGGGATCACTCTTCTCTCAGAACGGGAAAGATGGGACTCATACTAACTTGCATTTTTTTTCGCTAACATATAAATACAGACAGACAGAATTACAACCAAATTCATGAATATTAGTATATTACATCCATAAGAATTAGTATTACATTCACGAAAAAGTAGTGTAATTACATTCATGAAAATTAATATATTACATTTGCGAAAATTAGTATGAGGTGAAACTCTCTAAGTAGGTTTAACTAACGAGAGAGAGACCCTTAAAGATAAAGGAGACTCCTAATAATATTCTAATTAACCAAAAATATCAATTTACTTCATCAGTATGTGTATAATAAAGTCGTCGGGGCGGCCTAATGTCGGTATCAGCCAGACAGCAAGGGAGTCTATCCCCTTTTCACTAGCACTAGACCAAGGAGATAGTTTTTGCGTCTGAGGTGGAGCGACACAACTACCGTCAGCTTCTTACTTTACCGCACAGATCCTGTGCTACTCATACGCTGAGTTGGCGAGGGGCGGTATCGAACTAGGAACCTTGTGGTTTCTAGCCGAACGCTCTACCGACAGCTAACCCAAAAAATAAAAAATATATATAAGAGAGAGAGAGAGAGAGAGAGAGAGAGAGAGAGAGAGAGAGAGAGAGAGAGAGAGAGAGAGAGAGTTATTCATAAGTACACAAACACATTTATATTTAGATATTTTCTTTTATTCTCATCGTCATCATAACGATGTTCTTCTAATTAATTTTGTATTTATTTGTGAAGAATATAGGATTGTAGGGAGACAACCAATAATCATGTACCTTAGAAAATGGGAGTGTCCGTTGGGCACATCGTAGGGTGTCATATGACAGTCTCTTAACTCTTTGCCTACCCAATTTCCTCCACGGCTGTACTAAATTTTCTTGGTATCTTTTTTTACCAGTATGATAGGATATTTCAAAGTTAACTATGAATTCACCTCAGAAATCATTCTATTCGAATAAAGTCCTATTATTATTTTAATATGAGTCCTTCTGATTAATTATTATTAAATAACCATCAGTTTTTGTACTTTGCTTAGGTGGACTGCTGTGAGCGGTTTAAAGTAAGCAAATAGTTAACCCATTCTCAACCACTTTTGTCTGTTTTTTTTAAACAGTAGAGACGTTATCTCCTGTCCCTGCCAAAGAACTGTAAATCTACATAGCTAAGGACATTTTACTTTCCATTATCAAGTATGCCCTTTTCCATTTTTGTATCCCTTCCACATGCTGCTTGTCCATAGAACAATATTTGCATATTTCTAGCCGTTGGAACACGTGTGTGTATTCTTTCTTTTTATTACCGTTAGTATGTATATAATGTATGTAAAAGGTTAAATGTTATTGTATGCAGAAATGCGTTTATTTTGTCTTTCCTTCTGTTACGTACAATGTTAGTATATCACGAATAAAAATACGTTTTTTCATTATTGGGTTATTTTATGCCGAAGACATTTTGTTAATTCATTCTTAATGTGTATTCAATTTCTTTTTAAAACTAATTTTTAAAAACACTATTTAAACTTATTTTTTTATTATTATTATTTAACCCATAGATGGGACCCTAACAGGTACTACCACTCTGAGTCAGAGTGAACCAGGGAGTAATGATGATGAAGGGGTACTCTACACTCCCCAGAGCTCTAAAGTTGGAACATCACCATCAGTTGTAGTTTAACGTCATACCCATGACACACTGTATCCAGTGGTGAGTCTCCAGTTCTGGAGATCTGGGGGTAGGTGAATTCACCCCATCGTTGCCATTACTCGCAGGTTCATTATGACTTGGAGTAATTGTACCTGCACCTCAAAATCATTATCTTAAATGGAGATGGTACCCTATCCCATCTCCATTTAAGATAATCTTTTAAATGATTTTGAACAATATTAATAATACATTGGCTCTTAAAACTGTTTAAAATTATTGCGCAGATACATTTTTGTACCATATATAATTTGAGAGGATAATTGTTAAACTGACTTTGATATAAAATAACCCAACAAGGGTTGACATGCCATAAAACCAACCAAACAAATATATAATTTCTGGCAAATTATTAGTGTTAAATAGGAATATTTGAAACCATATAACTTATGTGTAACACACGATTATTATTAAATAGGAATAGTTACTTGAAACCATATAATTATGTACAAATTATAGGTATTAAGAATAGTTATTTGAATTGCTTGCAACTGATTATTCTCATTATTAAATAGGAATTTGTAACTAGAAACCATATAATTGATTGAAAAAACAAAAACAATTGATTTTGGCATTAAATAGCCTTGTACGGGTTGGTGTGCCGTAAAACCAACCAGCTAAACAATTACTCAGAGTTACTAATTTCAAAATAGTGTTTCTACGGCTTCCCATAGTCCAGCATCTTCATATGTCTTAATTTTTACCGAGTATGCTAAACCACGTGATTTATTCTAAGAAGGAAAAGAACATTTCTTCTTTTAATTTGGTTCAACTCATAAAACATGTCAAACGTTTTATTGTATTTCGTATCCTATTAATTTTGGTTGGGATGTAATATAGCGAACAGATTCATTAAATTTCATTAAATTCCTTACAAAATTAATTCTATCAAATCAAAATACATATCTCTGAAAAGAAACGAAATGAAAATTATATATATATATATATATATATATATATATATATATATATATATATATATAAAAGTAATTGGTAATTTGCTTGAAGCATTGTTAAGTATGTTATAAAATATTAAAATTCGAAGGCAATACAATGCGTATAAAAAATAAAGACAAAATAAAGACAAAATAAAGACAAAACCATCTTTTTGTCTTTATTTTTTATACGCATTGTATTGCCATCGAATTTTAATATTATATATATATATATATATATATATATATATATGTGTGTGTTCATAATGTGTGTGTGTGTGTTATAATTTAGTTTTGTTGTTTTAATGTAACAGGTAGAACGATCGCCATTTTTATACATGTGACTAATTATGTTAAATAAATATTCGATATTCTGAGACGAATTATTGTCCTCATTCTAATAATTGTTTGAATCAGCATCTTCATCTAAGATGAGAATATTAACACGAATAACTGATGGAATAATGAAATCCCTGCAGAGGGGTAGGAACTCACTTTCTGCAACAAGGGGCTCCTTAACGATAAACTGCATCTGATTGTGAGGGTCCACTTCTGGATATCTGGGGAGATTAGAGTACCCCTTCATTTCCATTACTGCCAGGTCCACTTTGACGCGGAATGGTAGTACATGTTAGTGTTCCATTTATGGATCAAATATATCTGTTTGCAAATTGTTCGTGTTCGATAGGACTTTGAAGGAAAAAATCTTTAAAATCAACGACACAAAAATGTAAATATGAACGTGTACTGAACACGATCAAATAATTTCTAGGCATAAAATAACCCTTGATGAGTTTACATGACGTTAAAACCAGTCAATCAATCAATCTATCAATCAATTATTATATCAAAATTATGAACAAAGAAGATCAAAGGACATGCCACATGAACCTTACCCCCCCCCCCTAAACAAAAAACAAACAAACAATGTAATGTTAGTCTGAGCAATTCTTAATTCATCTTAGAATTTAAGAAAATTAGACAATTAAGAAGACCGAAGAATGCAGCTTCCAGAACGTAAGGGTAAACAAATAATAAGAATGAGGATACTAGTATAAACAACTCATGGAATTCATTAATGGCGTTTAGAATAAATGTTTTCTAAACACACTGAACTGTAATACAATATGTATATATATATATATCTTTCGTACTTACGCATACAACGAAGAATCGTTTTGGTCTTCATCTTAAAGAAGAAGAAGAAAAACTGTTGTATCCTTCCAGATCGTTTGCAGAGTTTTTACGGTCGGGTCATTTAATCCAAAGATTCAGTTTGG
Source organism: Doryteuthis pealeii (assembly GCA_023376005.1). Lineage (NCBI taxonomy): Eukaryota > Metazoa > Mollusca > Cephalopoda > Myopsida > Loliginidae > Doryteuthis > Doryteuthis pealeii. The sequence goes on from CM042145.1 coordinate 100,739,814, forward strand.
TAAGTGAATTATAAAGAAATGGCCACCTCTTGTATCCCGGACAACATGGAGGCGCATTTTAACACACAATATTTTGACGTTCTCCTTTCTAATGACCTTGTTAGTACTACTATTCACACATCTGTATATGTTGTCGGTTGCCTCCAAAGGATTATCGATGAGATTTAAGTCTCCAACAGATTTAATCGGCGCAGATTACCCGCAAACACCATCACCATCACCATCACTGTCTATACACAAAACTTGTGCTATGGTCTTTCTAGGTTGCTGCACGTAAAAAGCTTATCATTTATAAATCCTGTCGACATGTATGAAGGCATGACAAATAAGAGGAAAAGCGTCATCTCGAATATTTAATCTATTTGGACCTTTGTATATGATACACACTGACGTGGATAAGATTAAAAGGAAGGGCCCTACCTAAATTATTGAAATTACACCTGACAAATTAGAAGTTTCGAGACGGCTGGTTAGTGTTTGTTCATTCAGATGGTAACATTATCTTTCTTAATAATGTAAACAAATACGGTCAGTAAACCTATGCACGTCATTTTTTTAAATGATACTATTCTTACTAAGAAATAACACGACGGTAAAACCCGCGAAATTCGAATCTATAGAGTGATTGAAAAGTAACTCCCAATTTTAAACTATTTAAAATTTTAGTCCATATTACCTTTAGGCACCCCTTTTTAATCTCGATTAAGAAAGGCATGTTTTTCATTTACACCGTCAATATCCGGTTGTTTGTCAGGGGTTAGGGTTAGGGGTTAGGGTTAGGGTTAGGGGTCTGTTTTATAATCTAAAAAAAATCTAAAAATCATCTGTTAAAACAACCGGATATTGACGGTGTAAATGAAAAACATGTCCTTTTTTAATCGAGATCAAAAAGAGGTGCCTAAAGGTCATATGGTCCAAAATATTTTCATATGCTGTTACATTTTTCTCAATTCTTTAATGTATCTTCCTTAATCTATGGCAATCATATTTGTGTTGTTGTTTTTTTCTTTCTCCACATTATGCTATGGTTGTTCATGAATGGCTGAATCACCATTTTCATGGGAGATGGACGTAGTCCGCATGAGTGGTCGACCAGAAGCCCTGATTTAACTCACTGCGACTTTTTTCTTTTTGGTTGGTTAAAGGAGCAAGTCTACTCTACGAAACCAACGACTTTGGAAGAACTTGAAGGACGAATACGAAAATTTATTTCTGCCGTTCCACAAGAGTTCCTGTGAAGATCAGTTGATGCGATTCCCGAGCGGCTTGAGAGGCTGAAGGCGAATGCTGGTGCCCATATAGACTATTAAATAAAACTCCATGTTATGTGTGTTCTAATATTCATTTTTTGTAAAAATGATAATTCAGAAATGAATTATGATTTTTTTTTTAAATAGGGAAGGGAGTTACTTTACAATCACCCTGTAGTCGTAGCGAATATAAACATGCTGGACACTGCTGGAGAAGTAAGGATGAACTCATAAGCGATGTCCTCCTATGGTAACCAGCACATGGACACGTCAGTGCAGGTCTTCCAGCAAAAACCTACATAGACCAGCTCTGGACGCTGCGCGGAGGACCTCTCGGGGAAATATGAAGGCAGACTTAGTCAACGCTAAATATCAGAAAACCTTTCAATCCCACTTTCTACTGTTAATAGGGTAATTATAAACTTTAATAGAGTTTAGTTCCCATCAAACAGATCAACAATCCTTGGGTTTAGATGTAAATAATTTTTATTTGAAAACGCTTAACTTGACGATAAAAACGATGTTTAAAAACTTTTGTAGACACAACAAACTGGGTTTCTTTTTTTTTTAAACGATCTTTCGATGCATCACAACGAAAGACCATAACAAACTAGAAAATGTACTAATAAACTAACAAGAAAATTAAAAAAAACAACAAAACAAAACCCAACAAAAAACAAAACAAGGTTTTACTAACCAATTAGTGACGTAATGAAGGTACCACTGTACAACACTATAAGGTAATAAGCTGTAGTGGTTCGTGACATACCTCAGTATTTACCATCGCCATGTGCAGGTGGTGACACAATGTCTGTCCCCCGTGCAAACAAATGCACGGACAAGAGCATGGCTAAAAAATAGTTGGTCTCCATCGACACCCTCTTCTTGGAAGGCGCTTCAAGCAATGCGTTTTTAGACGAAGGGGCAGGTACTGTGGGGGGGGGGTCGTGCAGAAGCAAAACTCTGTAATGAATCAGTCGGAACTGACTGAGGTATTTTCATATTTCCAATCACTATATATATATATTTACCAAACCCTCTGCACGAGCAGGGGGCGATACAAGGTCAATTTTAAAGCGAAGTTAAACATAAATTCAGAGTTTTCCCTTCTCAGAGACGGGTTGCCATACCAAGGTTAAAGAGTGCAGTTTGCTCTAAAATTTAACCATAGCCGGCGGAAAATAGTAAGATGCATACCTTTCCCAAGAATATTGTATGAAATGCAAACAGCCTTGTCCAGGATTTGAACTCGGTTTGACGTGTCCATTTCCTACGACGATAACCATTACAGTACTAGCGCCTTTTGAAAAAAAAAATTGAAAGTCATCCATCTTTACTCAAGGAATGTTGTCTGAGTTATGGTGGATGTCTTACGAAAAAATTTTTTTCGAAAGTCATCCACCCTTACTCAAACAGCATTTTCTCCATTGCAAGTCCTGATGAAGGTTTGCTAAAACCGAAAGATTATAACATCGACTTCACCATCAATAATTAAATTCATCTTTTGGGAATACTTCGTATTTTTCTATATTCTACATACGTCAGCTTCATTCCCCTATTTACTTCCATATATATATGTGTGTGTGTGTGTGTGTGTGTGTGTGTGTGTGAAATTGTTTCTGATACGCCCCCTAATTTTCTACCATCCTCTTTTTTCCTCACCGCTCTCCACTGCCCTCAGGGGGTGGAACCACCCACTTTGGGAAATTATAGGTTTAAGCTAAGCTTACTAAACCTCAATAAACAGTGATTAGGAATGGAATGTGGAAATCTCATAACGAATAAATAACCCTTATCCCTTGCGTAATTTTGACGATAAACGATAGTTGGTTAAATATCGTTTCCTCGTACAGAATAAATGTGAGATAAATTCACGGTGAAGTGATAACAAGGATATTTTATTGCCTGAGCAAACTTAACAGAAGAGAATACAAACATGACAGGAGATACAAGGAAGACCTTATACATAATTGTATTAGAGAAATGTCCTAATAGGAAATTAGTATTTAAAGAGATAAAAGTCTTAGGTTGATAACAAGTGATAACAAGGATATTTTATTGCCCGAGAAAACTTAACAGAAGAGAATACAAACATGACAGGAGATACAAGGAAGACCTTATACATAGTTGTATAAGAGAAATGTCCTAATAGGTAATTAGTATTTAAAGAGATAAAAGTCTTTGGGTGATAACAAGTGATAACAAGGATATTTTATTGCCTGAGCAAACTTAACAGAAGAGAATACAAACATGACAGGAGATACAAGGAAGACCTTATACATAGTTGTATAAGAGAAATGTCCTAATAGGTAATTAGTATTTAAAGAGATAAAAGTCTTGGGGTGATAACAAGTGATAACAAGGATATTTTATTGTCGGAGCAAACTTAACAGAAGAGAATACAAACATGACAGGAGATACAAGGAAGACCTTATACATAGTTGTATAAGAGAAATGTCCTAATAGGTAATTAGTATTTAAAGAGATAAAAGTCTTTGGGTGATAACAAGGATATTTTATTGCCTGAGCAAACTTAACAGAAGAGAATACAAACATGACAGGAGATACAAGGAAGACCTTATACATAGTTGTATAAGAGAAATGTCCTAATAGGTAATTAGTATTTAAAGAGATAAAAGTCTTTGGGTGATAACAAGGATATTTTATTGTCGGAGCAAACTTAACAGAAGAGAATACAAACATAACAGGAGATACAAGGAAGAGGTGTGCCCTCCTATGTGAAGGCGGCTCAGCACAACATCTCTATTTTTATTGTATTTTAAGTTCCATTCCCCAATGGTAGGTTTAATGTTTTGAAGTTGTTATTAATGAGTACATTCCAATGATTTTGCCATTTTTTAATGATAATTTTTTTCAAGACTGTTCTATAATCAGTTTTGTTTCTGTTATTTTGTCTTTCTCATAGCTTTCTTTGCTTCCGAATCTGCCACACCTACATCACCCATCATCATTTGCTAGAGGGCAAAGAAGCCCCAATTTGCACTACATGCCAAAAGAGATTTACAGTGAAACGTATACTGCTAGAGTGTGTAGACTTTGATTTGGTGCGAACAAAATACTACCAAGCAAGAACTTTTCAAGAAATTAAGACCATTCAGGATTTTACAATTCCTAAAAGAAACGAGATTATACAAAAAATATGAACAATAGTTCAAATATAATTGAAATAATCACGACAAGCAAACTCCGCGAATACCGCGTGCGACGTGCGGAACACTGTACAGCTGTTTCGACCTAATTATGTATCATCAGCAGTGTATACCTACGATATCCCCCCCCCTTACAGAGATCGAACCGGAAAACCCTGAACCCAGAGCCAGAGACTCTACCTCTAGGCCATCGGCCACGCCACACACGAAACTCGCCAAATCAATGATAAATGCGCCACTATTATAACCTGGTGTGTCGTATAGCTGCATCCACAACGTAATAGAGGACACGGTTACCTCTCGGAGTCACAACTTCCCAGCATGACGGCACGAATCCACGTACTCATACCCATGCTGAGCACCGAAATGTATTTTTTCCCCTACCAAACTATCGCTAAGAATCTATTGCAAAACTTTGTCGGCATTAGATGACCCACCTAGATTGATTAATAAAAATTGATTTGAGGGGGCCTCTCCTACCGCCCATCTAGCCACCTTAGTTCAATCCTAAAGCACCACGGGTCGCTACTCACGGCCAACATGTGGCTCCATTGCAGGGGAGATTTTACTCCTCGGCAAAAGTACAGTCAACAGGGCGGCTGGCGTAATTGTCAATTAGTTATCTGTCAAGATCCTTAAACAATTCCTGTGAGTAAAAAGTGGGGAGGGGGTCATGCAAATATTAAACGCGAAATCAAAACGTAACGACTTACCTTTATTTTTGTCTGGAAGCGAAAGGAGTTCCGAATCAAAGGAATTGGACATAAACGAACCAGAATCGATCTCAATAGCACCCAATGTGCGCAGATCAAACTGCGAACTGGTCTTGCTCATCGACAGCAAAGACTTCCGGTGCAAAGCTTTGTGCTCCAATTTCCGGTTATGTGGTTCATCATCGGAAATTCTCGGATCGATGCAGCGGCTCGGATATAATTCACTGAACGCTCGACGCACACGACGCCATTTCCGCGTTTTCTCATCACTGTAGGGCGAAGTGTTGATTGGGTAACACCTATACATTGGACTGCAATTAGTTTTGTATGCCTCTGTCGGCGAGAGGTCCATATTCACATCCGGGTTAATGCTGCAAAGCGATAACTGGCTGTCGCCATTTGTAGAAATATGCTGCTGTTCGTCGGGCGTCTCGTTCTTATAATGCTCTTGATCGTCTTTCTTTATCTCGGCGTCTGGATTCATTTTGTACATTTTACCGTTTTTGACATTGGTGGCGTGTGACTTGATGTATTGCAGAGCGGAACGTTTCCACATTTTGAACGAAGCTCGGCTGCTCAGCTTCGGTTTGCGTTCCTCCGTCAAGCCCATGGCGCGCATTGTTTCAACATCAGCTTTCTTAGGAGTTTTCCTTCCTCCTTCATATTCAACGATATTGGAGATGGAGCTGTTGCCGTCTTCCTGCGACGGAAGCGATAGTGGCAGAGAAAGAGGCGGAGACGTGCTGTCCCTTCGACCATTATGCGACGGAGTTATTGTTAGCGTTGGTGTTGGTGATGATGCCGAAGATGGCGGCGACGACGCGTCGTCGGTTGTTGCTTTACGCAGAGAATTCTTTCGCGGGCTTTTGTCTAAAGATTTCCGCTTCTTTAAACCTCCGAATTTGCCCTTCCCGTTCTTCACGGGTGTTGTTGTCACTGCGGCTGCTTCAGTTGAAAGTTGTTGCATATTTGAATTTTTCTCGAGGGAAGACGATTCAGCGTTCGATACACAGATTTTTACGTCTGCTTCCTTTGTTTTCTTGACATCATCTTCCGTAGTCTCCTTAGCTGTCTCTGAAGCACTGTAAAATTGAACATTGGAAAGTTATTTTAGTACAATAAACACAGACATAATTCCAATTTTGGGTACTAATGTACAATAGAAATAATATCATTGGTTAAATCGAACTTAACGGACCTAAATTCCTTCATCGTATTCACTCCGCCGAAAGAAAAACAATATAAAAAAAATCAGGGAATTAACTGAATTTAATGAAATTTTCAGTGTTGATATATTAATGAATAAAATATATAATGCATCAGTTATTTTATTTAAAAACTTTTACATTTTTTTCAGGTCAGTTAACTTTGAACCACGTATATTTGAGAATCTGTGTTACGCCTCAAAGATACGTGGTTCAAAGTTAACTGACCTGAAAAAATGTAAAAGTTTTAAAATAAAATAACTGGTGCATTATATCTTTTATTTATTAACATATCAACACTGAAAATTTCATTAAATTCGGTTAATTCCCTGATTTTTGGTATTTTTTTCTTTCGGCGGGGTGACATACGATGGTGGAATTTAGATCCGTTAAGTTCGATTTAACCATATCATTAGATTACGTATAAAAGCATTACATTTCATTGCATTTCACGGAAATACCTGAAACCTTTAAGATGCTAGGGTTAGAGATAGGGTAGAGGTTAGGGTTAGTGCTAGGGTTTACGGTTCGGGAGTTTCCGACATCTAATGTTATTTAAACGTAAAATGCAATTCTAATGATATTATCTCATGCGCGTTAGGGTTAGGCTACTTCGGGATTTTTTGTTATCTAATGCTATTTACATGTAAAATGTGATTCTAATGATATTATCTATTGCAGGCTATTCTGCATTTGAACCATGTTAGGGTTAGTGTTAGGGTTAGGGTTAAGCTATTTCGGGAGTTTCGGACATCTAATGCAATTTATACGTAAAATGCGATTCTAATGATATCTCTTGCGCACTATTGTGCATTTATACCCCATTTTGAAATACAATTAAAATGAAAGAAGACTCATTCATTTATTAGAAAAAACGAGGAAACAACAAATATTCTAAATATTCAATATGCATTTAAAAAAAGAGTTCAAAATAAGATTTTTTTTTTTTTATTTGAGTTCACTTTTTCGATTTAGTCATTTGATTTCTCTGAATTTTTTAGATGAGGCCTGATAATTAGTATTATTTGGATTATTCGGACTAGTGTTCTCATCTTTATTGTTATCTGTACAACGTTTCGGTTGATGTGCACTCCGGCCTTCTTCAGGTATTTCTTGTCGGACTCGGGAGCCTTCTCGAACTCGGGAACCTTCTTTTAGAACTCGGGAACCTTCTTATTGTAATCGGGAGCCATCACGTAACTTTGAACCCAACCCTTTATTTAGTCATTTGAGTTTGAAAAAAAAACAAATTAAGAAAATTCTAAAATTAGAATAAATAAAGTCAACGATGCTAGGTGACTGTCAGTTTCTCGCCTATGTAAATACCAGACCAAGAGGATACCATACTGCCGTGTGGAGTATGATTGGAAAGGCAGTTTAGTTTATTTACGTGGCTGTTCATATATTAATTTGGTGATACTTTATTTGCACCTTCAAGTCTGGAAGATATGGCCCCAACAAACAGGGTTGGCGAGACACGTGCTGCACAGGAGCTGAGCAGTTCAATATCGAGATCAATAGAGCTGCAGAGTGGCGACGTCTTCGTCGTCATACACCACAGAATGCAGATGGACATTTTCCCTTGCAATGTGTGTGACCGCATCTGCAAGTCCAGAATTGGACTAATTACCCACCAGAGGGTCCACAACTGATGAACGACATGGAGTGTCTATGATGTTTAATTTATGCTGCGCGCGTGCGTGTGCGTGGAATAGTATTAAATGAATATGAAAAATAAGAGTCGTGAGGATGATTCATTAATATTTCGAAATTATCGTTGACGTTTAAAATGTTTCGATTATCAAATATATATCAATTGATATATATATATATATTTGATATCTTATTATAACCGAGATTCGGTGTTTGTCAGTCTGCGACCGAAACTACGTCACTGCTTACGTCACAATACCCACAGGAAATGCGTAAGTTTATCAATAAGTATTTAATTAATAGTCATATCCAAAATCATCAATATATATATAGAATAAATCTTATTTATTAACAATGTCTCTATGAAAATCGGAGTTAGATTTGCCTCAAAATAGTCCATCTTAGTGCGTTTAAAATCCAGCAATGTGTCTTACATATCACTAAGAAATAAAGGTTTACATAATATATTGTGTAGTTAATTTGCATACTGTTTTTAACAAAACCGGGTTTTAATAGATAATTGCTTGGTATAATTAAAATAAATGCAATCTTTTTTATATGTATTCTTATTCAATTTCGTTAGTCTTTCTAATTTAATATATTTCATTACATTAAAACTTAAATACTTACGCCCGGAGGGTGCATATTCTTGCTAGTATATTTTAATAAATGATACGATATTGATATACGTTTGATATATATCTAATGAAAGAAACATTTTAAACGTCGAGAATAATTTTAAAATATTAATAAACCATCCCCATGACTTATTTTTCATATTTATTTATTACTTTTCCATATATTGTCAGGTCCATTTCATTAATATTTAACCCATGGAAGCATGTGGTGGTTAATACCTTTCCGAAACTGAACGTAATAGCGCGACTGAAGTTTAAACTAGGTTACTACGATGTCACAGTCCAGCACGGTAGTCACTACGCCACGGGAATAAAATCATAGTGAATGTGACGTAAATAATTAAGGGAATTGTGACTTGAGTAGTAATATTGTTTCGGTTACAGATAGGCAAACACACAATGTTCATTATGATAAGATTGTATGCTGATATCATCTGTTTTTTTGAGAATTCACCTCCATCTTGTTATCGGCTGAGATTTTCAAGGGAGACAACTCAATGTTTTAGTCAGGTTTTATTTGACTGCGTCGTTAAAGTGCATCTCTTTCGTGTTTCTTGAAAATATTAAGCGGGAAACGGACCTTACACATTCTGTAGATATTTACAGATCATTTTAGTTTTAGTTGAACTTGGAGCATTTATTCCATATGCCTCATCGATACACTTTTCTTGGTAATTTTCACCTTTAGTTGTCAAAATTCCCAGCATAAAATTGTGCGTGAGCATTATCTGAAATGAACTTAATTGTTATTAAGAACACGTTTTATGATATTGTTGTGTTAAAGAATGCAGTTGTATTGTTTTCGAAAAGCTTCTAAGATTTGTGTATTTCGCACGAAGACTTTCAAAATGGCTACCGGCTTGTTTCAAAGTGAAAGTCAGTTGGCTAAATTCCTAGCATAAAATTATCTGTAATGAACTTAATTGTTATTAAAAACACATTTTATGATATTTTTGTATTAAAGCATGCAGTTGTATTGTTTTCGAAAAAAAGTTTCTAAGATTTGTTTATTTCGCACGGAGACTTTCAAAATAGGTACCGGCTTAGTTCAAAGTGAAAGTCAAGGGAGGTTATTCTAATTGCCTTATTTGCTAAGAATTTTGACAACTAAAGGTGAAAATTATCCTTTTCTTTAAGGATGAAAAATGAAGTAGTTCTATGAATGAGTATATCTATCTATATGGAAGCACATGGCATAATCGTTAGAGCCGTATGAAATGGACTCATCGACCAGAGTTCAAATCCTAGACAAGGCTGTTTGCATTTCCATAGCGCTGATACTCTTGGGAAAGGCATGAATACTTGTATTCTCCCTCCAGCTATATGTAAAATAGTAGGGCAGACTGGGCTATTTTAACCTTGGATAGGTAACCAGTCTAGGAGAAGGAAAACTCTGAATTTAAAGACCCTGAGGTCAGTCGTTGATTGGGTTTGTGGCATTCCTTGTAAACCAATTCTTTCCTATTGACTGTGCCAAAAAGTGTGGATAGTCCAACACAAGCCTTCACCACTATAAACAAAATCACTCTGTAGGTTGTTCATTGGATGAACCCTCATGCGTCGAAATCGACGAGAGAGTACATTTTTTTGCATCTATCTATCTATCTATCTATCTATCCTCTGGGCGTAGGTATCTAAGTTTTAATGTAATGAAATATATTAAATTAGAAAGACTATACATATATAAAGGACATCTGGTATGTATGTATGTATGTATGTCCAGATGAAACTAGGAAAATAAAACAATTAATGACAATGTAAATATAATTACACGTTGAATATCACCGGTTCTTGCTTTTTTGTGCAAAAATTATGAAGATTTCATTTATATTCGAAGAAATTTAAAAATTAAGATATACATTGAAATAGCATCGAAATTCTATTTAAAAATGTCCAGCATCTGTAAATCTCGAAAGTAAACAAATGAATACACCAGGGTTTCCCTCCCTTCTACCCAGGCGACGCTGGGTAGCCGCTTTTAGTAAGTCTCAGGCAATGCTGGATTGCTATGCTACTATCACATAAAACTATGTCATCAAAATAACTTTCGTTTAATGCCCTTCGAAAAGGCATGAACCCACCAGCTATGGGTAAATAGTAGGGTAGACGGGGCCCTTTAACTTCAGTACGGCAACCAGTCTAGGCGTTCCCAACCTTTTTCAGGGTGGGGGTGCTCTATTTGGTTCATAGGTCACATCCTTTATAAATTCAAACTATGGCGTTCAATTTACCTAGTAATCTTCCGAAAAACTGTAGTGACGTCACTAAAAATATTGTGAAGTCACAATATTTGTTTTAGTGTCAATATTTTGTAAGGATATAGTGACGTAACTAAAAAATATAGTGACGTCACTAAAATATAAAGACGCCACAAAAAATCGATCAGTTAAGTCCGAAATATACAAAATAAATAGATCTTATATTTACTTCAATTGATTAATGGTAAAATTATTTCATGTGTAAAAGCAAAACTTTCATTGAATTTCTTAAGCCGATTACAGAAATCTCAAATCGAAACTAAAATGTGTCACTCAAAACTTTTGAAATAAGCCTCCAGTTTTGACCCTTAGCTGCACAATGAAAAAAACATTAGTATAAAACGCCATGCTTGAAACACGTAACTCTCTCTTGATATCAAGTATATTGCAAATTCCTAACAATTCATGCACGACTATTAACAAGTGTGTGTATTTTCCAAATAAAACTTAACATAGTTGATGTATTTATTTAGTAATATGAGAAGAGAAATTCGTCGAGAGAACAGAAATTCGTCGGGTCGGACAGTCGGACAGCCGGATCTTTCCACTGTAAAAGACGTTCTCCCCACTGCCAAAGTCCCCTGACCAAGTCCTTCCGCCTGCAACAATTTTACAGCAGTCCTTCGACAAAGCTCACTCGCTTCTTTTTGTTGCACGTCTGTGTTCTCGTTAGCAAGATCAAAACGCAACTCGCCCGATGTGGGAGGGCAGGTCTTAAATAAACATTAACTGCCCGGGCCAAAATCCCACATCCGGGCCAATCGCGCCCAGCGCTGCCACCGCAAGGTACAAATTTTCATACGCGCCAACGAGATCGTCTGACTTCAAGCCACGACTCACGATCAGGTGGTTGCGAGTTCAATCTCAGTAGTTGCCCGCTACACTCCCCCTGATCTCCTCATTTTGCACGCCAGACATGTTCGAGCTCGTTTTGAGCTCCCACGTAAGTAATTTCTCTCGCTACATTTAGTAATATGAAAATAAAAATTTACATCTAACTAAATTGTCTTCATAGTTTTAATAAGAAATCTTAGGTATCTTTGTTCAGTAATTCTTCTGAATTGATCAAATTCTGCCCCCCTCTCCGACCCCCCGTATCGTCCAAGTAAGGACCAAAGTGAAGTATCGCATGTCATGGACTTCTCATCCACCAGGATTCCGTCCTTAAGCATCACGGGTCACTACACACTGCCAACAGGTGGCCCCATTGGAGGTGGGGGTCTTATCCCTCTGCAGAAGTGCATTCGACATATTCTACAGCCCCAGCGGACAAGGCTATATTTATATTGGACAGGAATGCTTGAAACCATAACTGTGCGAAAACAAGTTATTATCATTATTAAATGAGAATATTTACTTGATTTCAAATTTTTAATATCAATATGCAAATTAGCTTTCCCGTTAACACTATAAACTGCATTTTGTTATATATAAATACAATTGCATGTTATTAGTATGTAGATAAGGCCAACAGTATTAATAATGTAAAACAATTTTATTAATAATTGAGGTGTGAATAAAAATAAAATCATGGAGAATGTGACGTAAATAACAAAGGAAATTTGATTTGAGTAGTGATATAGCTTCGGTTACAGACAGACAAACACACAATCTCCTTTACAATAATATAGTTATTATCACAATCAAACATTTACAAATTAATCAAAATTTTGACATTAAAAAAACCCATAAGGGGTTTATATGACAATAAATAAATAAACAAAACATAACGAAATCAACAGGGTGGTCCAAAAGTCTTGTCATCCCTACATGTTGTTTTAATCATATTTTATATATATATTTATCATATTTTATATATATATTTATCATAATATATATTTATCATATATATTTTATATATATATTTATTATAATATATGATAATATTATTATTAATATTATATATCATATTATTAAAACAAAATATGGTATATAATATCATCAATTATATTAATAATAATTATATCAAATAATAGTAATAATATAATTTTCTATTTCATTTCCAGCGGCTTATTTCATGTAATTATAGACCTGTGGATATACCACAGTATGATCATTTAATTATTACAACGTTTGACATGTTTACTTAAGAGATAATATGTAAAAAGTATAATAATCTTGATTTAACACTCTCACACTTTTTTTTCTCTTTATTTCCTACTTTTTATCTTTTCATTATGCTCCATTGAAATAGATTAACGTAATCGCTTCCACGTGCTCACCCTCTCTCTATCTTTCCCCTTCTTTCCTACTATCTTTCTTTCTTATATTTTTTCTGTATAGCGTGTGCTTTTTCTTCCCTTTCTTTCTTTGTTTCTTTTTTTCTAATAAAAACGGAATGGTCCATTATTTAGCTTCGGTTCTGACACTCATAAGAATTCGGTGGATAAGCGACACCAGATAATCAGAGTTTCATCTCGGACAATTTTGGACGGTCTAAGAAACAAGAATTAATATATATATATATATATATATATATATATATATATATGTATGTATGTATGTGTGTGTGTGTGTGTGTGTGCGCGCGCGTGTGTATTTTTATATATGTGTGTGTGTATATTTATATATATATATGTGTGTTTATATTTGCGTGTTTGTATATCTCTCTATATATATGTGTGTTTATATATGTGTGTTTGTATATATATATATATATATATATATATATATATATATATAGGAGGAAGTACTATCAATTAATATGTATATATGTATATAATATATATAGTATATACATAATATATGTAATATAATGTATTTATAATATGATGTAGTTATAATATATATATATATATATATATATATATATATATATATATGTGTGTGTGTGTGTGTGTGCTTAATTGGAGTCGTACCTAATTTTGAAAATTAATTAATTAATAATGAATTAGGCGGGAATACCTATTAAATGTATGGCTAAACAAATCGAGAAAAATCAATCTCTGTATGTACATTTCGGCCTATTAGGCCTCATCAGCAGAGCTATAGATCGGAAGACCGCCCTGTGCGTGACTTGAAACCGGACTGCCAAGCTGACAGGCCGATCCCATAACCCCTACACCAAACGGACTTCTTAGATTTTACGATTTGTTTAGAGTAGGTTAAATGACAGGAGTTAGAAAAATATTTATAAAAAGTTTGTAACTGTATTTGTTCAGCGTTATATATTTTGAAAATGTCAATAAATAAATTCATCTTATTTTTGGAACACTTCGTTTATCAAATTTCTTCATATATATATATATATATATATATATATATATATATATATATATATATATATTACAGTCTTTATTTATTGAGTTTTATTTCTAAAAGAAAATATTTCATTTTTAATAACGAATGAAACATCTGGTAATTATACATTGGCTACGCGGAGAAATAAAGTTTATATTATATGTACATGAACATCGTACCGCAGTTTATATTAATATCTCGGACCATATTACCTTTAGGCACCCCTTTGTGATCTCTATTAAGAAAGAACATGTTTTTCATTTACACCGTCAATATCCGGTTGTTTGTTAGGGGTTAGGGTTATGGGTTAGTTTTATAATTTAAAAAAAAAATCTAAAAATCGTCTGTTAAAACAACCAGATATTGACGGTTTAAATGAAAAACATGTCCTTTCTTAATTGAGATCAAAAAGGGGTGCCTAAAGGTCATATGGTCCAATATCTTGTATTTTATTCCCTGGCAATGTACTTCTGTTAGTTTCAAATAAGATTAATAAATAAAGTTGACGATTACCTTAATTTTGCTTTAATTCCGAAAATTCATTCGTATCCTGCTCAAGTGTATGTGTGGGGTGTGTATAGGTGGGTGTGATGCATATAGAATGCATAAAAAAGTAAGAGAGAGAGAGAGAGAGAGAGAGAGAGAGAGAGAGAGAGAGAGAGAGAGAGAGAGAGAGAGGGGAGAGGGTGGCGATTTGCGAGGTGGGAGAATTAAAATTCCATCATGTTTTTATTTTTTTTTTAATGATCATTATCAGTGAAAAGGGCAAATTAGTTAATCAACTGATTGCACAATGTAAATAATTAATTTACAATTTATAAATCATCTTAAACAGCAGGTTGGTCGTTCGATATGACATTGACTTTTATTATCTATTTTGCTTATTTTTTTTTTAATACATAAATAGAAATGACACACGTTTAAGATTTTATCTCGTTCATAAATGAAGAGAAAATTTAAGCATAGCACATATAATGAGTTCATTTCTACAAAGTCCGAATACATACGAGGCACCTGTAATTTCATTATATATATATATATTATTTAAAAATATATCATACATATAAATATACATATATTATATATATTATATATATACATATATATATATATGATATATATATATATACAATTTCATTTAATACATAATCACACACATGCACACACGCATATGTGTGTGAGTGTATGTGCGTGTGTGTGTGTATGTGTATATAAAAATTAAAAAAACAACAACGCGTTTATTATATCTATATACTTACATACTGTCGGATTCATTTACATTTTCCTGATATATATATATATATATATATATATATATATATATATATATGTGTGTGTGTGTGTGTGTGTGTGTGTGTGTGTGTGTGGTATATATATACATATATATATAAACCAACATAAAGATTTACCAATCAAAAGCAGGCAGTCCGGGAGTAAATGAATCAATAAATATTTTCTTTCATGTAAACTCTTGGATATGTGTGTGTGTGTGTGTGTTGTGTGTGTGTTCACGCGCAAGTGTAAGTATGATAGTGGATCGACATATGTAGCTTGATATGTATTTATTAGCCGAATTTTGCTATAAAATTTTCACAGAATAATGTTAGATCTGTGTGAACAATATTAAGTGCATTACCAAGGCACGACTATATTGAAAAGTACATTATTGGGTAAAATAAACTCCTTTTCATTGGGCTACAGAATTATTGACATACCCATTATCTCTCTCTCTCTCTCTCTCTCTCTATATATATATATATATATATATATATATATATATATAGAGAGAGAGAGAGAGAGAGAGAGAGGGATACGTAGGCACAGACATAGATATGAAGATATAAAAGATAGTTTTGACTTGGACAAAGTTATGAGTTGGTTTATATAGATAAACGTTTTGTTTTTTTGCACAGGTTGTTGTCACTGTTATTACTGATTAAATTATTTTAAATAATTTAGTTTATCGCCAAACAGTATTTATCGCAGATACTCGTGTATAGGTCGGCTTTTCAAGACCTAAATCTTAGTCAAAAACTGACGTCGCATTATATTGAGTAATAATTCTGTAGGTTTGAAATTCAGACTATATGAATTATATATATATATATGAATTATATATATATATATATATATATATATATATATTATTAAAAAAAAGGTCCGCAGAATGTATTATGTTTTCAGAAAAAAATGTTTATTCTTTTTAAAAAATTTTTTCTGAAAACATAATACATTTTGCGGACCTTCTCTTTTATAAAATATTGAATTTTCTCCCGTTGGAACCAGAACAACATTATATATATATATATATATATATATATATATATATATATATAAGGCTATCGTGTTTAGCAATCTACACAATGATAATGAATGAGAAACAGAAAGGAGGAATAGAGTGGGAAAAGTTGTTTTATTGATAACCGGACGAAAGGGCCCTAGTTCTATATAAAAAAAACAACTTTTCCCACTCTATTCCTCCTTTCTGTTTCCGATTCATTATCAGTGTAGATTGATATACATGATAGCCTTAAATAAATTATATAAACTTGCCTGTACCAAATATATATATATATATATATATATATATATATATATATATATATATATATACGCGCACACACAGAGTATCTGTTGATTAGTACACCAAAGTTTCGTCCCTAGTATTTTCAGCACTCAGAAGTACCTTCTTCAGGGGTAGATATAACTCTGACGACTAATCAACAGACTCCACTTAAGAAGCTGGACAGATAACACAGAATGCATAAAATGAAAATTATATATATATATATATATATATATATATATATATAAGAATCCACCGTTGTGGTTTGTAAACAAAATTAGGAAAAATATTTGATAGGAAATTATACCAAAAACATACAGAATGCAAGAAAGAAATATTATAATTACTTGAAATAAAACAAAATAAAAATGAAATAAAAAGGAATAAATAATGAATAAAAATAATGAAATAAAATAAAATATATTAGTAATAAAAATGATGACTAATTTAAAAATAGAATAAAATGCATGTGTTTAGAATTAACATCATTTCTAAACGTGTAGGTGTCATGGTAGTATTCAATATATATATATATATATATATATATATATATATATATATATTAAAACCTGTTAAACCCCGCTTAAGAAACTGAGCACGTGTCTCATCCTACTGTTGCAGAGGGGTCGGTAAATATATATATATGTATATATAACAACCCATCTGCAAGAGTAGGATGTGACATGCTCAGTTTCTTAACCAGAGTTTTAACAGGTTTGAATTCAGAGTGTTCCTGATATTTGTAAACAGACGTTTCCAAAGGTTATTAGCGCTATATGAAATGCAAACAGTCTTATCCAAGATTTGAACTCTGTTCGACGAGTCCATGTTCTATTACGATAACCCATACACCATATAATCAGTCAAAGAATTTGGTTTGCCGATAAATTTTGGAAAATCCCGTTGTTTTGGCATCACAGAACATTACACGAAACCACTTGCGAAAAGTAAAAAGGCAAACTGGAATAATTTTTTTTTCCATAATTACTTACTTTTTAGTTGTCTTCAATAGTTTTCCAAAAAAGAAGCCAGGGGAAACGAACCAGCAATGTGGTATGCCCATGTCTTCTATGAGAATTGTGCTCTCGGATTAAACCCTTTTCAACTGACCGTGTCTTCTATGAGAATTGTGCTCTCGGATTAAACCCTTTTCAACTGACCGTATCTTATATCTACTTATACTCATGATGACACCGTGATTCTTGGGGCAACCCGTAGAAGACACTCCCTAAGGGAGATATTTCTCTATCAGGAGGAAAGTTTCAATCCAACCGTAAATATTTCAATTAATTAATCAACATAAGCATTTATTTATTGTGAGAGAGTTATTGTGTGTGTGAGAGAGAGAGAGAGAGAGAGAGAGAGAGAGAGAGAGAGAGAGAGAGAGAGAGAGAGAGAGAGGGAGAGGGAGAGGGAGAGAGAGAGACCTCACCTTCAGTCTGAAATTTGCCACTGGGATAAGAAACCTAAACACAAGACACCACGACTTGAACAAAGGTTTCACACAAGGAATAATCGCTGCTTCGCACGTACACACACACACACACACACGTGTGAATTTAGGGGCGTAAATTATTAGCATAGTCTACTGGACAGATGTTAGTCGAATACGAAATGAAGTCCAATGTATATATTTTTAATTTCTCAACTTGGATTAATACTTTTAATAAAATTGAAATTCTAAGGAAAACATAACTTAATACGTTAATTCATTTATAAGTTTAAAAAAAAAAACTAAACAACATTAATTGATTTTGTATAGATTTAAAGTTGTTGCGTAGTGATTCCGTTTTACACTTTTTTATACACTTAAAATCTATACAAGATCAAGTTTAAGAAAAGAAGCTAGCAACACCAGTAGCAACTCTCACCAAATAACCCAAGCCTAATCGCACCAAAAAATCTACCCCATAAACTCATCGCAAAAATACAATCGACATTAGAGTGTGTCGAAAGACGCTGTTTGTTCTTCGTCAGTTGTGTGTAAAATTTGGAACAAATGAAATGGCCAGTGAATGGTTTTGATGTAAATCCAATTGAACATTTAAAATAATCTTATTATAATGGAGATCCGACGATACTTTATATGTATATACATTTAGGAAGCGCGTGGTGTAATGGTTAAAGTCATGGGAAATGGACTCGTCGCTCCGAGTTCAAATCCTGGACGTGGTAATTGCATTTCACTTAGCGCTAATACCCTTGGGAAAGGTATGAATCCTACTCTCCCTCCAGCTATGGGCAAATAGTAGGACAGACTGGGCTCTTTAACCTTGGTTAGGCAACCGGTCTAGGAGAAGGAAAACTCTGAATTCAAACCTGTTAAACTCCGCTTAAGAAATTGACCTTGTGTCCCATCCTGCTCGTGCGGAGGAGTTGTTAAATATATATATGTAAATACATTTACTTTGTCGTTAATTGTTGTATTTTCTTAGTTTCATCCGGACATACATACATACATACATATATGAAAAGAAAAGAAAGCAGGGGAACATTTGTACATCATGGTATTATAGTGGTCAACGCTTGTACAACACGAATACCACTCTCTATATTTTCATGATTATTATCCAGTGACAAACCGAAGTAAGATAACCGGTAATCATGTCAATCACAGGTGTTAAATCAGAGTTGTCATTCTCCTAGTTGGATAACCTAACAAGGAATAAGGGGTTCAACACTCCCAGAAATAATGTTCTAGATGGCCGTTGAGCTAATAGCTTCCTCCGCCCTTTAAACATGTCTTATTTTTCGTCCAGCAGGGTGTCTAGCCACCCTTCTCACCAGATAAAATTTGTGGGGTTACCGGTTTAGTCGCCGATGATTCGACTATGAAACAGGTCGTAATGGATTACATAGTACCAGTAGTGCATTAAGTGACCTGACACAAAGGTAATTATATATACATTTATGTATTCCTGAACGCTGGCTGTCAGAGTGATTGAAACAATGTCTATCATAATTCATACATACATATATACATACATACACACCAACGAAAAATAATGAAAGTTAAAACAATATGTAGGGGTGACAAGACTTTCAGACCACTCTGTATATTTAATAATCTGGGGGAAAAATTTGAGGATCTTCTAAACTTTACATCCTGATTCGTCATTTAGATGAATAAATGAATAATATCCATCCGGGTATTTTTCCTGTTTTTTTTTTTTTTTTTTTTTTTACAGTAAAATTACACCCGACAAAACAGAACGACTATTTTACTCAATGAACCTTTAGACGCCATTTGTGTTGTCCTACTCATTCTTAATTCTCACGTTTAATCCGATTTCACGTTGAAATCTCCAAGTTTGCATCTACATTAAAATCATAATCCGCCATCTTTCTTCTCACATTTATTATCGAGGTTTTTCTTTTATGTGTTAATCTGCACAAATTCATTTCGAGAGAAAGATTATTTATTTTTATTTTCAATGTTTGTGGGCAATGATTTGATCTAAATATCAATACTCATGTTCCTAAAAAGTACAACCGTTATTATCTTGCAACAGCCTCTGGTTAAAAATGAGACCGTCCAAATCGTCCACGATGAAATGTAAAAATGTAAATCTTGATTATCTAGTGTGGTTTATCCGCCGAATGATTATTTCTTATGGGTGTTGTCACCCCAGCTGAATAATGGACCGTTCCGTTTTTATCATAAAGATAGAAAGGCGAGAAAAAGGACATGCTACACAGAAAAAATATAATAAGAAAGTAGGAGATAGATAGATAGATAGAGAGAGAGAGAGAGAGAGAGAGGGGGGGGATGAGTACGCGGAAGCGATAACGCAAATCTGTTTCAATCAAACATAGTGAAAAGATGAAAAGAAGGAAAGAAAGAAAAAAAGTGAGGTGTTAAATCAAGATTATTATACTTTTTACATGTTGAAGTATTTTGCCATAGCAGTAAAATAAACATATAATTGTAATAATTAAACTATTATACTGTATATCCAAAGGTCCTGCTAGTCAACATAAACACCTCTTCTCTCTTTTTCTTTCTCACGTTGGCGTTTATCTGTTGAGATATTTTTGGGGGGTGAGGGTGTATGGCATTTGTTCGACTTTCATCATTTGGTGGAGAAAGGAATATCTATCACCCGTAAAATGTACTGAGATGTAAAGAAAAACCATTTGGGTAAAATGATATATCTAATGTTATTCTTTTAAATAGATTCTGGTTGTAACTTTAACCTTTGAAACTGACCCAATAAATCATACATTAAAGGAATCCAGTCTCCACCTTTTAACGCAAAAATGATTTTGAAATGCCTTTTTTTTTTTATACAAATCTACCTCCTTAATAGGAGAGGCAATGAAAATACGAGGACGAATTAATACCTTACCTCTTTTGAACTGTTCATTTTTCTCTTTGTGAGAAATAACTCTCTCTCTCTCTCTCTCTCTCTCTCTCTCTCTCTCTCTCTATATATTATATATATAATATATATTATATATATATATATATATATTAGAGCTTTAAAAAGACAGATATTTTGTTCATTATCGATTAAAAGAAGTGTAAAAAATAACAATGGGGAGCTGAGATGAGAGAGAAAAAAAAATTAGAAACGAGTGAGCTAGCTGACTAGTTTCGATCCTCTCAAAATATTTGGTCTTTTTAAAGCTGTAATAAAATTTTGTACACCTAAAATTTTTTACATGTATATATATATATATATATATATATATAATATATATATATATATGCACGAGCAGTATGTGATACTGTAATTTCTTAAGCGGAGATTAACAGGTTTGAATTCAGAGTTTTTCCCTATCCTAGATTGGTTACCTAGCCAGGGTTAGAGCCCAGCCTGTCTTACTATTTACTCATAGCTAGAGGGAGAATAATTGGATACATACCTTTCCCAAGGGTTTTAGCGCTATGTAAAGTGCAAACAGCCTCGTCCAGGATTTGAACTCCTGCGACTCTAACCATTACACCACGCACCTATATGTACATATATGCTCTCTCTCTCTCTCTCTCTCTCTCTCTCACACACACACACACACACACACACACACACACACACACTCACACACACACTCTCTCTTTCACTTTAACCACCCGTCCTTATCGGTCATCGCTCCTCAGCAACGCATCCAGTGTCCGCATAAAGCTGATCAATTTAATTTTTTGCAGGTCGGCCAACACTGGTATGTCGATATGTGGGTGTCCACGGGAGAACGTTACTTATGATTTCGTCCTTACTTCTCCACCAGTGTCCAGCATGTCTTGTTTGTATTACTTGGATGGTTTTGGTGATAGAAGGTAAGTAGGCGTACAGCTGCTTTTTTTGTGGGGTGCTGCTTCCAGGATTTGTTCAAGACAGCGCGCAGCGTCCATGCGTAATACCCATTTAGCTTATATATATATATATATATATATATATATATGAGGTAAAATAAGGAATGAAAGAACAAAACCCAGACAAAAATGTGTAGTATATTTCGCTTTAGGTTTGACCTCATCTTCTTCTGCTTTAATGAATTATTAGGGTCATACAAGTCTTGTGTACATACATGACTTGTGTGACCCTAATAATTCATTAAAGCAGAAGAAGCTGAGGTCAATTCTCCAGCGAAATATACTACACATTTTTGTCTGGGTTTTGTTCTTTCATTCCTTATTTTATCTCATTTTGTCGGATTCATTCCAGCCCCCTTCTCCTTTATATATATATATATATATATATATATATATATATATATTATATAAGAGTCTTCTAAAAGAATGTGTGAAATCTAGATGTAAGCCTCTTATCATTTGATATATCTATTAATAATGGAGATTCGCTTCTGGTTTTTGTCTGTAACAAAAATTAAGTCACTGCTTAAGTCACATTACCCAAAATCGTCATAAATAGAATACACTCAAAATTTGAGCATGCAATGTTAGACAGTCCTCATTGGTTTTTTAAACAAGTTTTAATAAATACATACCTGGTATTATCTATCTATATATAGTTTTTTTTATTTATTTTAATATATATTTAAAGTTATCAGAACTAAGTTTCCATTTAATTTTTTAATTTTTTACTCCTTTAATAAATTTATTTTATTTTTTACTCCTTTAATAAATTTGATGTTTTTACTTTACTTATGATACACACTTTCTGATATCAAATTTTCAACTCCCATCCCCTCAGGCAATATTTATTTTACGTCGCCCAGAGGGCGTTTTTTTAAATTTTGCAAGTAATATATATAAATAATCCTTTTTAGGTATCAATTGCAATAATATTTTTTGCATTACTACAATACAAAAATATTGTTATTGATACCTAAAAGGATTATTGTAATTAAACAATTTGCATTGCAGTTAAACAGTATTATTATAATTGATAACATATTTGATGCAAATACAAAAATAGGAAATTTTTTTATCTAACTTTTCATTTCTTATTTAGTAAATATTTATCATAAAAATTGGTATTCATTTAATCAATTTTCAAAGACACGGCGGAATTTGAAAATAACACTACCTATGTAACAGTACCTGAACAGTATTCATAAAGACAAAATGAGTTGTGATTTTTTTTAAATGGTCGAGATTTTTTTTTCTTTGTTGTTGTTGTTGACGTGGTCGTCGTCATCATTATTATTATTGCATAATTCCCAGTGGATCACCTTTCCAACCCAGTCGTGCCTAGTTTTGTACTCCCGTTGTGCTAGTTTGCTATATTCGCATAGTACTGGTTTACAGTCAGTCAACGCATAGTCTACTATTTTGTTGGGTCTTATCAATTTTTGCCTTGATATAGTTTGTCCTTATGGCATTATTCTGTTCAGCAATTATTAGTGATTCAGTTTGTTATTGTTGTTATTATTATTGTTATTATTATTATTGATGTTATTATTGTTATTGTTGGTGTTATTATTGTTGTTGTTATTATTGTTATTGTTGTTTATTATTGTTATTTTGTTATTATTGTTATTGTTGTTATTGTTATTATTGTTGTTATTATTAATGTTATTATTATTATTATTATTGTGTTATTATTGTTGTTGTTATTATTGTTGTTGTTATTATTTTCGAACCGGTATTTTTAATGCTACACCCCCCAAAAAAAAAAACATAAGCAAGCAGCAACTCTTCAGTTAGAATCCAGCACAGTAGAATCTTTCTATTCTCCCCATGGCCTTGTGTCACTCTAAGCTAAGCTTAGTATTAATCAATTTAAGTAAATGATTGACTTACCTCGGAGAAATTTTGGTGTGGATATTTTGAAGTTCGCTGTTTCTTTGTTCTGAAAATAAAATTAAAAAATCAACGAGAAATCATTAAATAAAAAAAAAAATAATGTCATATTTCAACATTTTTCAAATCAGATAGTAAAATGTTATCTACGAGAGCCTCTTCAAGCAGGAAATTTTTTTTTTAACCTAGAGAAGGAAAACTCTGAATTCGAACCTGTTAAACGCCGCTTAAGAAATTGGCCTTGTGACACATCTTACTCGAGTGGAAGGGTTAGGTAAATAAATTCAATAGTATTTACGGTAGGTATGTACAAAATGCGGACAAGAAATGACGCAATTAAAAAAAAAAGAATGTTTTAAAACGTTAATAAAACATTAAAAAATATCTTTTTATTATTTTCCTTTACGTTTAATTTCAAAAACAATTAAAAGTTTATGTGTTAAAAAAAACAAAAACAGGTTTCTGTTACACATAACGTACCTTTTTTGTTTTAAATCATATTTCGTTTTTTTTGTTTACATTTTCAAAACTATCATGACACTTTACCATAAGCCACGTCTACTTTCTATGGCGGCCATAATTGTGATTATTTCTATCAGCAGTGGTGAATTTCTTAGCCTTAATCTCTTTTAATAGCTGGGTTCTGAGAATGTTAATAGGAGCCAGTTTCAGATACACATTTGTGAGGGGGGATTAATCCATTGGATCATACCACCTACAAACGAGTATGGCTCCCGTAAAAAAAGACTTTTATTAATGATTTTGACTTTAAGAAGAAGAAGAAGAAGAAGAAGAAGAAGATGTTTTCACACATTTTTTACAAACAAAACAAAACAAAAACCCAACAACTGATTAATGTGTAGAAGATGATCACTAATTAGGACTGAGCCTATTCTAGTGGTGACCATCTCTGCTAGTTCATAGTTTTACAGGTTTAAAATATTTTAACATAATTCTTAAAGAAGAACAAAGATTATTAATTTTAAATATACAGTAGAGACTGGGTCTCTTTTTGTTGGTATTTGATTACTTCTCTATCTTTTAATCAAAATTAAATTAAAAGACTTTTTACTTCAAAAATTATATTCAGTTTTTTTTCTCATAGAGACTATCACGATGGAATCTCATTATTTTTAGCTATATAGTTTTAATACAATCCTTTTTTTAATTAAAAAAATACGCCTTCATCAGCCAGTGAAATGGGAGAATTTATTTTACATTTATTAATGTTTAAAAAAATCTCTAAAATAGAAATAAAAAGGTAGATAAGTTAAACTTTTAATATCATATTCCTTAAGAATTAGGCAGAAAAAGATGAATATTTTTTCTTCCTTGCGAGATTTAAGTTTCAAAATGTGAGACGTCCTACTTACTTTACATCATAATTGATTTTCTTTTTTTTTCTTTTCTTTTTTTTTCCTCCATATGTTTCGTCATTGATTTCTCTTAGCAAAATGTAAAATTCCTTTTCAGCCACCGAAAAAAATACGAATAAACTTATTGTTCACTATATGGATGGGGTAAGTGGGTCAATCTGCGAAACAAAAATTAACAAAAATACCTTGCTTTTTTTATTAGAGTAAACATTTATTTAAAATAAACACTCTTCTTTTATTACTTTATGTACCAAATATTTTATCAAAATCGGATTATTTATTTTTGTCGTTTTTTTTAAAAAGAATTTCCGGTAACCCTCTTTATCGACAGGTGCGTGAATTTGTCCATATTTAATTTGCGGGCTCAAGTTACACAGAAAGCACTGGTTCACGCTAGATTACTGAAGTTAAGCAGTGGTGAGTCTGATCCAATACTTAGATTAGTGACCATTTAAGCAACAGCAGGTACTGTAAGAAACTGTACATCAAAATGACTCGATTCGGCATTAAATAACCTGATGTGGGTTCATATGCAGTAAAAAAAAACAAAACAAACCAACTTAATTTACGTATTTGACTTCATGTCCGGTTGACAACGGTCGAGTTTGAAATTAACGGTTACCATCTTTTTTTATTCTTGAGTAGGAAAATCTATCAAAATGTTAATTGCAGGAGATTCAATGACAACATAAAACTAATATACAGCGTGATTGAAAATTTTAAACTATTTATCATTTTTCATATGCGGTTAGAATTTTTTCAGTTCTTTAAAGTATGTTCCTTAATCTATGGCAATTAAATCTGTGTTGTTGTTTGATGGTGATCCTCCACATTTTGCTATTGTTATTCGTGAATGACTGAATCACCATTTTCCTGGGAGATGGATGGGTAGACGTGGTCCCCATGAGTGACCGGACAGAAGACTTGATTTAACACCCTGCGATTTTTTAGGGGGGGGGAGGTTGAAGGAGCCAGTCTACTATACGAAACCAATGACATTGGAAGAACTTGACGGACGGGAATTTATTTCTGCCATTCCACAAGAGTTCCTGGGAAGATCAGTTAATACGATTCTCGAGCGTCTTAAGAGGCTGGAGGCAAATGCTGGTGCCTATGTAGAATAAAAATCCATGTTATTTGTATTCTTCTCATATTCATTTTTTGTAAAAATAGTAATTTAGAAATCAATTGTAAGATTTTTAAAATAGCGAAGGGAGTTACTTTACAATCACCCTGTAGAGCAGGGGTCACCAAACTACGGCCCGCGGGCTGGATCCGTCCGCGAAGGCATTTTACCAGGCCCGCCGACCTTTCTTCTAATGTTGCGTTTTTTGATAATGTTTTGAAAATGAATATGCTGGTTAAATTTGTTTTTGTGCATCTTACACCACTCATCCATTAATATAACTTGAAAAGATAATTTTGTTTTACATCTTTTTCTCAGAGCATTTGTTCTGGCTAGCAAGTATTGAACACAATAATAATGTGGCCCGCGCTCGTTATTTTTTGCAATTACCCGGCCCACCGTGAAAAAAGTTTGGTGATCTCTGCTGTAGAGAATTGAGTTTATAGAGAGAGACTTACCTGGGTTGTATTGCATGATTCCAAGTATTCAATGAATATAGCCGAGTTTAGAGACCCCGAAGGGCGTAGTAAATCCATGAATAGGCGATTCTTAAGTTTGCAAAAAGATTAAAATGAACAATTTATAAATTTCTTTCCTTTCGCTTTATATTCTCTTATTTCATCACGTGAATGTAAACAATCAGAGTTCAACTTTTCATATGAAAAATATTTTGTAACGTAAACAAATGTCGCAAAGATCAAATGAATGTCTAAAGTTCTGAGAAAACATCTTCGATTCATTATTCTGATCACCACGATGCGGTGTGTTCTTCGGCTTTCTAATTTGGTAATCCTTTAGCAAAAAAGGGGGGTGGGGGGATGCCCCAGGGCGTAAAATCGCCTTAAACCCAAAAGCCTTTGCGTTACTCTAAAATAAAAAGTATTGTTGGCGGAGTGGCCTATTGTCGGTATCAGACGGACAGCGAGGGAATCATCTCCTTTTCGCTAGCGCTAGACCAGAGAGATTATTTTTGCTGAGGTGGAGCGCCATGCCTATCATCAGCTCTCCACTTTACTGCACAGATCAGATTACCTAAGCTGTGCTACTTATACGCTGAGTTGGCGGGGACCGGTTATTGCCTAACTTTTGCCAATATACTCCTGAACTATGAATGCGTAATTTAAAAAAAATTGAAATAGATCACTAAGTAGGCCTGAGCCTATTCTAGTAGTGACCACCACAAGCGGGGATTTAAGAGGTTTCAATTCAGAGTTTTCCTTCTCCTATACTGGTTGCCTAACCAAGGTTAAAGAACCCAGTCCACTTTACTATTTACTGATAGCTGGAAGGAGAATATTTGGATTCATACCTCTCCCAATGGTATTAGCGCTATGTGAACTGCGGCTTCGTCCAGGATTTGAACTCGGATCGACAAGTCCATTTACTACGACTCTAACCAGTACAACACGCGCCTCCTGTAGAATTTGAAATGGGGGTAAGCGAATCAGTATTTATTGGACACTGAAGAGGGTGCTTGGACGAGCTCTTGTAGCCCACCCCCGGATCATGATGTTGGCGCGCCGCTGTCCTTTAGTGCTGTTCGAGGTCTGTCTGAAACGTAACTAGCCATATTGAATGTCTCAATGACCGGTTGCGTGGTCTTGATATAATCTGTCAACTAATCACAGACGGATTTACCCCGCACGCAAACAGGTACTTTATTGTCGGATTACTCTGTGGAGGCGCGCTTACCATAACAGTTACAGTCCTAGGAAATAGAAATGGAATCGGTGATTTGAGTTCAAATTCTGGGCGAGGATGTTTGCACTTTATTTCACGTTGGAAAAAGCATCTACCCTACCCTATGTGTAAATAGTGGGGCAGACTGGGTGCTTTAACCTTAGTTAGGCAACCAGTCTAGGAGAAGGAAAACTCTTGAATTCAAACCAGTTGTACTCCGCTTAAAAATTGACCTTGTGTCGCATTCTTCCCGTAGCGTAGGGATTGAGGAAATATATACTCAGTTGGCAGTGTGACCTTGTAACCCTCGCATTCCCAATGACCGTGCGAATAGGTTCATCACGAGTTGACCCTTGTAGCTTCTGATGCCCCCTCACCCAGAATTAAAGCCGCTGTTGAAAGGCTGGAGAGAAACACGAATTGGTATTTGGTGTCAATGTCTTTGGGAAAGGCATGAATCCATCTACCATTAAAGTCGCTGTTGAAACGCTGAAGACGAAATTAAGTGGAACACGAATTGGTATTTGGTGTTTTAAACTATTTTAAAAAATGGAAGAGACGCTATGTCATTTTCGACTGTAGTCAAGATTGAACCTGCATCTTCCAGATGATTGTCTCTTAGAACTGTATTAACTCAATTCCTATATCTGTTACGCCATGTGTCCAAGAAGAAGGCCGGAGAGCACATCAACCGAAACGTTGTGTATATAACTATAAAGATGAGGACAACAGTCCAAAAATCTAAATGATACAAACTACTCGGAACAATTCATAAAAATAATGAAAAATCTTTATTTTTAGATTTTCAGAAAACATTAAGGAAGTCGAAGAACATAAAAGCTGATTTAAAAGAAAAAAAATGTGAAGTCACTAGTCTGCTTAATTCATAGACTAACTAGAATCGGCTACTAAGCGTCAACTTGGTATAGGAGGGGGAAAAGCTGGTGTATTAATTTGTTTCCTTTTGAGATATACAAATGCTGGATATATTTATGTAGAATTTCAATACTTTCTCTATGTATATTTTAATTTTTAAATATATTTGAATATAAATCAAATATTCATAATTTTTGCACAAAAAACATGAACTGGTGATATATATATATATATATATATATATATATATATATATATATATATATATATATATATATAAAAGACTTTTTACTTCAAAAATTATATTCAGTTTTTTTTCATAGAGACTATCACGATGGAATCTCATTATTTTTAGCTATATAGTTTTAATACAATCTTTTTTTTAATTAAAAAATACGCCTTCATCAGCCAGTGAAATGGAAGAATTTATTTTACATCTATTAATGTTTTAAAAAATCTCTAAAATAGAAATAAAAAAGTAGATAAGTTAAACTTTTAATATCGTATTCCTTAAGAATTAGGCTAATGATTAACTACAAAAAAGGCAGAAAAGGATGAATATTTTTTCTTCCTTGCGAGATTTAAGTTTCAAAATGTGAGACGTCCTACTTACTTTACATCATAATTGATTTTCTTTTTTTTTTTTTTCTTTTCTTTTTCCTCCATATGTTTCGTCATTACTTTCTCTTACCAAAAATGTAAAATTCCTTTTCAGCCACCGAAAAAAATACGAATAAACTTATTGTTCACTATATGGATGGGGTGAGTGGGTCAATGTGCGAAACAAAAATTAACAAAAATACCTTGCTTTTTTTTATTTAGAGTAAACATTTATTTAAAATAAACACTCTTCTTTTATTACTTTATGTATCAAATATTTTATCAAAATCGGATTATTTATTTTTGTCGTTTTTTTAAATGAATTTCCGGTAACCCTCTTTATCGACAGGTGCGTGAATTTGTTCATATCTAATTTACGGGCTTACGGTCAAGTCACACTGAAAGCACGGATTCACGCTAGATTACCGAAGTTAAGCAGCGATGAGCTTGTTCAGTACTTAGATTAGTGACCATTTAAGCAACAGCAGGTACTGTAAGAAACCGTACATCAAAATGACTCGATTCGGCAAAAAATAACCTGAAACAAAAAACAACCAACTTTAATTTACGGTATTTAACTTCATGTCCGGTTGACAACGGTCGGGTTTGAAATTAACGGTTACCATCTTTTTTTATTCTTGAGTAGGAAAATCTATCAAAAATGTTAATTGCATGAGATTCAATGACAACATAAAACTAATATACAGCGTGATTGAAAATTTTTAAACTATTTATCATTTTTCATATGCGGTTAGAATTTTTTCAGTTCTTTAAAGTATGTTCCTTAATCTATGGCAATTAAATCTGTGTTGTTGTTTGATGGTGATCCTCCACATTTTGCTATTGTTATTCGTGAATGGCTGAATCACCATTTTCCTGGGAGATGGATGGGTAGACGTGGTCTCCATGAGTGACCGGACAGAAGACTTGATTTAACACCCTGCGATTTTTTAGGGGGGGGGTTGAAGGAGCAGTCTACTATACGAAACCAATGACATTGGAAGAACTTGAAGGACGGGAATTTATTTCTGCCATTCCACAAGAGTTCCTGGGAAGATCAGTTAATACGATTCTCGAGCGTCTTAAGAGGCTGGAGGCAAATGCTGGTGCCTATGTAGAATAAAAATCCATGTTATATGTATTCTTCTCATATTCTTTTTTGTAAAAATAATAATTTAGAAATAAATTGTAAGATTTTTAAAATAGCGAAGGGAGTTACTTTACAATCACCCTGTAGAGCAGGGGTCACCAAACTACGGCCCGCGGGCTGGATCCGTCCCGCGAAGGCATTTTACCAGGCCCGCCGACCTTTCTTCTAATGTTGCGTTTTTTGATAATGTTTTGAAAATGAATATGCTGGTTAAATTTGTTTTTGTGCATCTTACACCACTCATCCATTAATATAACTTGGAAAGATAATTTTGTTTTACATCTTTTTCTCAGAGCATTTGTTCTGGCTAACAAGTATTGAACACAATAATAATGTGGTCCGTGCTCGTTATTTTTTACAATTACCCGGCCCACCGTGAAAAGGTTTGGTGATCTCTGCTGTAGAGAATTGAGTTTATAGAGAGACTTACCTGGGTTGTATTGCATGATTCCAAGTATTCAATGAATAAAGCCGAGTTTAGAGACCCTGAAGGGCGTAGTAAATCCATGAATAGGCGATTCTTAAGTTTGCAAAAGATTGAAATGAACAATTTATAAATTTCTTTCCTTTCGCTTTATATTCTCTTATTTCATCACGTGAATGTAAACAATCAGAGTTCAACTTTTCATATGAAAAATATTTTGTAACGTAAACAAATGTCGCAAAGATCAAATGAGTGTCTAAAGTTCTAGGAAACATCTTCGATTCATTATTCTGATGAGTATCCTCACCTTTGTTGTTCTGATCACCACGATGCAGTGTGTTCTTCGGCTTTCTAATTTGGTAATCCTTTAGCAAAGAGGGGGGGGGGAGATGCCCCAGGGCGTAAAATCGCCCTAAACCCAAAAGTCTTTGCGTTACTCTAAAATAAAAAGTATTGTTGGCGGAGTGGCCTATTGTCGGTATCAGACGGACAGTGAGGGAATCATCTCCTTTTCGCTAGCGCTAGACCAGAGAGATTATTTTTGCTGAGGTGGAGCGCCATGCCTATCATCAGCTCTCCACTTTACTGCACAGATCAGATTACCTAAGCTGTGCTACTCATACGCTGAGTTGGCGGGGACCTGTTATTGCCTGACTTTTGCCAATATACTCCTGAAACTATGAATGCGTAATTAAAAAAAATGAAATAGATTACTAAGTAGGCCTGAGCCTATTCTAGTAGTGACCACCACAAGCGGGGATTTAAGAGGTTTGAATTCAGAGTTTTCCTTCTCCTATACTGGTTGCCTAACCAAGGTTAAAGAACCCAGTCCACATTACTATTTACTGATAGCTGGAAGGAGAATATTTGGATTCATACCTCTCCCAATGGTATTAGCGCTATGTGAACTGCGGCTTCGTCCAGGATTTGAACTCGGATCGACAAGTCTATTTCCTACGACTCTAACCAGTACAACACGCGCCTCCTGTAGAATTTAAAATGGGGGTAAGCGAAGCTTTGAAAAATCTGAATCAGTATTTATTGGACACTGAAGAGGGTGCTTGGACGAGCTCTTGTAGCCCACCCTGGATCATGATGTTGGTGCGCCGCTGTCCTTTAGTGCTGTTCGAGGTCTGTCTGAAACGTATCGAACCATATTTAATGTCTCAATGACCGGTTGCGTGGCATTGATATAATCTGTCAACTAATCACAGACGGGTTTACTCCGCACGCGTAAACAGGTACTTTATTGTCGGATTACTCTGTGGAGGCGCGCTTAGCATAACAGTTACAGTCGTAGGAAATGGAAATGGAATCGGTGACTTGTGTTCAAATTCTGGGCGAGGATGTTTGCACTTTATTTCACGTTGGAAAAAGCATCTACCCTACCCTATGTGTAAAAAGTAGGGCAGACTGGGTGCTTTAACCTTAGTTAGGCAACCAGTCTAGGAGAAGGAAAACTCTTGAATTCAAACCAGTTGTACTCAGCTTAAAAATTGACCTTGTGTCGCATTCTTCCCGTAGCGTAGGGATTGAGGAAATATATACTCAGTTGGCAGTGTGACCTTGTAACCCTCGCATTCCCAATGACCGTGCGAATAGGTTCATCACGAGTTGACCCTTGTAGCTTCTGATGCCCCCTCACCCAGAATTAAAGCCGCTGTTGAAAGGCTGGAGAGAAACACGAATTGGTATTTGGTGTCAATGTCTTTGGGAAAGGCATGAATCCATCTACCATTAAAGTCGCTGTTGAAAGGCTGAAAACGAAATTAAGTGGAACACGAATTGGTATTTGGTGTTTTAAACTGTTTTAAAAAATGGAAGAGACGCTATGTCATTTTCGACTGTAGTCAAGATTGAACCTGCATCTTCCAGATGCTTGTCTCTTAGAACTGTATTAACTCAATTCCTATATCCGTTACGCCATGTGTCCAAGAAGAAGGCCGGAGAGCACATCAACCGAAACGTTGTGTATATAACTATAAAGATGAGGACAACAGTCCAAAAATCTAAATGATACAAACTAATCGGAACAATTCATAAAATAATGAAAAATCTTTATTTTTAGATTTTCAGAAGTCGAAGAACATAAAAGCTGATTTAAAAGAAAAAAAATGTGAAGTCACTAGTCTGCTTAATTCATAGACTAACTAGAATCGGCTACTAAGCGTCAACTTGGTATAGGAGGGGGAAAAGCTGGTGTATTAATTTCTTTACTTTTGAGATCTACAAATGCTGGACATATTTATGTAGAATTTCAATACTCTATGTATATTTTAATTTTTAAATATCTTTGAATATAAATCAAATCTTATTATAATGGAGATTGTGGATTTGTCTGTCTGTAACCGAAACTACACAAGTCACAATTCCCTTTGTTATTTACACACATTCTCCATGATTTTATTTTTTATTTAAACCTCAATTATTAGTAAAATTGTTTTACATCATTAAGACTGTTAACAATATCTACATACTAATAACATGCAATTATATTTATATATTCAATGAAATAGCGGTTTACAGTGTGAATGGGAAGGCTAATTTGCATATTGATCTTAAAAAATTTGATTTTAATAAATATATGCTTAGTATTATTGATTTCAAATTGTTTGGTTTTATCTTAATGAATATGAGCAAAAATCTCGGGGATAAATCTTAACAGAAATCTATTAACATAAAGAAATAACTGTAATTTTATTCTTTTCTTCCTATTTTAACTAAATAGTTAAATTAGGGAAATTTACCACTGAAAGACGGGAGTAAGGGAAAATGGTGGAACAGTTAGTTTCAAAGTTGTTCTATTTTCCGATTATACCCCCTCTGTTCCAAATATTTTTATCTGAATTCTTATTCAGTTTCATTAGCCTTTCTAATTTAACATGATATTTTATTATATTAAAACTTAAATACTTGCACCCGGAGGGTGCATATATTTGCTAGTATTCATAATTTTTGCACAAAAAAACATGAACTGGTGATATTTTATATATACTAGCAAATATATGCACCCTCCGGGTGCAAGTATTTAAGTTTTAATATGATAAAATATCATATTAAATTAGAAAGGCTAATGAAACTGAATAAGAATGCAGATAAAAAGATTTGGAACAGAGGGGGTATGATTGAAAAATAGAACAACTTTGAAACTGACTTTTCCATCATTTTCCATTACTCCAGTCTTTCATTGGTAAATTTTCCTAATTTAACTATTTAGTTAAAATAGGAAGTAAATAATAATATTACATTTATTTCTTCTTGTTAATGGAATTCTTTTAAGATTTATTCCTGAGATTTTTGCTCATATTCAATAAGATAAAACCAAACAATCAGAAATCAATAATACTAAGCATATATTTATTAAAATCAAATTTTTAAGATCAATATGCAAATTAACCTTCCTATTCACACTGTAATCCACTATTTTGTTGTATATATACATAAAATTGCATGCTATTAGTGTGTAGAACAGTCTTAATGATGTAAAAGAATTTTATTTATAATTGAGGTTTAAATAAAAATAAAATCATGGGGAATATGACGTAAATAACAAAGGGAATTGTGACTTGTATAGTAATATAGTTTCGGTTACAGACAGACAAAACCACAATCTCCATTATAATAATATATATATATATATATATATATATATATATATATATATATATATATATTTACTTGGTCGTTAATTGTTTTATTTTCATAGTTTCACCCGGACATACATACATACACACCAACTACTCTTTATATATACATAGATTGTTTAAGATCTCTATGCAACACTCGAGAGGCTAGAGTGTGTACTAACCGAAAAGTAAATGCGTCTCATCGTGGTGTAATGGTTAGGAAGCTAGTCTCGCAGATCCATTATTACTGAATAGCGAGTTCGATCCTTGCTGGATGCCCCATACTTGCAATCTTGTGTCACATCCTACCAGTGACGAACGGGTTGGATAAATACCTACTAATTGAAAATTAATAATTGAAATAGCTTTTTGTCTGAATTTCTTTGATGCAGCTTGATAATTTGTAGGCTAAACTTGCAAATTGGTCGGAAAATTAAAACGGAAACTTTTTTGGTGGTCCCCTATGACAGTTTAACTACAGTGTATGAATGAACTTTTTGCGAATTTGGGTTACGGTTTAGGGGTTTAGGGATTAAGGTTTTTTTTAATTAGGTATTGCTTAAAAAATATTAATACATTTAATTAACCATTGAAATTAATTATTGAACACTACTTGTGTTAGTATTGCAATGTATAGTTTCAATTAAACTTAGTTAAAAAAAATATTTTTCAACATTAAATGTATAGTATTTTTTTTTAAGCAATACGTAATTAAAAAAAACCTTAATCCCCAAACCCTTAAACCGTAACTCAATTCGCAAAAAGTTCATTCATAGACTGTAGTAGCTAAACTGTTATGGGGGACCACCAAAAAACTTTCCGTTTTAATTTTCCAATCAATTTGCAAGTTTAGCCAATTTGTATTATTTGGACTTTTTTTTTGTACTGTTGTTTTTATCTTTATTGTTATATACACAACGTTTCGCTCGTTTCATGGTTGGCGGAATGAAAACAGTCTAACCCGGTAAATTCAATAAAGGGTTCGGTTCGAAGTTCTGTGAAGGCTCCTGATTATGACATGAAGGCTCTTGAGTTCGACAAGAAGTTCCCCATGTTCGAAGAGAAGGTTCTCGAGTTCGATAAGAAACACATGAAGAAGGTCGGAGGGCAAATCGGCCGAAATGTGTATATAACATAAAGATGAGGATAACAGTTAGAAAAATCTAAATAATACAAGCAAAGTAAAGAGGATATACAAAGTCTAAAGTCTGTATTGGTTATATATTTTATGATTTGATAGTTTTGTAAATATAAAATCAGTGTTGGCCGACTGGAACAATGAGACATAAATTCGGGTAATTTTAAACAAACAGAAATCACAGGAAAATTTTCTATTTTTAGAGTATAACAATAAGAATTACTACTACTACTACTACTACTACTACTACTACTAATAATAATAATAATACTATTTCACTCCTTGTGAGTTTTTCACATCAGTTTTAACTG
Organism: Doryteuthis pealeii; assembly: GCA_023376005.1. Taxonomy (NCBI): domain Eukaryota; kingdom Metazoa; phylum Mollusca; class Cephalopoda; order Myopsida; family Loliginidae; genus Doryteuthis; species Doryteuthis pealeii. The sequence continues at coordinate 100,776,021 of CM042145.1, forward strand.
GTGGTTTTTCACCGAAGTTCAGGTGACAGCAAGTCTCCTCGGGTCCCCAGGACCCCTCTAAACATTATCATTATGTTATTAAGTATTTCACTCCTTGTGGGTTTTTCACACCAGCGTTAGCTGATGGTCATTCACTGAACTCTGAGTGTCAGCAAGTCTCCTCAGTTCTCCAGGACTCTCCTAAGTATCCTAGCTGATCTCAGCAGTTTTGTGGCTTCAAAAGTTCCTCTGATCTCCAGTTCCCTCTGTCTAATTTCCTGATTTTTCTAAAGACTTCGATTATAATTTGGTATCACTGTCATATTCCATATTTTTTCATCTCTCAAGAAAGATATAGGCTCTTTTTTTCAAGTTTTTCGTTTTCTTTTACTAGTACTACTTGGTTGTGCGTCCGCCAGGAACCACAAGGTTCCTGGTTTGATACCGGCCCTCGCCAACCCAGCGTATGAATAGCACAGGGATCTGTGCGGTAAAGTGAGGTAGGTGTGGTGCTCCACCTCAGACGCTAAAAATAATCTCCTTGGTCTAGCGCTAGTGAAAAGGGGATAGACTCCTCGCTGTCTGGCCGATACTAACTTTAGGCCACCCGAGGATTTACTTACTTACTACTACTACTGCTGTTGTTGTTGGCAGCAGCAGCAGCAGCAAAAAATAATAAAACACCCTCAGAGTGGTGTTAAAATTTATTTTTGAAAGATATTGACTGCGGGGTAGGAGTTAAAAATTCAATGTCAGGGTGTTTGTAAGTAAAATCATAAAATTTATTAAAGAAGTAAAAATAAACAAATAAATAATAAATAAATAAAGAATACACTTTGAAATGGAAACTTAATTTGTCCCCCTTAAATAAAATATTGCTCGCATCTATTAATTGTTAATCAAATAATTATTTTGAAAATTTTACACATAAATTTTATACAAATTCCTTTGTATTTATTTATTTGTAAACTTTTAGTTAACTTCTTACTGAAAAAAGTGTGAGAGTAAAAAATAATTTTAAAAATGGAACATCCAATAAAAATATTTATAACGGTTTCGCTAACCATTATACCACGCCAGTAGCATACATCAAGTAAAGAGTGGGTTTCTTGTAAAGTTGGCGGAGAGGCCCATTGTCGGTATCAGCTGGACAGCGAGGGAGTCTATCCCCTTTTCGCTAGTCGAGAGATATTGTTTTTGATAAGGTAGAGCGCCACACCTACTGTCAGCTGTCCGCTCTACTTGCACAGATCAGATTACTAATCTGTGCTACTCATACGCTGGGTTGGTGGGGACTGGTATCTCAGAAACTTGCGATTCCAAGGGGGGTGCTCTACCGACTGAACTAAACCGCCCCCGTTTAAGAATGGGTTTAAAATATCATAATTTGAGATTCTGCTAGCCAATGATTTATTGTAGCCGAAAAAAGTTTTTTTTCCTCGGGACGTTTCGGTCAATTTCAAATGACACCTTTAGAGCCGCGCTATTTACACAGCTAGCGAGAGAAGATAGGAATGGATGCATTTCCCCAAGGATATTAGCGCTAAGTGAAGCGCAAATAGCCGTGTCAAGAATTTGAACTCGAGTTGCCGGGTTCACTTCCTAAGAAGATGACCAATAAACAACGCTTTTTAGCCTTGTAGGAATGTAGGATGATCCAACAAATAGAAGGTTACTGTGAGAAAAACTATGGTTCGGCGTTAGCACAGTAGGTCGCAAGACCGACAAAAAATGAGAGGGGTGGGTCAGCATCACGGCCCCGTAAATTCCTACATTTGCTACAGAAGCGAGGCGTACTTTGTGTAATTGTTATCGTCGTAGGAAATGGAATAGATAACTCGTGTTCAAAACCTGGACGAGGCTGTTTTTAATTCTCCAAAATTACATATCAACAATCGCACATAAATCGACACTTTCTAAGTTGTTAATTGATCGATTTCAACGGCATATCAACCCGTCAAGTGTTATTTTATGCATATAGGTCATGGAATTACATTCATTATACGTTCTTTTTTTTTTTTTTTTTACATTTTTGTGTTGTTTCTTAACACTTAACATCCTGTTGAGAATTTTCCAAGTCCAGAACCCCAATCCTCTAAGGATCTATAAAAAAAATGACTAAAAATGGCCTTTTCATTTAAAGTTACCTATTATTTCCCTAAAAATAAAGACTTCTAAATATGTTTATTACATTTAAACAAAGGCTATCATTTGGGGTAGATTAGAAAAATGAATATGACTTCCTGCCGGGTGGAATGAGGTGGTTTAGGATGTTAAGAGTAAGAGACTTTTTTGGACGCATACTTTTTAAACAGACTCATAGATGGGAAACTAATATGAACCACCATCCGGGTTAGAGTAGACCTGGGAGTAATGGCATCTCCAGAACTGGGGCCTCATTATTAGATATAATTTAGTGTCCTACTCAGGATACACCCTTTGGAGGGGGGGGCTTTCCCTTCTGTAAGGGATACGGTCAGCGTATTCTAAGTCTCCCTGATAGGGTGGGCTTTCTAAGTAGTTTTTTTTGGGGGAAGACCCCGGAAATATGGCCAATGACAGTATTGTCGCTAGTTGAAGACATGAATTTCCTTGATGGTTGTTTTGTATAACGGTATATCAACCCTTTTCGAATCATTTAATGCCGAATCAAGACATTTTTTGATAAACAAAGTATTAGAGTTGCTTACAGTACCAGCTGTTGCTCAACTGGTCGACCAATTAAGTACTGAACACACTCATCGATGCTTTGAAGCAAATAACTGAAACTTCATTCGACTAGGAACCATAAGGTTTCAGGTTTGATACCGACCCTCGCCAACTCTGCGTACGAGTAGCACAGGAATCTGTGCGGTAAAGTGAGGAGCTCATGGTAGGTGTGGCGCACCACCTCAGACGCAAAAACAATCTCCTTGGTCTAGCGCTAGTGAAAAGGGGATAGACTCCCTCGCTGTCTGACTGATACCGACGACTTCCTTTTATTATCTGAATAGTTAATGTAAGCAGTGGTACGTCAACGTCGTGATCCATGGGTGGCGGCAAGAATTTGGCCCGGCACCCTCTCCAGTGCCCAATAAATACTGATGCAGATTTTTCAAAGCTTCACCTACTCGTCAGTTTCTTTATTTAATTGCATATCAATCTTTGTGAGTTATCTAATGTCAAAGTGGTAATTTATGCGGAAGTGCGTCCCGGTCTCCTGCCTCAAGAGTTGCTGCCCGGTGACTATTAAAATAACAACCCAGCTCAGTCTATTCAAAACTATCCATCTATCTATCTATTTCAATTTGTTCATATTTATCTATATTACTTTAAATACTAAGATTTTTTTTAATTCATGTTTGTTTAATGTCTTGTTTTTAGTTTAAATAAACAAGAATTACGAAAAAAAGAAAGCGACCACCCCCCAAATACATTTACTTGTCGAAAATATCTATCTATCTATCTATCTATCTATCTCCATTTGTTCGTATCTATCTATATTATTTTGTTTGTTTATCTATCTATCTATCTCAGTCTATTCAAAACTATATATCCATCTTCATATCTAAACAAGAATTACGACAAATTACGATAAATAAACAAGAATTACGACGAGCTGGGGTTGTTATTTTGATAGTCACCGAGTAGCGGTTTTTGAGGCGGGAGACCGGGACGCACTTCCTCCTAAATTACCGTCAAAGTCATTCTTGTAGAAAAATAGTAGTAGTACTATTTAACCCATACCTGGAGGAATGAGAGGGTTCATACCTTTCCCAAGGGTATTAGTCCGAAAGTGAACATAATAGCGCAACTGGAGTTCGAACTCGCTTATTATGTCATAGTTCAGGACTGTAGCGACAAAAGTTAGCCAATATATTTCAATGTTATAGCGACGCAAAGGCATTTGGGTTACGGCGATTTTGCGTCCCCCCGAAGCCATGTCCCAGGGCAGATGCCCTCCCATGACCCCCTTTTATTCCGCTATTGAATGTAAGTATTATATTTATATTTATCCTTTTGTATATTATTACAGAATTAACAGAAACTAGCAGGATCTGTGGATCTACCACAGTATGATTATTTAATTATTACAACGTTTGATATGTTTACTTAAGAGCTATTGCAAAATAGTTCAATATTTAAAACGTATAATGAACTTGATTTAACTCTCTGACTCTTTTTTTTTAGTATTATCTGCGTTATTCGGACTATTGTCCCCATCTTCATTGTTACTTGTACAACGTTTCGGTCGATATGCCCTCCGGCCTTCTTCAGGTATTTCTTGTCGGACTCGAGAACCTTCTTGTCGTATTCGGGAGCCATCACGGAACTTTGAACCTAACCCTTTATTTAGTCCACGGGGGTATCCTGTTCTCATTCCGCTAACCATTTTTTTGTCTTTCTTTTCTTTATGTTCAATTGAAACAGCTTGGCGTTATCGCCCCTCTCTAGCTTTCACCTACTTTCTTTCTTTCTTTCTTTCTTATCATATCTTTCCGTGTAGCATGTCTCTTTTCTTCCCTTTCATTCTTTATAATAAAAACGGGATGGTCCATTATTTAGCTGAGGTGATAAACATCTTCACATAATCAGGATTTACATTTTTGCATTTCATCTTGGACGGTCTCATTTTTAACCAGAGGGTGTTGCAAGATGATAACGGTCGTATTTTTAAGGAACACGAGTGTTAATATGTAGATTAATGGAAATGTTCATGGATTGACTATTCTATACAATCATTGCTAGATTAACCCATGACCTTGGGCTTCTTTGGGTCCCTCGACATCCTCCACCCCCTTTCACGCTCTCCTTTAGTACAATTCTAAGGGTATTTACTAGGTATATCCAATTTGTCGAAAAATCCGTGTTTTTTAAATACGATTTTGACCCCCCACTCCGTTTGAATTTTTTTTTACCAAAAATCAGGGAATTATCCGATTTTAATGAAATTTTCCGTGTTGATTTATCAATGAATAGATTTTATAATGCATCAGTTATTTTATTTAAAAACTTTCTGATTTTCATCAGGTCACTTAACTTTTACCCCACCTTGTTTTGGGGGCGCAAAATATCGGTGTGGTATATATGTGATTGATACTTTTTTCTGTATAAATAAGAAGACAGAAGACCGAAGGTGTGAATAGAAAAAAAATTAAGAATCTGCTCGGGTAGAAAATAAGTACCGAAAATCGGAAAATAAAATGAAAATAAAAACTAAAAAAATAATTTTTGGAGATTTTTTTTTACTCATTTCGATAATTATTTAATTGCCTATTATTATATAAAAGCAAACAATATACATTAATATTCGTTCCGTTTAAAAGGGGGGCGCTAAATTTCAAATACAGTTTTCGACCAAAAGATTATGGGTGATTGATACTAAAGTAAAGTAGTTATTAAAAAATATTTTTTAGAATCTAATAATATGATATTTTAAACTTAAAATCATGCTGCTTATATTCTAAAGGAATTTTATATATTAATTTATCATAGCGGAAATACCTAATTAAAGTTTTGAAATAAAATAACTGATGCATTATAAAATTCATTAATTAATAAATCAATACTGAAAATTTCATTAAAATCGGATAATTCCTTGATTTTTGGTAACATTTTTTCAATCGCTAATGTTACATTAATTTTGTAAACACGCCATCTTTAAACAGCGTTTCAGGCTATACGCAATCAAAATTGACCGAAAAAATCGTTTTAAATGTATTAAAAATAAATTACATTTGTAATATTATTTTGCTTTTTATTTATTTATTTATTTATTTTTTACTGGGGCTCATTATGTTACTACTTTTCGACTTAGACAAACATTTGACCTTAAATAATCGATTTAATTAATTTTAATTCGTTTTTAAAATAAATAGCAGCCGAATTTTTGGGTAGACCTAGAATTTACCTCACAGCCCACGTATCCGGGTGTGACACAAGGTCTTTTTAATGTAGGACCACCCACGAGCCGAAACTCATGGGATGATAGGTGCAAAAAATGCGTTGATCCCACCGACATTCCCCTCAGGCACTGGGCAATAAACCCAGTCCTGCCCCTTTAAATCAAGTGGGCTGATGTTGCCTGGGGGATAGCTCCCTGGGATCTACGCCGTTAATTACACAACCGGTCCAGGGCCGAAGTCTTCAGCCCTATTTGACTTATATCATAATACGGTACACTGTATACGGTACACAGTATACAAGCACCCCAACTGTTACTACCTTATCCACCCAGACAATAGTAACAACAATAGGCTGTTTTATTTGTTGTCAGCTTTTGACAGAGGAAAAGTAACATATCAGAATTTAAACCATTGACCTTTGTTAAGTATTATTTTAAGCGTTGAGTCAAAACAGAAAAAAAGTGAAGTGAAAATCGGATTTTCTCCCGCCTCTCTCGCCGTCATTGTCGTTGGCCTTGTAAAGTTTTGTGTAAAATTATCCATTGAAAACCGTTTAACTTGTCCTATTTTCCTAGATTTGTTTGTCGGTTGGGTTGACATTATATCCGATCTATTTCATAAATAAATATCCCAAAACAAGCCAAACAATTGCCCTCTTTAATAAATATATAAATAAATATATAAATAAATAAATAAAACATTTTTTTCTAGTTTTGTTTTATAGTTATATACTAGCTAAAATAATTCATCTACGCTGGGAAAGAGATCAAGACTTGAATCGCAGCTGGTTACTTTACAGTCTTTTTTTTAAAAATTTTAAAAATCAATTAATCATTTACAACGAACGGTTATAAACAGTAATAATTACTATAACATACTGATCGATTTTAACGGCATTTCAACCTGTCTAGGATTATTTTAAGCATACATTTTTAGGGAATCGCGTTCATATTTACATCCTTGTGTAAGAGTTTTTTTTTCTTTTTGCGGACGGTCTAATACGAATATTTTTTAAACAAATTATTTGACCCATAGATGGGAATCTAACAGGTACTTCCACTTCGGGTCAGAATGGATACATCTTTTAATAAAAGTTACTAATGCAGAATAGCGCGCAAGAGATAATATCATTAGATTACATATAAAAGGCCTTACATTTCATAACATTTAACGGAAATACCTGAAACCTTTGAGACGCTAGGGTTAGGGTTAGGTTAATATTAGGTTTCGGGTTGGGGATAGGGTTAGGGATAGGATACTTCGGGAGTTTCCGTAATCTAATGTTATTTATACGTAAAATGCGATACTAATGATATTATCTCTAGCGCACTATTCTGTATGTGTACCTAATAAAATATTTGACTGCATCGGTCTGAACAAAAAGTTTTTTTAAAAATACAGGTCTACCAACTTATAATAGTTTTCTAGATTTTATTTCTAAGTCCAGATGTTTGTAAGTATTAAGTAAATTATTTGGAGTGGCCTATTGTCGGTATCAGCCGGACAGCGAAGGAGTATATAGCCTTTTAACTAGCACTAGATCAGGAAGTTTTTTTGCGTTTGAGGTGGAGTGCCACACCTATTATCAGCTTCTCACCTTACCGCACAAAGTTGTGCTACTTATGCGCTGAGTTGGTGAAGGCTGGCAACGAACCCGGAACCTTAGGTTTCCTAGGCGGACAACAAACGGCTTAATATATCGCTATACTTGATTTATTTCTAACACTGCCTAACTTGCTGTACGGATGTTATTAAAGGAAAATATAAACACACACACACACACACACACACACACACACACACACATACTATATGTGTGTGTGTGTGTGTGTGTGTGTTTATTTGTTGTTTTTTTTGTTTTTTCAGTAAACATTTTTTCAATAAAATTTAGCGGTCAGATGAAACTCATAGGTATATACATATACACATGGGTAGAAATTGATCTTTAAATGCTAATATGACCGGTTTTTAAGCCTTTCTTTTCAAAATATATTGCTCTGTACAAAATCATTGAACATTAAAATTGAACCAGACCAACGTTGTTAAAAAGGTCCACCTTAGAATCATCCTAACACCAACTAACCTGGTGATTTACCAATTGATATATATATATATATATATATATATATATATATATGGGAGAATATGTGCTTAATTGAAGTCGTACCTAATTTTTGAAAATTAATTAATTAATAATTAATGAATTAGGCGGGCCTACCTATTCAAATGTAAGGTTAATTCATTAATTATTAATTAAATTAATTTTCAAAAATTAGGTACGACTTCAATTAAGCACATATTCTCCCAAAAATTGTCGGCTTGTTTGTTTACTTCTCATATATGTGTTTGTTCACACAATTTATTTAAACTATTTCAGTTGATGTCAAAATATTTATGTTAGAAACAGAAACATTGCTAGTGATTTAGTTGCTCTAAGCCTAATTGATTTTCTCAAGACCCCCCCCACACACACACACACAAATGCGATCTTTAACCCGAATAAATATATCTTATACATTTTGCAAAGGTAATTAAATAATTCAATAAAATTAATCAACCAAAACTATATATATAAAAAAAATGAAAAATAAATACAAATAAGAAAATAGAACTAGTACAATTAGTCTCTCTCTCTCTCTCTCTACACACACACACACACAAGTTTATAGACTCTGCAAATGTAGGTATTTACCCAATTAGTTCGCTACGGGTAGGATGTGACACAAAATAGCAAGTACTGGGCATCCAGCGAGGATCGAACTCGTTATAAATAGTAATGGATCTGCGAGACTAGCTTGCTAACCCTTACACAACGATGGGACGCCTAGACACTACAAATGTATGTAAATTTGACTATGGTTATCGTCGTAGGAAATGGTCACGGCGAACCAAGTTCAAATCTGGACAAGGCTGTTTGCATTTAACATAGCACTAATACCCTTGAGAAAAGTATGAATCCAACTATTCTCCTTCCAGCTATGGGTAAATAGTAGGACTGACTGGGCTCTTTAACCTTGGTATGGCGACTGGTCTAGGAGAAGGAAAAATTAAAACCTGTAAAACTGCTTAAAAATTGACATTGTGTCGCATTCTGCTTGTGCAGAGGGGTTGGGTTAATACATATATTTCAATATGTCTGTCTATGTAGAGTAGGGTAGGTCGATTTTTCACTTTGTTAAAATATCAAATTGTCCATCTATGCGAAAGTTGTGTGTTAGTATACTAAATACTGATACCAAAAATTCTCGTTTTCACAAAATTTAGCCTTTAGAAAACGAGGATTTTTAGTGCATTTTAGTAGACGATCTTTGATGCTATTTTCTCAAACAATGGTGCAAGTAAAAGATCTAATTTTTGGTATCAGCATTCAGTATACTAACATACAACTTTTGCATAGATGGACAATTTGATATTTTTAAAAAGTGAAAAATCGACCTACCCTAATATAGAGTCTACATAGAAATATTCAAATATACATTTTTAGTAATTGTAGGAGGCACAACAGAACTCCTCTAGTAGGCTGTATCGTCAGAATTAATTTTTATTATTTCGAGAAATTATGTATTGTGTATATCACATTCTAGGAACCATAAGGTTCCAGGTTCGATACTGGCCCTCGCCAACTCAGCGCATGAATAGCACAGCTTGGAACTCTGCATTAAGTGGGGAGCTAATCGTAGACGCAAAAACAACGTCCCTGGTCTAGCGCTAGTGAAAAGGAGATAGACTCCCTCGCTATTCGGCTGATACCAACAATAAGCCACTCTGCTTACTTTACTCACTATGTATCACTTTATAATTGTCTAAAAAGGTACCTAGTGTAATTATGAACAAGGATTTAAAAACGAAACTTGTTAGACTGATTTGATGTCCCTTCTGGCACTTGATCCCCTGCACATGTGCGTAATTTACGAGGTGCTCATTTGTAGTGGCCCTGGTAAGAAATATTTGCACATTTATTCACTAGGGTCTTCTCTCAACGATAAGTAAAGTAAAGTCGTCGGGGTGGCTAAAGTCGGTATCAGCCAGGCAGCGAGGGAGTCTATTCCCTTTTCACTAGCGCTAGACCAAGAAGATTGTTTTGGCGTCTGAGGTGGAGCGCCACACCTATCATCAACTCCTTACTTTGCCACACAGATCCCTGTGCTACTAATACGCTGAGTTGGCGGGGGCCAGTATCGAACCCGGAACCTTGTGCCTCCTAGCCGAACGCTCTACCGACTGAGAGTTTTTAATTCAACATTTTCTTACTCCTTGCCACTCTTTGTTGTATAGTCCTTCTCTTACGATCGGGTTGAATGACATCAGATCGTAATTACCGCTACCCAGTTCTTTATTTTATCTTCTAGATGCTTCTTGCTTATTTACGATATATTCTTGTTGGTTGGTTTGTGCTTATGTCACAATACGCTCAGGAATTGTGTAAGTTTATTAATTAGTATTTAATTTATAGTCAGAATCATTCATACATAGAATAAATCTTATTCATTAACGATGTCTCTATGAAAATATGTGTTAGATTTGCCCTGTTGGTTGGCTGATTTTTACGACATGTCAACCCTTGTTGGGTTATTTCATGCTGAAGATGTTTTCTTTTACTCATTCTTGATGGCTATTCAAATATTTTTATTTTTATTTAAACTCAATTTTTTGAAAAACAATTTTTAAACTGATTTTTGTTCTATTTAACTCATAGATAGGACTCTAACAGGTACTACCACTCCTGGTCAGAGTGGACCTGGGAGTAATGGCGCTGAAGGAGTACTCCACACTCCCCAGAGCTCCAAAATTGGAACCTCAACATTAGATGCAGTTTAAAGTCATACCCAGGACACTAAGATACTCAGTCATCGCCTTCTAGCACATGATAAAAAGGGTTGGGGGTTTACCATAAGGGCAATAGGGTTGGGACAATCATATAGTTGTTAGGGCTTAGTGTGAGCAGCCGATTGATAGGACGGGGGGGGGGGCCTCCCCGACTGCCCATCTAGTCTAAGTTAGGGCTAAAGTGGAGTGTTGCATGTCATGGACTGCTCAGATATATTCTTGTTATTGGCCTGTGACCAACTCTTCACTCGTTCTGCTTTTGACGTCATCTAAGTCCCTCTGTTTGAGTCTGTCTCTCGCCGCTCTCTCTCTCTTTCGTCCAACATTTAGTCATGGTCTTGTTTTTTGCTTATCGTCGTCACTGCTTCTCCCGGCGGAATGACGAACAATAAATATAGTTTTATGTGTGCACATAATTTCTTAATTATTTCGATGACGACATTTCACCGACTTCACTCATTGTCAGGAACCAGTGATCAGAGCATACTGAAAAAAGGTCCGTTTCAGTTGACGAATTCTCACTGATTAACGTTATTTCGTTTCAAAACTTCTAGTGTCGTTTGATCACGTGACTTTCGTCCACTGCGGAACCACTTCTCAAACGACCCCAAGGTCTTAGCCCATCGATCAAACCTAACGGTTTTTTTTCTTCCTACGACCATTTTAAACTACTACTCAACTTGTCAATAATAAATGACGCCAATCTATTATGTAACACTTTACTCCTTATCAGCCCAGTGAAATTAAGGAAAGTCATTACCTTGATTGAATTTGTAATTGATCATTAAGTATGAGACAATTATGTCACAACAAATATGTCAGGACTTTCTAACCTAATAGAAAAATTTAAACAAAAATGTGTAATATGTTCTCTAATATAAAATCTTCGACAATATTAACAATCTACTGAAGCTAAAAGCCTTAGTTAATTCCACACACAGTCGTGCCATTCTATTACATTATTATATATATACTTTATTATCAGCAGCACCCCCCAAAAAAAACCCAAAAAAACAAATAGCAAGTAGCAACAGCGGTGACAACGAAAACAACTGATTGCATTAGTGTGACTATCAGTAGAAATCTGACTACATCTTATTATAATAGAGATTCGGTGTTTGTCTGTAACCGAAACTACGTCACTGCTTATATCACAATATTCTCAAGAATTGCATAAATTTATTAATTAGTATTTAATTTAATTTAATTTATAGTCAAAATCATTCATACATAGAATAAATCTTATCTATTAACGATGTCTCTATGAAAATCAAAACAGCCCATCTTATTAGGGTAGTTACCTCGCATCCCACGTATACAGGTATGACACAAGGTCGTTTAATGTGCGACCACCCATGAACCGAAGTTTCCTGGGATGGCAGGTGCAAAAATGCGTAGATCCCGTCGGCATTCCTCCCCAAGGGGGCGCCTCAGGCACTGGGCAATAAACCCAGCCCTGCCCCTTTAAATCAAGGGGGCAGGTGTGGCTGAAACCACCGGACCCTGCCTCGAAGGCTGGGTTAGTGCTGCGTTTAAGTCCTGCAATGTATGTTATATATCACTAAGAAATAAAGGTTTACATAATATATGGTGTGGTTAATTTGCATGCTTGTTTTAACAAAACTGGGTTTATTAAATAATTACTGGGTGTTTGTGATCTCTAATATTATTGTTTTATTTTCCAACATATTAAAATCAATCTTATGAATGATTTTATATAGAGACCAATGAACATATAATTAAAATAATTGTAATCTTTTTATATGCGTTCCTATTTAATTTCGTTAGTCTTTCTAATTTAATATATTTCATTACATTAAAACTTGAATACTTACGGAAGAGCGCATATTTTTTAGTGTATATAAAAGGAATTTCTTAGTATTAACAATTTACTAAAGAGAACTTCGGTGACTAGTTCTTTTTTCTCATATCATGTCAGCCTCTAATACCATTTTGATGAAGATTTAATTTCAAATCTCTGACCAAAGGTGCACAGGAAAAGTGGCGCGATTCCGAGACGCCATCAAATCAGTGACGTATTTTGCCGAAACTCTCGAACGAGACAAGCGGACTTTCTCCTTTTGGCAAGGCTAACTCAAGCCATTGAAATAAACGTGTCGTCTGTTGAGGTCGTCTGTTTTCAGTGAAAAATAAATCGAACGCTTTGTCGTAAAACGAAAATGGCAGACAAATCCATGATCTCCAGCGGCGAAAGGAAAAGATAACTCTTCTTTTACTAGCCGAAAATATCGCTGTGAATTTATTCGTCTGCTCTTTGGTGAAAAGAAAACCTGAAAATAGATTTAAATAAAAAAAATATTAATCCGTTTTAAAATAATCAATAAAACAAAACTAATTATCCGATAAATGATTGTAAATAGTCTCATAAGCCGATACGTTTTCTGTCCTTCTTAGTATCTGTTTAAGGTTATACGATGATAAAGAATTATCGTTCCATGAATTATTCAGACAGTTGACATTGGCAATTTTTGTGGTCAAGGTAATAGCTCTTCTTCAATATTACCGGATGCGACTTATGATCAAAATACCGGTTTTCATAATCGAATTTTCATATAAGAATTTTTAAAGCAGAATTTTCTCTTTAATTTTAAACATTTTTCTCTTTAGATTAGAATTAAATTTAGAATTTAAATTAGATTTTTAAATTAGAATTTTCATAATCGAATTTTGATATTAGAATTTTTAAAGCAGAATTTTCTCTTTAATTAAATTAGAATTCTAAGTTTTAAATTAGAATTTTAAATTAGAATTTTCATAGTCGAATTTTGTTGTCGGTTTTGTAGTCAAGATAATAGCTACTCTTCAATATTACCAAATGCGACTTACGGTCAAATCACGGTGAAATCACCGGTTGTTAAGCAGTGATGAATCTGTTCAGTACTTAAATAGGTAACTACTTAAGAATAGGAGGTACCGTAAGTAACCCGAGGCCTGTGTCCTAGACTGCTTTGTAAACTTTGTAAAAGTAAAGTAAAGTTGATGTAGTGACCTATTGTCGGTATCAGGCGGACAATGAGGGAGTCTATTCTCTTTTCACTGGTGCTAGACCTGGGAGATTGTTTTTGCTGACGTTGAGCGCCACATCTTTATTGTACAAGTCAGATTATCGAACCTTGTGATTCCTATTGCTCTACTGACTGTGCTAAACTGTTTTATATTAAATAACATTATTGGGTGCAAAAGATACTTGACGAAGGTTGGATAATGCATAGTCGAAACATTGTGATAGAAATTACAATGACTGGGCCAAATTATCAATGAAATAATAAGAGGAGGCGCTCGACGAGTAACGTTTATCTTCGTAGAAAGTGGGCTCGGTGGCCTGAGTTCAAATCCTGAACGAAGCTGTTTATATTTCGCATAACGCAAATGACCTTGTGAAAGGTATGAACCCGTCTATTCTACGCCCACCTATGGGTAGATATTAAGACAGACTGGGCTCTTTAACCTTGGTATGGCAACCAGTCTAAGAGAATGAAAGTCTAAGAGAAGGAAAGTTTTGAATTCAAACCAGATGTAGATCTGGAGCGGGATAGGCTCCATCAGACTATTCCTGTCCAAAACACGTTACATGAGTACCGTAAATCCTCGAGTATAATCCGCACTTTCCCCCAAACATTTAAAGGTCAAAATCCCTAGTGCGTACTGTATACGAGGTTAAAAAGGAAAATATTTTCTAAGTAATGTCCGAGTCTCTATTTGCTGTCCTGCAATGTTTAATCAGACGCATTTTTTCAGAGGTACAGTCCCCTAAAAATCTCCTGCGTATTATACTCAAGGGCGGACTATACTTGAGGATTTACAGTAGCACCCCAATGCCAAAACCAGTATTTTCATCTCAGAATTTCAAGCAATATTTAGAAGACCGGAGATCACACCAGCCAAAATGTATTCAAAACAACAAAGATACCAGGTAGAACCTAGTATCAATACTTCATTTCAGAAGTAATACATAAATAATTAATGATGATTTTCTATTTTTATATAGTAAAGTCGGCGGAGTGGCCTAAGGTCGGTATCAACCTGACAGCAAGGGAGGCTATCCTGTTTTCGCTAGCGCTAGACCAGGAAGATTGCTTTTGCGTTCGAGGTGGAGCGCCACACCTACCATCAGCTCCACACCTTACAGCATAAATTCCAGCGGTGCTGCTCATGCGTTGAGTTGGCGATGGTCGGTATTGAATCCGGAACCTTGTGGTTCTAGGCGGATGCTCTACCGACTGAGCTTAACCAGCCCATAAGGTAACTTTCATATAAAAGTAAAAGTAAAGTCGTCGGAGCGGCCTAAGTCGGTATCAGCCATGCAGCGAGGAGTATATCCCTTTTCAATAGCGCTATTGTTTTTGGCGTCTGAGAACGCCGCACCTACCATCAGGCACAGACCCTGTGCGCGAATCGAACTAGGAACCTTAATCGACATTAATAGTCTTAAATAAAGATTGGCAGTCGCAACATTAAGATATGAAAAGTTTTAAGGGAAAATAAGACTATTTTCAAATAGATTGTTGTTGTTTTTCCCTTTGGGCATTCTTATGATAACAAGTTTATTAACCTGTCGGATTATCTTCCCTTGCTGTAGTGTTCGCCGATATGTGGCGTTAGATATTGGCCACAAAGCAGGAATTCTGAATTCCTGCCTCTTAGCTCTCAGACAGGCAACGAGTAAACATGGTTTAGGCGACTGTCGCCTCTAACCCTTAGGTGGTGGTGGTGGTGGTGGTGGGCTTTGCCTCCCAACCAGCTACCAGTAAGTGACATTCCCTACGACGCAAGTCGTACGTCTATTTCCTCTTATAGAGCGTTATGTATCTGTTTTGTATATCTTTGTCTTGTATGTGTTTCTCCGTCACTTACGGAATAAGTATTGTTATCGTTTTACACCTTTGTCGGAATGTTTTTATTTACACACTTGTACCCACGTTGGGAGGTTACTTTAAGCCTCCCAACTTTAAATATAACTTTTTCACATGTTATAAACCCATTACTTTGTATAAAACTTTTGTCATTGAAAATTCCGTTCTTTTTATAATCACGGCTTGTGACAAACTTGATCAATATTTTAAAGTTCACTACAAAATGAAAAAACTTACAATCAAAACAACAAAGTTCATATCAACCTTTCATTTATATGAATAAAAAACAAACTATTTGGTGCTTCAATAGAATAGTCCATTTTATAGATATGTACAAAAATTGTTAACTATTACCAATTTATTAACATTTATTAACAGTTTATTCTTGGAAACACGATATTCAAAATAAATATAATTTATCATTTAAATAAAATTAATCTTAAAATGGTGGATAACAAAATGGGGAAAAAGAAAAACTGGAAAAGGAAAGAAAACTAAAGATAATGTAAGAAATATGGGACCATATTACCTTTAGGCACCCCTTTTTGATCTCGATTAAGAAAGGACATGTTTTTCATTTACACCGTCAATATCCGGTTGTTTGTTAGGGGTTAGGGTTAGGGGTTAGGGTTAGAAGTTAGGGTTAGGGGTTAGTTTGTTTTTTAAATCTAAAAATCGTCTGTTAAAACAACCGGATATTGACGGTGTAAATGAAAAACATGTCCTTTCTTAATCGAGATCAAAAAGGGGTGCCTAAAGTCATATGGTCCGAAATATGTATACAAACAATATAATAAATGCATATAAAATATATTGTAATAACTTTCACAATGTAAAGAACCCATACACAAATAAATGTAATTAATAGTGAGTATAACAAATGCATACGCAAGGCAATTTGATAAACATATACAAGAGACAATGTAATAAATATACACACAAGACAATATAATACACATATACGAGAAAGGCATATATGTATTTACCCACCACGTGCAGGATGTGACACAAGGTCAATTTTTAAACGGAAGCTCAAGTTTTTTTTTTCATCATTTTCATTTCCTACTACGATAACCATTACACTTGAGCGCCTCAATGACGAGAAAGGCGTTTATTTCTCTGAAGTTATACTCTTAAAGGCTTGTGGATTATGCAAGAAAAATGTTTTTGTTGTCACATTTCTGTGTATGCGTAATGTCGTTAACTCTATATCTAGAGTCTGTTGATTGATTGGTTGGTTAGCTTGTTGGATTATTTTGGGAATATAAACCGTGCTGCAATCCACCACTTAAATTCATAGACTAAGCGAGGTCAGGTGGTTTAAACCGTAGCTAATCAACAGCCCGAATACGTGGTTAGTTAACTATTTAATCGCTGATATTGACAGACGTCCATTTCCACTAATTGACGAATGGCCTGTAACACTGAGGAGCACCAAGGAACAAACAAAGGATCATACCCAATATTAAGGGACACCAAGGAGCAACCAAAGGATTCTTCACTAAGGATCGCGCTCTGCTTAACACAAAGGACCTCCGCTGGACATCACTTTTGCTTGAAGCCTAAGGATGGCCATAAAAATCGTAACATAGCTGTTCGGTATGTCAACCCTTGTTGGGTTATTTTATGCCTAAGTCACTTTAGTAATTATGGTCTCTAATCATATACGGTACAATAATGTATTTTCACTATCATTATAAACCGATAAAGATTTCATTATCTAAAACAAATTTGATTGACCATAGATAGGACCCTAACAGGAACTATCAATCTGGCCTTAGGGTGGATCTGGGAGTAATGGAAACGGAGGGTGAGTTTATACTCCCTGAAATTAAAAAAAAATGAAAGTTTACCGCAGAATGCATTTTAGTGTCATAACAAGGGTATTTTTTTTTCTTACGGCCAAATCACGATGAAAGCACCGGTTCCCTCTTGACCACCGAAGTTAAGCAGTGATGAGCCTGTTCAATACTTAGATGGGTGACCATTAAGGCAATAGCAGGTCCTGTAAGAGACCGAATATCATAAATGAGTTAATTTTGCATTAAATGACCGAAAAATGTTGATATGCCGTAAAACAAAACAATCAACAAACTAGCCATATTTTTTTCCTCCCAGGGGATGCAGTCGGCTATCCAAAGCATTGCTGACAGGGCGGAGAGCCTACTAGAAAAATAGTTATATATATATATATATATATATATATATATATATATATATATATATCGAGTATATCAGTGACCAATCAAGCAGAATAGATTGTAAGGAGTTCAGAGATGTGTTTGCAGGTTGCTACTACTACAACGTGTGGGGGCAGTAGTAATTAACACATGGTCGAGTGATCAGTGATTAAACTGACTCCCACCCCACAGGAGGGTGTGTTCACACATGCCAGAATAAGAAATAAGACCTGTCAAAGATTTGGTCGGTTGGATTTTACGGCATGTCAACCCTTGTTGGGTTATTTTATGCGGAATACGTTTTGTTTTATTTATTCTTGAATTCAATTTTTTAAAACACATTTTTAAAACTCATTCTTTCCTATTTAACCCATAGATGGGACCCCAACAAATACTACCACACCGGGTCACAATGGGTCTGGGAGTAATGGTGATGAAGGGATGCTCCATATTCCCCAGAGCTCCAGAATTGAAACTTCACTATCAGATAGAGTTTAACCTCTTACCCAATGCATTAAGACTCTCAGCTACCGCCTTCTTTCACATATATAATGAAAAGGGTTGGGGCTTGCCATAAGGGCAATATATAAGGACAATCATATACGTGCTAGGGCCAAAGTTGAGTGTTGCATGTCATGGACTGCTCAGCCACCCGGATTCTGTCCTTAAGGTCGCCACCCACGGTTAGCAGGTGGCCCATTGGGGGGGGTACCCCTCTGCAGAGGTGCAGTCGACCTATTCTAAAGCCCCAGCTATTTTGCACACATCTGTGAGGATTGAAATAAAATAAGAAATATAAAAAAATAACAATCTCCCAGGAGCCCTCAGACAGGAAGCACCTTCTGGGCATGCGCAGAAAAACCCTCTTCCTACCGCCAAGATAATCCTTCGATCATTCCAAACGCAGTCCTTACTGGAACGCAAGTTATTAACTAGTTCAAGAGAAAATTTCCTCCAAGAAATAACTATGAACCAGGAATAAACTCTGAATCCTAAAAGTATCTTGTCTTTGTCTCTTCTTTTTCCTTCCTTTTCAGCCTGAAAACCCACAAGAAGGAAGAACTACATATAATGGGGTTTAAAAGAAACCACCTGCGAACACGCATCAAAAAACGACGAAAATCCTAAACACACATGATACCTTATAAAAAACAACGACCTTACCCATACATCTGTGAAGTGTGAGAATGGCATTGTAATGGTGTCTACGATAGAGTATTTCATCAAATCTAAAAAATAGAATTACCATCCAAGAAAAAGACCCAAGTGTGTCATCCTTTCCAAACATAACTTTTCCCTATTTTGTTGCCAAAATCTAGTAAGTCTAAATATCAACTACCCCCTCCCATCACCCCTGCTAATCAGTCAGTAGAAGTCCTGGTGTCAAAGAGAACAGACCTAAGATATTTTCCTGCTACTTCAACCGCTGAACAAAGATATCAGTCCCTAATGTCAAACTTCTTTTATCCTCAAAAGAATTCAGGAGTGTGGGGTACATCTTTATTGCCCCTATTCCCAGGTCCACTCTGACCAGAAGTGGTAGTAGCTGTTAGGGTTCCATCTATAGGTCAGGGTTAAAAGAATTTTGAAATAAAAAAAATCATTCGGATTCGATGGGACCGTGTGCAAAGAACAAATAACAAAACCTCTTAAGAAACAACTAAACAAAAATGTATATATAAACATACAATGAACGCGATTCCCCAACCTCTATGCGTAAAATTACTGTCGAGACACGTTGAAAGCATTCGTTTCCGCTAGATTACCGAAGTAGCGATGATCCTGTTCAATACTTAATTGGGTGACCACTTAAGTAGCAGTAACAGCTATTGTAAGTAACCTGAGTGCTGTGTTTATCAAACTGGCTTGATTCGGTATCAAATGACGCGAAAAGGGTTGATGTGTCGTAAAACAAAACAACCAACCAAGTATAGGGAATTTAAAAAAGAAATCCCCCGAGTCTTTATGTCGTCACACGTTGTAGGCGGCTCTCTCCGCGGAAAACAGTCATTCTTGGTATTTGCCAAGACCTCCCACCAGGTTAAGATGTGACACAGGGTCTTTTTAACGTGAGAAGCCACGCAATAACCGAAGCTTATGCGATGGCTAATCAAAAAAAAAATGCGTGTATCCCATCAGATTACGCTGTTACTTTGTCCAGCGGCCTAGTACGGCTGAAAACAGTCATACTTACACCCCCACGAGAGAAACCGCCTGAGCATTTATGCCTCTCAGCGGCCGAACCACTCCAGCCAACGGGGATGGCAGGAATCATACCACGAGTCACCACTCATGATCAGAAGGTTGCGAGTTCAATCTCTTTAGCCACCCGATACACCGACCAATCTAGACATAAAATAACCGTAGACGAGTTGACATGCCGTTAAAATCAATCAATCTATGTTTATAGAGTAAATTACTTAATGAAGATTTGAATTGTTTTTCATTTAATGTTCGCATATTATCTGACTTGTACTGATTGACATGATATTTTAAAGGGATGATTGGCTAGCTATTCTTTAAGGGTAATCCTTCTGTGATTCGGCACTTTCCCTAATCCTAATGTTCAGGTCCCAATAAAACCGGATTAGTGAATGTCTATTGTACAAAATAAATCTATATATTAATACTCATGTTCCTTAATTGTAACGACCGTTATCATCTTGCAACACCCACTGGTTAAAGATGAGACCGTCCAAATCATTCAAGATGAAATGCAAAAATGTAAATCCTGATTATCTTATGTTTATCCGCTGAATTCTTATTTCTTATGAGTATCGTCACCTCAGCTAAATAATGGACAATTCCGTTTTTACTATAAAGAAAAAAGGGAAGAAAAAGGACATGCTGCACAGAAAAGATATAAAAAGAAGAAAGAAAGAGCGTAGGAGAAAGATAGACACAGGGTAAAAGCGTGTGGAAGCAATGACGCTAATCTGTTTCAATCAAACATCATGAAAAGATGAAAAGAATGGATAGAGATAGAGAGAGAGAGAGAGAGAGAGATAAATCAAGATTATTGTATGTTTTACATATTGATCAATAGCTCTTAAGTAAACATATCAAACATTGTAATAATTAAATTATCATACTGTGTTATATCCTCAGGTCCTGCTAGTAAACAAATAAATTGGACCATATAACCATTTGGCACCCCTTTTGCTTTGTTGATTCATAAGTACATTTTTTCATTTACACCGTCAACATCCGGTTGTTTGTTAGGGATTGGGGTTAGGGGTTACGGTTAAGAGTTAGGGTTAGGGGTGGAGTTAGGTTTAGGGTTAGTTTTATAATTTAAACAACTCTAAAAATCGTCTGTTAACAAACAACCGGATGTTGACGGCGTAAATGAAAAAATGTACTTATGAATCAGCAAAGCAAAAGGGGGGTCTAAAGGTCATATGGTCCAATAAATTAAACTAGAGATACCTATTTTTGTCGGCTGCTAAGAGTTTTAAAAACGAATTAAACATAATTAAATCTATTATTTAAGGTCAAACTTTGTCTAAATCGACAAGTAGTAACATACTGACCATCATTAAAAAAAGAAAAATATCATTACATATGCAATTTATTCTTAATACAATTTATACATTAAAAATCGTCCAAATTTCTACGAAAAGTTAAATCGAATTTATTTTGATTTATCGTGTTCAATAATGGTTTAAAAATAATTTTAAAATACTTATAAACATTTCTTTGTAGAAATAAGTAAGGCGTTACTTAAATACATATTTATTAAATATTACTGAAATTTTACTCACTCGTTTTAACTTTTAACTAAGTAAAATCCGTTTTTTGCATGTAAAAAATATATTAGTTTCGTTTGAAATGAAAATGTGTATGTTCACTTCCGGTGTCTGTATTAATACAAGTAATTTTCGAACATTATGTGAATTATATTGAAAATAAATTTAATTGTTTTAAAATATGAAAAGCCTTATTTTAAGTTAAAAATGTTATATTTTTAGATTCTAGAAATAAATATCTATGTAATGCAAACCGTATTTTATTACTGAAAAGTATACTTTTTGAAGAAAAACTCGATTGAAAATGTACCCCCCACCTTTTTTAAGCCGAAAAAATATCGATGTATACTTTTTTTTTATAAGATAATAGCCAATTAAATAATTATCGAAATGAGTAAAAAAGAAATCTCCAAAAAATTAATTATTTATTATTTTTTTTACATTTTATTTTTCGATTTTCGGTACTTATTTTCTCATAGAAAAGCCACCATAAATTTTTTTTGTTTCTATTCATAACTTCGGTCTTTTATCTCTTTATTTATACAGTAATTAGAAAACTGAAAGACCAACTTGAAAAAAAAAGTTACGCTCCCAACAAAATAAGTGACCTGAAAAAAATGAGAAAGTTTGAAATAAAATAAGTAATGCATTATAAAGATCATTCATTGATACATAAACACTGAAAATTTCATTAAAATCCGATGATTCCCTGATTTTTGGTAAATTATTTTCTCTAGGGGCTAAAGTCATTTTGTCAAAAATGCAATTTAGTCTCATTTTGGGTATCCCTAAATTAAACAAAACATATTACGCATCGCCTATTACTCTTTGTTATAAGGAAGACATTCAAAGTAGAACGGGTTTATTCAGTTACAGTATAAAATTGCAATCACACATTAAGTTTTTTGTATAAAAGCAAAACATGTTAAGAAATGAATAATTTGATATCATGTTATTCATGAGTTGATTCTATATATATATATTTACGAAAATAGTCACAATAGGAATCACTGTTGAAAAAAGAAATTTGCTTAAAAGCTGCCTAAAATGACTGTTAAACTCGATGCAGAGTCATTTAGTATTTATAGAATAGATACTAGCAGGACCTGTGGATATACCACAGTATGATAATTTAATTATTACAACGTTTGATATGTTTACTTAAGAGATATTACGAAATAGTTCAATGTGTAAAACGTACAATAATCTTGATTTAATTCTCTCTCACACTTGTTTTCTTTCTTTTTTTTTTCTTTCTTTTCATCTTTTCATTATGTTCGATTAAAACAGCGTTATCGCTTCTGCACGTTCATCCCCGCCTCTCTCTCTCTCTCTCTATCTATCTTTACCCTTCTCTATATCTTTCTTTCTTTTTTAAAAATTATATTTTTTCTGTGTAGCATGTCCTTTTTCATCCCTTTCTTTATAATAAAAACGAAATGGTTCATTATTTAGCTGAGTCGTCACGACTCTCACAGGAAATAAGAATTCGACGGATAAGCAACACCAGTATTTAAACCGAGGGGGTCGAATTTTCGGTACCGGACATGTATGCCAGAAAAGGAGGCACCTTAAGGAAAAATTGTGATATTATAAAAAGTATCCGGTACCTCTAAAGGGGTTGGGGGGTCATTCCTAAAATTAGGTAACCAAGCGAGTACCCGGTACTATTAGTATTTTTGTAATTTAACCATTGTACTTCTTTTAGGCAATAACAAAATAAATAGAATTATTCTAATTAATTATAATTTGAAAACTCCATTGAAATCTATATTTCCATATGCCTCAGTTGAATGGCAGTATATCTTTATTAAATTCTAGTATGACTTGATTAAACGTTCAATTTAATAGAAAAAAAAACACATGATGACTTGTATTTAAACAACATTTATTATAAATATTTCAATTATCAAGATATAAAAATCAATTATTTATATTATATCTACATCTTGATGATAAATGTTATGCTTAAGTAATAGGTACCGGGTACTTTTTACAGTATCACAATGTTTCCTTAAGGGAGAACCCGCCCCTTTCGGCACACATATTCGGCACCTAAACGTTGACTCCCCTCCACTCCTGTTTAAACATTGGTATCATTTACCGAAACTTTGTGTCCAAACACGATTTTTGCGGGTGTGTACAAGTGTGTACATTAGAACATGTGTTGAGGGAGGCCTGTGTGCGTGACATACTATTGAAATGCGAATAATACAGTCCAAAAATTATCAAAGTGCACTTAGGGCTGTGAAGAAGACCTCGGCGAGTGATCCAAACCGTGTGACCGCTCTCCTATCAGCAGGCGGTTTGCGATAATTGAACACCCCCCCCCTCTCCTCGAAAGCCGGAGTCACGTAGGTCGGTCTCCGCTTTCTGTTTGATGGAGGAACGCACGGTCATAACTGAGATAAGAGGCTGACGTAGCACGTGTATTATCGTTGATTAAATATGCAGCACATGTCGAAGATGCCACGGCGGAGGTAATATGAAATATATATATATATATATATATGTGTGTGTGTATTTGGCGTTTCCAAGAACACAAGAAGATTTGTTGTTTTGTTTTTTTCCAGCCAGCACGTGACACAGTTTTTGTAGGTTTTTTTTTCTAATCAGAAGATATCACATCGAATAGGATTTAGGATAACGCATGTAATTTTGTACGGTCACGTGACACGTGTTTACGTTTTAAGTAATGTTTATACAGTCACGTGACTCGTGTGTACGTTTATGTAATTCACATACATAAACAGACTGACCTAGTCGGGGGTCCAGTAGCTTCGACTCTGGACCAGTTAAGTAATGTTAACAGCGTTGATCCCATGGGGCTAACCCCCTCCTCCGAAATACCTGTGCCCTTGATTTAAAGGGGCAGGGCTGGGTTTATTGTCCAGTGCCTCGGGAACCACCCTTGAAGAGGAATGCCGACAGGATCAACGCATTTTTTGCACCTACCATCCCATGAGTTTCGGCTCGTGAGTGGTCCTACATTAAAAAGACCTTGTGTCACACCCGGATACGTGGGCTGTGAGGTAAATTCTAGCTCTACCCAAAAATTCGGTTGTCTAACATAAACATGTCCTTGTATCACACCCGTATACGTGGGATACGCGATAAATACCCTTACCTGACCCTCTGGTCCTGTGTCCAGTGGTTTCGGCCATTGGACTGGTAAGGAATTTAATATCAGCGTGATCCCAGGGAGCCATCCCCCCAGGCAATACTTGTCCCCTCGATTTAAAGGGGCAGGGCTGAGTTTATTACCTAGTGCATCAAAAGAGGAATGCCGAAGGGCTCCAAGCAATTTTTAAACGCTAGCCATGCATGAGCGTTATTCCCCACTATAAGGATTCTTGTGTTCAATTGGCATGGTGGGATGCCAGTAAATACTTACATAAACAGACGATCACTCAAAAAAGCGGCAATATCTAGGCATTATGGGTCACTGTCAGTGAACAATGCTCGAAATTAGGTCGTTATTTCAAATCAAACAGAAAAGAAATCATGAATAATATAATATTTTAAAACGTCGTAACATCTTGAACGTTCGATAAATATTGTTTAGAACCCTGTACGATTACTGGTGTATTTTTTGTTCACTGTTAAGCGCAGCGTAGTGATTCGGTGACATTATATCAAGTACGCAATCATAGCAATCTCTTGACATTACGAGTCACAACAGGGTCGAAATTAGGAGCTATTATAGCAATTTAAATCGCAAGAAATGGCGGATAATTCAGCTTGAAAAACTTCACAACATTCCCCAAGTAAATACTATTTAGAACACTGAGTTATCATTTACTAAACTTAGCTTAGTTTGACACAAAGCCAAAAGAGGGGGGGGGGCAGCGAGAATTGAACTACCCTCCCCACAAACAAAAAAAAAAAGAGAAGAAGAAAACAGCTACAAATAACAAATAAAAAAAACCTATAAAACTTAGTCGGAATTTTTTTTCTTACAGTTTGGTTTGGTTTGTTGGATTTTATGGCATGTCAATGCTTGTTGGGTTATTTTATGCCGAAGACGTTTTGTTTTATTCATGCATGATGGGTATTCAATGTTTTAAACACACTTTTAAAACTCTTTTTTTTCATATTTAATCCATAGATGGGACCATAATAGGTACTACCACTCCGGGTCAGAGTGGACATGGGAGTAATGGCGATGAAGGGGTACTCCACAATACCCAGAGTTCCAAAATTGGAACTTCCCCATTAGATGCAGTTTAATGTCATACCCAGAACACTAAGACCCCCAGTCACCGCCTTCTAGCACAAAAAGGGGGCTTGCCATAAGTGGAATAGGGTTGGGACAATCATATAGGTACTAGGGCTTGACGTGACCAACCGATTGATCGGCCGTCTAGCCTAAGTAAGAGACAAAGTAGAGCGTTGCATATCATTGACTACTCAACCATCAGAGTTCGATCCTTAAGCATCACGGGTCACCACCTATGACCAACTGGTGTCCCCATTAGTTGTTTTTCTTGCGAGTGAAACAATATGAGTATATAATTTTTCATAACCAACAACATTAAGGAGACCCGAACTCATGGAAGGGGACACAGACCAATGAAAAGGGACACGAACCAATGGAAGGAGACCCAATCCCGGCATAGATGGCATTAATTGTCTAGCGCATCTATATCGTCAGCCTGCAACTGCCAAATAGTTATTTACTAAGCTTAGATTAGTTGTTGCACAAAGCCAGAAGTAAGGGGCACCCGGTAAGAGTCGAACTCGCTAACAATGGTCTGTTACCTAGCGCACTAACCATTGTACCACACGAATCATAGTTTATTCGTGTTGTTTATTTCAATGCAATAACGTTATAGTTATTTACTAAGCTCAGCTTAGATGTAGCACAAGGCCAGAAGAGGCACCCAGTGAGAATCGAACTCACTAACAATGGTCTTCGAATCTAGCTTGCTAACCATTACACCATGTAATGTGCCCTATACATGCAATAACGTTATAAGAATTAATGGGTATTAGTTCGAAACACTCGTTCCTTATAATGCATTAGGTTATCTAATGAATAACCTAACACTGAATATTTCGGTAAGGAAAAGACAAAGTCATATTAACACAGGATATTGATAATATTTAAATACACACATGTAAAGAACAAAACATGTCTCAAACAATACAGAGCCCAATTATGTTCCAATGAACAAAAAGTGTAATACAGAAAAGGGGATAACTAAAGACTTACAGGTTTTCTATGCTGTTCTGTGAGCTGTAATACAATTCTACTCAGTGAACAGAATTGGGATAAAGATGCCCCCAATCACTCAAAGCTAAGACAGAAAAATCCAGAGTTGTCAAACTTTTGAAGTCATGTCGCTAAAGGAAATAGGGTCAAGGAGCTGAATTGTCACGTGACCTACGGAAACGTGACGTGAGAAAGACCCGCCTACAACCCCAGGGGAGACAATTATGTTTGTCTCCCCACAACGTGATACAATGATTCGAGGACATAGTAAAGAAATATATTCTAGTAAATAAGCAAGCGGGCTTAGCGTAACGGTTGTATAGGAAATGGAATCGGCGACTCGAGTTCAAATCCTGGACGGGGCTGTTTGCATTTCACAGAGCACTGATACACTTTGGAAAGGCATGAAACCGTCCCTTCTTCTCCAGCTATGGATAAATAGTAGGACAGACTAGGCTCTTTAACCCCTTACTAGTGATCTTGTGTCACATCCTTACCAGTGGAGAACGGGTTGGGTAAATACCTACTCTGCTTAGAATTGACTTTGTGTCACATTGTACCTGTAATGTAGAGGGTTGGTAGATACAACATGGGAGGGATAAGTGGATTCATGCCTTAAACAAGGTATGAATCATTAATATACTCCCATAGAGAGTGTGCTTCACTTCGGACTAATACACACATGAAAAGAAAATTGTAAATCATTTCTTATTACTAAAGATATATCTATACATATATAAAGAGCAGTTGGTGTGTATGTGTGTATGTATGCCTGGATGAAACTATGTTAATAAAATAATTAACAACAAAGTAAATATATATATATACACATTAAATATCACCGATTCTTGCTTTTTGTGCAAAAATTATGAAGATCTGATTTATATTCACGAAGGTATCTAAAAATTAACATATACATAGAAATACCATTGAAATTCTACTTAAAAACTTCTAGCAGTTGTAAGTCTCAAAAGTAAACAAACCAATATATCAGGGTTCCCCCCCTCTCTCTCTTCTACCCAGGTGATGCTTGGGTAACCGCTTCTTGTAAATATATAGAAAGACAACGTCTGTTCAAGTCAACCCCCTGTTATTTGTTTTATACTTGCTTGTTTTATATATAATTAATTTCACCATTAACCTTTTTATCCCAGTTACCGGGAGAGTTTTCTGCTACTGTTATATATCCCATTGAACATCGTCGGGTATATAATCAAGAGGGGAAACTCGGGTGATATAGAAAGAGATATTAGAGAGTAGGGTAGAGACTTACTTGTTGCTTCATTTCTTTCTGCTATCTTGTGTGGTTGTTTCCTTTTCTTCTTCTCTGGCCGCCATGTGGTCTAGTCTCTTCTAACTGCTTCTTTTAAGGGCTAGTTTTTAATCATGCAATGAATCAACCCACAATTTTCTTGATCAAGATTTATTCAACCCATTCTGATTCGCCGCGCGGGTGAGATTCAACCTCAACAGAGAGAGAGAGAGAGAGAGGCCGATGCTCTCTCTCCTCCAACATCTGGTTGAAACTGAAATCTAAACTAATTAAATCACGTGACGCACGAGATTTGCGCGTCTGGGGGGGGGGTGTCAGGGAGCCATGGCCGTTACTGGTATTTTTTTCCACTCCCTGATCTGGAAGCCAATGGACCCCTTGAATTCTCGCTACAGGGTCTGTCAACAATTTATGCTACCACATAAATTATGTAACACTACAATAATAAGCTACATTTCGTTACAGTAACTCATTACGCTAATTTGCTACCCATGCTACCCTCGTAAACCAAGCAACTTAGGTTGTCAACCTGCAACTGACAAATAGCATTACCTGCCCCAGGATCGATAAAGTAATTAACAGCGTTGATCCCAGAGGGCTATCCCCCAGGCAATACCTGCCCCCTTGATTTAAAGGGGCAGGGTTGGGTTTATTGCCCAGTGCCTGAGACAACCCCTTGAGGGGAAATGCCGATGGGATCAAGGCATTTTTGTGCCCACCACCATGAGCTTCGGCTTGTGGGTGGGCCCACATAAAAATGTCATTGTGTCACGCCCTCATAAGGTGGATGAGAGGCAAATACCCCCCCCCCCAATTACAATGAGGTCATCTCTTTATAGAAAAAAACTCAAAAAAAAAACAAGGTACAAATGCAGAATTGCGCGCAAGAGATAATATCATTAGAATCGCATTTTACGCATAAATAGCATTAGATTACGGAAACTTCCGACGTAGCCTAAACATAACCCTAAAACTTTCCCTAACACTAAGCCTAAGCCTTATTCTAACAATGCCCTAACTCTAACCCTAAAATTAACTTAACCCTTACCCTAGCGTCTCAAATGTTTCGGGTATTTCCGTGATATGTAATGAAATGTAATGCTTTTTATACGTAATCTAATGATATTATCTCTTGCGCGGTATTCTGTTTAGTACCAGAAACAACAAATAAATAAAGAAACAAAAACAAGTAAAAGAGTCTAATTCATTCTGCATTTCCGGGAATGGTTCAAATTTTGTTGCCAGATAAAGAAGGTTTCTTGTTCTTACTGGAGATGATTCTGAGCAGCCAACCTGCTGTAACAGTGGAAAGTGTATTACGACTACGACAAATATTGTTTCAAGATGGCGGCATTAGTTGTGTTGGTGAGTTGAAGACACGTATGCGTCAGACGAGTGAAACCTTTTCAAATCAATTGAGTAAATAGAAGAAATAAGGAAAGAAAGAAAGAAAACGTGGCAAGAAAAAAGCAGAGAGAGAGAGAGAGAGAGAGAGAGAGAGAGAGAGAGAGAGAGAGAGAGAGAGAGAGAGAGAGAGAGAATTAAGTAGTGTAGTTTACCTTCTCTCTAATAGACGAAAATAGAATTATACAATTAGTCTCTCTCTCTCTCTCTCTCTCTCTCTCTCTCTCTCTCTCTCTCTCTTCTCTCTCTCTCTCTCACAACCGGAAAATGTTTTTTTAACAATAACGGAATTTCTCATTACCCTGTAGTAAAATCAGGTTGCCTGACCGATATATATAATATATATATATATATATATATATATATATATATATATATATATATATATATGTATATGTAACATTGTATTTTATATATGAGTAGGTGATACGTCATTTGTAAGATCGTAAATTCCAGCGCTATTGTCTTGTGTTCGCTACTAAGGCGGGAAATGAATATAAGGAAACGTTATTGCTTAACAAGAGCAGTTATTCATTTCCGTTATTACATTAACTACAGCGAATATGCTCGTGTGTAATGGTTATCGTCGAAGGAAATAGAATCGGTGACCCAAGTTCAAATTATGGACGAGGTTGTTTGCGTTTCTGCCCTTGAGAATGGCATGAATCTATATCTTCTCCCCCCTCCACTGCTATAGGTTAATAGGGTTAAAAAAAAGGCAAAGTTGGCGGAGTGGAATATTGTCGGCATCAGCCGAACAGCGAGGGAGTCTATCCCCTTTTCGGTAGCGCTCGACCAGGGAGATTGTTTTGGCATCTGAGGTGGAGTGCCACACCTACTGTCAGCTCCCAACTTAACCAACCAGATCAGATTGCCCAATCTGTGCTATACATGCGCTGAGTTGGCGTGGACCGGTATCGAACCAGGAACATGCAGATTCCTAGACAGGTACTCTACCGACTGAACTAGAGCTTCTTAGCACGGTAACCAATCTAAGAGCACTCTGAATTCAAAACCAGCTGTACTCCGGTGTCGTGCATCAATTTTCCATTTTGACAACATTGTGTAACAAATACTTTAACATCGCATTTCAAGTATCATTTGTCATTAGAGGTTTTGCTATATGTGTTCCTAGATTTCCACCCACGGTTGATATTATCTGCTAAAATGTATGAACACGGCAGGTGCAATTCTGAATATCTTAATCTTTGATTGCCTTTGTTCGGTTTTAACACAATTCAAGTTATTTAAAAACACAAATATTACAGAGTTGTTTTTAGAACATATAAACAGAAGCAATGTAGAAGGAGGAAAGCACAGACACACAGACATACACACACACACACACACAGAATTAAGTAATGTAATTCTCTCTCTCTCTCTCTCTCTCTCTCTCTCTCTCTCTCTGAATGGCACCAGGTAATTGCCTTTTGGTTGGTTGGTTGATTGGTTTTGTGGCATATCAACACTTGCTGCATAAGAATTGTGGGGAGAGAGAGAGAGAGAGAGAGAGAGAGAGAGAGAGAGAGAAGAGAGAGAGAGAGAGAGGGGGGGGTCATAAATGTTGTAATATAGTAAAAGAAACGTATGCAAACGTAACAACTATTATGGTTGGCATATATTGATATATATACGTAAACAGATGTACATATATACATATACTCATATATACATATAGTTAGATATCTACACATACATATGTACATACATATACATATATATATACACACACACACACAAACAAACACACACACACACACACACAAACAAACAAACACACACACACGTGTGTGTAGGCTGTAAGAAAAGGAAATTAAAAAAAAAATAACAACCATCTTTATTATATACTGTTCAAAATTTTGAATAATTAAAGCCTCAGTCTCGATACTTTTTTATCAGGCCACTTTTATTAAATTTGTTGGTTCTACTTCAAACCGATTTTAACATAAAAATAACAACTAAAATAAGTAAATAAAATATAAATGTATAATATAGATCACTTCCAGAAACTTCTGGGGAACTCACCTAAAATCATAGAAAATAACACCCAAAACATCATAGATAGACAACTAGACATAAAACTGGGGGATTTCACAACAGAAGAACTCAACGAAGCCTTAAAGAAATTAAAAGGTAGAAAAGCAGCAGGTCTTGACGAAATACCCCCCGAGGTATGGAAGATGGGAAAGTTCAATGACATACTACTTAGTCTATGCAATGCAATATATAGACAAAATAAAATAGATAAATGGACAAAAGGATGCATCCTCCCATTCTCCAAAAAGGGAGACCTAGGAATCGCTAAAAACTACAGAGGCATAACTCTTACTGCTATTGCAGCTAAGATATATAATGCCCTTCTTTTTAATCGCATCCGACTCGAAATGGAGAAAATCCCCAGGAAAAACCAAAACGGTTTCCGCAGAAATCGATCCACACTTCTCAGATCCTGACTATACGACGGATCATAGAAGGGGTTCGAGCAAAGAATCTAGAGGCAACGCTACTATTCGTAGATTTCTCCAAGGCATTTGATTCCATACACAGAGGAAAAATGGAACAAATACTACTAGCATATGGTCTCCCCAAAGAAACGGTTGCCGCTATAATGATGCTCTACAAAGACACTAAAGCAATGGTACGCTCACCTGATGGCGACACAGATTTCTTTGACATCGCCGCTGGAGTACTACAAGGAGATACATTAGCACCATATATATTTATAATATGCCTAGACTATGTACTCCGAACATCGTTAGATACCATAAAAGAAAAAGGTTTCACACTAAGAAAGGCAAGGAGCAGGCGATATCCCGCACAAACTGTCACAGATGCAGACTATGTTGATGACCTCGCACTTCTTGCAGATACACCAGCACAGGCTGAGTCACATAGCTTGGAGAAGGCAGCAAAGAACATCGGCCTCTATGTGAACTCTGATAAAACGGAGTTCATGAGCTTCAAAAAGAAAGGAGACATCTCCACACTTGACGGTAAGCCTCTCAAGATAGTAGAGCAATTCACATACCTAGGTAGTAATATCTCATCTACATAGAGCGATATCAATACACGAATAAGAAAGGCATGGTTGACGACAAACAAATTATCAGTCATATGGAAATCCGATCTCGCTGAGAGATACCTTTCCACAGGGTATTAGCGCTATGTGAAATGTAGCTTCGTTCAGGATTTGAACTCGGGTCGACGAGTCCATTTTCTATGACTCTAACCATTACACCACGCTTCCAAGTAGGCCTACCAAGTACTACCACTCCAGGCCCCATCTATGGGTTGAATAGATAAAATAACAAAAACAAGTAAAATATATAACAGGGTGTCTATAAAGTCCTGTAACAGATTTAAAATGTGACAACAAAGATGGCAGTCTTGTTAAAAATACAATAATCAAAACGTACATAAAAAATAAAACTCCAAGAGTTGAACTTTCATTTGTTTTTGTTTTTTTATAAATGATTCTATCATTTGTACAACGTGGGTTATTAAGTTTTAAATTTTAGAACTGCTGCAAGACTTTATGATAGGTTTACCCAAAAATTCGACTGCTTTAAATTAATTAAATCGATTATTTAAGGTCACATTTTTGTCTAAGTCGAAAAGTAGTAACATAATGAGCATCAGAAAAAAAAGCAAAATAATATTACTCAGGTAATTTATTTTTAATACATTTAAAACTATTTTTTCGGCCAATTTCGATCGCGTATGGCCAAACGCTGTTTAAAGATGGCGTAAAATCCGTGTTTACAAAATAAATTTAATATTGAAAATAATTTACCAAAAATCAGGGAATTATTCGATTTTAATGGAATTTTCAGTATTAATTTATTAATGAATGAATTTTATAACACATCAGTTATTTTATTTCAAAACATCAATTAGGTATTTCTGCTATGATAAATTAATATATAAAATTCATTTAAAATATGAGCAGCATGATGTTAAGTTTAAAATGTCATATTATTAGATTCTAAATTTTTTTTGATAACTGCTTTACTTTAGTATCAATCACCCATATTTTTTAGTCGAAAACTGTATTGGAAATTTAGCGCCCCCCTTTTAAACGGAACAAATATTGATGTATAGTGTTTTCTTTTATAAGATAATAGCCAATTAAATAATTATCGAAATGAGTAAAAAAATCTCCAAAAATTTTTTTGTTTGTTTTTATTTTCATTTTATTTTCTGATTTTTGGTACTTATTTACTACCAGAACAGATTCATTACGCCCCCAAAATAGGGGGGGGGGATTAAAGTTAAGTGACCTGAAAAAAATCAGAAAGTTTTGAAATAAAATAACTGGTGCATTATAAAATCCATTGATTGATAAATCAACACTGAAAACTTCATTAAAATCGGATAAATCCCTGATTTTTGGTAATTTTCTTTCAAACGGTAAATTTGTATTGTAAAAACACGGATTTTTCGACAAATTGGGTAAAACCTACTTTATGAATACCCTGTATATAAAATAACTAAGCTACTGGGATAAAGAGAGAAGAACTTGCGCTTCATACCGGATTTCAGTGTTAATTAATACTTATTAACTTTGGGTCAAACCCTGGGATAAACATTGTAAAATTAGAGATAATTTTAATGGTATAAAGGTCAATGCACATTCATAGCAGCCAGTTTGATTCAATCCACCTTGAATTTTTTTTTTTTAGTTGAAACTAAAGGCAACACCCATCATATATATATATATATTTTTAAAAATCGAACACTGACAGATGAGAGATTGAGACAATAGTAAGAGTTTTAAGGCGATTTAAAATTCAAAATCGATTAGTGATGGCCTTCATTTTGAAATTTCTTTATCCTGACACTGTGTCGTCCGCTTAATTCATCACTAATCACACACACAGACAGGCTGAACACGGATGTCCTCATTTCTACACACTCACTCGTTTTCTCAATCTCCCCCTCCACACCACACACTCTCCTTACGTATTTACTGAGCTTAGTTTAGTTTGGTACAAGGTCACAACTGTGGTACATCCAGTGAAGACTAAACTCTTTGTTAAAATAGTAATGGTATGCGGGACTAACTCGATAACCATTACTCCATGGCGAGTATATTTAGTGAATCTATCGCAATATGGCACGAGAGCAAAAAAGATAGAGACCAAATAGGGTTTGAACCCGTTCCTGTAAAGAACCACTAGACTAGCTTATCAGCCATTTTAAAGATCCCCCTCTCACCTCACCTCTCTCTCTCTCTCTCTCTCTCGTATATATATATATATATATATATATATATAAAGCAATTATCAGATCCCATCATATATATATATATATATATATATATATATATATATATATATATATATATAAAGCAAATTATCAGATCCCATCATATATATATATATATATATATATATATATATATATATACTAGCAAATATATGCACCCTCCGGGTGCAAGTATTTAAGTTTTAATGTAATGAAATATCGTATTAAATTAGAGGCAGACAAAAAGATATGTAACAGAGTGGGGGTATAATAGAAAAATAGAAATGAAACTTACTCTTCCATCACTCCCGTCTTTCATTGCTGAATTTTACTTATTTAACAATTTAGTTAAATTAGGAAATAAAGAATAAAATGACAGTTATTTTTCTTGTTAATGGATTTCATTTAAGATTCATTGAAGAGATTTTTGCTTATATTCATTAAAATAAAACCAAACAGTTAGAAATCAATAATACTAAGCACATATTTAATAAAATCACATTTTTAATATCAATATGCAAATTAGCCTTCCCATTCACACTGCAAACCGCTATTTTTTTGTATATATAAATACAAGTGCATGTTATTTGTATGTAGATATGGACAACACTAATAAAAAGGTGAAGAAATTTTATTAATAATTGAGGTTTAAATATAAATAAAATCATGGAGAATGTGATGTAAATAACTATGTTAATTGTGACTCGATTAGTAATATAGTTTCGGTTACAGAAAAACACACAATCTCCATTATAATAAGATATATATAAATATATAAAGCAAATTATCAGATCCCATCATATATATATATATTATATATAAATATATAAAGCAATTTATCAGATCCCATCATATATATATATATATATATATATATATATATATATAGGATTGCATAGACACAGAGTCAGTGTTACTTGGTGATAGTTTCTAGTCCATATGATCATCAAACCAAGAGAAACATCATATATATATATGTATATATACATTATGCATAAATCATATATATACATTACATATATAATATGTATATATATCATACATATATTATATATACATAATATATATACATATATTATATATACATTATATATTATATATACTTTATATATATATCTATATAATATATATACATTATATATATATATATATATTATATATGCATTATATATACATCATATATATATACATCATATATATACATTATATTTACACATATATATACACATCACATATACATAATATATATGCACCACTCACACACACACACACACATATATATATATTTATGAATATATATATAATATATATATATATATATATATATATATTATGACAGCAGCAACAAGTTCTTCCATCCCATTCCTTGATATAGTAGTACACACTCAGAATATTCTAATCTCCATATCCTTACATACTAAGCCCACTGACAACCACAGATGCCTTTATTTTAATAGCTGTCACTCACTTAATCTTAAAAATTCCATCATATACAGCTCTTGCTTACGTATCAAGCATATTTACTTTAACCCCGTACATTTGAATATCATTACAATATATATATTTACCAACCCCTCTGCACTAGCAGGATGCGTCACAATTTGTTAAGCGGAGTTTAACAAGTTTGAGTTTTCCCTCTCCTAAACTGGTTTCCAAAACAAGGTTATAGAGTCCAGTCTGCTCTACTATTCTCCCATAGCTGGTGGGAGAGTAGTTGGATGCATACCTTTCCCAAGGGTATTAGCGCTATGTGAAATGCAAACAGCCTCGTCCAGGATTTTAACTCGGGCTGACGAGTCCATTTCATACGACTCTAGCCACTACACTAGCGCCTCCATATAACATTACATTATAAGTTTATTAGCTCAACGATTCATCCCCTGTGACTAGTCCACAAAAGTAATAAAAGAAGAAATTCAAAAAGCATCAGCCCTGAATAGACATAGTGTTTTACAATATAAATTCCCAAATCCTAATAATCGAATCTCCATGCTCTTTGATTTTGACCATAACACACATAAACTCACTCACACATTGATCCAACACCTCCAACGCATGCAAACAAAACCCAACATCTACTCCATATACAATGAACCACCAATGTGGAGGCGCGTGGTGCAATGGTTAGAGTCGTAGGAAATGGACTCGTCGACCCAAGTTCAAATCCTACACCAGGCTGTTTACATTTCACTTAACGTTAATAACACTCTAAGGAAAGGTATGCATTCACCCACTCTCTCTCCAGCAATGGGTAAATCGTAGGGCACACTAGGCTTTTTAATCTTGGCTAGGTAACCAGTCTAGGAGAAGGAAAACTCAATTCAAATCTGTTAAACTCCGCTTAAGAAATTGACCTTCTGTCACATCCTGTTCGTGTGGAGGGTTCGATATATATATATATATATATATATATATATATATATATATATGGGAATACGATGAGGAAATTAATCCGACAATATGTGAAGAAAATATTTTCAAAAAATATAACAAAAACAGGATGTTATGATTAGAGGAAACAATTTTATGTGTCTATACTTAAGTATTTCGGTATTAAACCATCATCAGGACACTGTTACAGAAATTTTTGTAAGTACACTTAACATTTTTCTCCCTCACAAAAATGTCTGTAACGGTGTCCTGATGATGGTTTATTACCGAAATACTTAAGTATAGACACATAAAATTGTTTCCTCTGATCATAACATCCTGTGTATGCTATATTTTTTGAAAATATTTTCTATCACCAATCATCGCTAAAAGACAACCACCCAGTCTATCATCATTTCTCATTTCATCTAAAAAAGAACTTCTCTAACACCCAGCATCAAGGTAACCATATGTGCAACAAACTCCGTTACTTATTCTGTAAACATCTAGTTTTAGAGAGCTCTAGGAAGTAAGGGGTATGCTTTCATCACCATTACGCCCAGTTCTACTCTCACCCGGAGTGGTAGAACCTGTTATGACACCATCTATTGGTTAAATAGAAAAAATGAGTTTTAAAAATGTATTAAAAATTGAGTTTTAAAACTGTTATGACCTGTTTAGGGGGCAATAAACAAATACTCAACACGGAGATAGAAGTAAAGAACAGATGTATTCAACACATATCAAGTACAAAATGAGGAGGGTTTCATTGGTACAACGTACACGAAGACATGCACTTGCTACTTCTCACTTTAGCAGCTTTGCTCTGCTAAATATACCCTTTGGGTAAGTCCATTGTTCTGGTCATAAGTGAGTCACCTACAACAAAAACAAAATTGAATACCCATCAAGAATGAATAAAGCAAAACGTTTTTGGCATGAAATAACCCAACAAGGGTTGGCATGTCGTAAAATTCAATAAACCAACCTAGTTTTAGATTCCTCGTTTACTCTACCCAACATATATATTAAAGTCCAACCCCCAAATCTTTCCCGACATAATATACTACATTTTATACACCAAATTTAACAACGGAGGTTACGTCGAGGAAATATGCATCCGTTTCGCCAAAAATTCAATAACCACATTTAAAAAAAATTGTAATAGATCACTAAGAAGGCCTGAGCCTATTTTAGTAGTGACCAGGTTTGAATTTAGAGTTTTTCTTCTCCTAGACTGGTTGCCTAACCAAGGTTAAAGAGCCAGTATGCCCTACTATTTGCCCATAACTGGAGGGAGAATAGCTGGATTCATACCTTTCCCAAGGATATTAGCGCTATGTGAACTGTGGCTTCGTCCAGGAATTGAACAAACTATCCACGAGAAATCCCCCATACTCCCTTGT
Organism: Doryteuthis pealeii; assembly: GCA_023376005.1. Taxonomy (NCBI): domain Eukaryota; kingdom Metazoa; phylum Mollusca; class Cephalopoda; order Myopsida; family Loliginidae; genus Doryteuthis; species Doryteuthis pealeii. The sequence goes on from CM042145.1 coordinate 100,814,430, forward strand.
GCCCAAGCACTTCAGTCTACCTGGACGCACACTGGACAACATCAAATTCATCATAATAAACACAACATTCTGTTCCGTATATACACTAAGAAAACAAGAGATTAAATTGATTTATTAATTACACATACACATCTGTGGATGACTGATATATATATATATATATATATATATTATATATCAGTCATCCACAGACTCGTGTTTCGAATTTTACTTCTCATCAATGCGGCTCGACTTTTTTTTAACAGTACCTCGAACCGGGATCGAAACCCGACAGAATGTTCGTCTGCTAAGTTCCTTACCCTTGCGGCTATCGGCGGCTGTCAGTCTAGGGTGAACAATTAATTGCTGCATACTTTATGGCGGTATGTTTTTACAATCTACAATCACCAGAGAAGTAAAATCTGTAAACAGACTGGTAACGGCTTATGCCAAACGGTGAAATTTCAATTAATGTCCCCTCCCGGTGCTCAACAATGGGAGTGGGAAGCATATATATCAGTCATCCACAGATATGTGTTTCGAAGTTTACTTCTCATCACTGATATATATATATATATATATATATATATATATATGTTGTGTGTATGTATACATATGTTGTGTGTGTATATATAATGTGTGGATACATATATTCATATTTATATATATACACGCACATATATAGTGTGTGTGTGTATGTGTGTATCTATGTATATATATGCGTGTATGTGTGTGTATGTATACATATATCTGTATATACACGTATATATCTGTGTATGTATATACATATGTGTGTATATATACATATATGTGCATATATATGTGTGATTATATGTATATATATATATATATATATATATATATATATATATATGTGTGTGTGTGTGTGTAAGTGTATATGCATATTTGTGTGCATATAGATTTGTATATATATGTATGTATATATGTATGTAAACGTATATGTATATATAAATACATCCTGTGAATATTTTTTCATATGTGTATACTTATATTTGTGTGTATATATATATATATAATATATATATATATATATATATATAAGGTGTATAAAAAAATTATCGAGAGTGAAGCTGTATTTACCAAGATAGAAATGAATAATGAATGGAACGTTAATTTTTTCAGAATCAGTGTCAAAAAGTAAAAAGATATTGATACTTTTTTGACACACCTTATATATATATTATATATATATATATATATATATATATATATATATATAGTTATGTGTAGAAAACGTTGATTTTCAATGTTGTACTTAGTCTCGAGTTTTCAAATATCTTTGCACCCATCTAATATATATATATATAATATATATAATATATATATTATATAAATATGTATATATATATATATGATGATATATAATATAAATATATGATATGAATATACTTGAAAGATATAATAATACAAATAATAATACAAAGAAATAATATTGATATAATAATATACAAGGCGTGTCAAAAATATCGAGATTTTTTGTACTTTTTGACACACCTTGTATTCTGAAAAAATAAATTCATTCATTCTTCATTTCTATCTTGGTAAATACAACTTTAACCTTGGTACTTTTTTGACACACCTTGTATTCTGAAAAAAAATGAATGAATGGAACGTTATTTTTTTTCAGAATACAAGGTGTGTCAAAAAGTACAAAAAATCTCGACATTTTTTTTTTGACACACATTGTATATCACGAGAAACTCCCCATCTTTCTGTTTTTGTAGATCAGTGTACTTCTTTGTAAAGAGGGGGCCTACTTTTAAGACATATTGGAGGAAATATTTGAATTAAAGAATTTTAAGTTTGAACAATTCCTCAGTTCATCTATTAAACCTTCTTGGTATCAAGGCCTTTTCTTGAAAACTAATTACCTTTTCACAAATCAAAATCTAGAAACCAGATGTCGAATCAAGAATGTCTCAGATGTATGTTCAGGTATTTTGATAAATCCACACACTTACCAATTCCTTCATTTAGACTTTTATAGCTGTGTATAGTTTTTATTCTATTTTACAGAAACTGACATTTTCGTACTCACATTTTTACCCTCAGGTATATTACACTGAAAAATACTTATATGTACGAAGATCATTCAGTAAATAAGAGAATTTTATTTTAAAATAGCAACGTAATTTGTTTTCAGAATTTTTTTCAAAAATGTAAACTCTGCATTGTTTGGAATTGGTTTACAAAAAAAAAAAAATCTCGCAAAAAATATTTGTTTTGAGGCTATTCAAAATGTCAGTAAACCAGAATGCTCCAGGCTTGAACGGAAGTCTGTCATCAATTTTTTGGTGGCTGAGAAGTTAAAATTTACAAAAGCATGTTTGATGTGTGTAGTATTATATGTGAATGAGATAGTGTTATAATGAGGGTTGCCAATAAGGGCGGAACAATCACATAGGTGCTAGGATTTGACGTGACCAGCCGATTGATCAGAGAGAGAGAGAGAGAGAGAGAGAGAGAGAGAGAGAGAGAGAGAGAGAGAGAGAGAGAGAGAGATTGGGCTCTTTGACCTCCTGTCTAGCTTAAGTAAGAACCAAAATGGGGCGTCGCATGTCATGGACTGCTCAGTCACAAGGGTTCCATCCTTAAGCATCACGGGTCGCCACCCTCGGCCAACAGGTAACCCCATTGAAGAGGGTATTACCCTTCTGCAGAGAGCTCCAGCCGACAGGGCTATTTTCAGTAAGATAACTATTTTCAATAGATAACTTAAAGAACCTGTTAACGTCAGGTCACCGATGTAAAGCAGTGATGAGAATGTTCAGTATTTAGTATCCCCTTCACGAGCAGGATATGACACAAGGTCAATTTTCAAGCGGGTTAAAGCTGGTTTGAATTCGAGATTTCCTTCTCCCGGATTGGTTGCTTAACCAAGGCTAGAGAACCCGGTCAGCCCTACTATTTACCTATAACTGGGGGATGAACAAAGGTTGGTTGGTTGGTTAGTTTGATTTTACTGCATGTCAACTCTTGTTGGGTTATTTTATGCCGAAGATGTTTTGTTTTTATTCATTCTTGATGGATACAGAAATATTAAATATAAAAACTCAATTTTTTAAATACAATTTTTTGTAAACTCATTTTTTTCTATTTAACCCATAGATAGGACCCTAACAGGTACTACCACTTCGGGTTAGAGTGGACATGGGAGTAATGGCGATGAAGGAGTTCTCCATATTCCCCAGAGCACTAGAATTAGATGCAGTTTAACGTTATACCCAGGACACATCTCGTCCAGGATTTGACCACTTAGCAATAACAGTTACTGTAAGCAGCTTGGGATCTACCTACCAGACTAATTAAAGCTTAGTAAATCATAAAATGGGACCATATGACCTTAAGGCACCCCTTTTGCGATTTCGATTCGTGGGGACATTTTTTTCCATTTACACCGTCAAAATCCGGTTAATTGTTTACAGACGATTTTTAGAGTTTTTTTTTAATTATAAAACTAACCCCATAAACCCTAACCCTAACCCCTAACAAACAACCGGATTTTTACGGTGTAAATAAGAAAAGTGCCCCCACGAGTCGAGATCGCGGAAGGGGTGTCTTAAGGTCATATGGTCCATAAAATGTACTAATAAATGAGATCACATGCCTTTGAGAAAAGTAAAAATAGAATTTAAAGAGATTAAAAGATTTTGTGCAAGACTTGGCAAATGAGATATTAGTGAAATTTTTAGCTTATTATGAATAATATTTTATAATCCGTGTATGACAGTGGATGATCATCTATAATGATCAACTATAATGAAATCATTTTTCTATAATGATCATCAACTATAATGATCATCAATTGTCAAATAATTTTTCATAATAATGATCATCAACTATAAGTAAAGTAAAGTCGTCGGGGTGGCCTAAAGTCGGTATCAGCCAATCAGCGGGGAAGTCTATCTCCTTTTCACTAGTGCTAGACCAAGGAGATTGTTTTTGCGTCTGAGGTGGAGCGACACACCTGCCATCAGCTACTTACTTTACCGCACAGATCCCGTGCTACTCATACGCTGAGTTGGCGAGCGTCGGTATCGAACTAGGAACCTTGTGGTTTATCAACTATAATGATCATCAATTGTCAAATCGTCTTTCGAACGTATATTCGCATGTTATTTATGTCATATTCAAAGCGGGAACTTTTTACAATACATATGACATGGAGGTGAAAATGGTTATGTTCGTTGGAAATGGACACTGCGACACGAGTTCAAATCCTGGACGGGGCTGTTTGCATTTCACATATCACTAATATACTTAGGAAAGGTATGAATTTAGCTATTCTCCCTCCAGTAGGTAAATAGTAGTCAGACTGGGCTCTTTAACCTTGGTATGCCAACGGGTCTAAGAGAATGAAAACTCTTAATTTAAACCTACTAAACTCCGCTCAAAATGGCCTTGTACCGCATCCAGTTCGTGCGGAGGGTCTGGGTAATACTCATACGGATATCATTGAAAAACAGTAAGGTATTACATCTTGTCAAAGAATGGCATGGAAAGGAACATTTATGATCTTTTTTGCTGGGCCTCATAATTTCCCAGGTTAGAAGGTAGGCAATTAAATTCGGATGAAGAAGACAACAACAATTTGAGATTAAAAAAAACATATATTCAGAAAGGTACAAACAGCAAATTTAATGGCGTTTGCTAGAACTCTTATCTGCTGACGGTTTGGGAGCGACTGGATTTATACGTCTTGCTGCTATGCTCTCAACACTACAAGTGACTTAGTCATGGAATTCAATTTAGGCGCCAATAACGTATATTGACGAATTCTGCCTCTGGTGCCGAGGGCAGATAATTAATCCATAATTTTTCCAATACATTCTGTTGAATGTAATGCATTAGAGGGGCTCTTTGTGTAACGGTTACTGTCGTAGGAAATGAACTCGGCTATCTGAGTTCAAATCCTGAACAGGTCTGTTGCATTTCACATATCGCCAATACTCTTGGGAAAGGAACGAATCCAACTATTCTCCTTCCAACTATGGGTGAATAGTAGGGCAGACTTTTACCTTGATTAGGCAACCGGTCTAGGAGAAGGAAAACTCTGATTTCAGACTAGTTATAGACCTGGAGACGTATATCCTCAAGACACGCTACATGAGTTGCATCCCACGATAAAAAACCAGGTTACGTTTTTATTCAGACTATAAAGTTGATTATAACAATACGTATTAGTCAAGTTATAATCAACTTTCAGACTATGAAAAAACAAAACAAAAACAAAAACAAACAATTGAGGTGTTCACTACTAGAATAGGCCTAGTCCTAATTAGTGATCATCCTCCACACATTACTAAAACAACCAACATTACCTTTTTTGTTTTGTGTGACATTGCTTATATTGTGTAATATGTGGAAAATAAACCATTGTCTTCTTCTTCTTCTTCTTCTTGAAGAAGAAGAAGATAATGGTTTATTTTCACATATTACACAATATAAACAATGTCACACAAAACAAAAAGGTAATGTTGGTTGTTTTAGTAATGTGTGGAGGATAGTCACTAATTAGAACTTCTTCTTAAGTTCATGACAGAGGTTTGCCGGTTATTTCCTATAACTCCAACATAAACAAAAGGGGAACCACTCTTGACTGATAAATTGCTTATTTATTTTCCCATTAAACTAACCCTAAACCCTAACCATAACCCTAAACCCTAACCCTAACCCCGTTTTCTTTTTTCCTAGTAGATCAATAAGTAAATAAATAATTTATCAGTCAAGAGTGGTTACCTTTTGTTTATGTTGGAGTTATAGGAAATAACCGGTTTGCCTTAATCTAATTTTGCGTAAGATTTTTCTTCTTTTTCTGAACTGAAAATGCATTCTTTAAGTTATTGGGATACTTTTTTTCTTTTATGAATTCAAGTGAATTCAATTGCCACTGAGTACAGTTCTATAATAACTCTGTATAAAATGAAACTAAGCCGCAAAAACATCAAAGAGCACTCTCTGTATATAGTTACCCAACCCATCCGCCACAGGCAAGGTCCGAGAAAATGTCATTTTTTGGTGCGTTCTGCGTAACGGTTAACATAATAGGAAATAGGGTTATTTCCTATAAGTCCAACATAAACAAAGGGGAACAACTCTTGACTGATAAATTATTTATTTATTTTCCCATTAAACTAACCCTAAACCCTAACCCTAACCCCGTCTTCTTTTTTCCTAGAAGATCAATAAATAAACAAATAATGTCAGTCAAGAGTGGTTCCCCTGTGTTTATGTTGGACTTATTGGAAATAACCGGAAATAGAATTGGTGATCCGAGCTTAGATTGTGGTTGTCTGCTTTACACTTCGCGCTAATGCTCTTGGAAAAGACAGGAATCAATCTACCCCCCCCCCCAAGGAACGATTTTTTTGGCTTGCCGATTTCCTTTCCTACAATAATAACCGTACCTCAACCCGCGCCTGCTATAGATCTAGCTAGGTAGTCTCGTTAAAGTATTGCTTGTTTTGGGAGTTCAACTCTTATTGGAGGTCCGACGATATTAACCATATGGTAGACCAATTAGTAAATGTTGCTTTGATATGGTAGAAATGATGGTGGTTAACAAACTAGTCTTGCAGATACTTCTGGCCTTGACCTAAACTAAGCTAAATGACAACTAGTATCGTAATCTATGTTTACACACACACACACACACACACACACACACACACACTAAAATTTAAAATATTCTCTTTTCTTAAAAAGTCCGGTATAAATTAATTCTATCACAAACGGTCACAATTTTCATAAATTGTCTTCTTACTAACACAACATAATATGCTCTGAAGAAGATTTTTAACAAATCGAAATATTGCAATATCAGCAGAATAAAGAACTTTATTTGAACAACATCTGTGTTTTTCATATTATCTTATCCTTATATACCGTCGGATTCATTTCTTTACATTTAACTAATATATATATATATATATATATATATATATATATATATATATATATTTGTGAATAAAAAGGCCTTAAATACCATGGGTATCGTGGTTATGGACCATTTCAACTCGTGAGTATGCCCACGAGCTTCTTCAGACCACTGATATCTTTTATTTAGACAGGCACATGGCCAAACTCATCTTATATTCATACATTTCCCCCGCTACCAGGGGTGATCTTATTGCATTTTTTCTTTTCGAGTGTCTTAATATTGGTGGAATTTTTTTTTTTTCTTTTCGAGGACCAGCCTAGAATCACCTTGTACTAAGAAACTTGGTACCGCACCAAAGTATATATATATATATATATATATATATATATATATATATTTGTGTCGCATCCTGTTCGTGCGGAGGGTTGGCATATATATATATATATATATATATATATATATATATATATATGCTAACCCCTCCGCATGAACAGGATGCGACACCAGGTCAAATTTTTAAGCGGAGTTTAACAGTTTTTGAATTCAGAGTTATCCTTCTCCTAGACTAGTTACCTTGTCATGGTTAAAGAACCCGCCTGCCCTGCTATGTACCCATAGCTGGAAGGAGAATTGGATTCATACCTTTCCCAAGGGTATTAGTTCCATGTGAAATGCAAACAGCCTCGTCCAGGAATTGAACTCGAGTCGACGAATCCATTTCCTACGACTCTAAACATTAGACCACACCCCTCCATATATATATATATATATATATATATATATATAATATATATATATATAAACACATATATATATTTATCACCCCTCGCACGAGCAGGATGCGACACAAGGTCAATTTCTTAAGCGGAGCTCAACAGGTTTGAATTCAGAGTTTTCCTTCTCCTAGACCGGTTGCCTAACCAAGGTTAAAGAGCCCAGTCTGCCCTACTATTTACCCATAGCTGAAGGGAGAGTAGGATTCATACCTTTCCCAAGGGGATTGGCGCTAAGTGAAATAATTGCCACGTCCAGGATTTGAACTCGAGTCGACGAGTCCATTTCCCATGACTTTAACCATTACACCACGCGCTTCCTACATATATATACATTATTTATGAAGGCAGGAAGCAGGTGATATCCCCAGAGACTATAACGGACGCGAAAATCTTGCAAAAACACCTGCACAAGCCGAATCACTGCTAGATAGCCTGGAGAAGACAGCAAGGAATATCGGCCTCTATGTGAACGATAAAACTGAGTTCATGTGTTTTAAAAAGAAATGATACAATTCCACACTCGACGGTAAGACTCTAAAATCGGTGGATCAGTTCGCGTACTTAAGTAGTAATATCTTACAGAAAGCCATGTCAGAGTTGAATCTTCAATGGATGACTCACAATTGTGACCTTGTACCTGACTAAGCTAAACTGTTCTATGTTAGTCAAAAAAGCTTATGTTCAATTGATTGATGTCAACCCGTTTAGGGTTATTTTATGCCAAGAAATTAGAGAATTGTATATATTGCATGGTTATATTTATATTTTCTGTGTAGTTTCTTAATTTTTTGCATATAGTTATATGATATCAAGTTTCCTATCTAATACGAATAATTTGCAGATCTAGTATTATTTGGATAATTCGGACTTCGGATTCATCTTTATTGCTATCTGTACAACGTTTCGGGCGATGTGCCCTCTGGCCTTCCTCGGGTATTTCTTGTTGGACTCGGGGGCCTTCTCGAACTCAAGAACCTTCTTTTCGAACTCAGGAACCTTCTTGTCGTAATCGGGAACCTTCATCACGGAACTTTGAACCAAACCCTTTATTCAATCCATGAGGATATCCTGTTCTCATTCCGCTAACCATAGATGGGGTACAGGTGTTAATTATTATTCTATGTTACTGTCACCCTTGACCAGGGTTAAACCTGCAGCCTAGAGATAACTGTCACTGAAAACTGTCTTAACCCAACGCCTTTATCCACTATGCTATGTGTCCAATTGGAAACGTTGTACAGATAGCAATAAAGATGAGGACAATAGTCCGAATAATCCAAATGATACTAATTATCAAGCCTCATTTAAAAAATTCAGAGAAATTTGCAGATCTATTTGATCTATAGATGGGACCTTAACAAACACTACCACTCAGGGTCAGAGGGCATCTGTGAATAATGGCAATGAAGGGGTACTCCACTCACCCCAGATCTCCATAATTGGAGCCTCACCATCAGATGGAGTTTCATACCCAAGACATTCCTTTTTGGAGTTATTTTACCCACTTACGAGGGATACAGTCAGCGTATTCTAAGTCCTCATTAACAGAACAGAAAGATGGTTTTGTTAAAGACTTTTTATATAATTTGTCAATCAAATAGTCACCCACAAAAACATTTTTTCTAATATCAGGATTTGATAGGACATTGGAAACAAAAGGAAAGTGATAAATGTGTGTGTGTGTGTGTGTGTGTGTGTGTGTGTGTGTGTGTGTGTGTGTGTGTGTGTGTGTGTTTGTGTGAGAAATTTATTGGAAATGTTGAATAACGAACACAAACAATCAATTCAATTAATATTTCGTCTCTGTTGATTTCAGAAATTTCATCAGAATTGAATTGATTGTTTGTGTTCGTTATTCACCTATACAACATATTTCATCACATTTTGTCGGATTTTTCTTAATCTGTTGTTTTCTTCACACACACACACACACACACACACACATACACACGTGTATATATATATGTGTGTGTGTGTGTGTGTGTGTGTGTGATTTCTCTTGTTATCTATATCTTGTATGCTAATCCAAGTTTCTGTAATAAATTACAGGGTTATTTAGAAATGGATTGGCACTCCTTTGGGCTTGAGACGGGGGTGGGGCATCATCGGTGTTGATAATATATGGGTTAGATAGAAAAAATAGTTTGTAGGTAAAATGTGTTTTAAAGATTTGAGTTTTAAAAAAATTGAGTACCCATCAAGAACGAATCAAACAAAACATCTTCGGAATAAAATAACCCAACTAAGGTTGATATGCCGTAAAATCCAACCAATCAGCCAATCAACCAGCAAGCAGGTGTATTTTTGTAGATGCATTTCGTGGATGTATTTCTGTTAGGTTCAGACCTAACGTAAATAGAGTCGCTCCCCTTGATCAGTAGGAGGCTGATGGGAACCACCATGACACTTTTAGATTGGGGTTTGTACCGAGTGGACGCACGTGCACAGCACGGTTGAGCTATTTAAGTCACTTTTAGGGTAGAGGCATTCTCTCTACACTGTGTTAAATAAAACTTTGTTAATTTCCAACAACCTGGTCTTGCATTTTCATTCAGTATTCCGTATTTTTATCTGTATGTAAAAACATAACAATTTCATATCTGATTCGTAATTTTCGATATCACATCACGTGCGAATTCGAGTGATGTTTCTTTTGTCGTCCGCGATGAACAAACACATTTTCTTCTTTTAATAATAAACTTTTTTTTCTTTTTCTTTTTCTTTTTTTCTAATCTATTTTATTCAAAGGAAATTACAAATAAGAGATTAGGAATTTAAAAACGCGTTTCCTTTTGTGCGAGGATTTATTTCCTTTTCTTTTCTTTTTTTCTTTTTTTTTTTCTGCTTGTTTCAGCCACTCGCCCGATTTTATCCTCTTGTTAGAAAAAGCAGCTTTTTTGCGAGAAAAGCTCAGTGGAAATCTCGACACTTTTATTTTTTTAGAGGAAAAAAAAATTACTACGTTTTTATTCGTTAATTTGTTGTCATCGCTCTATGGATTAAATTAATCTCTTAATTGTCACTTGGAAACATTTGCACTCAGACTACATTATTATTATTATTTATTATTATTATTATTATTATTATTATAAAGGAGAAGTGCGTTAGTCATCTCCACACTCGATGGTAAACTCCTAAACTCGGTGAAACAATCCCCGTGCCTAGGTAGTAATATTTTATCAACAGAAAGCGACGTTGATGCACGCATAGGAAATACATGGTCTGCTTTAAACAGATTGTTAGTGATATGGAAATCCGATCTCACTGACAACTTAAAGCGAAAATTCTTCCAAGCCGTAGTTGTATCAGTGCTACTGTACGGCTGCACTACTTGGACCCTAACGAAGCGCCTGGAGAATAATCTTTAAATCTTAAAAAAAAAAAGATGTGGAAACAACACCCCGTGACAAAACATCTGTACGATCACCTGCCCCATATCACACAAACCATCCATGTGAGGCACTGTTGGAGAATCAAGGATGAACTCATAAATGACGTTCTTCTGTGGAAGCCATCACATGGGCACGCCAGAGTCGGCCGCCCAGCAAAGACGTACATAGACCAACTCTGCGCGGATACTGGATGTTGCGCAGAGGACCTCCCAAGGGCAATGGATGATAGGGACGGTTGGCGAGGGATTGTTATGGATATCCGTGCTACTAGCACAACATTATTATTATTTGCTCCTTTTGAGTTTTCACATCAGTGTTAACTGATGGTCTTTCACTGGAGTCTGAGTGACAGCAAGTCTCCTCAGGTCTCCAGGACTCATCTGAGTATTCTGGCAGATTGCAGCAGTGCAGTGTTCTGAATGGTTTCAATCCTCCCTCTGATTTCTAAACTTTCCAATCCCTTTTCCAATCCTTTTGGGACTGTTTCAAGTGCACCAACTACAATTGGTATCACTTTCACTTTCATATTCCATAACTTTTTCAGTTCTCTGGCAAGGTCCAGATATTTGTCCATTTTTTCATTTTCCTTTAGCTTCACCCTGTGATCTGCTGGCACTGCAAAATCCACCAGTTGACAAGTTCTTTCTCTTTTGTTAATCAACACTAGGTCTGGTCTTCTTGCTGAGATAAGGTGATCCGTTTTTATTTCAAAGTCCCGGAGAATTTTATGCGTTTCGTTCTCAAGAACAGATTCTGGTTTATGCATATACCATTTTGTTGTATGGTCAAAATTTAATTTTTTGCATAATTCCCTGTGGATCACCTTCCCAACCCAGTCGTGTCTAGTTTTGTATTCTCGTTGTGCTAGTTTGCTACATTCGCAGAGTATATGGTTTACAGTCTCATCTCTATTACCGCAAAGTCTACATTTACTATTTTGTTGGGTCTTATCAATTTTCACTTTGATATAGTTTGTCCTTATGGCATTATTTTGTGCAGCAATTATTAATGATTCTGTTTCCCTTTTGAGGTTTCCTTTTCTTAACCATGTCCAAGTCTTTTGATGTGCAACTTCTTCTAGTTGTCGTTTGAAGCGTCCATATAATTGTTTTTCTTCCAATTTTTGTTTTTTAGTCTTTGTCGTTTTTCTGTTTGTCCATCTGTCGTTTCTACTGTTGTTGGCTGCCATAAGTAATCTTTATAAGTAGTTTGTCTTTGCTCTTTCTTGTGTAATCTTCAAGTTGTTGGATTGTGGTTTCTACGCATTCCTCTATGTTGGCAAGTCCTCTTCCTCCTTCCTTTCTTGACACATATAATCTATCTCTATCATCTCTAGGGTGGAGAGCCTTGTGCATGGTCATTAATTTTCTCGTCCTTTGGTCAATCTGTCTGAGTTCTTCTTTTGTCCATTTTAAGAATGGTCCTGAGTATCTTATAATGGGGACAGCCCAGGTATTAATTCCTTTGATCAGATTTTTTCTGTTAAGTTTGGTTTCTAGAAGTTTTCTAGTTCTCCTGAGATATTCTTTTTTAACTTTTCCTTTCATTTCTGCTTGCATGATATTGTCCGCTTCTAAAATTCCTAAGTATTAGTAGCCTTCATTTTCATCAAGAGATTTTATTGTTTCCTGATTTGGCAGTTGTATTCCATTCATTAATTTTCTTTCACCCCGTTTTATTACAAGCATAGCACATTTTTCGATTCCAAATTCCATCCCTATATCCTGGCTATATATTCTAATAGTTTGTACTAGGCTCTCCAATTCATTTTCATTTTTTGCAAAAATTTTAATGTCATCCATGTAAATCACTCCATTCGATTATTTCACACCCGCCTTAGCCGGTGGTTCACTAGAGGCTGAGTGACAGCAAGTCTCCGTAGGTCTCCAGGACTCTTCTGAGTATTCAAGCTGATTTCAACAAGGCTGTTGTCTGGATGGTCTCAATTCTTCCTGTGATTTACAGTTCCTCCAGTCTTTTTTCTAAACTTTTTGGGACCGTTCCAAGTGCACCAGCTACAAGTGGTATCATATTGACCCTCAAATTCCACAGAGTTTTCAATTCTCTGGCAAGCTCCAGGTATTTTTCTCTCTTTTCGTTTTCCTTCATCGTCACCCTGTGATCTACTGGAACTGCAAAGTCTACCAGTTGACAAGTTCTCTTTTTTGTTAATCAATATTAGGTCTGGTCTCCTGGCTGGGATAAGGTGATCCGTCTTTATCTCAAAGTCCCAGAGAATTTTATGCGTTTCATTCTCAAGAACAGATTCTGGTTTATGCATATACCATTTTGTTGTCAAAAATTGTTTTTTGCATAATTCCCAGTGGACCCCCTTCCCAACCCAGCCGTGCCTACCTTTGTTTTCCTGCTGTGCTAGTTTGCTACATTCGCTTAATTCATGGTTTATGGTATCATCTCTGTCACCACAGTCTACATTTACTGTTTTGTTGTGTCTTATCAATTTTTGCTTTCTTATGGCATTATTTTGAGCAAAAATTATTAGCGATTCAGTTTCTCTCTAGAGGTTTTCTCTTCTTAATCATGTCCAAGTCTTTTCCTGTGCAACCTCTCCAATTTGACGTTTGAAGTATCCATATAATTGTTTTACTTCCCATCTTTGTTTTCTTGTTTTCGTTGTTTTTCTGTTTGTCCATATGTTGCATCTGCTGTTATTGGCTGCCATAAGTAATCTTTCTTTGCTCTTTTTTTGTTTATTCTTCGACTCTTTGATTTCTAACCTCTACACAGTCCTCTATGTTGGCAAGATCTCGTCCACCTTCCTTTCTTGATATATAAAGCCTATCTCTATCGTCTCTAGGGTGTAAAGCCTTGTGCATTGTCATTAATTTTCTAGTCCTTTGGTCAATCTGTCTGAGTTCCTCTTTTGTCCATTTTAAGAATGGCCCAGAATATCTTCTAATGGGAACAGCCCAGGTATTTATTTTTTTATGAGATTTCTGCTGCTGGGATTGGTCTCTAGGAGTCTTCTTGTTCTCCTGCAGTATTATTTCTTAAAACTTTTCCTTTCATCTCTGGTTGTTTGATAGAGTCTGCTTCTAAAATTCCTTAGTATTTGTAACTTTTTTTTCTCCAAATGTTTTTATAGTGTCCTTATTTGGTAGTTGTATTCCTTCCATTAGCCCCCCCCCCTTTTTATCACTAACATGCCACATTTTTCAATTCCGAATTCCATTCCTATATTTTGGTTGTATATTCTAATGGTTTGTGCCAGGGTTTCTACTTCTTTTTCATTTTTTGCAAATTTTAAAAAATCATTCATGTACATAAGGTGGTTTATTTTTTCCTGCGAGTTAGTGAATTTATAACACCCCGTACATTTTCTAAGTATGTAGTTGAGTGGCATATTATTATTATTATTATTATTATTATTTATTTATTTATTTATTTATTTATTCTGACAAATGATATGGGAGCAGTGTTCCTTGTGTTATTTAAAACAATAAATTGTCTTATTAAAGGTGAGATTGCTAATGACACAGTCTAGCAGTCACGCAGACATAAATATTAACACACTGATACGAATTAAAAGTCTATTTATATACGTATATATAGATCGGGTATATTAATTGTAATTTACTGTGAATGGGAGATTTAGGGTTAGTTAGGGGATGGGGTGGGATGATCACAGATTATTGTGACCTAAAAAGAAGTTTGTTTTTTCACCTGGACTTTTGTGAATTATTTTCACCTAGAGACTGCTATTTATTATTATTATTATTATTATTAATTGTCGTAAAAATAACGCGTGAGTGATAATCCAGGTCAAAAGTGTAACTCGAAACCGAACATTTTAAAACCTTATTTTTCAAATGCAAGTATCATTGGGGAACAAGAAAATTAAGACCCCCCCCAACAATGGGGTCATCTGTTCGACCAGTGATGCTTAAGGACGGAATCCTCGTGTTTGAACAATCCATGAGATGCAAATCTCCACTTGGGGCCTTACTTGGGCTAGACAGGCAGTTGGAGAGGCCCCTCCGATCAATCGGCTGGTCACGCCAAGTCCTAGCACTTATATGATTGTCCCGACCGTATTCCCCAATTGCTCCTAATGGACCAGAGTGGTAGTACCTGTTAGGGTCCCATTTATGGGTTAAATAGATAAAAAAATGAGGGTTCTTTTTAAGTGGTTAAATATTGAGGTTAAGAAAAAAATTGAATACCCAACATGAATGAATAAAACAAAACATCTTCAGCCTAGAATAACCCAAGACATAAAATTCTCTGATATTTTGAGATATAGACCGGATCACATTATCCTGACCAGAAGACCAGACCTAGTGTTAATTAATAAAAAGAAGAGTAGTCATCTTGTGCATTTTGCCGTATCAGCGGAACACAGAGTAAAAGTGAAAGCAAACGAAAAGATAGACACATACTTAGAGAGAACTGTGGGACATAAGGATAAAGGTGGTACCAACTGTAGTTAATGCCCTTGGAACGGTGCTCAAGAGTTTGGAACAAAAGACAGGAGGAACTGGAAATCAGAGGGAGAATCGAGACCATCCAAACAACAAAATTCTTAAGTTCGGCTAGAAGAATCCTGGAGTCACCCAGATTCCAATGAATGACTACCAGCTAACGCTAGGAGACAAGACCTAGTATTGATTGACAAAAAAGAAAGAGCTTGTCAACTGGTGGATTTTGCGGTTCCAAGGAAAACGAAAAGATGGACAAATACTTGGACCTTGCCAAAGAATTAGATAAGCTATGGAATATGAAAGTCAAAGTGATACCAATTGTAGTTGGTGCACTTGGAACGGTCTCAAAAAGCTTGGGAAAAAGACTGGATAATCTGGAATTCAGAAGAAGAATTGAGACCATCCAGACTACTGCATTGATGCAATCGGCTAGGATACTCAGGAGAGTCCTGGGGACCTAAGGAGACTTGTTGCCACTCAAACTCCAGTGAAATACCATCAGCTAAAGCTGATGTGAAAAACTCAAAAGGAGTGATAATAATAATAATAATAATAATAATAATAATAATAATAATGACGAGAAAATTAATGACCATGCACAAGGCTCTCCACCCTAGAGATGATAGAGATAGATTGTATGTGTCAAGAAAGGAAGGGGGAAGAGGTCTTGCAAACATAGAGGAATGCGTAGAAACCACAATCCAACAACTTGAAGATTACACAAGGAAGAGCAAAGACAAACTACTTATGGCGACCAACAATAGTAGAAACAGCAGATGGACAAACAGAAAAACGACAAAAACTAGAAAACAAAAATGGGAAGAAAAACAATTATACGGACGCTTCAAACGACAAATAGAAGAGGTTGCACATCAAAAGACTTGGACATGGTTAAGAAAGGGAAACCTCAAAAGAGAAACAGAATCACTTATAATTGCTGCACAAAATAATGCCATAAGGACAAACTATATCAAAGCGAAAATTGATAAGACCCAACAAAATAGTAAATGTAGACTTTGCGGTAATAGAGATGAGACTGTAAACCATATACTCTGCGAATGTAGCAAACTAGCACAACGAGAATACAAAACTAGACACGACTGGGTTGGGAAGGTGATCCACCGGGAATTATGCAAAAAATTAAATTTTGACCACACAACAAAATGGTATATGCATAAACCAGAATCTGTTCTTGAGAACGAAACGCACAGAATTCTCTGGGACTTTGAGATAAAAACGGATCACGTTATCCCAGCAAGAAGACCAGACCTAGTGTTGATAAACAAAAAAGAAAGAACTTGTCAACTGGTGGACTTTGCAGTGCCAGCAGATCACAGGGTGAAGTTAAAGGAAAATGAAAAAATAGACAAATATCTGGACCTTGCCAGAGAACTGAAAAAGTTGTGGAATATGAAAGTGAAAGTGATACCAATTGTAGTTGGTGCACTTGGAACAGTCCCAAAAGGATTAAAAAAAGGGCTTGGAAAGTTTGGATATCAGAGGAAGGATTGAAACCATTCAGAACACTGCACTGCTGCAATCTGCCAGAATACTCAGAAGAGTCCTGGAGACATGAGGAGACTTGCTGTCACTCAGACTCCAGTGAAAGACCATCAGCTAACACTGATGTGAAAACTCAAAAGGTGTAAATAATAATAAAAGCAATAAAACCCAGGAGAATAGCAAGTGCAAACTAAATGGAAAAAGAGAGATGAAACTGTTAAGACTGGCGTGAAAAACTCGCACAGAGTAAAAATAATATTGTGAAATCATTGATAGCCTTTAGATGAAAGTATATAGAAATGGGGGAAATAGGGGGGGGGGAAACAAGGTATTCAGGGGATGATATTTTATCATAGGAGCCGAAGTTTTAAAGTTTCGGTTGGTTTAGCAAATCATCGTCAGGGCATCAGTTTTTTAATATGTTGCAGCTTATGTATATTTCTCAAATATTTGAGTAACATTCAAAAGCCGCAACATACTAACATACTTATTTTTTTTATATAGCTGAATACCAACGATAGGTTGCTAAGCAAACCTAAACGTTATAGCATCGGTTACTATAATAAGATATCATCCTCTGAATACGTTTTTTTTTTCAGATTTATTTCCATTTTTCCTGATAGCCTTTAGATCAGAGTTTTTCAACCTTTTTCATCTCACGACACAATGAGCTGGGTAATAAATTGATCGATTTGTTGGATTTTATGGCATGTCAACCCTTGTTGGGTTATTTTATGCCGAAGACGTTTGGTTCTATTCATGCTTGATGGGTATTCAAATTTTTTTAAACTCAATTCTTTAAACGCATTTTTAAGTTATTGTCCCCCCCCATTTAACCATAGATAGGGCCATAACAGGTACTACCACTCCAGGTCAGAGTGGACCTGGAAGTAATGGCAATGAAGGTGTACTCCACATTCCCCAGTGCCCCAAAATTGAAACTTCACCATTATATGCAGTTTTAAGTCATAACCAGGGGAATAAGACCCTCATCCACTGCCTTGTAGCACATATATGATAAAAAGGGAGGCGCGTACGGTAGTGGTTGGAGTCGTAGAAAATGGACTCGTCGACCCGAGTTCAAATCCTGGACGGGGCTGTTTGCATTAATAGTCTTGGGAAATATATGCACCCAACCTCTCTCTCTCTCTCTCTCTCTCTCTCTCTCTCTCTCTCTCTCTCTCTACCTCACTATTTACCCAGAGAGAGAGAGAAATTTTTAACTTTGGCTAGGTAACCAGTGTAGGAGAAGGAAAACACTGAATTTAAACCTGTTGAGCTCCGTTTAAGAAATTGATTTGGTGTCACATCCCACTCGTGCGGAGGGGTTGGTATATATATATATATATATGTATATATATATATATATTGGGGAGATTATGTGCTTAATTAAAGTCATACCTAATTTGTTAATTAATTAATTATAACTAAATGAATTAGGCGTGCATATCGGTTTAAATGTAAAGCGTAAACAAATCGAGAAAAAGTCAATCTCTGTATGTACATTTCAGCCTATTAGGCCTCATCAGCAGAGCTATATACGCTTTACATTTAAACCGATATGCACGCCTAATTCATTTAATTATAATTAATTAATTAACAAATTAGGTAAGACTTTAATTAAGCACATAATCTCCCAAAAAATTGTCGGCTATCGCCATTTCAAACACATTGTTTGTCCACTTCATATATATATATATATATATATATATATATATATATATATATATAGGGTTAGGAGAGCAAGTTTGGTTTTGTTTTAATAATTAGTACTCATATCTTTTTCTTAGTATCGATACTGGATGGAGTAGTCAATGATAAAAGGAATATATATTATATAAAAAAAGATGTAACGTGTTGTGTAATATTACTTACCCCTGTTACTTCTGCCCCACTCTGCATATTATTGGTTTGCCAATCAAGTGTTGATTATTTATAAGTCTGCCTTTTTTTATTTGCTTTCATCTTTCCCTAATTAAATTTATTATTATTTATCCAACATTTGGCCGATCAGCCAAAGAAAAAAAATGTTCTTGCTGATAGAACAGACAACACGCTTCATACAGTGAATATGTGGGACGCACATTTTGCTTTGAATGAGTCCCCGGGGAAATTTATGGGTCCCAACTAAAGCCGTCTAACTCCTACCTTGTAACCTCTCCTGTGTAATTCGTTTCTAAGAAACTATTGAAATGTATTTACAGTTAGCTTGAAATGGGGAAGGAAGAAAAAAGAAGAACACTGGGACGTATGGATACGATTTTACTGCGTCCTTTACATTTTTGTGTGTCAAGGAAGCAGGACGCGTACGTATCAGCATCCCTGTTCATATACCGTGGAATTTCGATCCTCGAACATAATCCGTTCCAAAATTATGTTCGAGAACGGAGTTGTTCGAAAACTGAAACAATATTTTCCATAAGAAATAGTGTAAAGTGGATTTATGTGTTGCTGACTGTCAGAATTTTACTTTGAAGAAACTAAAGTCATCAACTAAGTCACCTTCTAAACTTAGAGGGTGAGCGGGGGGCATTTTGATAATTTAAAAGTATTTCAAAAGACATTCGACCAGCCATTCGGTCATCTTCGGTTTGCCTTTCGGTAGTCATTCGCGCGACTTCCGTTTTCATTCGCTCGACTCGTGTGTTCGAAATCCGAAAATTTGTTCGCCCACTGAGGCCTTTTTTACTCAAATATTTTGTTCGAACTCTGAATTCCACGCAGTGGTGCAATTAACAAACCAGATAAACACGGCTTAGTGGACAAATGAATATTCTCGAAGATGATTTATATCAATTTCCCGAGATTTAAAGTTTATATTTACCCAACCCCTCCGTCACAGGGTGGATATGACACATTTTTATCTTATAAGTTAGAGCTGGTTTGAATTCAGAGTTTATATTTGCTTTGACCGGTTGCCCAACCAAGGCTCACAATTCCTGTGTGCCCAACTATTCTGACCATAGCTGGAAGAGAAAGATATGAGTTCATGCCTTTCCAAAGGGCATTGGCGCGAAGGGAAATGCAGTTGATGGAATTGTTATCAAAGTTAGCACATCTCCAGGATAATGGTTTTAATTATTCTAAACTTGCGCCTATATAAATACATTAAGGTGCGCCTCACTAGACCATTGTTAGTGAGTTCGATTCTCACTGGATGCCCCATACTAATGGCCTTAGATCAAACTAAGCTAGTTTCTATAAATAACTACATTGATACATTATTGGGTATTATTTTTTTTATTTATTTCATTAGGAAAGGATCGATTTAGTTCAGTCGGTAAAGTGTTCGGCTAGGAACCTTAAGGTTCCTGGTTCGATACCGGCTCTCACCAACTCAGCGTATGAATAGCACAGGGATCTGTGCGGTAAAGTAGGGAGCTGACGGTAGGTGTGACGCTCCGTCAGATGTCAAAACAATCTCCTTGGTCTAGCGCCAGTGAAAAGGGGATAGACTCCCTCATTGTCTGGCTGATATGGATTTTAGGCCACCCGACGACTCATTAGGAAAAGCTTACGGTTTCACGTTTAAAACGTCAGTTCCCGCTAGATCACTGAAATTAAGCAGCGACGAGCCTGTTCAGTACTTAGATGGGTGAACATTTAAGCAACAACAAGTACTGTAAGCAAGCTGATATCAAAATGTCTTGATTTGGCATTAAATGACCCTAAAAGGCTTAACATGCCGTAAACCAAAACCAACCAAACAACCATTAGAAAAATTACAGATAATACTTAACATCTATTTTCAGGGTGTCCAATTGTGATGTAATGGTTAGCAAGCTAGTCTCGCAGATCCATTATTACTGAAATTTTCGCTGGATACCCCATACTTACGACCTTTTGTCACATCTCACCCGTGGCGAACGGGTTGGGTAAGAAGTTCAATCCTCGCTCGATGCTCGATAATTGCGATCTTGTGTCACATTCTTCTCGTGGCGAAGGGGTAAATAGTTCGATCCTGGCTCGATGCCCCATACTTGCGACCTTGTGTCACATCCTAGCCAATGGTGAACGGGTTAGGTGAGAGGTTCGATCCTGCCTGGATGCACCATACTTGCGACCTTTTGTTGCATCCTACCCGTGGCGAACGGGTTGAGTAAGAAGTTCGATTCTCGCTCGATGCCCGATAATTGCGATCTTGTGTCACATCCTTCTCGTGGCGAAGGGGTAAATAGTTCGATGCTGGCTGGATGCCCCATACTTGTGACCTTGGGCCACATCCTACCCATAGCGAACGGGTTGGGTAAATACCTGATTAATATCTATTTTCTATAAGGGGCCGGGTTAGCTCAGTCGGTCGAGCGTTTGGCTAGAAACCACAAGGTTCCTAGTTCGATACCGGTCCTCGCCAACTCAGCGTATGAGTAGCACAGGGATCTGTGCGGTAAAGTAAGGAGCTGGTGGTATGTGTGGCGCTCCACCTCAGATGCTAAAACAATCTACTTGGTCTAGCGCTATTGAAAAGGGGATAGACTCCCTCGCTGACTGGCTGATACCGACTTTAGGCCGCCCCGTCGACTTATATAGTTATCCACATCATTCGCTTGTATAAAACTGACTCCATTGTAACAGTTTATTTTCTACTAGCCATTGGTCTACTCATGATTGTTTTTTTAATGGAAAATTATCTTTATAATCCAATGTCAATAAATACGGGTCAATATCAAACTTACGACGAGTATTGTATTAATCCACCCACCCACGAGGCTATGATGTGATACAAGGTCGGTTTTACTATGCGAACCCTCGACTGTATTGTTCAGCCGCCTCTGCTCTTACACTCGAGATGCCTCGGGCTCCCTCAGCACTTCCCTTTGAAATTGCCCACGCATCGGGGTCTGACTATGACCCTACCCTGTTGAGTAGAGGCGGGATTTAGCATAACGGTTATCGTCGTAATGGACTTGGCGGTTGTTGGAGGTTGTTTGCGTTTCACTTCACTCTAATGCCCATGGGAAAGGCATGTATCCCTCTGTTCTAACTCCAACTATAGGTAAGATGTAGGGTATATTGGTCTCTTTAGCCTTGGTAAGGGAACTGGTCTAGGAAAAGCTAAGCTGTAGTTAACTAGAAAAGTGTTTGTTGTTTGTTTTGTTTTACGTCATATCAACTGCGGTGGGTCAAAGTTTTGAAATAGATTTTTGGAATAGTTTGGTAAAACACACACACACACTAATATATATATATATATATATATATATATATATATATATATATATATATATATATAACGAATTCAACTAAAAGAAGTTTTTCACTGAGCAGATGGACTCGCAACTTCTAATTCATTTCTCTGCTAGGATAATAGTGGCTTGTCAAACTCAAATTTTTTAAAAGAATCTTTTAAAACTTTGTAAAAACAATTTCTTTCACAAGAAATTTTCTCCTGACGATGACCTAAGGTCGAAACTAGTTGAGAAAAATAAACAACATAAAAGAAATATTCCTGTTTGTCTTATCACTTTTTATTCATCTTTATATATATATATATATATATATATATATATATATATATATATATATATATATATATATAAAGTGTTTTATGTGTCCAACGGGAGAAAATTAAATATTTGATAAAAAAAAGAAGGTCCGCAAAATAGATTATGTTTTTGTTTTTTTAATCATTATTATTCTACATTAGCGATACGTGTTTCAGATCTTCTGATATCTTCTTCAGGCGTTAATTAACCACATTCTCTCTCTCTCTCTCTATATATATATATATATATATATATATATATATATATATATATATATATTTTGAACTATTGTTCAATTGTGGCCTTATGTTGCATCTAGGGGTTGGCTAGATATATACTCTGTGAAGTGAAAAAGTGGCACCGTAGAGTGGCACCGCTCATCTTTTTTTATTTCTTTCCTTCTTTTCATCTTTTCATTATGTTCAATTGATACAGGTTAGTGTTATCAATCCCGCGCGCTCACCCCTCTCTCTATCTTTCTTCTACTATCTTTCTTTCATTCTTTCTTTCTTATTATATTTTTTCAGTGTAGGATGTCCTTTTTCTTCCCTTTCTTTCTTTATGATAAAAACGGAATGGTACATTATTTATCTGAGGTGATGACACTCGTAAGAAATAAGAATTCGGCGGATAAGCGACACCAGATAATCAGGATTTACATTTCATCTTGAACGATTTGGACGGTCTATTTTTTTTTAACCAGAGGATGTTGCAAGAGGATAACGGTCAGAAGATTAAGGAACACACGTATTTATATATAGATTACTTGGTTGCTTGCTAGTCTTTCTTTTTTTCCCCAACAAATCCCTAGACAGATGTGTACGTTTATTCTTAGGTACTTGATACGAACGAAAACACAAAATGACAAAGTTAAGCTCTAAGTAATTATTAATTAATTGATATTAACTAATTGTATTTGGTAATACGAAACATTTCTCGCGTGTGGCCTCGTGGAGAATCTAAGCTACAGTTCGTGGTTTAAAAATAAATGTAACATTTTCTTTTGGGCGCCTTGAATGGTGTAATGATTAGCGAGTTAAGCTAGCAGGTCATTGTTAGTGATATTCTTACTGGATTTCGATCCTCACAGGATGCCCCCATACTTTTGACCTTGTGTCAAATCCCACTTGCAGGGTAAATATTTTTAGTCGAACGTTCTTCGACAGCAGCATATGCTTACCAGGCCTTCGGGACCCTGTGTCAGTGGCTTTGGCCATTGGACCGATAAGATATATAATACTGGCGTGAATCCCCGGTTGTCTGCACCCCCCCCCAGGCAACACCTGTCCCCCTCATCTAAAACGGGCGGGCCTGGGTTTATTGCCCAGTGCCCGAGGTGTCTCAAAAGGGAATACACGCAATTTTTAACACTGGCCACGGTATGAGCTCCGGTTTGTGCGTGGCTCCCGACGTAAATCGGACTTTATGTCCATCTGACATGGTGTGATGTCAGAAAATAATTGCATTCTCATGGGAAGTCCCGTAATTCTGACCTTGTGTCAAACTGGGCTAAGCTTAGTAATTAACAAGAAATTTTACGGGGGATGAATTTTATCACCTCGATAGGATCAGTATTGAATCTGCAATCTGATTATCCATGTGCGTGTACTTGTTTAGAAGGTTAGCTTAGTTTGACATAAAGTTAAGTGGCGAGGAAGGAAGATCGTGCAGCACCATTTTTTTTAAGTAGGGAAGACTCGCTTGCTTTAGAAAAAAAAAACGGTATTCAACATTTTAGTTTTAATTCAGAGTTTTCCTTCTCCGAGAATTTCTTAAGAGGAGTTTAACAAGTTTAAATTCAGAGTTTTCCTTCTTCTCTGAAGTTAAAGAGCCCACTCTATCCTACTATTTACCCATAAACGGAGGGAGAATAATTGGATTCATACCTTTTCCAAGGGTATTTCAAATCCTGGACGAGGCTGTTTACATTTCACATAGCGCTAAATACCCTTCGGAAAGGTATGAATCCAAATATTTCCCCCCAGTTGCGGATAAATAGCAGGGCATAGGCTCTTTAACCCTGGCTAGGCAATCAGTCTAGAAGGAAAACAATGAATTCAAACCTGTTAAAGAAATTGACCTAGTGTCACATCCTGCTTGTGCGGAGGGGTTGATAAATATAGGGTGTCCATAAAGTCCTGCAGCAGATTTAAAATGTATCAACAAAGATTGTTGTCATGTTGAAATGCTATAATAAAAAAAAGGACCATATTACCTTAAGGCACCCCTTTTCAATTTCGTGTCATTAGGTCATTTTTTCATTTACACCATCAATATCCGGTTGTTTGTTAGGGTTAGGGTTAGGGTTAGGGGTTAGGGTTAGAACCCCTAACCCTAACCCCTAAACAAACAACCGGATATTGACGATGTAAATGAAAAAAAATGACACGAAATTGAAAAGGGGTGCCTTAAGGTAATATGGTCCAAAAAAGTATATAAAAAATAAAACTTCAAGAGTTGAACATTCATTTTGTTTTGACTGAATGAGTTTATCATTTGTACAACATGAGTTATTGAATTTTCAATTTTTAAACTGCTGCCGGACTTTATGAATACCGTGTACTTACCGTATTTGACGGCATATAGGACGCACTTTTTTTCCACTTGTTGTCGATTCGGCTGTTTGTGTTCTTGGCCTGTCCCCGCTGAATCTGCTGTGTCGGTCTTTCAAAGTCGGATTAAAATACATTTTCCGCGAATTTGACTGCTGAAATGGTGGTGCGTCTTATATGTCCGTTCGTCTTATATGCCGTCAAATACGGTACGTGAAAGACATTACCAGTAAAGAAGTTGTTATATAATTCATGGTGACCCCTTGATCCCCAGCCTCTATAAGGTCCCAACTTTCAAACTCTTTGGCCCTCGGTAAGAAAACTTGAGCTAAAGGGGTGCAGAATGAGCTGTTCATTGTTCTCATAGAATTCTTATTTCTCATGAGTGTCGTCACCTCGGCAAAATAATGGACTATTCTGTATTTATTACAAAGAAAGAAATGGAAGAAAAGGACATGCTACATATATATAAGAAAGAAAGAAAGAAAGAGAATAGGGGAAAGATATATATATAGAGGGGGCGATAATGCTAATCTGTTCGAATCGAACACAAAGAAAAGGAGGAAAGAAAGAAGAAGAGAGAGAGAGAGAGAGAGAGAGAGAGAGAGAGAGAGAGAGAGAGAGAGAGAGAGAGAGTTAAATTAAGATTATCATAATTTTTACATATTGAACTATTCTGCAATAGCTCTTAAGTAAATATATCAAACGTTGTAATATTGAAATTATCATACTGTGATATATCCACATGCCATGCGAGTATATATAATTTGATCTATCTGATCGTATGTGCCCATTACTCCATTTATTTCTGTCTGAATATAAATTTACTTAAAAATCAACACTTTAAACATTTATAGTAAAGTTAAATATTACCTCTATCAACAAAAGGGCGTACTGTCTTGGTGTAATGATTTGCAAGCTAGTTTCGCAGATCCATTACAACTAAATAACGAGTTCGATCTTCGCGACCTTGTGTCACATCCTACCCGTGGCGAACGGGTTGGTTAAATACTTCTACCTCTGTTGGTTGGGTTAGTTGGATTTTACGGCATGTCAAACCTTGTTGGGTTATTTTATGACGAAGCCGTTTTGTTTCATCATTGTTGTTGGGTATTCAACTTTTTTTCAAATTTATTTTTAAACACATTTTTTGTAAATTCATTTTTTTCGGAGCTGACAATGGCAATGAAAGGGTACTCCACACTCCCCAGAATTGGAACTTCACCATCAAATAAAGTTTAGTCATACCCAGGGTACTAAGACCATTAGCCACAGCCTTCTAGTACATATATGATAAAAAGGGTTAGGGGTTTGCCATAAGGCAATAGTGTCAGGATAATCATTCTACTTCTGTTCCATATTAGTTTTTACATTTAATGTATGGAATATATATGCAAATGTACCAAATATTGGCTGACTTCTGATTTAGGTCGGAAAATTAAAACGGAAAGTTTTTTGGTGCATCAAATGACAGTTTAACTACAGTCTATGAATTAACATTTTGCAAATTGGGTTACGGTTTTAGGGGATTAAGGTTATTTTTAATTACGTATTGCTTAAAAAATTACTATACATTTAATGTTGAAAAATATATTTTTAAACTAAGTTTAATTGAAATTATACATTGCAATACTAACACAAACAACTGTCTCAATAATAGATTCAATAATTAATTTCAATGGTTAATTAAATGTATAGTAATTTGGGTTTTTTGTTGTTTATTTTTTTAAACAATACGTAATTAAAAACAACCTTAATCCCCTAAAACCGTAACCCAATTCGCAAAATGTTAATTCATAGACTGTAGTTAAACTGTCATTGGGTACCACCAAAAAACTTTCCGTTTTAATTTTCCGACCTAAATCAGAAGTCAGTCCAACTATTTTGGGACAAATGTAGCTCTGTTTTTATGTTGATCTTTTTTAAACGTCAATATGTTTAAAATTTTCCTCTCCTTATAATTAATAATAGAATGTTGTAATTACTAATAAGATTAATTGATAATCGATTTTAATTAAGAAGAGAACTAATTGGAGATACTTAGTTGAGGGGGAGGCTTATTTGAAAAACACACCATTCCCCAAGTACGGAATGAACCGCTTCCACATCTCCGAACTTTGTGAATAGCAATTCACTTACTGTATTTCTACAATAATACAATAATAAATCACACAAATGTTTTTGGAAGGGACCCCCCTCAAGGAGCTGGGACCCCCCTCAAGGAGCTGGGACCCCCCCCCCAACGACACCGTGGGTGTCAAATCTTTAGCTACACTCCTCGGTAAATGTACGGAAATCCTTGCGTATACAAAAGGTAAATAAATTTGTAAATAGATAACCAGTTATTAATTAATGAAGGGGCTGGTTGGCTGGATTTTACGGGATGTCAACCCTCATTGGGTTATTCTATGCCGAAGACATTTTGTTTTATTCATTCATGATGGGTATTCAATTTTTTTAAACTCATTTTTTCAACACATTTAAAAAAAAAACAACTCATTTTCGGTCTATTCAACCCATGGATGGGGCCATAACAGATACAACCACTCCGGGTTAGAGTGTACCTGAGAGTAATGGCGATAAAAGGGTACTCCACACTCCCTGAGCTCCAAAACTGGAACTTCACAATTAGATGAAGTTTAACGTCATACCCAGGACAACAATGAAGGTGTAAAGTAATAATAAAAACATTTAAAAACATTTAGAAATAAGAAGAACTTACCTTGATTTTAAAATATCTATTAATTCCTTTTTTCTTTTTTTTTCCTACTTCGAAAGTTTATCCAATTCCTTGTTCAGTAAACGATATCCGTCGTGAAGCGATGTCTATAACCGCTGCAATTGTATTATTAGTATTCACGATAATAGACCGGCTATGAAACTGTATGTAATGTTAAATGACCACTGATGTCATAGAGCAACTCCAACGAGCATCCCACTGAATGAAAGAAAGGAAGCTGAACGTAAAAAAAAAAAAAAGAACCCACATTTGCAGCTCGTATAACTTTAATTACATACCAGATCGATGACGTTTCAACAAATCTTTCAGTTCATTAAGCCTCTGTAATGGGAGAGGGAGTGAGGTTGTCTCACGAGAGAGAGAGAGAGAGAGAGAGAGAGAGAGAGAGAGAGAGAGAGATGGGTAGGGATAATAAGTTAATCTCTCTTAACAGTCTTTAGTAAATTCGCGTGGCTTGTCCGATGCCTGCGAGCGCCGGGTTCTGTTCTAAATAGGCGTCTTTCCTTTCTTTTTACATCTAATTCATAAAAGCTCGGCGTTTGTTGTCAATAACTCAGTTATAAAAGCTGACGATTAGAAGTGTGTACGATCCAAGATAATTCCTTTTGTCTTCCTTAATTTTTTCGTCGAAACAATTCAAGCAACACACTAAAGGCTTTATTTTATTTTATTTTATTTCATTTTTTATCATTTTTATTTATTTTATTCTTTTTTTTTAGCCGGCACACTTATTGTATACTGACCGTAACTCGTAAGACTATTAGCAGATATGCATAATCATTATAAGCACGGCTTCGTTCGTAAACCTTCAGACATGCAAGTTTTTTTTAATTAAGCTTTCTTTTTCTTTTTCTTTTTCTTTTTCTTTTTTAAACGAATAATAAAGCCTAGCAGGACCTGTGGATATACCACAGTATGATTAATTATTACAACGTTTCATATGTTTACTTAAGAGCAAAATAGTTCAATACGTAAAAAGTATAATAATCTTGATTTAACACACACACACACACACACACACTCTCTCTCTCTCTCTCTCTCTCTCTCTCTCTCTCTCTCTCTCTCTCTCTCTCTCTCTTTCTTTCTTTCTTTTTCATCTTTTCATTATGATCAATTGAAAGAGATAAGCGTTATCGCTTCCGCGCGCTTACACCTCTTTCTCTATCTTTCACCTATTCTCTTTCTTTCTTATGATAGTTTTTCTGTGTAGTATGTCCTTTTTCTTCCCTTTCTTTCTTTATAATAAAAACGGAATGGTCCATTATTTAACTGAGGTGACGACACCATAAGAAATAAAGCAACACCAGATAATCAGGATTTACATTTTTGCATTTCATCTTGGTCGGTCTTATTTTTAACCAGGAGAGTGTCGCAAGATGATAACGGTCGTAAAATTAAGGAACACGAGTATTAATATATAGATTATTCGCTAGTAGTACTATAAGAAAAATGATAGTTGAATTATCTTTCCCTGACACCAGGATATTGGCGCCAAAATTAAACTCCTTCACGAAAGTCACTTATCGTTTGGGCACTCGACCAGCGAGTCGCTTTATCATTCGCCCCCTTCACATCAGCACTTATCGTGTTGACAGTCAACCAACGAATGGAAATAACATTCCAGCACTCACCTTTACCTTATCGTGGGACCTTCAACCAACGAGACGCAATTTTCAATCGCTTACCTTTGCCTTGTCAACCAGCGAGTAGAATAGTATTCTAGCGCTACCTTACCTTAAACCTCAGCAAGATAAGTCTGGCAAGCAAATGCCACAAATTTTCAACCCTTTTTGTACACTTTGAATATGTTTCTTTATTTTCAACTTTGTTTTCGTCTTCTTTAATCCAAAATTATTTGCTTATCACCGGGGAATTTTAAGAGTCCCTAGCTCAGTCGGTACAGTGTTCGGTTAGAAAGCACAAGGTTCTTGGTTCGATACCGGCCCTCGCCAACTCAGATTATCTGTGCGGCAAAGTGGGGAGCTGATCGCCAGTGAATACCGGCTCATGCAGTTGATCGACAGCAGAGAAAACTGATTGTCATTAGTTACGATTTTTAGAAATCCAGCAAGTGTGCTTACCTGTCATACAATGACAGTATCCGCTGAGTTTGGCGATGGTGAGGCTCCAGTTCTGGAGCTCTGAGATTACGGACCTCGATTGATAGTACCTGTTAGGGTGTATTTACCCAAACGCGTTCGCCAAAGGTAGGATGTTCACACATCTAGCGAGGGACTGAACTCACTACCTGTTAGGGTTCTATAAAGTAGTCGATATCGGCCAGACAGCGAGGAGTATATCCCCTTTTCACTAGCGCTAGACTTATTTTAGCATCTGTACATCGGCTCTTCACCGCACATATCCCTGTGCTATTCATTCGCTGAGTTGGTGAATCGAATTCCTAGCCGAAGACTGAGCTAAACGACCTGTATGAGTTAATTATGGGTTTAAAAGTTATTCGTATTCGATAGGACAAAAAAAAAACTCTGAAGAAACAACTATACAAAAAATGTAAATATGAATGTATAATGAACGCTATATTTATTACATATTATCTATAGAGAATAAAAATATATACAACTTTATTGATTGATTCATTTTAACGACATGTCAACCCGTCTAGTGGTTAGGGAATTGTGAACATTGTACGTGATATCAAGTATTCCTATCTAATACTAATAATTATATGGTTTCAAGTAATCATTTCTATTCAATAATACTCTTTGTTTGCACACAATGTTATATGGTTTCAAGTAACTAATAATTATAATCCTTAATAAACAATTGTAGTTTGAAGTAACAATTAATACAAATAATTTACAGCTATATGGCATCAAGTACTATCGAATAATTTTCCTACTGATCTATTTGATTCATAGATGTGACCCTAAGAGATACTACCCCCCCCCTGGTTAGAGTGTACCCGGGAATAATAGCAATGAAGGGATATTCAACACTTTCGAGATCTCCAGAACTGTAGCCTCGCCACTAGATACAGTTTAGTGTCTAAGTCAAGACACCTCTTTTTGGTGGGTGGGGGTCTTAGCCCTCTGCAGGTGATACAGTTGGCGTACTCCATCGACAAGACTTCATAAAAGTTTAGAAAGATCTGACGTCAAGACGTTCGTAAAATGCGAGTGATATTCAGTTATATAATATTAAACTGTGCATTAAAAATATGAAGTTCCGCTTTTAGGGCCCCATCTCTCTTTTTTTTTATCAATAAGAATTAAATACTTCATTTTAAAACCACGAAGAAAAATCGTATCACCTGATGGACAATCTGAGCACCTCGTATTTTGCTGTTAGTTGGTTGATTTTACGGCTTGTTGGGTTATTTTATGCCGAAAACGTATTGTTTTATTCATTCTTGATGGGTATTCAATATTTTTAACTAATGGTTTGGAGGTTGAATTTGAAGGCTATCACAATGCAGGTGTAAGGAAAAATAATAAAGTAACAATGGTGTTGTGTGTTAATCTGTATTTTATTTGGAATTTTCGAGATAAATCTTTTTCAGAAGATCACTGGAACTGAAGTTATGGCATTTCTAGTTAAACTAGAAATGCCATAACAAGACGACTTCAGTTCCAGTGATCTTCTAAAAAAGAGATTTTATCTCGAAAATTCAAGAATAAAATACAGGTTAACACACAACGCCATTGTTACCTTATTGTTTTTTTCTTTATACCTGCATTGTGATAGCCTTCAAAATCAACCTCCAAACCAATATATACACAATGCTTCAAGCAAATTATAAAACTCTCTTATTTTTAACTAAATTTTTTAAACACGTTCTTTAAACTAATCTTTTCTATTTAACCCTACATAAACCATATTTGAAACCCTAACAGGTACTGCCACTCCGGGTCAAAGAGGACCTGAGAGTAATTGCAATGAAGGGATATTCACCAGAGCTCCAAAATTGGAACTTCACCATTAATGCAGTTTAACGTCATACGTAGGACACTAAGACCCTCAGTCATCGCCCTAGCACATGTATGGTAAAAAAGGGTTGGGGTCTGCCGTAAGGGCAATAATTGGCTCCAAAATTGGAACTTCACCATTAGATGCAGTTTAACGTTATACCCAGGACACAAGTATTTTGTAATGTTTAGGAATGTTGGGTCAGTAAAATGGTAATTCCTGTGTGTGGAGTTAAGTGAGGGAGAGGCTTTCTGTGATTGGATATGCAAATCACATGATGAGCACTGAAGTTTTGGTTCAAAATACGAAAATCACCAGACCAGCTCCGACGAGGCGGCCACTTGAAATCCTCTCCAAGAAATTACCCTAAGATAGCAGATATCTTCTCCAGCATGCCAGTAAGTCCCTCAAACTCAACTTTATACACAGGAAGGACTTTATATTGTTACTCATTGTTTTTATTTGTTCGTTAATAAATTATTAGAATTAAACTAAGTTTTAATTCATTTATTCGTTGCTGTTAGTCTTAGAATTAAACGCTATACTAACACAATAGGAAGTTAGACGAGTAGAACATTGTTAAAGAGTTTAATGGGTTCCCCATACTTTTGACCTTGTACCACAACTGAGCTGAGATAATCTTAGTAAATGACCACCTGGTGACAAGTTTTGAACTTGTAACACACCCCAAATAAAGTAGCTGAAGGATGTAATTAGTGTAAAGCTAATTAATGAGAACAATTTCAAAACCTCGCAGAAAAAATCATTCCATCTGGTAATTAGTCTTATACTCTTAAGATTCCTAAGTTGTATGCCTGAGTTATGCAATCAAGGTAAAACTAATTAATTAAAACATTTGATTTTACGTCCGAATCCATGATGGCGATATTGTAACGGTAGCTTGGCAGGAGAAACAATGATGATACGAGAGCTCGACTAGTGAAGAAATTGTTTTATTCGCAATTAGTATTCAAATAACATTCGTGACTTCGGACCATATGACCTTTAGGTACCCCTTTTGCGATCTCGATTCATAAGGACATGTTTTTCATTTACACCGTCAAAATCCGGTTGTTTTTAGGGGTTAGGGTTAGGGGTTAGTTTTATAATTAAAAAAACCCTCTAAAAATCGTCTGTTAACAAACAAGCGGATTTTTTCGGTGTAAATGAAAAACATGTCCTTATGAATCGAGATCGCAAAAGGGGTGCCTAAAGGTCTTATGGTCCGTGACTTCTTCAACGTGAAACTACAAACAAAAATAAACAATTTCTATAATACTTTTCATACAATAACTTGAATAAATAGAGGGAATTTCACATGTAAATGTTCACCTCTTTTTCGCCTCATATTGACCAGCTAATGCAAATCGTAGTTGCGGCTATATTAACAGGTGGCTGTCTGAAGACGGCGTAAAACGGTGAATGTACCCTCACAATAAGGCATCCGTAAACAAAGCAAGGGGGGATAACTTGCATTCATTGACATCTTTTTACAAACAGGCATTTACCCAACCCTTCCGTCATAAGCAGGATGTGACACAAGGTCAATTTTTAAGCGGAATACAACAGGTTTGTATTCTCCTAGACCTTAAAGAGCCCAATCTGTTTTCAAAATTCTGGTTTGTACTTGGATTCGAACTCTCACCATTTACTCCAGTGTAATTATAAGCGATTCGGTTTAGCTCAGTCGGGATTCACAGAACACTCCACTCCAACTTCCACCTAGCGTAGATGACTTAATTGGTTGGTTAGATTTTACAGCATGTCAACCCTTGTTGGGTTATTTTATGCCAAAACATTATTTTATTCATTCTGTGTGGGTATAAAACTTTTTTTAAAAATTCATTTAAAAAAAAATTTTTTTAAGCTCACTTTTAAAAATATTTAACCCATAGATGGGATTATAACAGGTACTACCACTCTGGGTCGTGATGAACCTGGGAGTAATGCCGATGAAGGGGTACTCCATACTCCCCAGAGCTCCAAAACTGGAACTTCACCATTAGATGTACTTTAACGTCATGCCTAGGACACTCACTTAATTAGTCGATCGATACTGACTTTGTTAAGTGCTAGTTAACTACTGTTTTAAGTCGGAGGATCAAGTATATCTTGTTACACCTTGCTCACTGGACGAGAAGTTGAACTTTGTGAACTCGTCTTTCTTCGGGTTGCTGGCATTTTCAGATTTGTATAACTCATCTATTCGCGCCTCAATATTATTTGCTTACATTACATTCCCGTTGTTTGTTTATATATACCAACCCCTCGGCGCCCTGTCGGCTGGTGCGTTAGAATGTACCAACTGCACCTCTGCAGAGGGGGTAAGATTCCCCCAATGGGGCCACCTGTTGGCCGTGGGTGGCGACCCGTGATGCTTAAGGATAGAACACAGGTAGATGAGCAGTTCATAACATGCAATACTCCACTTTGGTCCTATCTTGGGCTAGACGGGCGATCGGAGAGGCCCCCTCCGATCAATCGGCTGGTCACGTCAAGCCCTAGCACCTATATGATTTTCCCAACCCTATTGCCCTTATGGCAAGCCCCAGCCCCTTTTATCATATGGGTGCTAGAAGGCGGTGGCTGCGGGTCTACATGTCCTGAGAATGACGTTAAACTCTATCTGATGGTGAGGTTCCAGTTTTGGAGGTTTGGGGAATGTGGAGCACCCCTTCATCACCATTGCTCCCTGGTCCACTCTGACTCGGAGTGGTAGAACCTGTTAGGGTCCCATCTATGGGTTAAATAGAAAAATATATTTATAAAAGAATTGTATTATCCATTAAGAATTGATTTATTTCAAAACTTTATCGGCATTAAATAACCCACTGAGGTTGATATGCCGTAAAACAAACCAAACCAAACCAAACCAACCCCTCGGAACGAGTAGGGTGCGATTCAAGGTCAATTTCTTAAGCGGAGTTTATTATTATTATTATTATTATTATTATTATTGCTGTCTATCGTATCCGATGATGACACCACGCGAATATGTTTCCTCCAATCTTTAATCGGTCTCTGGTTGCGTCTTGCCAACTGCCTATGGGGATTTTAAAGTACTTCGGGTTTCTCTTGATGTTATCTTTGTACCTGAGCTTTGGTTTA
This sequence comes from Doryteuthis pealeii, assembly GCA_023376005.1. Lineage (NCBI taxonomy): Eukaryota > Metazoa > Mollusca > Cephalopoda > Myopsida > Loliginidae > Doryteuthis > Doryteuthis pealeii. The sequence continues at coordinate 100,849,236 of CM042145.1, forward strand.
CCGATTCCACGTGATCCCTCTCTCAGTTGAGCGGAGTTTAACAGGTTTGAATTCAGAGTTTTCCCTCTCCTAGACCGGTCGCCATACCAAGGTTAAAGAGCTCAACCTGCCCAACTATTTGCCCATAGCTGGAGAGAGAATAGTTGGATGCATACCTTTCCCAAGGGTATTAGTGCTATATGAAATACTTGTTTTTTTAATTTGTATTTGATATAAATTCTATGAATAAAGTGTAACTTGTGATCGAATTTAATGAGCACAGAAGGTTGATTTAAGAAAGTGTTTATTGAATACAAAATCTTTAGATAAGTACATATTTAAGAGAGTACAATAGGTACCACCGAAATACGTCACGTGATCAGTTTAGGCCATATTGAAAGAAGAAACGTGAATATTTTTGATCTTTTATTTTTTTTTAAATCTCGCAAAAAAGAAATAACGAACATAAAGAGTTATTACAAAGAAAAACAGTTAATTCAAAGATCAAAATTATCCGATCGGGGAAAAAGTACTCATCGTTATCTTGAAAAATAAGTAAAACAGTCCGTTTTTTACAACTGGGTCAGTGGCTTTATTGATATATTTTTTGCAGAATTCTGTAGTTATGGTTCTTTTACTGAAAGAACTCTCGCATATAAACTTATAAAAATCTTCTAATATAATTATTCAGACTCTTATCTTTATAGAAAAAAAGATTACAAATCGTTTTATGTCGGTTCATTTTTCATATTTCATAAAATAAAATGGGGGGTGGGGTAGACCTCTTAAAATGTTTCCCCTAATATATTTAAGAAAAACTATTTCAGACATATTTTCATCCAAATGTAAGTAATTATGGAAATGTTCGTGAAAATCGGACGATTAATTGATTTTTCATAGAATTTTTTAAAAAGCCTCTAGTCATAACTTGTTTTTGGCTACGTTAAATTTCAATTGATTTAACAGTGCAAAAATGTAAACATTATTTTTCGTTCATAATTTTCATTATTCTCAATGAAGCAGAATTTTTTGAAAAAATCATCAAGAGTTTGTTTACCGTTTCTTCTTTCGAATGGATAAAATTTTCAAGATAATATTAACTTTTTATAAGTTTCATTGTGTTAAATATAGGAGGGGGAGATTTTACAGGGAAAATTGGTGGTATCTAGAGTACAAATTGTCAAATAAATAAATAAATAAAAATAAAAAGTAAATGAGAAATTTTGTGCTGAATTTCAAAAATTAGGTATTGTTATCATTTTTTTAAAAGTAGCATCTTTATCTCAGTTGTCTTACCATAAAGTTTCAGTCGGTGTTATCTTCGGTCTTCATTAGGATTATGTCCAATTCGATAATCTTTACAGGATTTTGAACGGAACCTTTGAGATATTGGCTACTAGTGAATTTGCCTGCCCCAAACAGGTTTAATCGTTTTAAGGGTGGTGACTTATCTATATATTAATACTCGCGTTCCTTAATTGTACGATCATCTTGCAACACACTCTGGTCAAAATTGAGACCGTATTTAGTGGGCTGTCACATGACTGAGGTAAATGAAGTATATTTCCCCCGAAGCCAATCAGCTGAGAGAGAAGTCAGAATTTCGAATGGTGTTTTTCAAGAAAATAAGGAGGAAAAAATCCCACCCGACTTGAAAGTAAGTAATAAGTAAAGTTGGCGGAGTGGCCTATTATTGGTATCACCTGGACAACGAATGATTTTATCCCCTTTTCGATAGCGCTAGACCAGGGAGTTTTCTGAGGTGTAGCGTCACACCTAACCGTCAGCTCTCTACTTTACCGCACAGATCAGATTACCCAATCTTTGCTACTCATATGCTGGCGGGAACCAGTATCGAATCTGGAATCTTGCGAGTCCTAGGCGTGTGCTTTACTGGCTCATCTATTTGACCCATATATAGAACCTTAACAGGCTACCACCCCTGACCAAAGTGGATCTAAGAGTAATGGCAATGACGGTGAACTCCAGATTCAACAGACGTCCAGAACTGGAGCTTCACTACTGGGTAAAGTTTAGTGTCTAACTCAGGACCCACATTTCTTCTTTTTTTATGAGAGGGTCTTACTCACCCCGGGAGGGTCCTACCCACCCTTCTCTGCAAGGGATACAATCAGCATATTTTAAACTCGGTATTAGAATAAAAATAGGGTTTGACACAAGGTTACAAGTGTGGGCTATCCAGTGATAATCGAACTCGCTTTTCAATAAAGAGACTGCGAGACTAGCTTACTAACCATTAAACCACGATCGGTTTTTTGTTAATTCACAGTTTAACATCTCTTCAAAATAGGTTATTACGAAGACGCTCGTGACCTAAAAAGATTCACACGGATAAGTAATTAGGCTGATATAGAGCAATGTTTCTGCAATATTCCTTCGTGAAAGAAAGACAAAAATTCATGCTTTTGTTTATTTTCATATCCAAAACGAACCATTCAGCGCTTTCTAAATGGGCCTGCCCCCATTTTTTTTTATCTGCCTAATAAAGGCTATCTTTTAGATTGAGATAAAAACCAAAGGTCAAATCCCCGAAGCTGCGGGAAATTAATCCGAAGAAACGAGGGTATTTTTAGTCCGACAGATCGAAATGGAGGATGTATGATGCGTGGAAAAAAATAAATAAATAAAAAAAAGCGCAAAAGAAAAGGCTAAAATGATTAAATAGTGAACAGTTGCACCGTGAAAAACAAAAAAACAAAAAAAGAACCGAAAGAAAAATGAAAATAGCTTTTGTTATGTAAACGCAGCAACCCGTCACGCTTTTGTTGTTGTTGTTGTTGTTGTTACATCGACTGCAGAAAGGGTAGACAAGATATTAATTAAGAACGTTTCAGTAGAAAAGCCACTATTCTTATTTTTTATTTTATTTTTTTTTATTTGCAATTAATGAAAGGTGGGAGTGGTAATAAGTTCATATTTGTGAGATGAGAGATTTGATCTATGCATGAGTGCATTTTGTTCAGCATACCGAACGACGGGGATGCGCACATGATTGCACAGTTATTATTATTATTATTATTATTATTATTATTATTATTATTATTATTATTATTCCTGTGTTCACACCAGCGTTAGCTGATGGTCTTTCACTGAGTGACAACAAGTCTCCTCATATCTCCAGGTCTCTTCTGAGTATTCTAGCCGATTTCAGCAATGCAGTTGTCTAGATGATCTCAATTCTTCCTCTGATTTCCACATCCTCCTGTCTTTTTTCCAAACCCATGGGGACTGTTCCAAATGCACCAACTACAATTGGTATCACCTTCACCCTCATATTCCCAGCCTTTGTTCAATTCACTGGCAAGGTCCAGGTATTTGTCTATCTTTTCGCTTTCCTTTATCTTCACCCTGTGATCTGCTGGAACTGTAAAGTCTACCAGTTGACAAGTTCTCTTTTTTTTTTTCTTTTTTTTTTCTTTTTTTTTTTTTTTTTTTTTTGTTAATCAATACTAGGTTTGGTCTCCTGGCTGGGATGAGGTGATCTGTCTTTATCTCAAAGTCACAGAGAATTTTATGCGTTTCATGCTCAAGAACAGATTTTGGTTTGTATTATTATTATTATTATTATTATTATTATTATTATCGAGTTTTTCACACCTGCCGTAGCCGGTGGTTCACTGAAGGCTGAGTGACGGCAAGTCTCCACCTGTCTCTAGGACTCTTCTGAGTATTATCTAAACAATGATGTTCTTTGGATGGTCTCGATTCTTCCTCTGATTTCCAGTTCACCCAGACTGCTTTCCAGACCGTTTGGAACTGTTCACAGGGCACCAATTATAATTGGCACGACCATTACCTTCATGTTCCACAGTTTTCTCAGTTCTCTGACAAGGACCAGGTATTTGTCTATCTTTTCGTTATCTTTTACTTTCACTCGGTGGTTCGCCGGTACAGCAAAATCCACACAGGGCTAGTTTTCTTGTTGTTGTAAATTAACACTAGGTCTGGTCTCCAAGCCGGGATTAGGTGATCCGTCTGTATCAAAGTCCCAAAGGCTTTTATGCGTCTCATTCCTCTGTTAATTTCCCAACCTGTAAAAAACAGGAGCTGTAAAAAAGCGGACGAGCTCTAGGGGAGCCAACGACCATCTACACTGACAGTAGTAAGATTGGCGTACTTACTACACACATAAACCCTCCAAATTGACCCTGGTTGTCAACCCATCTAGGACCTGGAAGAGTGTTATAAAACCATCACTGCCGAGCGGCTTACATGATCCCGGGGAAAGTGTTGGGGAGTAAACCCCGAAAACAAATCCGGAGCTGGAGTCCCTAAGGTTGAGTAACGCTGAATTTCAGTGCTACACGGCAACACCTGCGACACTGCCGTTGCCAAACTACACTGGCTTCTTACCTTTGCTTTGGACCACAGCGGTAGTGTGGAGCTGGGGCATCTGCTGCTTGGGCAACACCACATCCTCCATATAAATCCGCCCAGGCTACGTAGTTCAAAAAAGAAATTGGACACCACGCCATCGTCTTTCGCAGACGGAAGAATGCCAACCAACTTGCTGTTGGCATTCAATGGAGTCCAAATGATAGCAAGTTTCTACAGTCTACACTTACCATTCTCTTTTATGTAATTAATTATTATGGCGTTGTTCTGCTGTCGCTTTTGGCAAGTCCCCAGACGGCACCCAGTGTCCATTCATTGGCATTTCAGTCTCGGAAGACTATAATGTAGTTTTTGTGCCACTGTAGTTACACCGCCTCCTAAAGTCCAATGTTCGAAAAACATTTTCGACCACAGATGTCGCATGTGAAGGCTGTCCCTGAAGATGTTGATGTGCCGGTGCTTTGTTGCCGCTGCTTTCTTCTGGACCTCTTGGCTTCATGGTGTTGCGCCAGTGTCCATACAGTGTTCATACAGAGCTGATGAATGTAAGTTTTTGTTGGTCAGCCAACACTGGTGTGTCCATGCGTAGGAGTCCTTCTTCAGCAATGTCCAGCATGTCTTGCTTGTCTAACTTGGATGTTTTTTTGAGATGGAAGTTAAGTGGCCGTACAGCTCCTTTTTTTGTAGAGCAGTCGTTCTGTAGGGTGCTGCTTCCAGGATTTGTTCAAAACAGCACGCAGCATACTTGTGTAGATTCCATCTAGCTTTTTTCTCTGGGCGTTTCGTTAAAGTCCAAGTGTTACAACCATACAGAAGTACTGATACTACTACAGCTTGGAAAAAACTCCCCTTTTATCAATTAATAATGAGATTAATGGAGATTCGGTCTTAATTTGTCTGTAACCAAAACTACGTCACTGCTTACATCACATTACCCAAAATCGTCAATACATAGAGTAATGAACAACCTTATATTATTATATACACTCAAAATTTGCATATGCCATATTAGCCGGTCTTTATTGTTTTTATAAAACAAGTTTTAATAAATACATGCCCAGTATTATATATTTACATATAGTTTGTTTTATCTTAATTTACATTTAAAGTTATCTAACGTATAGAGTTTTATGATAAAATTATTTACAAACAAGATATAGTCATTTTTTCAGTATCAAGAGGTTAACTAAAAAGTTTACATATGAATAAGTACCAATTTTGTGTAAAAATTTATGTGTAGAATATTTTTATTTAAATTGTAAATTGTCTCTTATTTTAATTTGTAAAAGAAATTCTATAAATTTGTTAATTATAACAATGAAATAGATCACGTTAAAAGAAACACATTAGCAGCTATTCGGTTTATCTCTTTAGGTATTCTCTGCGTAGCCATGTCAACGCTATTTTATGTACAACTTATCTTCTGAAGTGTCCATGTGTTTTTTTTTTTTCTTTTTCTATTTCTGTTTTCTCGATTTTGTAATACTTATTTGCCTATTGTCACTAGTTTCAAAGTTAATAATATTAATAGTGGGTTGTCTAAATTTTATATACAGCACTTCAAGGATTTTAAATTTTTTTTAAATATTATTGTCAGTATGAAGTATTTTTGTATTATAAACTAAAATATTTCAATATGTTGTAGTAGGACAATCGTGTTTTTTAATGGCATATGGAGCTAGAATCTGATATGTGTAGAGTAAGCCTCCTTAATGATAAGTGACAATATTCCAAAATGCTTAAAATAGATAGACAATTTTTATTCTAAATTACGTTTGCCTAGCTTAATAGAAATATCTAACAAATAAACTGCCACTGTTGCTTAGCGTCACCTTGGTAACAAAAACAAAACAATAATTTATTTAAACATTAAACAGTTATAATGATGATAGACAGATATACACCTGGATAATGGTTCGGAAAAGAGCCGAAAGTACTTGGTCAGCCAATGATGGCCCTTTCGGACAAATCATTAACGCCTTTCAAGATTGTAACATCAAAAGAATTGTTAAGATGCTTGAAAGAAGAAATGAAAAATTTGAAAATAATAAAAATTATGTTTTGTTTAACACAACACACACACACACACACACACACATATATATATATATATATATATATGAACGTATGTATATATATATATATATATATATATATATATATAGTATAAGTATTAACTTACCGGTGGGTATAAGAACGATCGTTGAAGCGCACAATATCCAGAGGTTAAGGTTGAGAAAAAACAAATACAATGCTCAATACATGTAGAGTTTCATCGATAGTTCGATTTATATATATATATATATATATAAAGTTAAACCTAATGAGTCAGATGTACCTACAGTTTCGTTTAGTAGCTCATCAGGGCAAGAATCTACTAAGCAAAACTGTTTGTAGGTATATCTGACGCATTAGGTTTAACATTATTATTTGCTCTACTTAGGTATTGAGCACTTTTTACTTTTTAGCTTTAGATAATCCTAGCGGTTTATATATAAATATATATTTCATATATTATATATATATATAATATTTTCTTTTGGTCAAGTGTTATAGTATTAACCGATTATTTTCGGTTGATACGACCCTCTTGGTCTTTTCATTTTTTCATTTTTCCCCAGGTGAAGTTTGGTAGTATATTTTTACTATCAAAATATTTGCCGTTTTTTTCTTACCGCAAGGGTTTACCAATAAGTTTGGTATATATATATATATATATATATATATATATATATATATATATATATATATATATATATATCAAAAGATGTGATAAAATGTAACGAGACTGAAGCTTTACTTTTTTGTAGATACATATTACGTTTTATATATGTGGGTTACTTACTGTTTATGTAACATTGTTTATATATTCATTAAACGAAAACATTAACATTATCATTTAATCTCAAAAATCAATGTTGTATTTTAGCACCGATAAATTATTTTCACCGGCATTACATAAGCAATATTTCGGGGATTTTTTTTTTATCGCTAACCACAGACATTATCAGTATTCCACCACCCACTGCTTAACTTTCCTTATTTAACGCTCAAAGAAAACTGAATATTTATGGCGGTAAATAAAAAACTTAATAAACACCGATTTTCGCAATTTTTGACCCAAACTTTATTTTAGTAATGTGAAGGCACGGGTTAACTCAGTCGGTAGAGAGTTCGGCTAGAAACCACAAGATTCCTAGTTCGATACCGGCCCTCGCCAACTCCGCGTTATGAGTAGCACAGGGATCTGTGCGGTAAAGTAAGGAGCTGATGGTAAGTGTGGCGCTCCACCTCAGACGCTAAAATATTTTTTCATACTTATACTTACTAGCAAGTATTTAAGTTTTAATGTAATAAAATATTAGATTAAATTAGAAAGGCTAATGAAACTAAATAAGAATACAAATAAAAAGATTTGAAATAGAGGGGGGGTATAATCGAAAAACAGAACAACTGAAACTTACTTTTCCATCACTTCCGTCTTTCATTGCTAAATTTTCCTAATGTAACTACTTAGTTAAAATAGGAATTTACTTACAGTTATTTCTTCTTATTAATGGATATTTTTTCATGTTTAAAGAAGAGATGTTTGCTTATACTCATTAAGATAAAACCAAACAATTAGAAATCAATAATACTTAGCGCATATTTATTAAAATCAATTTTTTAATATCAATATGCAAATTAACCTTCCCGTTCACACTGTAAACCGCTATATTTAAATATAGCTATAGGCAAAAAATTCGTCTGCTAGGAGTTTTAAAAGCGAATTAAAAATAATTAAATCTATTATTTACGGTCAAACTTTGTCTAAATCGATAAGTAGTAACATAATGACCATCATTAAAAAATAAAAATATTATTACAATATGCAATTTATTTATAATACATTTTATACATTAAAAATCGTCCGAATTTCAACAAAAAGTTACGTTGAGTTTATATTATTACTTCCGTTTGAAAATAAAATTTGGATAATTATTTCCCTTTATATTATGGAATTCTATGGAATTCCGTAATGACCATAATATTTTTAACTTTTTGTCTTGTTTGAAGTAAAATCCGTTTTGTGACTAAATGAATTTAGCACCCCCCTACAAAAAATTTACCAAAAATCAGGGAATTATCGGATTTTAATGAAATTTTCAGTGTTGATTAATCAATGAATTAAATTTTTCAAAACTCTCATTTTGTTTCAGGGCACTTAATTTTGAACCCCCCCCCCCACTTACTCTGTGGGCGTAAAATCTCTGCGGGTTGGTCAGCGTTCGATTTTTAATTACAGTATAAATAAAAATAAAAAAAATTTTATTTGTATAAAAATAAAAGTCCGAATAATTGAATTAAAAATAGTAATAATCAAATGAACTTACCTTAACTTATTAGATATTGAATCTTTCGGTTAAATTACTGACACAAAAAATAACTCTTCCTAATAGAGGAAGATATATTTCATATTTTATGTATTTGGTCTTAATTGTCTTCCATACAATTAATATTCTAACATTATGTGAATTATATTGAAAATCAATTTAATTGTTTTAAAATATGTAAGTCTTGATATTAGGTTTAAAATGTTATATTTTTAGTTTCTAGAAATAAATATCTATTTAATGCAAACCTTACTTTATACTCATGAAGTAATAAGTTTTGAAGAAAAATTCTATTTTCGCAGAAAAAATATCGATCTATAATTTTTTTTAAATAAGATAATAGTCAATTAAATAATTATGGAAATGAGTAAAAAAGAAATCTCCTAAAAATTATTTTATATATTTTTTTTTTTACATTTTATTTTTCAATAATCAATACTTATTTTCTCATAGAAGAGTAACCGTAAAAAAAGATTTTTGGTTTCTATTCATAACTTCGGTCTTTTATCTCATTATTTATACTATAATTAGTATCGAAAAATGATCAACTTGCAAAGCATTTTACGCCCCCAAAATAAGGGGGGTCAAAATTAAGTGACCTGAAAAAAATTAGAAAGTTTTGAAATAAAATAAATAATGCATTATAAAGATCATTCATTGATACATAAACACTGAAAATTTCATTAAAATCCGATAATTCCCTGATTTTTGTAAATTATTTTCTGTAGGGGGCTAAAGTCATTTTGTCAAAAACGAATTCTAGCCTCTGTTTGCTAATGCCTATATAAATACAATTGCATGTTATTAGAAATTAGATATGGCCAAGAGTATTAATAATGTTAATCAATTGTATTAATTTTTGAGGTTTAAATAAAAATAAAAATCATGTAGAATGTGAAGTAAATAACAAAGGGAATTGTTACTTGAATAGTGATATAGTTTCGATTTCAGACAGACAAACACAGGATCGCCATTATAATAAGATAGTTTTCATTTTACGGCTGATTTTCATATCTTGTCGTCTTTGTGGGGAAGAGTCTACACTATTACTTCAAACACACCTATAATTATGAGTCACTTGATATTCTACGTATTTTTATTTTTATTTTATTTTTTTCTAGGAAGGTCATTTGTATTCTCTTTCAATTTCACTATGTGGAGTGCAGGGCTGACAAGTCCTTTGCAGCTTGAAGACAAACTTTCTTTTCTTCTTTTTTTTTTTTTTTTTTTTTTTTGCTACAGGAGCTGCAGAAAATTTACTTATCACACGTTTCAGGCCAAGACCCACCGTCAAAATCTCCACAGACCCCCCTTCACATATTGTACTAATTCTCCCACAGTCAGTCGCCAATGTCCTTAAAGTGCAGCCCATACGTGTTAAGAATATTCAACCCTATCGACGGGGCTTAGAATATGCTTACTATATCCCTTGCATAGGGGTAAGACTCCCACCTCCAAAAGGGTGTCCGGGGTATAACATTAAACTGCATCTGGAAAAAACTATGACGGTGATACCAATTGTAGTTGGTGCTCTTGTAACAGTCCTCAAATGATTGAAAAAGAGACTGGTGGAACTGGAGATCAGAGGAAGAATAGAGACCATCATGAACAGTACAGTTAAAATCAGATAGAATACTTAGAAAAGCCCAGGAGACATGAGGAAACTTGCAATCACTCAGGATTCAGTGAAAAGCCACAAGTCAAAACTGGTGTAAAAAGCTTGAATAATAATAATAATAATAATAATAAAAGGAAACGCATAAAATTCTCTGGGACTTTGAAATAAAAACGGATCACCTTATCCCAGCAAGAAGACCAGACCTAGTGTTGATAAACAAAAAAGAAAGAACTTGTCAACTGGTGGATTTTGCAGTGCCAGCAGATCACAGGAGGAAGCTAAAGAAAAATGAAAAAATGGACAAATATCTGGATCTTGCCAGAGAACTGAAAAAGTTATGGAATATGAAAGTGAAAGTGATACCAATTGTAGTTGGTGCACTTGGAACAGTCCCAAAAGGATTGGAAAAGGGTTTGGAAAGTTTGGAAATCAGAGGAAGAGTTGAAACCATTCAGAACACTACACTGCTGCAATCTGCCAGAATACTCAGAAGAGTCCTGGAGACCTGAGGAGATTTGCTGTCCTCAGACTCCAGTGAAATACCATCAGCTAACACTGATGTGAAAACTCAAAAGGAGATAATATAATAATAATAATAATAATAATAATAATAATAATAATAATAATAATAATAATGCATAAAATTCTCAGGGACTTTGAGATACAGACGGACACCTAATCCCGGCCAGGAAACCAGACCTAGTATTGATTGACAAGAAAAAGAGGGCCTGCCATCTCGTGGATTTTGCCGTCCCGGTCGACCACCGAGTAATAGTGAAAGAAAGTGAAAAGATAAACAAATACTTGAAACTAGCCAGAGAACTGAGAAAACAGTGGAACATGAAGGTGAAGGCCGTGCCAATTGTAATTGGTGCCCTTGGAACGGTCTCCAAATGTCTGGAAAAGAATTAGGGTAAATTGGAAATAAGAGGAAGAATCGAGACCATCCAAACTACAGCATTGTTAAGATCGGCTAGAATACTCAGAAGAGTCCTGGAGACCTGATGAGACTTGCTGTCAGTGAAACACCGGCTACGACAGGTGTGAAAAACTCGGAAATAATAATAATAATAATAATAATAATAATAATAATAAGACTTTGCGGTAATAGAGATGAGACTGTTAACCATATACTCTGCGAATGTAACAAACTAGCACAACGAGAATACAAAACTAGACACGACTGGGTTGGGAAGGTGATCCACTGGGAATTATGCAAGAAATTAAATTTTGACCACACAACAAAATGGTATATGCATAAACCAGAATCTGTTCTTGAGAACGAAACGCACAAAATTCTCTGGGACTTTGAAATTAAAACGGATCACCTTATCCCAGCAAGAAGACCAGACCTAGTGCTGATAAACAAAAAAGAAAGAACTTGTCAACTGGTGGATTTTGCAGTGCCAGCGGATCACAGGGTGAAGTTAAAGGAAAATGAAAAAAATGACAAATATCTGGACCTTGCCAGAGAACTGAAAAAGTTATGGAATATGAAAGTGAAAGTTATACCAATTGTAGTTGGTGCACTTGGAACAGTCCCAAAGGATTGAAAAGGTTTGGAAAGTTTGGATATCAGAGGAAGGATTGAAACCATTCAGAACACTGCACTGCTGCAATCTGCCAGAATACTCAGAAGAGTCCTGGAGACCTGAGGAGACTTGCTGTCACTCAGACTCCAGTGAAAGACCATCAGCTAACACTGATGTGAAAACTCAAAATAATAAAGAAGAAGAAGAAGAAGAAGAAGAAGAAGAAGAAGAAGAAGAAGAAGAAGACCGAATTAACAAAATGTCAACTATCAATTTGACCCCAGAGGACCAATGAAATGAGTCTCTTTCTCATATACATTTAAATTCTACCATATTATTGCCACGTTTCAAGAAAAGCTTGTCGACCGAGTAACCCCAGAAGATAGTGTCTAATGCGGCATGCGTACTAAGGTCCCCTTCTTATATCAAGGCCGTAAAACCGATTATCGGAGTATTCAATATGATTGGATACTTTCCGGTTTTGGCAGCTCACAAAATGTCAATAGTCAATTTGATCCCAGTGGACCAGTAAAATGAATCTCTTTCTAATAGACAGTTGGACTTTCCCAGCCCAAATACAGAATGCACGTTTTGTGTAGGTCTTATTAACATATCATAAGCACACCCTTTCCTGATGTTTCAGTTGGAGAAAATAACGTGGGAAAACGCCAACTTCTATCCTTTATGAAACAAAGATGTTTACTCGCTCAGTTCAAGGTTTCGCGAACCGAATTTGTATTTACCATGTATCCCACGTATACGGGCCAGGCATAAGGCCTTATTAATGTGGGACCACCCATGAACCGAAGCTCATGGCAGGCGGGTGACAAAAAATACGTTGATCCCGTCGGCATTCCCCCTCAAGCGTGGCGCCTTAGGCACCGGATGATAAACCCAGCCCAGCCCCTTTAAATCGAGGGGTAGGGTGTTACCTGGGAGGGGGCCCTGCGATTAACGTTGTTAACTTCATCAGTCCAGGGCTGAAGCCACTGGACCCCCGCCCGAGGGCAGAAGAACGGAATTTTTATTGGACAATTTAATAAAATTCAAAAATTAAAACTTAAAATTAGCAACAACAACAACAAAAAAAGAATATATATAATAATAATAATAATAATAATAATAATAATAATAATAATAATAAAATAAATATATAAAGGTATTACATATCTATTTATTTGATGGCAATAGAACAGTCACAACCTTAGGTTTCATACATGCAAAATCGCATGCATTCATCAGGTGACGTTGATCCGAATACAAGGAAAATCGAAAAATTCAAAAGGTTTTTACGGGCATAAGATGTTTATGATTAGATGAAGTGATATGCGTATGTATTTAGTGTTTTAGGGATGCATAAGTGTGTTTATGGACAGTACAAACGATGTGTATACAAATCAGTGGGTTCCACACACATTCACATTGATTTGCTACTGTGCAACGACTGAATAATACTGAAGTGTGAGCGTTTGTATTCGCATGCATATGTGTGCGTGGGTGTGTGTATTTTGTTGGACGGATGTTGACGTGTAAAAATGGGTACTGTCAACGGTTTGGGGGGGGGTGCGGGGCGATACAATCAAGGATGTTAAATAATTATAATATTAAGGTTTCAAATATTTTGTATACTGTGGGTGGGTTGGGGTTGGGTTGTGGAAGTTGGTCAGATGTTAAGCAAATCGGGGATGGTAAAAGGTTCCAAATATGTACGCAAATACGCACGCACGCACGCTCGTAGTTTCACTTATACATGCGTACACGTGCACACACACATACATACATAGATTGATGCGCGCGCACAAGTTCATACATCCATTCGTACGTATACACTCATACATAACAGTACTCGTACACTCATACATAAGGTACTTACACATACCTAATACATCCGCATCCCCTGCATATGTACCATATATATACACACATACATATGCATATACACATATATATGCACATATCCATACACATACATCCATACAAACACATATATATGCATAAACATACACATACACATACATATGCACACATACATACGTGCATACACGCGCGTACATACATGAACACACGCACATATATACATATAAACAGACTGGGATAGGTAGAAAGAAAGAAGAAAAAGACTGAGGGAGATAGATTGATGGATAGATAAAATAGATAAAATGGACAGAGATAGGTAGATAGAATGTTAGATAGATGGATAGATGGGGAAATAGCACTCTCCTAATACTACTGCAATTTGGCGCGCCATTCCAGTAAAAGCTGAAGCGGTGACTACCCCAGACTATATATATATATATATATATATATATATATATATATATATATAATCACAAGAAGAATATATATATATATATAGATAGATATAGATAGATATAAACTCATCATATATATATATATATATATATATATATATATATATATATATATATATAGAGAGAGAGAGAGAGAGAGAGAGAGAGAGAGAGAGAGAGATAGATAGATAGATAGATAGATAGGTAAACTCATCATATATATATAATCACAAGAAAGAAATATATATATATATATATATATATATATATATATATATATATATATATATATATATATATTCTTTCTTGTGATTGTTCCCAATTTGTTTTCTCACTGACGTATTCACCGTCACGCGTTTGATTCCGGTAGAAAAGTTTGCATGCCAAAGCCACACTATTAAATTTCTGCTATCATCGAAGTGAACAAGTCGAGCATTATATTTTATTTTCAGAAATGGGTCAATGAATTAATTCGTGCTTTTAACTTCATTCGGGTGAATATACATTACAATAGTCTCCTCAAAAGCGGACCTCAATTTTAGACAATTTGATCCCAAAAACGGAGAAAATAAAATAGAATTAAATTGGTGTCGAGATCAGTAGACACTGTAGCGAAGATTCTACAAAATGAGTGAAATAAAATGCGGTGACGGGAGGCATTAAAAAGGAAATTAGCAATAGATATACGGTTAACGAAAAGCTGTATAAAGACTCAGACCTTGCTAGAGAACAGTAAAAACTATGGAACATGAAGGTAACTGTCATGTCAATCATAAATGAAGCCCTTGAAACAATCCCCAAAGACCAGAAAACGAGACTGGATGAGCTAGAGATCCTGCTGAGATTAACTAGAAAAGACATGTCAAACTGAGTAGCCCCCCCCCCTTAGGGCCACATGGGTTACATATGTCTATCATGAGAGTCGCTTGGATTATGTGTGTTTGTCATGAGGATCATATGGATTACATATGTCTATCATGTGGGCCGCACATGGCATCTAAGTCTTTAAATCCTTCTTTTACATAAACAAAACAATGTAATGATTGCTACCATTAATTTCTTTATTATCAACTAAAAGCCATTGAATACATATCTAAAAATCATTTTTGTTAAAAAGAAAGGAAAAAAAGAATACGACTGACAAATAATAAAACGTATAAGTGTCACTGCCACTTCCAATAATAGCCATGTGTTGATGGAAAGCAGGAGAAGGCAAAAGGAAAGACTCACTTCATTTCATTAACTGGGTTAGCCTCCTCCTTCTGCAACTCAAAGGAAGGGACGAGAGACAATGCATTGATAACAGACTCTGTTTTTTATCAACATGTTGCCCTAATGATAATAAATGACTGTTTTCGCTCAGGAATCTTTGGATAAATAACTTTTAAAAACCTTGGGTGCTGTAAAAGCGCCGTATATATATATTTACCAACCCCTCCGCACGAGCAGGATGCGACACAAGGTCAGTTTCTTAAGCGGAGTTTAACTGGTTTGAATTCAGTGTTTTCCTTCTCCTAGACTAGAGCCCAGTATGCCCTGCTATTTGCCCATAGCTGGAGGGAGATTTGGATTCATACCTTTCCCAAGGGTATTAGCGCCATGTGAAGTGCAAACAGCATCGTCCAGGAATTGAACTCGGGTTGACGAGTCCATTTTCTACGACTCTAACCATTACACCACGCGCCTCCATAAAAGCGCCGTATAAGGGCGCAGTTGCGTGCGGCCCGCACCTGTGCTTGCTGAGGGTCGCATGTTTGACGTGCCTTGACTATAATTGATACATATAGTCTGTCTCTATCGTCTTTCGGATGTAGTGCCTTTTGCGTCGTCATTAATTTTCTTGTCGGAATTCTCTTGTCCATTTTAAGAATGTTCCAGAGTATCTTATAATGGGGACATCTCAGCTATTTATTCTCTTTCTGCTGCAGAGCTTGGTTTCTAAAAGTTTTCTTGTTCTTCTGAGGTATTCTGTTTTTAACTTTTACTTTCATCTTTGTTTGATGATGTCTGCTTCTAAAATTCCTAAGTATCTGTAATTCTCTTTTTCTCCACGTTTTCTTATATTTTCCTGATTTGGTAGTTGTATAAGTTAAAATGTGTTTTTAATTTCTGTGGTTATGTCCACGTATAAACGGATCCATAAACGTATTATAAGAATACGTTAGGAGGCCTCGGAGAAGCCTCCAGAACGTAGGTGAATATACACAACAACTTCTTTATTGTCTGAGCACATTTAACATCAATACAAATACAAAAGAGATATCATTTACTTCGTACAGGAGCCACGGTGTAAGGGTCTCTCCATGAAGACATGGGAGTGTTTAGAAGACACGCGTATTCACGGCTATAATGACGGGTGAACCATGCACCTCTACGAGGATAGAGTATAATAGAGGCCATTGAATACACACATATAAGCCTTTTAGTTCCAAACGGACAGAGACACAACTAGTGAATGTCCGGAGATCCCAGTGCTTGCTGAGGGTCGCATGTTTGACGTGCCTTGACTATAATATTGGGAAAAGTCCTGGAAAACGAAGAGACTTGCTGTTATTTGAACTCCACTGAAGGTCACCAACGAGTATTGGTGTAAAAACTCAGTGCTAAATAATTGACGAATTGCACCCAAAAACGAAGAAAATAAAATAGAATTAAATTGGTATCGAGATCAGTAGACACTGTAGGGAAGATTCTACAAAATGAGTGAAATAAAATACGGTGACGGGAGGCATTAAAAAGGAAATTATCAATAGATATACGGTAACGAAAAGCTGTATAAAGATAGCACATGAAAAAATTTGGACATGGCTAAGAAGAGGAAACCTCAAGAGAGAAACTGAATCTCTCATAATTGCAGCACAAGACAATGTCATAAGAACAAAATATATCAAAGCAAAAATAGATAAGATGTGACAGGATAAAAAATGTAGAATGTGTGGAGACAAAGACGAAACGGTTAATCATATCATAAGCGAGTACAGCAAACTAGCTCAAAGAGAGTGCAACAAGTCTCCTCAGGTCTCCAGGATTCTTCTGAGTATTCTAGCCGATTTAAACAATACTGTTGTCTGGATGATCTCAGTTCTTCCTCTGATTTCCCGTTTCTCTAGTCTATTTTCTAAACTTTTGGGGACCGTTCCAAGTGCACGAAGTACAACTGGTATCACTTACACCCTCTTGTTACACAGTTTTTTACTTCAATTCTCTAGCAAGGACCAGGTATTTGTCTATCTTTTCATCTATTCATCTTCATTCTGTGATCTGCCGGAACAACAAAATCTACTAGTTCTCTTTTTCTTGTTAATCAAAAATAGGTTTGATCTTCTGGCTAGGATAAGGTGACCCGTCTTTATCTCAAAGTCCTAGAGAATTTTATTTGTCATTCTCAAGAACAAATTCTAGTTTATGCATATACCATTTTGTTTTATGGTCAAAATGTAGTTTCTTTCACAATTTCAAGTGGATCACCTTTCCAACCCAGTCGTGCCTAGCCTTGTATTCTCGCTTTGCTCGTTTGCTGCATTCGCTTAATACATGGTTGATTGTCTCATCAGTCTCCACACACCCAACATCTGCTGTTCTGCTGTGTCTTATCTATTTTTGCTTTGATATAATTTGTTCTTATGGCATTGTTTTATGCTGCAAATTATGAGAGACTCGGTTTCTCTCTTAAGTGTTTCCTTTTTTAAAACCATGTCCAGGTCTTTTCATTTGCAATCTCCTCAATTGAAGTATCCATATAATTATTTTTCTTCACATTTTTTTTCTGCTTGTCCATATGCTGCAACTGCTATTATTGGCTGCTGTAATTTATATTTCCTTGCTCTTTTTGAGTATTCGTTTATTCCTTGGATTGTGGTATCTACGCTATCATCAACATCTTTCACATTCTTTTCTTGATACATATAGTCTGTCTCTATCGTCTTTCGGATGTAGTGCCTTTTGCGTCGTCATTAATTTTCTTGTCGGAATTCTCTTGTCCATTTTAAGAATGTTCCAGAGTATCTTATAATGGGGACATCTCAGGTATTTATTCTCTTTCTGCTGCAGAACTTGGTTTCTAGAAGTTTTCTTGTTCTTCTGAGGCATTCTGTTTTTAACTTTACTTTCATCTTTGTTTCATGATGTCTACTTCTAAGTATCTGTAATTCTCTTTTTCTCCACGTTTTCTTATATTTTCCTGATTTGGTAGTTGTATAAGTTAAAATGTGGTTTTAATTTCTGTGGTTATGTCCACGTATAAACGGATCCATAAACGTATTATAAGAATACGTTAGGAGGCCTCGGAGAAGCCTCCAGAACGTAGGTGAATATACACAACAACTTCCAACAAAGTGGTAGATAACAAAATACAGACTTTATTGTCTGAGCACATTTAACATCAATACAAATACAAAAGAGATATCATTTACTTCGTACAGGAGCACGTGGTAAGGGTCTCTCCATGAAGACATGGGAGTGTTTAGAAGACACGCATATTCACGGCTATAATGACGGGTGAGCCATGCACCTCTACGAGGATAGAGTATAATAGAGGCCATTGAATACACACATATAAGCCTTTTAGTTGGGGGGGGGATTCCCCCCCCCGTCCAAACGGACAGAGACACAACTAGTGAATGTCCGGAGATCCCAGATGAGAGAGAGAGAGAGAGAGAGAGAGAGAGAGAGAGAGAGAGAGAGAGAGAGAGAGAGAGAGAGAGAGAGGTTAGTTTTCCTGGGTTGTGTTTAAATAGCCAGGTTGTAATGTCCTCTATTCACAAGCCCCGGTGTTTCCATATCCTCGGTGGCGAGGGAAGATAACTTTTTTCTACCCTCAACTGCACCCCAACAATGGAAGACAATCGCTACAGTTGTATTCCGTCTATGGTTTCTTTTCCTCCTTTTTATTCCTAGCATGGTACATGGTTTTACATAACAGAGTGTGTGTGTGTGTGGGGGGGGGCAGATCCGTGCAGATGCAGCTGCTGCTTGATCTTGGAGACTCTTGATAAATTTCCATTCTTTTTTGCTGGTGACAAGCCAAGTTTAGTCGGATATGCAGAGGTCAAATTGGCAGTAAAAACTCGGCATCGCACTTTAATGGGAAATACAGGGTAACCAGAAAAAAATGACATCATTTGAAATGTGAATATCTAAGTCAAGTCCTAAGCAAACAAAATTAGACAAGCTTCATGTGGAATAATAAATTATTTATTTATCAAAATTTCAATAAGATAATCAGAGGGAAATAGAATTTATAATCGATTTCTCAAAGCCTCACGCTCTTGTTTGACAGTGTTGGAGAATATTCTAACACATAAAATGCCTTATTCAGAGCTAGGGAATGTAATACATATATATATTTACCAACACCTCCGCATAAGCAGAATATGACACATGGTCAGTTTGTTAAGCGAACAGGTTTGGATTAAGAGTTTTCCTTCTAGACTGGTTGCCTAACCAAGCTTAAAGAGTCATGTCTATCCTACTATTTATCTATAGTTAGAGGGAGAATATTTGGATTCATACCTTTCCTAAGGATATCAACGCTATGTGAAATGCAAACAGCCTCATCCAGGATATGGAAACACCCTGTCTAGAAAATGCATAGGTCAGAATATAGTGATCGAAAGAACTAAAACTAAGATACTCGTCTTAATGATTCATCCTATGAAGTCATCGGGGCGGCCTAGTGTCGGTATCAGCCAGACAGCAAGGGAGCCTATCCCTCTTTTCACTAGTGCTAGACCAAGGAAATTGTTTTGGTGCATGTGGTGGAGTGCCAAACCTACCATCAGCTCCTCACTTTACCGCAAATATCCCAGTGCTACTCATACGCTGAGTTGGCGAGGTCCGGAATCGAACCCGGAACCTTGTGGTTTATAACGACACTAATTTATAGTTAAATTCCAGAACATATTTCTCAGCTAAAAAAACAAAAACAGGTGCAAAAAGAGATCACATGCCTAACAACACCCCGGTAAGTATTTCCGCACCAAGAAAGTAGTGCAGATAGTAAAATATTCTATATTATTGTTGTTGAGCAGACATTGTTTTAGTATTTCTCTTGGTTGTTTTGAGATTCTAAGACGAAGTAAATCAGTTGTAGTGTGTGCTGCCATGAAAGTGTCGGTTACCGACCTGTTAAGCTAATAACCTCATTTTTTTTTCGCTCATATATTCAGATGGTGAGTGAGAGTGACTAGGGTGGTGGTTAGCATACAGCTATCAAAAACAGGGCCGTTTTCTTGTTTATCTTATCATCACCATCATTATCATAACTATTATCACCATCATTTCTAATATAGTCAGTACGTTTGTCGCGTGCATTACAACATAAATACTGACCTAAAAATGTCATAGTACTTGCATATAAAACAATGTGACATATATATATATATATATATATATATATATATATATATGTGTGTGTGGTGGTGTGTGTGTGTGTGTGTGTGTAATTATTATCAAAATTTAACGCTAAGTGTACTCTAATGCAGAGTGATATCTCAATATATTCCAAGCATAATGTAATAATAAAACGGGATAAAGACTCACGACTCGGAGTTTCACATTGTCGGTCAAGAGGTTTTGAATACTAGCTTGCCTGGAGAGCGACAACGTAAAAGATGTACGTTTTCATCCTGTTTTTCTATAATTTTATACTTTATATATATATATATATATATATATATATATATATATATATATATATTAGTCGATAGTGCATCCGCCTATGAACCCCAAGGTTTCCAGGTTCTATACCCCTATCGGCAAAGTTAGGCCAAGATGCTAAGGTAAGCTTTGGCGTTTAAAATACCCCAATTAATTGAGAGAAGGCTGGAAGAATATTCCATTTGGCTGCGGGATGGGGATGGGGATGGGTGTAACGTGCGAACGAATGAACGGACAAGCAGAATTATACTAATGATTTTCAAACATATCTATTTGATCTATAGTTGGTACCTTAATAGGTACTATCACTTCGAGTCAGAGTGGATCTGGGAGTAATGACAACAAAAGGGTGCTATACCAGTGGATTTTTTAGGGGGAGAGGAGGGTTTATTTTTCTGTAAGAGATGGAGTCGGTGTATTCTAAACTCCACAGTCAGAATGCTGGAAACTTTTGCATCATCCTAAAACGGACAAAGAGATGTTCGCGGTGACCCCACCCCACCCCCAAGCAGGGTCTTGCCCTTCTGCAGCAGATGCAAGGGATACCCCGCCGACAGAGCGCTTCCAAAGATGATTGCACGCTTTCAGTTGATATTTCGGCCCTTCATCTGTATACAGTCATTGTGTCTATCTTCTCTAGTTAGGACTTTAAAAAAATCATAAATTATATGAGAGCAAAAACAAATAAGTGTGAATAATATGGTTGGTTGGTTGGTTATGCCGAAGTCGTTTTGTTTTATTCATTCTTGATGGGCATTCAATTTTTAAAAATGTAAACTCAATTTTTTAAACACAATCTTTTATTATTTTTTCTATTTAACCCATAGATAGGACCCTAACAAGTACTAACATTCCGGGTCAGGGTGGACCTGGGAGTAATGGTGATGAAGGGGTACTCCACACTCCCCAGAGCTCTAGAATTGGAACCTTACCACAAGATGCAGTTTAATGTCATACCCAGAATACTTATCAGCCACCGTCTTCTAGTACATATATGATGAAAAGGATTGGGGGGTTCTACAAGGATAATAGGGTTGGGGCAATCATATATATGCCAGGGCTTAGCGTGATCAGTCGATTGATCAGAAGGAGCCTCTCCGACTGCCCGTCAATCCTAAGTAAGGACCAAAGTGGAGTGTGCATGTCACGAACTGCTCAGCCGCCAGGATTCCGTCCTTAAGTATCACGGATCGCCACCTCCGGCCAACAGGTGGCTCTATTTGGTAGATTTTTATCCCCATGTAGAGGTTCAGTCGGTATATTTTCTACAGCCTTAACCGACATGGTGGATAAATAGTATGACTTGTATGTATAAGTGCATTGTATTCTTAGTATGTAGGCTAAGTATTTTTCTATGCAGCTTGATATTTTTATTATTCATTTGATTCAAATAAAATCCATTTATCTTGTCTGTCGATCTTAGATGATTTGAAATGGTTCCAATTTGTGGATTGGAATTTGCTGTGATTGTGCTCCATCTTGTTGGTCATCAGGCTGAAAAGGGATGAAGGAATGTAAAAGAGACAAAAGACAAGGGATACTTTCAAGGTTCAACTTTTATTTCCAAGTTCACTACTAATTCTTGAAAAGGAATTTTCTTCTCCAGTCCAGTTATAGTGTACTCCCAGTAACAGTCTCCGAGAGACTGCCACAAAGTTCTTTTTGGTACCAGGAAGCTCCCTTTTCCGAGCATGCTCAGTGGATTTTCCTGACAGAGGCTTCATGAGAGACTTGTTTTTTTATTCTATTTTATTTATTTTGTGTTTCTTTTTTTTAAATTTCTATTTTATTTGGTTTCATTCATTTTATTTGGTTTTATTTATTATTTTTATTCTATCTTATTTTATTTTATTTCATTTTTGTTTGGATTTTACGGCATGTCAACCCTTGTTGGGTTATTTCATGCCAAAGACGTTTTGTTTTATGTATTCTTGATGGTATTCATTTTATTTTTAATTATGAAACGCTTCACGAATTTTCGTGTCATCTTTGCGCAGGGGCCATGCTAATCTTCTCTGTGTCGTTCCATTTTAGTATATGTACCGCCGAAGCCAGTACATTATTTGGTTTCATTCATTATTTTTGTTTTATTTGGTTTTATTTATTATTCAATACCCACAGATTTCTGTAACTAGCATTTTTGGAATCTTTTCTTTCACTGACTTCAAGTCATCATTGTTCTTTCCTCGTTATTTTCTGAAGTGAAATCTCTACTTGCAAATCTCTAAAACCATAAACCTTACTGTTTGATTAAAAAACAACATCGTTTTCTAATGAAGAATTTATATTTCTCGCAACCTCAGATCTATCATCGTCCAACTTGAAATCCTGCAAGTATAAAATACGACAATCATAACTTGAAAGGCTTCTTATATGGAAGTAAAATGTGTAATAAAATTAATAGAATGAATTCAAATCTTAAAAAAACCACCACCACCACCACCGCCGCCGCCGCCGCCGCCACCAACAACAACAACAACAATAATAACAATAACAATAATAATAATAATAATAATAATAATAATAATAATAATGGAAAAGAGATTGATGGAAGTGGATATCCGGTAAAGAATTAAAACCATCTAGGCCAGTATTTTTCAAACCTTTTTTTTTTTTACTGCAACCCACAGCCAACACAACAATTTGAATTGTGATCCATTAAACCCAAAGTGTAATGATATGAAATGAGTAAATCAAAAACAAACACTGTTCACAAATTTATCATCGACAAAATTCATGTAAATTTCTCATTAATTAAATGTATCCAATTGCATGAAAATAGAAATATTATTTTAAGAAAATCAAATATGAAGAAGACACCAACACAAGTAAAGAAAAAAAAGATTCAGGAAATGTTCTCCTTGCAGTTGATTCCGAGGCTGTGGAGTGTACATTACAATAAGTAAAAAAAAAAGTAAAGTCGTCGGGGCGGCCTAAAGTCGGTATCAGCCAGTCAGCGAGGGAGTATATCCCCTTTTCAATAGCGCTAGACCAAGGAGATTGTTTTTTAGCATCTGAGGTGGAGCGCCACGCCTACCATCAGCTCCTTACTTTACCGCACAGATCCCTGTGCTACTCATACGCTGAGTTGGCGAGGACCGGTATCGAACTAGGAACCTTGTGGTTTCTAGCCGAACGCTCTACCGACTGAGCTAACCCGGCCCACAAACCTAACTCATGGTGCATTTATTTTCAACTAGCAGAACCCGTGGATATACCACAGTATGATAATTTAATCCTTACAACGTTTGATATGTTTACTTCAAAGCTATTGCAAATAGTTCAATATGTAAAAAATATAATATTCTTGATTTAACTCTCTCTCTCTCTCTCTCTCTCTCTCTCTCTCTCTCTCTCTCTCTCTCTCTCTCTCTCACACACACACACACACACACACACACACGCACGCACACACACACACACACTCATTTTTTCTTCTTTCCTTCTTTTCATATTTTCATTATGTTCGATTGAAAAAAATTAGCGTTATCGCCTGCGCGTGTTCACTCCGTCTCTCTATCTTTCCCCTACTCCCTTTCTTTCTTTCTTTCTTTCTTTCTTTCTTTCTTTCTTTCGTATTATTTTTTTGAGCTTAGCATTTTCTTTTTCTTTCTCTTATAATAAAAACAGAAGGGTCCATTATTTAGCGGAGGTGACGACACTCATAAGAAATAAGAATTCGACGGATCAGCAACACCAGATAATCACGACTTACAATTTTGCATTTTATCTTGGACGATTTGGAAAGTCTAATTTTCAACCAGAGTGTGTTGCAAGATAATAACGGTCGAAAGATTATCTTCTTTGAGGTGTAACACAGATTTTCAAAGATACGTGGTTCGAGTTAATTGACCTGAAAAAAATGTAAAAGTTTTAAATAAAATGACTGGTGTATTATATATTTTATTCATTAATATATCAACACTGAAAATTTCATTAACTTCAGTTAATTCCTTGATTTTTGGTATTTTTTTTCTTTCGGCGAGGTGACATACGATGGTGGAATTTAGGTCCGTTAAGTTCGATTTAACCAGTATTACTATCTAATACTTATGATTTTCAAACATATCTACTTAACCCGAAAGGCCTTTAAATTTTAAGTCAATGGTTATATAAGGTCAATTAGAAATGTTTGTTGGTAGTTTAAGGTATGACACAGAAAGAAATGTTCTAGAAAATAGGAATAGTTGTATCTAAAAGGTTTTTAAAGTTATGCATCATTAACTGACAAGCTAGAAAAGAAAGATTTGCCAAGTTGTATTATATTTGACAACAAAATACTTATGTAATAGATATACATCAGAGTTTAGGATGCGGGCTTAGCATAACGGTTATCGTCCTAGGAAAGGAAATCAGCGACCCGAGTTCAAATCCTGGACGAGGCTATTTGCTTTTACTTCGTGCTAATGCCCTTAAGAAAGGCATGAATCCATTTTTCTACCCCCCATCAGCTATGGGTAAATAGCAAGGTGGACTGGGTTCTTTAGTCTTGGTTAGGCAACTAGTCTGAATTTGTAGAATTTATATTCCTTACTTCCACAGTTACCTTCCGTGTTTCCCCGTTTAGCCGCTAAGTGGCGTTCCAAGCAGTAAGCGCGAAAACCAAATTCTTTCTCTTTGAACAGTTTCGCTCGAACATATGACACGTATATATTGCGTTTTCCGGTGTACGTGACAGGGGTGCTTCTTGCCACCACAATTTCTTATAACACCGCAATAAGAACTCATGTTTAACATGTAAATCAAGGCGCTTCCTTTTGTAACTACAGGAACATTTAACTCTAAAGACTTCTCCCTTTAAACTACGACTATTGAAACACAAAAGACTTTCTTCTTTAAACAACATATTAGGAACTATTCCAGCAATACAAGAATGTATAAACTGTACTACACAACTTATCTTCTCTAATTTTTGTTCAATAATAAGAATTGTGTTCTTGTTTCTTCTCGTTAATATATTTACCAACCCCTCCGCATGAGCAGGATGGACACAAGGCCAATTTCTTAAGTAGAGTTTAACAGGTTTGGATCCAGAGTTTTCCTTCTCCTAGACATGGTTAAAGAGCCCAGTCTGTCCTACTATTTACCCACAGCTGGAGGAGAGTTGGATTCATATCTTTCCCAAGGATATTAGCGCCTTGTAAAATGCAAACAGCTTCGTCTAGAAATTGAACTCGGGTCAACAAGTCCATTTCCTACGACTCTAACCATTACACCACGTGCCTGTTTGTTTTTGTCAAATTGTTTTACCTTATATATCCTACCCACGAATGGGCTTAAACAAACATGTCCAAGTTAATTTCAATTGTAACTAAATTATAAATAGTAAATTGTAGCAACGAGCTTTAGTTTACGGCCAACAACCAACTAACGAAGAATATCTTCACAAAGTCGAAACTGCCGCATACACTCCAGGTACACAAATTCAAACCATTTGTAATCTGCTTAAAAATTAAAGTTGTGTCCCATCCAGTCAGTGGCGAAGTGGTTGAGTAAATACATACATCGGATTTTAAACACCGTTGAAAGAAAAAAAATACCAAAAATCAAGGAATTAACAGAATTTAATGAAATTTTCAGTGTTGATATATTAATGAATAAAAGATATAAATGCACCAGTTATTTCATTTAAAAACTTTTACATTTTTTCAGGTCAGTTAACTTTGAACCACGTATCTTTGAGAATCTGTGTTACGCTTCAAAGATACGTGGTTCAAAGTTAACTGACCTGAAAAAATGTAAAAGTTTTTAAATAAAATAACTGGTGCATTATATCTTTTATTCATTAATATATCAACAATATAAAGGGCAATAGGGTTAGGACAATCATATAGGTACTAGGGCTTGATGTGAACAGTCAATTGATCAGAGGGGGCCACTCCGACCGCCCGTCTAGCATAAGTAGAGTGTTGCAAGTCATGGACTACTTATCCACCAGGATTCAGCATCACGGGTCGCCACCCACGGCCAATAGGTAGGCCTATTGTGTGGGGGGTCTTACCACTCTGCAGAGATGCAGTCGGTGTATTCTAAAGCCCTAGTCGACAGGGCTACGTATTTTGGGGTTAAAAGAGAAGCTAGCAATACCCACCAATAACCAAGTTGAAACCTATGGTTTTCTTTTCGGTTTAAAAAAAAGTCCCAACCCTTTTCATCATATACTTACTAGAAGGATGTGGTTGGGTGTCTTAATGTCCTGGGTATGACGTTAAGCTCTGGAGAATGTAAAGTACACCTTCATCACCATTACTCCCAGGTCCACTCGGATCTGGAATGGTAGTACCTGTTAAGGTCCCATCTATGGGTTAAATAGAAAAATGTGTTAAAAATGTGTTTAAAAGAAATTAGATTTAAAAAACGATTGAGTACCCATCAAGAATGAATAAAAGAAAAACGTCTTCGGTATAAAATAACCCAATGCCGTAAAAGCGAACCAACTAAATTCAATGCTAAAGTTATTCTGAAGTTGAACCCTATAGTTTTCTTTTTCAGTTTAAAAAGAAAAGGGCTTAAGTAACACTAATCTCGTTTCACCTTGGAAGGCAACGAGACTTGTTGAATTAACAAACTTAAAAAGAGTTATGCTAAACGTTACGTAACCTTTTACAATCAATGAAGTTGTGACGGATTACCTACCACCTGGGCCCCCTAGGCTGAGATTGTGTTTACTATGACATTATTACGTCACGAGTTGCAGCTGTTGTACGAAGTATTACTTCTAAATTGGTCGATTGAAATTTCAGTCCTGTTTTTTATGAAATATTGTCGATAAATTTAATAGAGCTTAGCAAATATTTGGCCTATTAGAAACCGGTGAAATGACACTTATATATATATATATATATATATATATATATATATATATATATATATATATAACCTTAAATGAATAATATTTACTCATCCCTTTATGTCAGTCTCATTACTACCAGTTTCATGTTGTTAAATATCTCTCTTTCTCTCTCTCTCTCTCTCTCTCTCTCTCTCTCTCTCTCTCTCTCTATATATATATATATATATATATATATATATATATAAACTGTCAGATAAGACTAGTACGTCTAAACTTTTTTAAGAACAACATGAAACTGGAAGTAATGATGAGACTCATAAGGAGGGGGGAAAACATTATATATATATATTATATATATATATATATATATATATATATATATGTGTGTGTGTGTGTGTGTGTGTATTCATTCATTTAAGGTTATACACACACACACACACACACACACACACACATATATATATATATGTGTGTGTGTGTTTGTCTGTGTGTATGTGTGTGTGTGTGTATTCATTCATTTAAGGTTATACACACACACACACATACACACACACACATATATATATAAATATAAATATATATATATAATGTTTTCCCCCCTCATTACACACACACACACACACACACACATATATATATATATATATATATATATATATATATATATATATATATATATATATATATAACCTTAAATGAATGAATGAATGTTTACAAATCCCTTTCTGGCAGTCTCATTACTACCTGTTTCATGTTGTTAAATATATATATATATATATATATATATATATATATATATATATATATATATACAGAGGGGTAGAAATAGTATACGTAATATTCCTGATATAAAAATAAGTGCAAAAGTATTAGAATATAATCCATCGTCGCGTGTACACTCAATTAAATTATTGTTGTGCCCCCCAATGAAAATAGTTTTCCTTACTCTGATTCCCTTCCGGGCACATAGACATAAGTCTATTCAGCCTAATTATCAATTCACTACTGCAATTAGGGCGCCTACCATGGTTAGCAATCTCATCCTAAAGACCAACTTGCGAGTGTAATCTTCCCGCTTCTTTTGGCCTTGTGTCAGACTAAAGTACTCTTAATAGATAACTGTAAACTAATTCAATGAAGTGCTAGGTTAATATTAAAGAAATGGTCATTTCTAAAATATTGAATTTAAGAGAAGTTCACAACGCCGTGGAGCAGTGGTTAATGCGAGAATCTCGCTGACCATCATCACTGTAGTGAGTTCGACCCTTACTAGACTGCCCAGTCGGCCGGGGCTTTAGAATACACCGATTGCAAATACGCCGACAGCACCTCTGCAGAGGGGTACAATCCCCCACCCCCAATGGGGTCACCTGTTGACCGTAGGTGGCGACCCATGATGTTTAAGGATGGAATCCTGGTGGCTGAGCAGTCCATGACATGTAACACTCTACTTCAGCCCTTACTTAGGCTAGACGGGCAATCGGAAAGGCCTCCTCCGATCAATCGGCTGGTCACGTCAAGCCATAGCACCTATATGATTGTCCCAACCCTATTGCCTTTATGGCAACCCGCAACCCTTTTTATCATACATGTGCAAGAAGGCGGTGACTGAGGGTCTTAGTATCCAATTCTGGATAAAGTAGAGCACCCCTTTATCGCCATTACTCCCGGGTCCACCCTGACCCGGAGTTGTGGTGTTTGTTAGGATTCTATCTATGGGTTAAATAGATTTTTTTTTAAAGAGTATTAAAAACGCATTTTTTAAACTGAGGTTTTAACAAAATTGAATATCCAACAAGAATGAATAAAATAAAATGTCTTCGGCATAAAATAACCCAACAAGGGTTGGCATGCTATAAAATACAACCAACCAACCAACCAACCAACCCAAAAAGAACAATTACTAGATGCTCAACATGTGTGCCCTTATGCCAAATCAATTCACTTGATAACATTTCAGACGTCCTGCCATATAGAACAGGTCAGCTTGCGAATCTTGCTGACCATTGATATATTTCATAGACCCTTCTCTTCTTACCATCTTATCATATTGTTATGCTGATACTAAGCTGGATCGGGTCGTCTCTTCTCTGTATGGATCTGGGCTGGCTTAACATTTACGGGATGGATAAATACCCACTGTTGAATAGTGAGTTCGATCCTCGCCGGATGCCCCATACTTGCGACCATCTATCACACTTTAACCGTGGTGAACATGTTAGGTAAATACCAACACAATTATATGGTTTGAAGAAAGTATTTATATTTGATAATAATCATTTGTTTGCACAGTTATATTATAACAAGTATTCCTATGGTGAGGTGGAATTGGAGTGATTTGGAGTGGAAAAGGGTTGTCTGTGTATCCTAGACGATAGTTTGGAGGAGATATGGGTGAGGGTCTATCAGACCTTTCCACCCCAAATCACTCCAATTTCACTACATGACCCCACAAATGCTATCAAGTATTCCTCGTTAAATCGAACTTAACGGACCGAAATTCCACCATCGTATGTCACCCCACCGAAAGAAGAAAAAAAAATACCAAAAATCAAGGAACTAACCGAATTTAATGAAATTTTCAGTGTTGATATATTAATGAATAAAAGATATAATGCACCAGTTATTTTATTTAAAAATATTTACATTTTTTCAGGTCAGTTAATTTGAACCACGTATCTTTGCGGCGTAACACAGATTCTCAAAGATACGTGGTTCAAAGTTAACTGACCTGACAAAAATTGAACCTGTGTCCCATCCAGCCAGTGGCGAAGTGGTTGAGTAAATACATATATCGGATTTTAAACCGGATGTGAATGCTCGGATGACTCTGACCAGAATGTTAAAAAGTGAATCTTTGCGTAGCTGGCTCCACGCATAACTTGGATTATTCTCTTGTACGAAAAGTCACCACTTATATTGATAGACTATACCAAATAGCTGGAGCTGAAACGTGTATTTAAGGTCGTTGATAAAACTGTCCTAAAATCAGATGCTTAATGGATTTCCTCCCAGAAGGAATACTACAGGTCAACAGACAAGGATTAAACTGATACTACATCTTTCTACTTCAATTGATACACCAAACTTTATACTACAAGGAATATCCACTGAAACTGCACTCAACACAACAGCGGAACTAAAACGCCTAAAATGGCGACAAGAATCGTGACATAACTTCCGTTAAAATATACAAAAATTTTGATTCGATTTTTCGGACCATATGACTTTTAGGCACCCCCTTTTGATCTCGATTAAGAAAGGACACGTTTTTCATTTACACCGTCAATATCCGGTTGTTTTAACAGACGATTTTTAGATTTTTAAAAAAATTATAAAACTAACCCCTAACCCCTAACAAACAACCGGATATTGACGGTGTAAATGAAAAACATGTCCTTTCTTAATCGAGATCAAAAAGGGGTGCCTAAAGGTAATATGTTCCGATTTTTCATCAATAATTCAAACAAACAACCGTTTCCAGTGAAAAATCATGTTTTGATCCAATCTTTTACAAAGTAAAATAACTGGAGGCGCGCAGTGTACTGGTTATAGCCGTAGGAAATGGACTCGTCGACCCGAATTCAAATCCAACTATTCTCTCTTCAGCCATGGGTAAATAGTAGGAAAGGCTGGGCTCCTTAACCTTGGTTAAGCAATCAGTCTAGGAGTAGGATAACTCTGAATTCAAACCTGTTAAAATCTCAGTTTGGGGTGGTCACTACTAGAATAGGCTCAGTCCTAATTTGTGATCTATTTCATTAAAAAAAAAAAAAAAAAAAAAACGAAAAATAATCTTTCGCCAATGGCGAACATCATTCGCCAGGGGAATCATAATTTCTGACCTCTCCGCTTTAGTAGCTGCCGTAACACCACAGAAACTAATGTATTATTTATTTCACGTATCGCATTGATTTGATAGTGAGTAGGTACCCTTTTTTTTCTCTATCTTTACTCACATACATACATACTTGCTGTTAATGGCAAATAACTTTTATACGGGTTGTCACACTCATATAAACAAGGACTTTACATCAGTACATACGAACTGATAACATAAAATTCTTCTGTTCTATGTCGTCTTCTTTTCTAAAACGATATAGTTTCGTGTTGTGAGAGGTTAAATAAATTACCTTGCGAGGCTAAGCGAGTGTTCTTCAACCACTTATAAGAGATAAGCGGAATAAATAGTGCTGCCCCGTACAGATATTGAACTCACAATGTCCAGATTATAATGTCTCTTAGTAAGCATCCTGTCACCTCCTGTTGGCTGGAATGGTTCAACCAGTGAAGAAAGATAAAAACCAAGGCAGTTTTTCTCGATGGGGATTACTTTTTTTTCAGCTCGGGGAAACCTTTGCCAGTTTACTACTGTAATATCACAAAAATGCGCATGCCCTTTCTCTGCGTATGCACAGAGGATTCTTACTATCTGAGGGCTCCTGGGAGATTGTTATTTTAGTTATTTTTTAAATTTTATCTGTTGGATGCCACGGTGTAATGGTTACAGTCGTAGGAAATGGACTCGTCGACCCGCGTTCAAATCCTGGACGAAGCTACAGTTCACATAGCGCTAATATCATTGGGAAAGGTATGAATCTAGCCACTCTCCCTCCAGCTATGGGTAAATAATAAGGCAGACTGGGCTCTTTAACTGTAGTTAGGTAACCAGTTTAGGAGAAGGAAAACTCTGAATTCAAACCCGTTAAACTCCGCTTGGGGTGGTCACTACTAGAATACGCTCAGTCCTAATTAGTGATCTATTTCACTAATATTTAATTTTAATTTTATTTTAATCTCCACACATCTCAAAATCAATGACAGTATAACGTAGGTGCAAAGTTATACATACTTTGGATACAAATAACTCCGACGAAGGTTAATAGACAAACATTTAATAAACACAGCACATGGATAACAGTTGGTACATGGTAAACAGAGTACATATAAAAAGAGGTACACAAATAAAGATAGACACATTCATGAATGATACAGATATACAATAAAAGGCACAGACATGAGACTAGGAATAGTCCATGCTGTGAGGACTTACAGTAATGTAAGGGGGGCGGAGCCCCACGAGAGGGTTTAGATAGAATCTACCCCATGTGGCTCGTAGTTGCTGAAACTATAAAGAGAGAGCGAAAGTGTTTGAAACCGGCGCTTAAATACTGGTGCCCTAGCGGGCATCATCAAACTAAAAGGGGCAGACAACTCCACCAGGCGAATACAAACTAACGCTACAACAGGAGTTATATTGATTGCAATAAAGATTTCTGGATAGAGTGTTTTACATAACATTGGAAGTAAACTTTATGTGACGAATGTCGCGCTAAAACTGAATGATAAAAATCAAAGTGTCTAATTTCACGAGAATAGTTATTGGATCTTGCTTGTATGACACCGAGAAAAGGTCATATGATCCGCGAGGACGTGGAAGGTTCGTCCTTCGAGAAAATGACAAAAATATCGAATGACAGTGTAAACTACCAGCAATTCCTCGCTGGATGCTCCATACTTGCGACCTTGTTGGCTGGTTGGTTGGATTTTACGGCATGTCAACCCCATGATGGGTTATTTTATGCCGAACACATTTATTTTTATCAATTCTTGTTAGGTTTTTTTTTTTTTCAAATTCAATTTTTTTTCAAACACATTTTTAATATTCATTTTTAACCCATAGATGGGCTCGAACAGGTATTGCTACTTTGGGTCAGGGTGGATCTGGGAGTAATGGCGATGAAGCGGTACGCCATATTCCCCAGAGTTCTAGAATTGAAACTTCACCATTTGATGTAGTTTAACGTCATACCCATGACACTCAGGCATCACGGGTCACCACCCACAGCCAACAGGTAGCCCCATTGTGGAGATTTTACCCCTCTGTAAGGGTTGCAGTCGGTGTATTCTACAGCCCCACCGATGGGGCGGTAAATTATATTGAGTTCTAATCCGACGACAAAAGTCCACCACAGCAGTCCGCAATAATAATTACAAGAGTCTTTCACGACGCGCACAATACCGAGTTCCAAAAATACCTGTCTGTTCTGCCGCTCGTGCTTTCTTTTATTGAGTGACTGATCTCTAAAAAAAAAAAAAAAAAAAAAAAAGCTAACCTTGCCAATTCTCTTGGCTCCGAGACCATGTCTTTTAAATTATGGCTGTGGAGCGGCAATGATCCTCTTTCAGAATTTTTAACTCCTCCTGCACGCCAGGCATATGCGAAGGCGCTTATCTCCCGAGAGTAAGCCATCTTCTCTTCTACAGTTGTAAGTAAAGTCGTCGGGGCGGCCTAATGTTTTTTACCATGTGAAACAATCCTAAAAAATGTTTTTTACCTTTAGAGCTTGATTATTTTTTTTCCTGAGCAATATCAGATACTCTGTATATAATAAGTCGACGGGGCGGCCTAAAGTCGGTATCAGCCAGTCAGCGAGGGAGTTTATCCCCTTTTCAATAGCGCTAGACCAAGGAGATTAGTTTAGCGTCTGAAGTGGAGTGCCACACCTACCGTCAGCTTCTCACTTTACCGCACAGATCCCTGTGCTTCTCATACGCTGAGTTGGCGAGGACCGGTATCGAACTAGGAACCTTGTGGTTTCTAGCCGAACGCTCTACCGACTGAGCTAACCCGGCCCATACAGTTGTAATATGGGAATAAACTTGAAAAATCTACAATTGAAGATAGTTTTAATTAATGTTTAGGAGATGCTAGATTGTTGACGTTAGTTAGTTTTTCCTTTGCCGTATTGAAAGTTTATCATCGGCGGAAATTTAGCATTCCAAGGATTGGGGATTGGAAATGGACGAATAGTTTCAGTTATTTCAGGTAAAGGATTAATGACCAGGGCATTAATCCTGTGATACCAAAGATAACCTCGGATAAGCCGAATTGATATATAATCAGGTTTAGAATGACTATATTTCTAAAAAATCTTTGAAGATTGTCTGTAAATAACATTTGTTGTTCTTCAGGTGAAGTACTGATTATAAGGACACCAAAGAACGGAATCAAATAAAGACATCAAATATCAGAATTCAATAAGGACATCATCAGAAAACAGAATTCCATACGGGCATCATTAGATAACCTAATCCAATCGGTACATCTTCACAAAACAGAATCCAATAAGGACATCACTAGTTTGGTTTGGTTTGTTTTGTTTTATGGCATATCAACCTCGTTTTGGATTCGTAGCAGTAGTTTGGTAGAAAAAAATGTATATATGTATGGATTTGAACTATTGTTCAAGTACTCATTTTTGAGTACAATCCCACTTCTTTTAGGAAATGTACAATCCTGGATGGTCTTATTTTCGTGAAAAGTTTGTTTTTTTTTTTTTTTTTTTTTCAAATTACTTGCTTGGTAGTATTTTTTTTTTCGCACTAGCTCAAAGTTTACACTCTAGCAGTGTATGTTTCACTGTAAATCTCTCTTGGCATGTAGTGCATATTGGGAATTCTATCCCCTTTAGTAAATGATGATGGGCGATGTAGGTGTGGCCTATGTGAAGGCGGGTCAGCATAACCTATTCTCTATTTTTTGTTGTATTTTAAGTTCCATTCTCCAATGGTAGGTATAATGTCTAGAAAACCAAATTCCATAAGGGCATCATTAGACAACCTAATCCAACCGGTACATCTTTAAAAAGACAGAATCCAATAAGGACATCATCAGAGAACCAAACTCAATAAGGATATCATTAAAAATCCGAATCCAACCAGGACATCATTAGAAAACCTAATCCAAACCTTGTAGAACTTGGTTTATGAACCGCTGAAAAGACTTTATTGCTTTTCGAAGTGCAAATGGTAAATTTAAGTATAGAAGGGGGGGATATATGGGACGAAATAGACCTTCGAATCAACAAGCTCCCGCCAAGGGGGAACCAAAAACAAGCGAGTTCTCAGTCTTCTCACAAGCCAGACCCTCTGTTGGTCAACACATTCTTCGTCTAGCAGCTGGAAATTCCGTCGTCGTAGTCGAAATAATCTTTAGCAGTTCAAAATCACATTTCCTATTTAGTTTTGTTTCTGTTCGACTAAAATCCATTTTTTTTACTGAAAAGCGCTTCGTCGTCGACTGCTGCTGCTGACTTCTCAGCGCTTGACTCACCTGTTATTTTATGGGCATATTAGCCAA
Organism: Doryteuthis pealeii; assembly: GCA_023376005.1. Lineage (NCBI taxonomy): Eukaryota > Metazoa > Mollusca > Cephalopoda > Myopsida > Loliginidae > Doryteuthis > Doryteuthis pealeii. Next base: position 100,884,978 of record CM042145.1, read on the forward strand.
ACATCCGGGCACGTCAGTCAAACCTCGCGTCCTTCCAGTGCCCAAAATGCATTTGTTTTTGCATGCGGGAGGACGCGAGTTCGATCCCGGCAGGCAAGACAATGTCTTGCTCTTTCCCCCCTCTCGTTCTCCGTCACAGTAAGAATTCGAATAACTCAAAAACCTATGTGATACATGTCTTTTGAATATCGGACGCTTCGGTTCAGTTGGACCGTGGGCAAAAAGTCTTTAGAAATAACTATACAAAGATATATATATGAACGTACAACGAACGCGATTCTCTGACCTCTTGGTAGGTATTTACCCAATCCATTCGCTACGGGTAGGATGTGATACAAAGTGGCAAGTATGGGGTATCCAGCGAGGATCGAACTCTATTCAATTATAATGGATCTGCGAGACTAGCTTGCTGATTAATCACGGTGAGATGTTCCTTCCCCAACCTCTAGCTATAAAATAATCCTAGATGGGTTGACATGCCGTTAAGATCAATCAATCATTAAATAAAGTATGCTGGATATACATCGGAGTTGAAACCGGAAGTTTTGTTTGGTTTTGTTTGTTTTACTGCATATCAACCTCAGTGGGTCATTTAATGCCGACAATGATTTGATATAAATTCGTTCTTAATGGATACTCACCTTTTTCTATTTAACCCATAGATGGGACCCTAACAGGTACTACCACTCCGGGTCAGAGTGAAACCGGGAGTGTTCACTCGGATTATTTGGTCCAGAATGATTTTAAAAATCAATCTTTGCGCCTGCAGCTTAAAAGAGGAATTTGAAACATTCAATTAATCTAGGCGTAATTTATCATTCAATGAATCTAGGCGTCCATCTACTTGTAATTGATCATCAGCGCTACACTTAGAGGCCCTGGCGGTGGGGCTTTAGAATACACAGACTGTACTTCTGCAGAGGGGTAAGACGACGACCCCCCCCCCAATAGGGCCACTTGTTGGCCATGGGTGGCGATCCGTGATGCTTTAGGATGGAACCATGGTGGCTGAGCAGTCCATATATCGGCTAGAAGGTGGTGGATTAGGGTGTTAATGTCCTGGGTATGACGCTAATCTCTATCTGATGATGAAGTTCCTGGGAAATGTGGAGTACCCCTTTATCACCATTACTCATGGGTCCACTCTGACCTGGAGTAATAGTACCTGTTAGGGTCCCATCTATGGGTTAAATATGAACAAATGAGTCTTAAAAAGTGCGTTTGAAAAAGTGAGTTTACAAAAAAACATTGAGTACCCATCAAGAATTAATAAAACAAAACGTCTTCAGCATAAAATAACCCAAATAGGGTTAACATATTTCTCGGAATTTTTTTAGATGAGGCTTGATGATTAGTATTATTTGGATTATTCGGACTATTGTTCTCATTGTTATCTGTACAATGTTTCGGCCGATGTATCCCCTGGCCTTCTTCGTGTATTTCTTGTCGGACTCGGGAACCTTCTCGGACTCGGTAACCATCTCGGATTCTGGAACCTTCTTGTCGTAATCAGGAGCCATCACGAAACTTTGAACCTGACCCTTTATTCAGCCCACGGGGGTATCCTGTTCTCATTCCGCTAACCATAGCTGGGTACAGGTGTTAAGCTGTGTTAATTTTTATTCTATGTTACTGCTGCCCCTGGCCAGGATTTAATCTGCAGTGTAGAGAACTGTCTTAACCTAACTCATTTATCCACTAGGCTATGTGTCCAATTGGACAGATAACAATGAAGATGAGGACAATAGTCCGAATAATCCAAATAATACTAAGGGTTGACATGCCGTAAAATCCAACCAACCAATCAAACCTCTACACTTAGTAGTAAAAAAGAAATGTTCTTGTTGGTCCTGTGAAGTTTATCGCAGATTAAATAATTTTAATCTTCCAGATCGTTTTCCAATTTCAAACATTCAAGATGTTATCCATCAGTTAAGTGCTACGTCAAATACAACCCTCTTAATAAAAAACAATTACATAAAACAGGGATCACCAAACTTTTTTCACAGTGGGCCGGATAATTGAAAAAAATAAAAATAAAATTAACGAGCGCGGGCCACATTATTATTGTGTTCACTACTTGCGAGCCAGAACGAAAGCTCTGAGAAAAATATGTAAAACAAAATTTATCTTTCCATGTTATATTCATGGATGAGTAGCGTAAGATGCACAAAAACAAATTTAACCAACATATTTATTTTCAAAAACATTATCAAAGAACGCAACATTAGCAAAAAGTTTTAGTGAGATTTGTGAAATTGAAGTTTGCCTTTCAAGGTATCGTCAATGATAATAATTGGTTTAAAATTGCTACATCTAATTGCTTTCAAATGTTTATCAGTCAATTTCGTTCGATGGGTTGATTTCACATATTTCAATTTTGAAAAGGTTTGCTCGCATACATAAGTTGTTCCAAACTCTGAAGCCATACTAGAAGCAAACAACAAACAAATTCAAGTACCGTCGGCGGACCTGATAAAATACCCTCGCGGGCCGGATTCTTTCTGCGGGCCGTAGTTTGGTGACCCCTGACATGAAACAATGTAAAGATAACAATGAATGCGATTCCCTTACCTCTAGGTATAGAATAACCCTAGGTGGGTTGACATGCCGTTAAAATCTGTCAATCTTTACAATTTTGCATTTTATATTGGACGACTTGGACAGTCTTATTTTTAACCAGAGGTGTTGCAAGATGATAACGGTCGTATTTTTTTAGGAACACAAGTAATATTATATGGATTAATCCTCATTATAATAAACTGTGTAAGAGTCGTGCTCGTACATATTGGGGCACTGGGAACGATCCCAAACACATTTACTGGAAGTACCTACCGTAATACACGGACGCTTTTGCTAGTATAGTGGATCACATGCTCTGTTAATGACAATCCCACAATTTTGCTGACAACAAATTTGGCTTTCCGTGTCTTTACAAAGAAGTTGCTTCGCACCGTGCGCTCAAGGACGTACAGACAACACCGTAGTTCAAAAATAGTTCTTTATTTTTTCATACAGTGAATGCCGTGAAAACTGTGAATTAAACGAAAATTCGCATAAGTCACAATATCACACAAAATACAATAAAATACAAATACAATAAAAAAGACAAATATTACACAAAAAGGATAAAACCACAATTACCAAGAAAGGTTTACGTCATGTAATTACAGAAAATTCCATTTAAAGCAAAAACTATGAATTACAATTTACACATATGAAGGGGGGTTTGGGGTATTTAGAACTCAAATGCCACAAAAAGCACAAACAATAATTTAACAGGGGAAAAGGAATATTTCTCATTTTGAGAAATTACAAATTAAAACAAAATAACAACATGTAAATAAATGCAGTTTCAGAGAAGAGAATGGAGGACTTAAAATACCTTTGCTGGCACTTAGGGACTTGCACATTAAAGGGACCAATATCTTAGTGGTTCTAAGAATTGCGGTTTCAAAACTACCGCCAAAGTTGCTCACAATCGGAGCCTCAAAAAGCTTGACTTGCTCAAGTGACTATCTCAACGGAAAGAAAGAATTTTGCCAGTACTCCTTTAGACTTGACAATACCAAAGATTCCTACTCAGTCCAAGACTTTATCTTTTATTTAAAACCCTTTTCTATTCCACTGCACAAACAGCAGATAGTTACTCATCATAAAACACAAAGGCAAAATAAGCACTCCAAACAATCTCAGAAAATGTACTTACACATATAATAGGGGTTATTAAAAACCCAAGAACTATTTTTTATAAGGTAACCATTTTTACCAGGAGGGTGATCAGGGTCATGGGGTACTTTATTTGGGGTCGGAGGAGGAAGTGGGAAGGGGAGGCCTAAAACCGGACATGATGCCAATGACAAGGCAAAATTTGTTTACGGCTGGAATCAGCCTAAAACAGTGACAGCTACATGCTCAACTGACTTAGCCTTATGCCAGGCTAAGCCAAGATTAGTAAATAACTGACTGAATATTTGAAAGACCTGCTGTCACTTTACACCTGTCACTTTACAACAAGAAAACTTTGGGATAAAGATACAAATCTTTTTCTGTTATTTGTATATTTATCCCAAAGTTTTTTTGTCGTAAATCTTCAGTACTTTATTCAACAGTTTTAACGACTTCAAAAATTATTGTAAGAGACTCAATGCACAATAGCAGAGCACCCAATGAGGATAGAACTCACTACACCATATCTTCAGTACTTTATTCAATATTCTTAACGACTTCATAATTCGTTTGTTTAATGGCAGAGATAGCTGCTTATTTCTCTACCGTCGGTATTGATCAGATTTCGACCCTAAGCAAAAGTCAGGGTTCATAATGCTGATTTTCAAGGCAAGCAGGTCGTTTTCACATGGACGATTGGTGCGAAACACAATCTCTATACACCCTGTCGACGGGGCTTAGGATATGCTGGCTGCAACCCCTGCGGTGTCCTGGGTATGATACTAAACTACATGTGGTTGTGAACTTGGGGATTAATCAATCAATCAACAACCCTTATGCTTACAATTCTATTTTTTATTAAATCTCGCAAAAATGAAATAACGAACATAAAGAGTTGTTACAAAGAAAAACTGTTAATTCAAAAATCAAATTATCCGATTGAAGAAAAATGACTCATCATTATCCTGAAAAATAAGTAAAACAGTCCTTTTTTTTTTTTTTTACAACACCGTCAGTTTCTTTATTGATATATTTTTAGCAGAATTCTGTATTCATGTTTTTTTTTTACTAAAAAGCTATCGCATTGAGACTTATAAAAATCTTCTGATATAATTATTCAGACCCTTATCTTTATAGAAAAAAAGTAAAAAATCCGGTACATAACTATAAATTTCAATTGATTTAACGGTGCAAAAATGTAAACATTGTTTTTCGTTTATAATTTCCATTATTTCCGTAAGCTGAAAATTTTATTTTTAAATCATCAGGATTTTTTTTTTTTTTTTTTTTTTTTTTTAGTGTTACTTCTTTCGAATGGACAAAAGATTTTCAAGATAATATTAACATTTATGCAAGTTTCATTGTGTTAAATATGGGGTTGGGGGTAAATTTCACAGGGAAAATTGGTGGTACCTAATGTAAACTTAATTTTCTTTTCGAGTGTATCTCATAGAGATAGTTGCGTTTTTATTCTGAATTTTCCACCTGTGACAGAGGTAGGTATTTGAATCCAATTAAAAGAAAACGCCCTGTCAGTTGCGGCTACAGAATACACCGACTGCACCTCTGCAGAAGGATAAGATGCCCCCCCTGCTAATGGGACCATCTGTTGGCCATGGGTGGCGACCGTGATGCTTAAGGATGGATTCCTTGTGTCTGGGCAGTCTATGACATGCAACACTCCACTTTGATCCTTACTTAGGCTAAACGAGCGGTCGGAGAGGCTCCCCTCCGACCAATCAGCTGTTCACGTCAAGCCCTTGGACCTATATGATTGTCCCGACCCTATTGCCTTTATTATCATATATGTGCTAGAAGGCGGTGGCTGAGGGTCTTAGTCTCCTGGGTATCACGTTAAACTGCATTTAGTGGTGATGTTACAATTCTGGAGCTCTGGAGAGTGTGGAGTACACTTTCATCAACATTACTCCCAGGTCCACTCTGACCCGGAGTGGTAATACCTGTTAGGGTCCATCTATGGGTCAAATAGAGTTTTAAAAAGTTGCGTTTAAAACAAAAATTAAATACCCGACAAGAATGAATAAAACAAAACGTCTTCAGTATAAAATAACCTAACAAGGGTTGACATGCCGTAAAATCTAACCAATCAATTAAAAAAAACAAAAAAACAAAAAACAAATTCAAATGCTCGTTTTTCAAGACATGCAAACAAGTACCTCCTAACTGTATATATTGGCATAAAACAATCATCCAACTCTTCAGGGACATCCCACTAAGCGTTGTGCAAGACTTAGCTAAACAGTATAATCATAATAACATTATCAATCATTCATAATTTTTCTGAAAGGCATCCGGGTACTTGCGTGTAACGTACGTTACGTCACATCCGTTAGTTTACTGTAATGTAATCGTATACACTACACAGCATTAAGTGCGAATTTACTAGGAACACTCACGGGCGACAACAAGCACAGAAAAGAAAACAAAAGAAAACTTTTACTATACGTACATCATACCTACAGGCACCCCAGATCCGTCAGTCAGTGCTCTAAAATACCTGTCTCGTTTTCTCTTTTTTAGATTGTTACGTTACGCAATTTAGATTTTAATGAAAAGAAGAAAAAAAGTGAAGTCCTTAACTTGGGGGAAGGAATGAAGGAAGAAAGAAAGAATATTTAAATTATTTATTAAACTATGAAAAAAAAAGATTTTTTAAAAATATACAGAGACTGACGGGAACTGTAAACAAGCTTATGGTTTAATTAGTTATAGTAACTAAATAAATAGTAAAAACAGTTGTTCAATCAGCAGCAGTCAGTAGCAGCAGTAAATGCCAGTTAATGTGTAACACAGACCAGTGACTGTGTAGTAGTATCAAGTAATGAATGGCACAACAACCTTGGCCTGGCGGTTGTTGTTACCGTCTTTTCTTTTTTTTTCGGGACCCGTGTCACTAGCAAACAAACGGGATCGGTCTTGATATTTACCTACGTCATCTGAGGGTGCTTTTTATTGTTCCTTAAGTATTTATCTTTATTTATTCTTTAAAAATATATGCCCTTACGTCGACTCCCTCAATGGTAAAACAGAACATTAGATATCCACCTCTCATCTTTAAAAAAAATGTAACCGGTGATTTCTTTTAAATTAATTAATTCGTTTTTTTTTTCTTTCTTTTTTTCCGCCTTCCTTTTTTCCCCTCCTTCTTTTGTGGTCTTTGTTTTTTTAATATACATTATACAACTCGACTGCTAAAGAAAGAAAGTGCAATTTAATTCCTGCTATTTGCCAATATTTTCATTTTGCTAAAAGAGACGAATTAAACAAAAAAAGAAGGAAAAATAAAGCATAATGACGCATATAAAAATAAACCCTGTGTGTGCAAAAGATGGCATTATATTGCAAATTTACAAATTTAGTACGATCATAAAACGGCTCGACTGTGTATATTGGTTTAAGAATTATGGAAACACATAAAATTCTTAAGAGAAAACAATTTAAAAAACTAAAATAAAGCAGCCATTTCTTTGCTTTCTTTATGCCACGGATATTAACAAGAAGAGCGCATCTGTTCTGTTGTCCTCGGTGTAGTATATTTTACACACTATTTATTTCGTTTAAGGTCATCAGGAAGAGATACTAGTTCATTTTTGTTATATTAGCAACAGATTTTTGCAAACACACACGCACAAAAAACAACAGAAAACTCGATAGATTACCCCCCCCCCCCATCAAGCTAAAATTAAAATATGAGCTCCGGTTAAAAAAAACACATATTCAGTATTCTAGTATTAAAAGAAAAACGTTTAGTTTATGTTTTGGTTCTTTTTTTAAGGACATTTATTATATTAACTATGATTTTTCTTTTTTAATTACAATCACTGTCCCGGTGGAGTTTGAATTAATTTAAAAAATCTAAGGAAATTTTGGATTTTTTTTTTTTTTTTTTTTTCTGTAAAAGCGGAGTTTTGAAATTAATCTTACACACGCACTGACAAAAAAAAACATCTCAGTTCATCAGATTTATTTATCTTCAAGCATTTTCCGTTCATTTAACTTAAACACTCTGAAGAAACGAATTTACCAACGGTTGTTGTTGTTATAGTAGTAAACATTCAACATGAAATTTGCAGAGCACCTTGGAGCCCACATTACTCCAGAATGGAGAAAACAATATATACAATATGAGGTAAGTTAAAAAAAAAAAGTTTGTTTTTGTTATAATGCTGGTTCTTTTAACTTTCAGTTCAGTTTAGTAATTAATTTGATTACTAATTTTAATTCAGGTGACTTTTGTTTATTCTCATTTGCATTTACAATGCAAACATTCTTTTAAAATAAACTTTAATTTTATTTTTTCATTTCTGTTATTGATCATCATTGTTAAATGATGTCTTTAAGGCCCCAAATTTCAGTGATTTTTTTTTTCCTCTAGTAAAACGATAAGACAAAAATTTTACTTTGTGACATAATTTGTGTGAAACATAATTGTTTTTAAAGGTGTTTCTTTTTTTTTTTTTTTTAATCCTATGATGATAATCAGCTTGTCATAAATTGGCCTTCTTCCTTTCTTTCTTTCTTTTTTTGGTAAAAAGTTGGGAGTGGGTATTTTCTTGTTCATTTAGATCTGTTTTATTCATTTTTCATGCCCAAACTTACCTTGAAAAAGGTATATATCTTTAAAAGTGATAAAATGTTAGATAATACATTGTATTTGTATGAGACTTACCATTTTTTTTTTAAATTAAATGAAATTTTGATTAAACGTAGCGCTTTGAAACACTGCCCAGATAGCAAACATGTGCTTGTTCCTCTTATTTATTCATTCATTCTTAAAAATACAAGTACTATAACTTTCTTAAAAGTTTCTAAAAAAATATTTTAAAAATTATTTGTAGTTTTCTTCTAATTAAACTTCATCCGAGGTTTTTAAATTTTCCTTCCTTAACTTTTAGTGACGATCCTTTTTGCTTGTATTGAAATATTTGAGTTTTAAAAAAAAAAGAGTCTTTAATGTCGATGATTTTAATTTTTTTTAAAAGAAGAAAAAAAAGATACTTTGGTGGGAAAATTTACTATGAATTTATATTTTTCCCTTTGAAGTGAGAAAAGAAATGTTGAGTTACCAAAACTGCAATAAAACGTCTGAATTTAAAAAAATGATAATGAAATAAAAAAATTTAAAAAAGCAACTAATTTAATTCTACAAATAATGATTCGCGTTTGACCAAGAAAAAGAAGACATGTGATGTAACTTAACAAGTTCCCCATTGTTAGTGAAACATGCGGTTACACAATGTGTTTTTTTTATTTATTTATTTTTTTATTTTTTTTATTTTTGAACAACGATTAGCTGAAAAAAAAATTCTCTTAATTTAGAATATAAAAAAATAAAGATATTCTCCCCTTTAAAAAAAAAATATTTTTAATTTCTCAGAAGTGGAAAAAGTTTTTATTTTTTACTTAATCAACAATAGTTATGCAATTAATGTTAATTTTAAAGTAAATTAAAACGTTTCAGTTTAGTAGATTTAGTTAAAATTTATCTATAGTTTTGTTTTTAATTTTTTTATGAAAACTAAAAACTTGTTTGCATTAAATTTATAATGCAAATCAAACAAGTTTTGTTTTATTCTTAATAAAATCTTTTAAAACTTTAAAAATAGTCGAAAAAAAAGAAAAAAGAAACTTCATTTAAAACTTTGTTCATAAAATCTTAAAAACTAAAACCCAATCAAACTGTTTTAATTAAGAAAAATCTTTTAAAAACTTTTGGCTAACTTTTAATCCCGAATTTTAGAATGGATATGAATATCAAACTATTTCGTAGTAATAGTGAAGGTGAAGAAAAAGAAAATTATTTTTAAGTTAAATTAACGAATAAATAAAATTTAAGGTCTCGCTTTTTTTTTCTTTGTTTTAACTCGTTTTTTTTTTTCTCTCCATCATTTAAAAAAGTTAATTACTTGTGAAAAAAAGTTTTTCATTTTTAATTGGGCTTCAGCATTTTTTTTTTTTTTTTTTCTTTTAAAAACTTTGTGCTTTATTTTCCCCGATTAGCAGATATTTTGGAAAATATCCATTCTTACAGACAGCATTTGTTGCAGGAAATAGACGATATGTAAACTCTTGAAATATGACTGATTCTTCTGTAGAAGAAGAAAGCGTTATCCATCGTAGCTTGTTGTCGTCCGAATTAAAGTAGTGGAGCTATCGAAACTTCAATCATGAGACCAGGTGAATGTTGGAAGATTATGTTACGCCAATATTCCAATTATAGTGAGTGGGGAAGGAGAGCTTAGTTTACCTAGCTAGAAAATCAAATCCTGGATTTTTTTTCGCTTGGATTCGAAATCCACGTATGATGATGCACATACTACGCATTGAAATAGGATCGCCATGGGACATATCAATTAAAAAACAGTTGCCTTAAACAAAAAATACATTTAACAACTAAATTATTTCTCTAAAAGAAATAAATCATCACTGTAACAAATGTTTTGATTTATTGAATATATATTTTTTATAATATCTTATCTCGACGCAACAACTTTAAACAACAACAATGCTGTCGTTTAATTTTTTTTTTTAAACCTATAAATGAATTAACGTATTAAGTTATGTTTTCCTTAGTTTGATTTTTATTAAAAGTATTAATCTCAGTTGAGAAATTAAAAATATATACATTGGACTTCATTGCATATTCCACTAAAATCTTTCCAGTAGACTATGCTAAATATTTACGCCTCTGAATTCACAGTCTACCGTCCCGACTTGGTTTTATGAGTCAGAGATATCATGTGCTTATTTTGCGAGGAGTGAGGATCGAATTATCATTAATGTGTGTCTACAGGTTTGCTTAATAAGACAGAATTATTTTTTACTTAAAAAAAAAAAAATATTTGCAGTTTATTTACTTGTTAAGAAGTAAAATATTACATCATTATTTCAAATAAATCTTTGTTGTTTAATGGCATATCAATCGTCGTGGGTTATTTAACGCTAAAGCCACTCTTGTAGAAGAACAGTAGTGTACTAGTTAACCCATAGCCCAGTCGCTGTTTTGTAACAAAAACTCGTGTAAATAATTTATAAGTTCTTCAACCGACTCTATTTAATTCTATGAATTTTCTATCGTCTGAATGCTAAAAATTACCTTTTCTATAAAATAAAAAATTTTTTTTTTAAATTTAAAAAAAAAGATATCTTTATCACTGGTTTAGCAAACCCTGTTGTCGACTGGGGCTGTATATTACTGATAAATGATATTATTTTTATTATCATAATAAAAATAATACTATTGCTAATTGTTAACATTTTTATGCTTCTCTCATCTGTTTTCTAAACTTTTGGGGACAATTCAAAGAGCACCAAATTATTATTATTATTATTATTATTATTATTATTATTATTATTATCATCATCTCCAAGGATTTTTTTTTTTTTTTTTTTTTTGTGTGTGATACTTTTTTTGTACTTGAGGTTTGGGTATTTTGTCTGAACCCTTTCCTGTACGAAACGCCTGGCGACTCTAATTACTTGATGAGGACATGTGCTTGTTAATAATTCACCCATTGGTTAATAAAATTATTCATTTTTGGATTAGTCAGTTTTTATTTTATAACAAAGTTTCATAATGTCTCATCTGAGATATTTAAAGAATTTCAAAATGACAAAAAGAAAATTCAATTCATCTTATTCAATGAAATTATTCTATTTACTCAAATATTTATATTTTTCTAGACTTTAATTATTATTATTTCACTCCTTGCTAGTTTTTCACCCCAGCATTAGCTGGTGGTCTTTCACTGGAGTCTCAGTGACAACAAGTCTCCTCAGGTCTCCAGGACTCTCCTGAGTATTCCAGCTGATTTCAACAATGCTGTTGTCTGTATGGTCTCGGTTCTTCCTCTGATTTCCAATTTCTCTCATCTGTTTTCTAAACTTTTGGGGACAATTCCAAGGGCACCAAATTATTATTATTATTATCATCATCATCATCATCTCCATGAGAGTTTTTCACACCCGCCTAAGCTGGTGGTTCACTGGACGCTGGGTGACAGCAAGTCTCCTCCGGTCTTCAGGACTCTTTGAGTGTTCTAGCTGATTTTAAAAATGCTGTTGTTTGGATGGTCTTGACTCTTCCTCGGATTTCCAATTCTTCCAGACTCTATTCTAAACCTAGGGCTCCAATTACGATTGGTACGACCTTCACCTTCATATTCCAGAGTTTTCAGCTCTCTGGCTAGTCTAAGTATCTGTCTATCTTTTCATTTTCCTTCATCTTCACTCTGTGATCCGCAGGAGACAGCAAAATCCACATGACAAGTTTTCTTCTTCATTTTAATTAATACTAAGTCTGGTCTCCTGGCCGGGATTAGGTGATCCGTCTGTATCTCAAGGTTCCAAAGGATTTTATGCGTCTCATTCTCTGAGACAGATTCCAGTTTGTGCATATACCATTTAGTAGCATGGCGAAAATTGAGTTTCTTGCACAATTCCCAGTGGATCACCTTTCCCACCCAGTCGTGTCTACGCCTTGTACTCTCTTTATGCTAGTTTGCTGCATTTGTTTATAATATGATTAACCATTTCATCTTTTCCTCCACACATTCTACACTTGCTATTCTGTTGTGTCTTAGCAATTTTAGCTTTGATATAGTTTGTTTTTATTATTGTTATCTAGGGGCCGGGTTAGCTCAGTCGGTAGAGCGTTCGGCTAGGAATCACAAGGTTCCTAGTTCGATACCGGTCCCCGCCAACTCAGCGTATGAGTAGCACAGGGATCTGTGCAGTAAAGAAGCTGATGGTAGGTGTGGCGCTCCATCTCAGATGCTAAAACAATCTCCTTGGTCTAGCGCTATTGAAAAGGGGATAGACTCCCTCGCTGACTGGCTGATACCGACTTTAGGCTGCCCCGTCGACTTTACTTTTATATATTAATACGCTTATTCCTAAATCTTCCATCTGTTATCATCTTGTAACACCCTCTGGTTAAAAATTAAACCATCCAAATTGTTCAATATGGAATACAAGGATGTAAATACAGATTATCTGGTGTCACTTAATTGTAGATTTCTTATTTGTCCCATTTTATTTCACCCAGTTTTAAAAATTAAACATTCCAAATGGTCTTGCATCACTTAAATGCCCAACGTAAAATCAAAATGAATTAAAAAAAAAGATAAAAAAAGAAAAAAAGAAGTTTCATGTGTGTTTTATTTGTAATATTGAAATTGTGAATTACGGAATATATTTTGGTAATTTTGATCTTATGTCATCCCAGACTCCTGCCTTAATTTAGGCAATGTTTTAGCGAGCCAGCATCAAGCAAATTTCCGACCCAACTTAGTCGTGTTTTGTCACTTTTTTTATCAGTAAATCAATGTAGATATTTTACACCCTCCCTTTTGAGAGAGAGTGAGAGAGATTATTATTATACTTTTGAAATATTGAACTATTTGCAATAGCTCTTAAGTAAACATATCAAATGTTGTAATGATTAGATTATCATACTGTGGTATATCCACAGGTCCTGCTAGTTGTTATTATTATTATTATTATTATTATAAGCTTAAAACATTGTTTCTCATCTAATTCTAAGTCTTGTTTACTAACTTTATAAACTAGACAAATTCTATTTTTTTCTGTATTAATTTTGTGTCTCTTCCGATTTTCATTTCATATTTTTAAGTTTAAAGTTTAATTTGAATAAAATAAACATTTAAGAAATTAATTTTCTTTTTCTCGTGATATAAATTGTGACACTAAAGAGGAGAAAAAAATATTAAGGTTGTTTAATGTTTGGAAAACAATGGCCAATTTTATTTCACATTTAAATGTAAAGTCTGTTATTATTTTTCCAAAAACCTAATAAGGGTATTTATTTACCAAGTCTCTGCTAAAGATAGATTCGACATAAGTTCATTAAAAAAACAAACAAAAAAAAAGGTATCCTCCCACTTATAGGGTATCCTGGCAATGGCGTTAAACGGCATCTAATGATGAAGTTCCAATTCTGGAGCTCTGGTGGAGTTTTGAGTACCCTTTCATCGCCAGTACTCCCAGGTCCACTCTGACCAGGAGTGGTAGTACCTGTTATTGTCCCATCTATGGGTTATATAGAAAAAAAAGGAAGCGCGGGGTGTAATGGTTAAAATCATGGGAAATGGACTTGTTGCCCCGAGTTCAAATCCTGGATGTGTTAATTGCATTTCACTTAGCACTAATACCCTTGGGAAAGGTATGAATCCTACTCTCCCTCCAGCTATGGGTAAATAGCAGGGCAGACTGGGTTCTTTAACCATGGCTAGGTAACCAGTCTAGGAGAAGGAAAACTCTGAATTCAAACCTGTTGAAATCCGCTTAAGAAATTGACCTTGTGTTGTATCCTGCTCGTGCGGAGGAGTTGGTAAATATATATATATATATATATATATATATATATATATATATAAAAATTGAGTGCCGATCAAGCATGGCTAGAACCAAACATCTTTGGCATAAAATAATCCAAGAAGGGTTGACATGCCGTAAAATCCACCAAACCAAACCCACTTACAGGTGAGTGGTGCCAAAAATCGCTTAGCTACATCAACATTTCCCATTACCAGGTGTCTCAGGCATTTAAGATTGACCCTGATTCTATCACCTTTTAGTGATCTTCAGTGGGTGTTGCCTGGGAGAAAGAGAGTGAGCGCCAAAGCTAAGTTCAATATGGAGCACCACACCTAAGGTCAACTCACAGATGTTAACTTCTGTGTCAATGGAAAGGAAATTGGGACCATATGACCTTTAGGCACCCCTTTGCGATCTCGATTCATAGGGACATTTTTTTCATTTACACCATCAAAATTCGGTTGTTTGTTAGGGGTTAGGGTTAGTGTTTGGTTTTATAATTTTAAAAAATACTCTAAAAATCGTCTGTTAACAAACAACCGGATTTTGACGGTATAAATGAAAAAAATGTCCTTATGAATCGAGATCGCAAAAGGGGTGCCTAAAGGTCATATGGTCCGGAAATTGTAGTTTTGTAAAGTTAGCGGAATGCCTAATTGTTAGTATCAGTTGAACAGCAAGGGAGTCTATCCCCTTTTCACTAGTGCTAGACCAGGGAGATTGTTTTTGCTGAGATGGAGTGCCACACCTAGAACCAATGCCCAGATGCTGTCATAGATGGGACCCTAACAGGTACTACCACTGCAGGTCAAGGTGGACCTGAGAGTAATGGTAATTAAGGAGTACGCCACACTTTCCATTTTTCCAGAATTTGAACCTCACCACTAGATGCAGTTTAACATTATAACCAGGATACTAAGACCCTCACCCACCACCTTCTAGTACATATATGATAAAAAGGGTTAGGGCTTGCCATAAGGGCAATAGTGTTGGGGTAATTATGTAGGTAATAGGGCTTGATGTAACCAACTGATTGATCAGAGGGGGCCTCTCTGACTGTCCATCTAGCCTAAGTAAGGACCAAAGTGGTGTGTTGCAGGTTATGGACTGCTCAGCTACCAGGGTTCCATCCTTAAGCATTACAGGTCGCCACCGATGGTCAACAGGTGGTCTCATTAGGGAGGGTATTACCCCTCTGCAGATGTATAGTCAGTGTATTCTAAAGCCCTGTAGCGTTAGTTTGTATTCGCCTGGTGGAGTTGTCTGCCCTTTTTAGTTTGATGATGCCCACCAGGGGCACCATAGTAGTTAAGCGCCGGTTTCAAATCCTTTCGGCCTCTTTGCCGGTTTCACCAACTATGAGCCACATGGGGTAGATTCTATCTGAACCCGCTCGTTGGGGCTCCGCCCCCTTACATTACTGTAAGTTCTTTACAGCATGGACTATCGCTAGTCTCATGTCTGTACTCTTTTTGTTATATCTGTATCATTCATGAATGTGTCTTATCTTGATTTGTGTACCTCTTTTTATGTGTACTCTTTACTATGAACGTTGTATCAACTGTTATCCATGTGCTGTGTTTATTAAACGTTTTGTCCGTTAACCTTCGTCGGAGTTATCTGTATTCAAAGTATGTATAACTTTGCACCTACGTTATAGCCCCATTCGACAGGGGTGACTAGTAATGGTATCCTTGCTTAGCATACTAACCCTTAAATTTTTATAGTTTACTATTTGTTTCATAAAACATAAGGCCAGAGGTGTATGGTCCCCAGTGAGACTAGTAATGGTCTGCAAGCCAATCTCGCTAACCATTACACGAGGTGCCCATTTATATATTAATACTTGTGTTACTTAATCTTCTGACCATTGTCATCTTGCAACACCCTCTGGTTAAAAATGAGACTGTCCAAATTGTCCAAGATAAATTACAAGAATGTAAATCCGGATTATCTGGTGTTGCTTATCTGCTAAACAATGGACCATTCCGTTTTTATTCTAAAGAAACAAGGGGAAGAAAAAGGATATGCTACACAGAAAAACTATAAGAAGAAATAAAAAGTAGGAGAAAGATAGACGGTGTGAGTGCACGGAAGTGATAAAACTAATCTGTTTCAATCAAACATGATGAAAAAAGGGAAAGAAAAAAAAAGTGTGAGAGAGTTAAATCATGATTATTATACTTTTTACATATTGAACTATTTAGTAATAGCTCTTAAGTAAACATATCAAGCATTGTAATAATTGAATTATCATACTGTGATATATCCACAGGTCCTGCTTGTAATAGTAATATTATAAACATAATATTGAAAAACATGAAAAAAGCCCACTTGTCTTTGTTTATTTGTGACATTTAACTCTTTGCCTACTTTAAGTTGCTCACAGCGGCTCTACCGCCACTGCCATCCTATCGTAAACTTTTGGCAGTGGCTCTTACACGTGTCACTTGTTTACACTGAAAAATTACTACGTGAACACCCCGGCCATCTTTATTTGAATAGAATGAGTTCTGAGATGAATTGATAATGAACTTTGAAATATCCCATCATACAGTTAAAAAAAATATCAAGAAAATTTGGTACAACCGTGGGGGGAAATATGGTAGGCAAAGAGTTAAGATGCACTGATGTAAACAATATTTTTTTTTTTTTTAAATATATAAAATACGTAATAGCTTGTTCTAGCATCAACATGAAAAAAAAAAAGCCACTTGTTTATCTGTGAGAAGCTCTTACACTGATTATCTTTGACTGAGAAACATTCAGTTAACACATTTGCCAACATATGATTTTTCCTTCCAAATTTTGCTTCACCACCCTTCTGACCCCTCCCCCCCCATCTCCACCAACATTATAACATGTTGAAGGTCATAGTTAGGGGTTAGACCTTTAGATTGTGGTGATAGGTAAACACACACTTTTGTTTACCTGAAAATCCTTGACCCTCTTCTTACAAACACGGACACGCACACAAAAATATATACACTTCTAACAATCTATCCATCCATCCATCCATCTGTCTGTCTATCCATCTATCTATACCTATATAAAGGGCACTTAGTGTATATGTATGTATGTATAGATTAAACTATGATGAAAATAAAACAATTAATGACAAAGTAAATATATATACACAATAAACATCACTGGTTCCTACTTTTTGTGTAAAAATTATAAAGATTTGAATTATCTGAAGATATTTAAAAATTAAAATATACATAGAAATAGCATTGGAATTCTACTTAATAATGTCCAGCAATTGTAAATCTCAAAAGTAAACAAATCATTACACCAGGTTTTTTTTTCTCATCCTCTCTACCCAGTTGGCGCTGGGTAGCCGCTTCTAGTTTTCTTTTAATAAAAGACTAATTTTCTTCTCAATCAAAGATAGCAAATAAAGTTTGTGGTGTGACCTATTGTTGGTATCGGCCGTACATTGAGGTATAGTGCATTTTTGTAGGTGCTGTGGCAGTTTTTGTTTGGCCATATCATACCAGCTCACCACCATGTCATTGAGGAAGCATTGAACCTTGTCGTTGTTGCAAACTCCCTACAACAATTGCAGACGTTTTAGACATTCATACATGACTCGCCATTCACTTCTGTTAATTGGCAATGAATTTCAATCAGTTTAATGCCTTTTACATTCTAACCTGAATAACTGCATTAACTTCACATTTGATGGTAGCGTCAATTGGGAGCTCCATCAAAAACAACTGCCAAGCCAAGATTGAGCATGGCAGCAAAGCATGCGCAGGTATATATATATATATATATATATATATATATATATGTACCAACTCCTCCGTGCAAGTAGGATGTGACTCAAGGTCAATTTTTAAACAGTGTTTACCAGGATTGAATTCAGTCTTCCTTCTAGACCAGTTGCCGTACCAAGGTAGAAGAGCTTAGTCCACCCTACTATTTGCTTAAATTTGGAGGGAGAACAATTGGATTCATACATTTCCCAAAGGTATTAGTCCTTTGACGACAACCATTACACCAAGGGCACCTGCAGGTATATGCAACGCAAACACAACTGTGTTGCCAATAGCCACACAAACAGTTTCTGTGTCCCCATTGCTTTGGAGACCTTACTTTTGGGATTACCATCATATAAGAGGCAGGTGCAGATGCATGCATAACAAACACAACAGTGTTGCCAATAGCCACACGATTAATTTCTCTGTGTCACCAGTGCTTTGGAGAACTTACATTTGGGATCACCCTTATATATTATAATGATTCAATTTTCGTATATTATTTACCATAGCACAAAAAGGGGCACATGCCCTGAGTATGACGTTAAACTGCATCTAATGGTGAGGTTCCAATTTGGAGCTTTGGGGAGTGTGGAGTACCCCTTCATTGCCATTAATCCCAGTTCACCCTTGAACCAGAGTAGTAGTACTTGTTAGTATCCATCTATAGGTTAAATAGATAAAAAAATGTTGTTTTTTTTGTTTTTTTTAAATGAGTTTTAAAAAAATTAAATACCCATCAAGAATGAATAAAACAAAATGCCTTCGGCATAAAATAACCCAAGGGTTGACATGCCATAAAACTCAACCAAAAAAAAGGCACATGTCATAGCTATGTTTTTGTTATCACAATAGTGTTAAGATTCTTTAAATTAGAAAATAAAGCAATTGCAATGTCTTGAAGAAAGTCGACAAAGACAAGATGAAGATATGATAAGTTCACACCCGGAAAAAGGATAAAGTCAGACATGTAGTCACACAAAAATACCACTCCCTTTATTATTGGTGTTGCAACCTCCCTCTGGGCCAGTCTCAAAAACAGGCTGATATTTGTAAACTGATCCTGTAATCGCTTTTGCAACTTATGAAGTCCGATGACAAAGTATAACTGGTTAAATCGAACTTAATCGTATGTCACCCCACTGAAAGACAAAAAATACCAAAAATCAGGGAATTAACCGAAATTTAATGAAATTTTCAGTGTTGATATATTAATGAATAAAAGATATAATGCACCAGTTATCTTATTTAAAAACATTTACATTTTTTCAAGTCAGTTAACTTTGAACCACGTACCTTTGAGAATCTGTGTTACGCCTCAAAGATAATCCCAAAGGTTAGGTCTCCAAAATATTTAGAAATCACAGAAACCGTTTGTTTATTGTCAATAATGTTTGCATCATTTTAAAATTCTAACATGTATCTATTTTTCTATATAATTGTCATATTGGGTCGATGCATTTTTGTAGGCGCCATGGTAGTTTTTGTATAGCCATGTCATACCAGCTTGTTATGTCATTGAAGAAGCATTGAACCTTGTCATTGTAAACTCTTTACCCCACTTGACGTCCATGCATGACTTGTCATACACTTCCATTAATTGGCAATGAATTTCAATTGGTTCAATATCTTTTATATTCAAAAACTGAATAACTGCATGAACTCACACTTGGCGGTAGCATCAAATGGAAGCTCCATCAGAAATGACTGCCAAACCAAGACTGAACGTGGCAAGATAGGAGTTAGATGGCTTTAGTTGGGATCCATAAATTTTCCCAGAGACTCATTCAAAGTAAATATATGCATCCTAGGACGCACTAAATCAAAAAGGTATCAGCATCACTGCTCCCTCGCTGTTCAGATGATTCTGTCAATAGACAACTGCACAGATTACTTTGTTTGAAAAGAAAATTAACTTTTTATAAAACTTTGATAGGAGAGTACTTATTTATCAATAATACTGTATGTATGATAATTATAGTATTGTTTTACAAGTTATTTGAATGTTTATCCTTTTCCTTGTTTTTAACATACAAAATTTGGCCAATTTATTTCTCAACATTTCTGGGAGAAAAAAATTTGGCCAATTTATTTGGCCAAATTTTTTAAATGAAAACTTTTATTATCTATTTATTCTTATTTATAATTTAAATAATTATTTAGATATATATTATTATAATTTAAATAATTATTTAGATATATCATATATTATTTTATTTATAATTTAAATAATTATCATATATTATTTTTATTTATAATTTAAATAATTATTTAGATATATCATATATTATTTTTATTTATAATTTAAATAATTATTTAGATATATCATATATTATTTTTTATTTATAATTTAAATAATTATTTAGATATATCATATTATTTTTATTTATAATTTAAATAATTATTTAAATATATCATATATTATTTTATTTATAATTTAAATAATTATTTAAATATATCATATATTATTTTTATTTATAATTTAAAAATTATTATATCATATATTATTTTTATTTATAATTTAAATAATTATTTAGATATATCATATATTATTTTTATTTATAATTTAAATAATTATTTAGATATATCATATATTATTTTATTTATAATTTAAATAATTATTTAGATATATCATATATTATTTTTATTTATATTTATAATTTAAATAATTATTTAATATATCATATATTATTTTTTATTTATAATTTAAATAATTATTTAAATATATCATATATTATTTTTATTTATTTAAATTTAAATATATCATATATTTATTTTTATTTATAATTTAAATAATTATTTAAATATATCATATATTATTTTTATTTATAATTTAAATAATTATTTAAATATATCATATATTATTTTTATTTATAATTTAAATAATTATTTAAATATATCATATATTATTTTTATTTATAATTTAAATAATTATTTAAATATATCATATATTATTTTTATTCATAATTTGAATAATTATTTATATATATCATATATTATTTATATTTATAATTTAAATAATTCATAATTGTTTTTATTTATTTTTATTAACAAATATCTTTAAATATTAAACCAAAATTTGTCCAATTTATTCCTCAACCTTTCTGGGAGAGGGAAAGAAAGAAAATATAGTTTATCAGGATGAGTTGGGTTTATTTTTTCTCTTTTAGAAATAGTCCTCGATTTGGGTATTAATGATTTCTGTAGATGAATCCAGTTGTTAGTTTGAAAATAATATCTACCTCCAAATATGAAATAGAGCAGCACATATGCTTATGTTCTCACAATTTGGGCACAACACTGAAAATATCATTTTTCAACCTAATGCCTGTTTATTTATTTATTTTTGTTTTTTGCTTCACATGGTATTTAATTCCATTTTGGGACTGTTTACACAGACTTTTGCTACAATTTCAGGAAGTATTTTGAATATGTGTTAGTGTGTGAATGAATATATATATATATATATATATATATATATATATATATATATTTTTTTTTTTTTTTTTTTTTTTTTTTTTTGTTTAAAAAGGAGAGAAATGGAGGGAGGTGAATGATTATAGAAAGAAGAGAAAAACATTTTTAGATATGTCATTAGTAGAAGGTTTCAGTACAGGTTGTTTTTAAAAAAATATATATCATTTGAAATGTACAGAGTGTTTCAGAAAAATCGATATCCTTTTGTAATCTAATAACAACCAATTCTCATTCAAATGATGTCAAATTTTAACAGGAAAAAATTTTATTAGGAAAAACTCAAAATTCTATGTTTAATGTTTAAATGCCTTTTCTTTTCCAATAAGTAGCATTTTTATAACTGAATAGAGAAAAAAAATTAAACAGAATTTTGAGCTAATGTTGTTAAAATTTGTGATCATTTGAACACAAATTGGTCAAGTAATTAGATGTGACACAAGGTCAATTTCTTAAGTGGAGTTTAACATGTTTGAATTCTGAGTCTTCTTTGTTCTAGACTGGTTGCCTAACCAAGTCTGCCTTACTATTTACCCATAGCTTGAGGGTGAATAGTTGGATGCATATCTTTCCCAAGGGTATTTGCGATATGTGAAATGCAAACAGCCTAGTCCAGGATATTGAACTTGGGTCGCCAGTGATAACCATTACACCATGCACTGCCTCCAATGCAAATCGTGTATACGTGTCTTAATATGCATGCAAAAATGTCATGATTTTTTTTCTCTGAAAAATTGCTAGCAGTAATTTTCAAACCATGAATTTTTTATTTTTCATTTATTTTTTATTCATTTTCTTCTAAAATTCTTTTGTAAGATATCTTGCAAACTGGCAAATATAAATTTATATATATATATATATATATATATATATATATATATATATATATATATGTGTGTGTCCAATTGTTGTTTATACTCTTAAAATTTAACTGTTTTCACTAACTATTATTTGTAATTAGAATTAAGTTAAAAACAATACAGAGATGAAAACTAGGAAATAAATGAATAGAATAAGCCAAACGCAGCAATAAAAATTATAAAAAAATGTGAATTGACATAACGTTCAACCTTCACTATTGAAAAATACATTTATCTCCTTTTAACTAAGTAATGATTTCAACTTAGTCAAATATAAGGTAAGGTTCTGAAGAGATTGTATAGATTGAAACCATGGTAGACCTATAATTCTTTTTTACTATTATTCATATTAGCAAGAATATGCACCCTCAGGCTGTAAGTATTTAAGTTTTAATGTAATGAAATATATTACATTAGAAAGACTAACAAAATCAAATAAGAACTCGTATAAAAAGGTTACACTTATTTTAATTATATTTTAATTGGTTTCTATATAAAATCATTCATAGGATTGATTTTAATAGGTTGAAGAATAAAACTATAATATTAGAGATCAATAACACCAAGTAATCATTTATTAAACCCGGTTTTGTTAAAATCCGTATGTAAATTAACCCCACTCTACATTATGTAAACCTTTATTTCTTAGTGATATATAAGACACATTACAGAATTTTAAACGCACTATTGATATAGGCTGTTTTGAGGTAAATCTAACTCAGATTTTCATAGACATCATTGATAAATAGGATTTATTCTATGTATTCATTAATGATTTTGACTATGAATTAAATGCTCATTGATAAACTTATGCAATTCCCGGGGGTATTGTGACTTAAGCAGTAATGTAGTTTTGGTTACAGGCAAACAGATACCGAATCTCCATTATAAGATATATATTTCTCTCTTCATCTCTACTTGTAAATGTTAGAATTATTGGTAATTTATGAGGAAGTGCGTCCCGGTCTCCTGCCTCAAGAGTTGCTGCCCGGTGACTATTAAAATAACGACCCAGCTCAGTCTATTCAAAACTATCCATCTATCTAAATTTGTTCATATTTAAATACTAAGATTTTTTTTTTATTCATGTTTGTTTAATGTCTTGTTTTTAGTTTAAATAAACAAGAATTACGTCAAAAAAAAGAAGCGACCCCCCCCCCAAATACATTTACTTGTCGAAAATATCTATCTCCATTTGTTCATATCTATCTATATTATTTTGTTTGTTTATCTATCTATCTATGTCAGTCTATTCCAAACTATATATCCATCTTCATATCTAAACAAGAATTACGACAAATTACGATAAATAAACAAGAATTATGACGAGCTGGGGTTGTTATTTTGATAGTCACTGGGTAGCGGTTTTTGAGGCGGGAGACCAGGACGTACTTCCTCATAAATTACCAAATTATTCTCACATTCCTTGTTATTGCAGGTGGTTTTTTAATTATGTCATAGGTTCACTAATTTCACTTATGCCTAAAATTTGTTTGCATTCTTTCATTCTGTGTGACAGTTGTCGAGCATTCTCATACCCCCCACCACCACCACCAACACACACACACTACAGCGACCTCATACCTTTGACCCCATTTGTCAACAAGGCTTAGATTTCCTGATGTTAAAGCTTAGAGGCTATGTTTTAAGAGTCAATGAATTGATATAATTCAAAATCATTTTAAATGTTATCTAAAACACATCAGTCGGTAGAGTGTCAGCCTAGGAACCACAAGCTCTCTGGTTCAATACCGGTCCTCGCCAACTTGGCGTATGAGTAGCACAGGGATCTGCACGGTAAAGTAAGGAGCTGGTGGTAGGTGTGGCACTCCACCTCAGATGTGAAAAAAACAATCTTCTTAGTCTAGCGCTAGTGAAAAGGGAATAGACTCTCTCACTGTCTGGTTGATACCAACTTTAGGCCACCCAGATGACTTTTAGTGAAAGGGAATAGACTCCCTCACTGTCTGGCTGATACCAACTTTAGGCCACCCAGATGACTTTTAGTGAAAAGGGAATAGACTCCCTCACTGTCTGGCTGATACCAACTTTAGGCCACCCAGATGACTTTACTTAAAACACATCAATTGGATGGGGCAAATAATACAATCCTTAGACATAGTTGATTGATTGATTGATTTTTAATGTCAGGGATCTGTACGGTAAAATAAGGAGCTGGTGGTAGGTGTTGCACTCCACCTCAGATGTGAAAAAACAATCTCCTTAGTCTAGCACTAGTGAAAAGGGAATAGACTCCCTCATTGTCTGGCTGATACCAACTTTAGGCCACCCAGATGACTTTTAGTGAAAAGGGAATAGATTCCCTCACTGTCTGGCTGATACCAACTTTAGGCCACCCAGATGACTTTTAGTGAAAAGGGAATAGACTCCCTCACTGTCTGGCTGATACCAACTTTAGGCCACCCAGATGACTTTTAGTGAAAAGGGAATAGACTCCCTCACTGTCTGGCTGATACCAACTTTAGGCCACCCAGATGACTTTTAGTGAAAAGGGAATAGACTCCCTCACTGTCTGGCTGATACCAACTTTAGGCCACCCAGATGACTTTACTTAAAACACATCAATTTGATGGGGGCAAATAATACAACCCTTAGACATAGTTGATTGATTGATTGATTTTAATGTCATGTCAGTCCATCTGGGACTATTTTATGCCTAGAGGTCAGAGAATTGCATTCATTGTACATTTATATTCGGTAGGGCACCCGCCTTGGAATCGTAAGGTTCTGAGTTCGGTACCAGTCCCCGCCAACTCGGAGTATGAGTAACACAAATTAGGCAGTCCGATCTGTGCTGTAAAGTGGGAAGCAGACGGTAGGTGTGGCACTCCACCTCACCAAAACCATCTTCCTGGTCTAGTGTTAGTGAAAAGGGGATAGACTCCCTTGCTGTCCAGCTGATACTGACAATAGGCCACGTTGCCAAGTTTACTTTTTATTTACATTTTTTGTGTAGTTTGTGAGTTTTTCTCACAGTTATATTATATCAAGTATTCCTATCTAATACAAATAATCTACAAAGAGATTTATTTGATCCATAGATGAGACCCTACCAAGTATTACCACTCTGGGTCAGAGTGGACCTGGGAGTAATGGCAATGAAGGGGTACTTCCCACTCTGCAGATCTTCAGAACTGGAGCCTTGCCATCAGATGCAGATTAGTGTCATACCCAGGACACACCTTTTTACGGAGCTCTGCATGAGATACAGTCAGCATATTTTCTAAGCCCCACCAACAGGGCAATCTTTGAGAATCTGTGTTACGCCTCAAAGATATGTGATTCAAAGTTAACTGACTTGAAAAAATGTAAAAGTTTTAAATAAAATAACTGGGGCATTATATCTTTTATTCATTAATATATCAACACTGAAAATTTCATTAAATTTGGTTAATTCCCTGATTTTTGGTATTTTTTTTTTCTTTTGGCGGGGTGACATACGATGGTGGAATTTAGGTTCGTTAAGTTTGATTTAACCAGATACTCTTTATCCCCAAGACCATAAGTAAACTAGATCAATAGACAATTTTGTTAACTCTTCACCAACCAAATCCCCACCCCCGCCCCCCAGGGCTGTACCAAAATTTTCTTGGTATTTTTTACCTGTACGATGGGATATTTCCAAGTTCACTATCTATTCACCTCAGAACACTTCTATTCCTATAAGTAAATAAAGTAAGCAGAATGGCCTATTGTCAGTATCAGCCAAACAGTGAGGGAATCTATCCCCTTTTTGCTAGCACTAGACCAGGGAGATTGTTTTTGCTGTGGTGGAGCGCTACACCTACCTTCAGCTCCTCACTTTACTGCACAGATCAGATTACCCAATCTGCGCTGAGTTAGTGGGTACCGGTTATCGAACCAGGAACCTTGCGATTCCTTGGTGGGGGCTCTACCGACTGATCTAAACCAGCCCCAATAAAGTCCTCAGCACTGCTCACGTGACTTTCGGAAACATTTTTTCACGCTCAGAATTGCGGAGACATGGAATAAACTGCCCACGTCTGTTGTAGGCTGCCGAAGCACTGAGTCTTTCAAAGCCTCCATGCTTCCTGTAGTCCGCCAACACTATACCTGATGCCACTCTCCACATACATATGCACACACCCGCACACATACATGCATATTACTACTGTAAACTGTTCATGTTCCTGACACTACATTATTCTGTGTACTTGACATGAGACTTTGTTGAGTTGTGGTGCACCTGAGCACTGTACACAATAAATTTCATTATTATTATTGTGATGTGAGTCCTTCTGCTCAATTATAATAAACTAACCATCAGTTTTGTACTTTGCTATGCAGTTGTGGGAGGGCCGCTGTGAACGGTTTAAAGTAGGCAAAGATTTAAGCAATATAAGCTGTTACACTTATTCTCATCCTTGACAAGGGCCAGTAAGACTATAAGAAGGTTTCTGGTTGCTATGAATATTCTCTGTTTAATAAAAATAGTAATACTTTGTATTTTGAGAGTTTGATAGAAGTCTGTGCCAATTCCTCTTTTTGTCTATTCAGTATTTCTTTCTATCAGAATAGACGGCCAGAAGAATTTGCTATTTATCTTGTAAAGTCACTTTGGGTAACCTCCATACATTCTTGCTACTTACTCCTAGACATCTGGTGCAACTTACTGTCTCTTTTCTAACACACACACTTTACTCCCATTTCGGATTCAAATAACAACTTCCTGATACAAATATATTCTTTGAAGGTTGAGTGAAAAGTAACACTAATAATCTAAGGTGATGTTTATTCCTTAGGTACGACTTAGAAATTATAACAAAAGTGAACTATAAACAAATGTTTTACTAGCTTTACCTCTAATATTGTAGTTAGGATTTATCAGCCAAATATTTCAAAAGTGTAAAGAATAAAGAAAGAACAGGAAATGGTCTTACTCATGCATGAGTTAACAGCCAACATATATATATATACATAAGTATGTATGTATGTATGTGTGTGTGTGTGTGTGCATGTTATATATATGTCTCTCTGTCCGTCACTCTCTCTCTCATATATATATATATATATATATATATATATATATAATGTGTGTGCTTGTGCGTGTGTGTGTGTGTATATATATATATATATATATATATATATATATATATATATATATATAACCTACTAATTTTAATTAGCTTTATTTTCCTGGCGGTTTTGTATATATATATATATATATATATATATATATATATATATATAATATAAATTGTTTTTCTTTTGGCCAAATATTGTGTCAATAGATTATTTTTTGGAAAAAAAGAAAAGACCAAGATAATCGTACCTATTATCTTGGTCTTTTCTTTTTTTCCAAAAATTTTTTTCTCCCCGGATGATGTTTGGTAGTATATTTTTACAATCAAACTATTTGCTGGTTTTTTTCTCACCGCGAGGATTTACCAACAAGTTTGGTATATATAATATTTGTGTGTGTAAGCCCCCTCCCATCCCTATTTTCCATTTCTAATTTTCCTTAATTCCATTTTTTTTTTTTTTTTCATTTCATTTTGAGAAATTCTGTTTTTTTCCACTTTTATACCATTTCATGTCAAAATTGCAATGAAATATGGTATAAATATTATTAAAACTGAAAACAAAAATATGTAGACCACTTTAAGAAACCCTGCTCTAGACATTGTGATGGCATTTTTCTTAAAATAGTAAAATTCATTAGTCTGAGTTTAAGTCTATTAGTTTTCTCCACAGCCATTCTCATACTTGTGACCTTGTGTCAAATCCTACCCATGGTGAATGGTTTGGGTAAATACCCCCTCCCAGCTATGGAAAAATGAGTAGGGCATCCTGTCCTGATGTAATGGTTAGCAAGATAGTCTTGCTAATCCATTACTACTGAAAAGCAGGTTTGATCCTCACTGGATGCCCCATACTTGTGACCTTGTGTCAAATCCTATCCATGGTGAATGGGTTGGGTAGATAATCTTTTTTTTCCCTTCACAGCCGTTTGACTTTCACTTTGTTTTATTACCTGTTCTAATTTCTACATACACACTATTTGTCTATCCTTACATTTCCAAGTTAGCAATGAAACCCAATTCCACTAAGTTTACGAGTTTCTTAGAAAATCTTTTAAAAATCTTTAAAAATAAACAGCCAACATTTTTTTCAGAAAATCAATGACTCACATTTTCTTTTCTTTTCTTTTCTTTTTTTTTTTTTTTTTTTTTTTTTTTTTTTTTTTTTTTTTTACTTTGTTTATTCATTAGAAATTATAACTACAAAATTGCTCAGATAGTTATTTGATAGGTTTCAAAAGAATTTTTTGTGTGTGTGGAGCCCACACAACAGTATATCCTAACATCGCTGTCCTAACTTAGAAGCCCTGTTTGGCCCTTACTTAGGCTAGGCAGTCAGTTGTAAAGGCACCCTCTGATCAAACAGCTAGTCACTTCAACCCCTACTACCTATATGATTGTCTCAACCCTATTGCCTTTATTGTGAGCCCAGCCCTTTTTATCATAGATGTGTTAGAAGGCAGTCTTAGTGTCCTGGGTATGACATCTCTATCTGATGAAGTTCCAATACATGAGTGTGGAGTACCCCTTCATCACCATTACTCCCAGGTCTATTCTCCCTGAGTGGTAGTACATGTTAGGGTCCCATCTATGGGTTAAATAAAAAAAAAAGTTGTTTTTAAATGTGTTTAAAAAATATTGAGTTAAAAAAAATTAAGTACCCATCAAGAATAAATATATATATATATATATATATATATATATATTTATTTATTTATATTACGAAGGCAATTACAATGTGTATAAAAAAAGAAATAATGTCCAGTGTCTAATCAATTTCAAAGAAACTTCATCTTCAGAGACTGTTTTTGAAAAAAAAAAAAAAAAGACAGTCTCTGAAGATGAAGTTTTTTCGAAAATGATTAGACACTGAACATTATTTTTTTATTTTTTTTATACGCATTGTAATTGCTTTCTTAATGTAAATAAATAATAATATACTTAACAATGCTTCAAGCAAATTATCAAATACTATATATATATATATATATATATATATATATAATGTATGTGTGTGTGTGTGTGTGAAGAAAAAGTGGAAGTAAATCCGACAATATGTAATATTATAAAAATTGAAGTTTCATTACCGAATGATGTTTAATAAGCCAACGCTGCAGTGTTTCAGTTTGTTTGACAAACCTTCCTCAGGGCATTCATTGGTTTAAGGAAAAATAAATTATTAATGAAAACAAAAGTCTGCGAGCCTCTGCTTTTGGTATGTGGCTGCTTTTGTTGATATTCAAATATGAGGAAAGAAAATCAATATCTGTTTATATTTCCTTTTTTGTTATCAAAACAACTCACATCATGAAAAAGGAAATATAAACAAATATGGATTTTCTTTCCACATATTTGAATATCAAGAAAAAAATTGACCTTGTGTCACATCCTACCCATGGTAGGAGTGGAGGGAGGGGGTAAATACATAAACACCCTAATCATCAGTGGTGGAGGATTAATTAACTTGGCCCTACCTCAAATAGCATTTGCCTGCCTAGAAAATCAGTATCTGCATGCTGGCTTTTATCTAGTCTTGAACACCAATCACTAGCTTTGATGAGAGAATATATTAGTACCTGTTAGGGAGAGTTATCTCCCCCTAACGATTCAAACCGGATAATCTAGAAAGGGGGGGGAATACGGACAGTCAGGCAGACAAGAACTAGCCCCATATACGTGAGCACACGTATGATACATCAAGCTGAACTGTATCCAAAACCATCCCACTGTATTCTGTCAGTAAGAATAAATAAAATAAATATTGTTATATGTTAAACATATTTCACTGTTTTTATTATCATTTTGATATTTCCTACATTTCGGGATATAACAGCAACAAAAAGGAGTTTTTGCGTAAATATGTAACAATGTATGAAACATGGATCCACCACTTCATTCTGGAGTCAAATCGGCAGTCAGCTGAGTGGACAGCAGCAGGTGAAAACCGTCCAAAGTGACCAATGACACAAATATCAGCAGGCAAGGTTTTGGCCTCTGTATTTTGGGATGTGCATAATGAAAGAAAGTCAATAGTGAATATTATATAGCATTATTGGTGCGTTTGAAGGAAGAAATTGCCAATGCAGAAGAAAAAAGAGCTCTTTCAGCAAGACGATGCATTGTGTCACAAGTTGATCGCAACGATGGCAAAACTACATGATTTGCACTTCGAATTGCATCCACACCCACCCTATTCTCCAGATCTGGCCCCCAGCGACTACTGGCTATTTGCAGACCTCAAAAGAATGCTCCTGGGAGAACATATTTTATTCTGAAATCCCCACCAGACTACCTGCGCAGATTGAGTCGGCACTGTGCATAACACAACTTACCAATGTCGTGGCTTTGGCCGATCTGACTAAAAATCTATTTCTAATCTAAACCGGAAGAGGGTCTTCTCCACCAATTCTCACGGTATCCACCGAAAGGTTCAAGATGAGGTCAAGCCTTGTTATTCAATCCTTCAAGGCCGTGGGCTGCAACTTATAACAGCCGTTTTGGTTTCTACACTACTGTACATAAATATTAGTAATCTAATAATTATGTAACAAATGAAGAAGTGATATCAGAAACTGAGGCATATTTTGAGGCCAAAGACAAATTGTTCTACAAAAAAAGGCATCAAATTGTTTGAGAAGTGTTGGAATCACAAAGCAACAATAATTGAAGCACCCAGTTGAACTCTCTACTCCAGGGAAATTCTCAAAATGTTTACTTGATGCACCCCCTTGTAATCAGATTTAATTTCCATGCACCCACCACCCAGTTAAAATTAAATTAACTGAATATTAAATTACAAAATATAACTAATTTACCAGGGTTTAATACAATCTACAGCGTTCAGCTAGAAACCACAAGGTTCCTAGTTCGATACCGGCCCTCGCCAACTCAGCATATGGGTAGCACAGGGGTCTGTGCGGTAAAGTAAGGAACTGATGGTAGGTATGGCGCTCCACCACAGACGCAAAAACCATCTCCTTGGTCTAGCACTAGTGAAAAGGGGATAGACTCCCTCGCTGATTGCCTGATACCGACTTTAGGCAACCCCGATGACTTACATGAGAAAAGAATTAGTGAACTATAAATACAAATATTCTTGAATTATTTTTTAATGTTTTGGTGTGTTTGGTGGGCATTGAGGAGATCATGAATATCAGGTTGCAGGTTTGTGAGTTTAAATAAAAATCAGCACGTTCTATATGCAAAGTGAAATCCAGATTTCATTATATACGAACTTGGAAAAGCTTAGTAAAATGATCTCAACAATTGCACAAAGGTTGGGATATTTTGCTACAGTTTGTTTTGTTTTTTTGTTATTGTTCATCCTGTTATATCTAATTCCTTTAAATGTGTACATAGACTTCACTTCATGATCAAAATTCATTTCCATAAATTCTTTAAGAAACGTGCCTATATTTTCACTTTCCACTTCAACATCCTGTTTGTTTTAAATGGGTCATATATGAACAACACATTGCTAGTGGCTATCACACTCAATAAGGCATTCTGCTCGGTGAATGATAATTGGAAAACTACATCTCATGGTGAAGTTGCAATTCTGGAGCTCTGGGAAGTGTGAAGTACCCATTCATCACCATTACTCCCAGGTCCACCCTGACCTGGAGTGGTAGTACCTGTTAAGGTCCCATCTATGGGTTAAATAGAAAAAAAATGGGACCATATGACGTTTAGGCACCTCTTTTGTGATCTCGATTCATAAGTACATTTTTTTTCATTTACACAGTCAACATCTGGTTGTTTGTTAGGGTTAGGGGTTAGTTTTATAATTAAAAAAAAACTCTAAAAATCCTCTGTTAACAAACAACTGAATGTTGACGGTGTAAATGAAAAAAATGTACTTATGAATCAAGATTGCATAAGGGGTGCCTAAAGGTCATATGGTCCAAAAAATGAGTTTTAAAAAATTCAGTTCAAAAAAAGAATTTTCAATACCCATCAAGAATTAATATAACAAAATGTCTTTGTTATAAAATAATACAACAATGGTTGACATGCTGTAAAATAAAAAAATAAAAAATATATCTGGAAAATAGTATACACGATCCAGCAATTTTTGTTCTCCTGTCATAAAGGGATTTTGGACCATATGACCTTAAGGCACCCCTTTTTGATCTCAATTAAGAAAGGACATGTTTTTCATTTACACCGTCAATATACGGTTGTTTTAACAGACGATTTTTAGATTTTTTTTTAAATTATAAAACTAACCATAACTCCTAACCCTAACCCCAACAAATAACCGGATATTGATGGTGTAAATGAAAAACATGTCCTTTGTTAATCGAGATCAAAAAGGGGTGCCTTAAGGTCATATGGTCTGGGATTTTTAAATGCAAACTAATAAATCCACCTCCTGTGAACCATCATGCTTTTATTCACTTTGCAAAAATGTTCTTCACCCCCAGGGGTCTATATGAACCATTTTGAGAAGCCATGCTCTACACTAATAGTGATCTAGCAAGAATAGTTTGCCAATCATTGTATGGAAGATTTTAATTTATTTATGGAATCTATGGGGTAACGTTATTTCATGTGAGTTTAAGCTTTTGGTTATTTTTGGTGCATGTTCACTGTCTTTTGTTTTGTTTTTTTTAACTCCATTATGTGTTTTCTTTCTTGTGGGTTGTCAAGCTGAAAATGAATTAAGGAAAAGAAAAGACAAATATACTTTTAGGGTTCAGACTTTTATTCTAGGTTCATAGTTATTTTGTGGAGAGCAAATTTCCTCCTGTGCCAGTTATAGCATCTGTTCCCAGTCAAGGTCTGAGTTGGAATGACCGAAAGATTTTCTTGGTGGTAGGAAGGGGGCTTTTTTTCTGTGCATGCCCAGAGTGTACTTCCTGTCTGAGGGCTCCTGGGAAATTATTTTTTTTATTTTAATCTTCTCAAATCTCTTTCTAAATAAAGAATTAGAATAAAAGAGGATGCATAATTCTCAAATTCTCAACACAGATAGGACATTTTATAGTTCTTTTATACTGATCTATATGATGCTAGAATTGATAAGTTATTCCTTAAACATTCTACTTGTGTAGGAGACAGATTTCAGACCAGAGAATAAAATACCAGGTATGTTCAAAAAGTATCAAGACTGAAGCTGTATTTACCAAGACAGAAATACACAATGAATGAAGCATTCATTTTCTTCAAAATAGTCCCCTTGGCATGAATAATTTTTTTTTTTTTTTACTATTGTCCTCATCTTTATTGTGGTAGTTATTAACACAACGTTGTGGCTACTATTATCCTCTGGCCTTCCTCAGGTGTTTCCTGTGTATCCAAGTATAGTAATGATCCACACCTGGGAAATCATTTTTAATATTTTTAATAACCACCACAATAAAAATGAGGACAATAGTCCAAAAAATCAAAATTAATCTCATCAATCCTCATCTCAAAAATATGGACAAATAAATCCTTTTGGCATTCAGCACAATTGTTCCAGCAAGTTTTTTTTTTTTTTTTTTATTAGTCAAAGAATCTTTGAAACTCAATTGTATGTGTTTTAAAGTCCTCTTTGTCTTTAAAACTTTAAAGAAACTTTTAAAACTTACCCTTGAGGGAGTGATAGTACCTGTTAGTCTCCCATCTATGGGTTGAATAGAAAAACATGAGTTTATAAACAAAATTTGATTATCCATTAAGAATGAATTTATTTAAAAACTTTGTCGTCGGCATTAAATGACCCACCGAGGTTGATATGCCGTAAAACAAACCAAACCTTGAGATGAATTGGTGTCACACTTGAACAGTTCTGTGTTTTGCCAAAAACATTTTTTTTTCTAATATCTAGAGTGGCTTTATAATAAAAAAGATTACTGCTGACTTATTTATATTTCAGTCAAGACATCTAATGCAGTGTTGTCAACCT
Organism: Doryteuthis pealeii; assembly: GCA_023376005.1. Lineage (NCBI taxonomy): Eukaryota > Metazoa > Mollusca > Cephalopoda > Myopsida > Loliginidae > Doryteuthis > Doryteuthis pealeii. The sequence goes on from CM042145.1 coordinate 100,919,059, forward strand.
TTTTTTTTTGCCTGTGGACCCCTTTGATTCCTATTTTACTCTTGTGGATCCTCCATAGCCATTCGATGTTTTAAAAGTCCTATTTGTTAGTGACAGAAGGTCGAGAGTGGACATTGCAAGATTAAAGGAAATGGTTTCAAAAGGGGAATTGAGGTATTTTGGGTAGATGGGGAAACTACAACTGGTAGATTCCCTGACCAAAAGAGGAGAACACTAAAATTGTTAAAAGTACTTGATACATCCCAACTTTGAAACAAAAAAAAAAGTACTAAAGTCGCAATATGGATTGTGAGTTATTTCCCTTGAACCGATTCAACTACTTAAGTGTTGGTCTTTAGAAGAAGGAACTCTTCAATGAAAAAGAGAATGGAAGTGGTATTGGCAACAGACTAGAGATACAACTAAAGTCAAACACATAGACACTATTGTATTTTATAATTGAATATTTTTTGTTTGCCTGGACCAAAAGATGTTATATGGT